>OX457029.1:52919451-53572955 GCA_949752745.1 Protula sp. h YS-2021 | reverse complement strand
TACAACAAATGGCGACGAGCGAATCGTGTTGCGTCGGACCGAAAAGGTTATGAGGATCTGGTGGAGAAGAAAGACGCAGAGAAAAGTACCGAAGATAACGGAAAAGTGAGTGTTTGCTGAAGTGACTTCTGAAGGATGGCATCACTGATCGGACGATTGGCGCCCTTCGACGAGACTGCTGGTGACTGGGAGCTGTACAAGGAGAGGTTAGAGCAGTATTTCATTGCCAACGACGTAGCCGACGACAAAAAAGTTGCTGTAACTCTTAGTCTGATCGGCGGGAAGACCTATTCCTTGCTACATAGCCTGTGTTCACCTAACAAGCCATCAACAAAGACATTCGAGAAAATTGGTGAGTTGCTGCAAGAGCATCTCAGCCCAAAGCCCAACGTGATAGCAGAGAGATACCGGTTCTACAAGCGTCAGCAACAGACGGGTGAATCGGGTACAGATTACGTGGGTGTCCTCCAAAAGCTGAGTGAACATTGTGAGTTCGGTGAGCGTCTGGCAGAGCACCTCAGAGATCAGCTGGTTTGTGGGATAAAGAACGAAAATGTCCTGAAAAGATTGTTGTCAGAGAAGAATTTAACCTACCAAAAGGCTAAAGAGATAGCAATTGCCATGGAAATGACCATGAAGGATGTATCGGAAATCGAGGGAGCATCGGCAAATGTTAACAAGTTGCAGAGAACCACTGGAAATCGTTGCTTCAGGTGTGGCAGGAATGGTCATGGCCCCGAGGAATGCCGTTTTAAGGACGAGAAATGTCACAACTGCGGTAAGAAAGGCCACATTAAGAGAAGATGCAAGATGAACAAATCCGGTAAGTCATCTTCCGAGAGCAAGAAGACCGGGACAGACCAGTTTAAGAAGCGAAAGCCAAAGAAGAAAGTTTTTTATGTTGTTGACGATGAAGTGACCACTGATAGTGAAGATTCTAATGGCGTCAGCACTTCCGGTTCAGATCTCGGCTAAACGGAAGTTCTTTCCGATGTAAACAACAATAGTGAGAAGAAACGTGCGTCCATTACGATCAGTCCTAAAATAAACGGTAAAATGATCAAAATGGAGCTTGATAAAGGATCTGCGCTTTCGATAATATCGGAAATGGATTATCAGCGCCATCTTGGTAAATTACGGCTGCAGAGAACAAACGTTGTGTTAATAACTTACACTGGAGAATGTGTAAGGCCAGAGGGGTACGTGAATGTTCTGGTGGAACACAAAGATAAGAAACATCGTTTGCGGCTGTACATTCTTCACGGGGGAGGTCTTTGGTAGAGATTGGCTCCGACACATCAAGTTAAGTTGGCATGAAATCAAGTCCATTCGGATGGCACGAGGTAAGAAGAAATTAGATCATCTTCTGGAAAAGTACAGTGAGTGTTTCGGCAAAGAAATGGGTGAGCTAAAAGGGATAACTGCGAAGTTACATCTCAAAGAAGGAGTTACCCCTAAATTTTGCAAACCCAGACAAGTCCCGTTAGCAATGAGGGGCAAGGTCGACAAGGAGCTTGAAAACATGGTGAGTAAAGGGATCCTTTCACCGGTAGAATGGAGTGATTGGGCTGCACCCATTGTCCCAATTCTGAAGAAGGACGGTTCTGTTAGGATATGTGGCGATTTTAAGGTCACTGTCAACCCACAGCTCAATGTTGACTCGTACCCATTGCCTACTATTGAGAGTATGTTAGCAACATTGGCAGGTGGAGAGAAATTTTCAAAGATAGACCTCAAAACGGCGTATCTTCAAATGGTAGTGGACGAAGAATCGAGAAAATACCTGACCATCAACACACAGAAAGGACTTTTTGTTTTCAATCGCCTGGCGTATGGTATTTCCCCAGCTGCTTCTATTTAGCAACGCGCAATTGAACAGGTTTTAAAAGGTATCAAAAACGTGCAGTGTATTTTTTAATGATATGATAATCACCGGTTCAGACGATGATGATCACCTATGTACCTTCGAGAAAGTCTTTCAGCGATTAATAGAATACGGCCTTAAAGTCAACCCCAACAAGTGTGAGTTTTTCAAAGATTCCATTGAATTTTGTGCTCACATCGTCGACAAAGACGGAATCCACAAGACCGATTCGAAAGTTAAGGCAGTTACAGATGCGCCAGCTCCAAGAAATGTTTCTGAATTACGAAGCTGGGTCGCCCTGGTGAACTATTACCACCGCTTCCTACCCAACTTGTCTACGATACTACATCCATTGCACCAGTTGCTCCACAAAAATCAGAAATGGCTATGGACAGACTCATGTGAAACAGCTTTTAAGAAAACGAAGGATCTCATCACATCTGATCTCGTTTTAGCACATTATGATCCGAAACTGCCGCTTCGACTGCACTGTGACGCATCATCAAAAGGTATTTCTGGAGTTATTTCGCATATCTACCCAGATGGAAGCGAACGCCCCATTAGTTTTGCATCCCGAACATTGTCCAAACCTGAACAAAATTACTCACAAATCGATCGAGAGGCCCTCAGCATCATTTGGAGCATAAAAAATTCAACATGTACCTGTTTGCCCGAAAATTTACTCTAGTTACCGACTGCAAAGTTTTGGTTTCGATCTTCAATTCCAAAAAAGGTATTTCAACAACTACGGCTTCTCGGATGCAAAGATACGCCATTTTCCTTACTGGCTATAATTGTGAAATTGAATACAGAAAGACAAGTGAACACGCCAACGGTGACGGGTTAAGTAGACTACCTCTTCCGGTAAGCCAGAAAAATTCGTCAGGAGAGAGAGCACTATTCTACGCTGCCCTACTCGACAATTTTCCGATTTCATTCAAACAAATTGCCCAGGCAACGTCAAAAGACCAGGTATTGTCTAGAGTTTTCGAGGTCACAAGAAATGGCTGGCCCGGTAAAGTGGAAGAAGATCTTTCCCCTTATCATTCACATGAATCAGAATTATCTATTACACAAGAGTGTCTGCTCATTGGAAACAGGGTTGTTTTTCCCGAAAAGTTCCAGAGAGCATTCTTGCAAGAACTCTACAGTGCCCATCCTGGTATGGTGAAAATGAAAAAAATGGCTAGATCGCACATTTGGCGGCCCAATATCGACAGAGATATCGAAACACAAGCTAAAATGTGCCCGAGCTGCTTAGAGATAAGCAAAACTCCAACAAAAGCTACAGTGCACCCCTGGAAATGGCCAAGTCAGCCGTGGAAAAGGATCCACATTGATTTTGCAGGACCTTTTCAAGGCCATATGTTTATCATAATAGTAGATGCACACTCCAGATGGCCAGAGGTACGGATCATGGAAAAAATCACTGCCCCGGAAACTGTCAAAGCACTTCAAGAACTGTTTAGCGCCTAGGGAATTTGTGATGTTATCTGTACAGACAATGGTACAACCTTCCATTCTGAAGCCTTCCATAAATTCTTAAAACTACATGGAATTATTCACAAAACTACGAGCCCTTTTAAACCCTCGCGAAACGGTTTAGCAGAACGTATGGCTCAGAGTCTGAAATCTAGTCTCAAATCAATGAAGCACGAACTTCGTTCAATGCACGAGAAAGTAGCTAAATTTCTACTCATGTATCGATCAACTAAAAACGCAACTACCAACGAGACCTCATCCTTGCTATTCCTAGGACGTGAAATCAAAACAAGGCTGGATTTGGCAAAACCCAGTTGGCGCGATATCGCTTACAGAAATGTAAACACCAAAGACGAATTTCAGCGCCGTTCTTTTAGTGTGGGTGATGAAGTGCTTGTGAGGGACTATCGACAAAAGCACGGAAAATGGACATTTACAGTTATCTCGCGAAAAATCGGAACGTTAATGTATGAAGTTTTGGTTGACAATTCGATGTGGAGAAGACATGTTGACCAAATCCGTTGTTCACAACACCCGGTTGAAGAAAAACATATCAAGAGCGATAATACCCTCAGCCATTAACTGTTTTACCCAAGCCCACTGAATCTAACCCGACAGTAGACCGTACAGCTATTCCGTGTAGCATAGCGCCATCTACATCTGGTGAAACCATGATTTCGAAAGAGATACCCGCTGTTTCTAGCCGAAAAACTGTGACAGTTAGAATTCCAGAGCCTTCTGTCAATGTTTCACACCCCATTTCACCGGCTAAAGCAAAAACTGAAATTTCAAGTGTCGGTGGTCGTGTATCGCGATCAGGTCGTTCTGTAAGATCGCCAAAGAAGTACGGTTTCGAGGACTAACTTTTAGTTAAATGTCGTACAATTAAGATATTTTGCTATGTTCAATTATTATTTATTTATTCTAAGCCAATATTAACGTTTTATGTTTTTTTAATCTTGTACAGGTGCCGATAGCTGGTTGCAGTTCAGTTAAAGTGCTGATAACGTTGCTGTAATGTTGACAATTTTTACAGTTAATCGACATTTCAGCTGCTGTAATTGTATACGGTAAATATAAAAAGAAGGGAATTTTTGATTTATCTTTTGCATTTAATTACTTATAATATATCTGAACTAAGTGGCAAGTTTAAGGTTATGGTTTAGATATCTCTGAAGTAGTTATTTTGCGTATTCATTGTCCTTTATAATTACTTTGAGCTTTATTTCCATGCCTGTTAAGTGATCCTTGAAGTCACACTCATGGATCGAGTTTATAATCATAGAATGTCGAATCGCAGTGATAGCGATAATATAGAGTAAGAAAAAAAGGATTGAAAAAGTAAAATTCCGCAATTTTCAGGTAATTTAATTGATATATTCTGTCTAGTATACTTATAAATTTTATATCTTTTTGTTTGATAATCAGATAAAGTGTTCAACTGAATGCTGGTAGCAAAATAGCAGTTAAAGCACAGTCGAGCAGTAATCTACACAGTAAGTCTTATTTCAGTACGCGGGTAATGTTGTGTATATGTGTAGCCAGTGACTTCCGGTTGTAAATAAAGACATGGCGGCAACTTGGCGTCTGTTTAGTTTCAATTAGTGTTTCCACGTAGCCACCTCACGCATACAACAAGGTGACTGTCTGGTCTTAAATTGAGAGAATGAATATTTCTATAAATTTTATATTCATTTTTCAACATCATGCCCTACTTGTCTTGTCAAAAGAATCATTTCAAATGCAATTATTTATTGTGCCGAATTCAAGTTGAGAACCTCGTAACCTAAATAGAGATAATTAACATGTGCACTCCACGTGGTTATTTTGTTATACAACTGTTTTTTGTCCGTGAAATTACACCTTTTGCTAAATATCCAAGCACATCATTATGCTGAATACGCACAAATGACAAAAGAACTTTCAACTGAGTATAAAGGAGTACAGACTCTGGAAAATATCATATAGACATCAGTGAACGCCATGTGATTAGTGCATTATAAAATGAATAAAATATATTGTTCATGACTGCTTTTTAAAATTTGCCACACAAATTTATGTTTTACGAGGTGTACTCCAGGTGGTTGTCGGGTCTTAAAGTGAAGGGATCACTACTTTCTATCACTTTGATTCATTTTCGACATCATACATTACTTGTCATGTCATAAGATTAATTTCAAATGCCATTGTTTCCTTGTACTGAATTCAAGTCGAGAACCTCGTAACCCACATAAAGATAATTGACCTGTGTACTCCACGTAGGTACTTTGTTATATAAATTTTATTTTTGTCTGTGAAGTTACATATTTTACTAAATATCCAAGCATATCAATATGCTCATTAGGCACAAATAACAAAGAATCTATCAATTTCATTCATTTCTCTACATCAAACTCTCCTTTTGTTGTCATTAAAGTCATTTGAAAAGCGTTAGGTAGGTCACAGTCTCGCAGGATTTCCCAGCCATGCTCCTTTTCGCAGATTCTTGCCGACTTTTTTTTGTATTGTTTGACTACGGACTGGCATCAACTTCCCCATACTGTCCCCACACAATTCTATACGTCAGCTTCCCTGATGGATGGATACATGCCACACCTCTTTAAACTGTTATTCAGTGAGTCTATAATGGAGAGTTGTGGAAGACATGTATAGAAAAGTACCTTGGATATGCAGTTGTCGTCCATACAGACTAAGCGACAAGCCCAGCGGAAATATGATTTTAGCAAGAGCGACTCTATATTCCGGAATACGCATGTTGCCAGAATACACATGTTTTGAATGTGTTCTTGCGAGAGGACGTTGCAGACTCTACTTATGCAACTATGAAATGCTTCTAGCTGATCTACATGCATTCTGTGTGGGGTCCAAGCTCCAGAGTCGTAAGAAGGCCACCAACCTTGGGGGTTAGTTTTATATCATGGCTGTTCTACAGACGACCAGTCAAACGACAGAAAGCTGTACTCGCTTTTGCATCCACTGTGTGATCTCATCCTCAAGGGAGTAATGAAGAAGGCGCAAAAATTGGACACCAATGTGGTTACCAAGCTGTAAAATTATCTACCCTATAAAATGAAAGAATTCCATTTAGACGCACTGGGCTACTAGTGTTAACGATTTCATAGAAACATAAAACTTACGGAGAAAATAAGTGCACACCAATAACAGTGTACCCGAACATGCCAAACACGTTTATTATCGAACCCTTAATACATAAATCTCAGGTGACCAGGTGTCGAGTTACGTATCACCTTCATCCCATATTTGACAGGGTGAGTACGTAACCTAACTTATGGTTATTTAAATCATCGTTTTATTCAAGTGCAGATATAGTGTTTTTTTCTTGGAAGGAAGGTGGTCACATGTTTATCGGTTCTTGAAGGCGGTCAATAAAACATGTATTACTGCACGTGTTCTAGTCGGGTTGGGAGTTAGGCTCTGCAGTCATGTTTTTCTGTACCTGTTTTTCATCTGAGTCCTGAAGGTGATAACTATAAACAAGTTTTACTGCCATCTTTTTTATCGGGTTATCGAAGGTAGTCGCTACATCATCAATTCCCTATTTCATTTGTCATTTTCTTACTAACCGTCATCTTTCTCTAATGCATAGTCCCACTATGTTTGAACCTGATCCAACGTTTCGTTCGAGAGTTATCATGGTAACAAAATAAAGTGTCTACAACAGACAACACAAAATAAAATGCTTTCCCTATATGGGGGAAATGAAAAATTAAAGCAAAAGTCAAAGAGGTTGTCCATCGCACATATTACACACATATATAGAAAGTCCGACAAAATCGAACTAATGCGAGAGCGAGAGCTAATGCGAGAGCTATTTGTGTTTCTAACACGTACTTCTATTGCTGTGCTACCACCAGAGAGTACCTATTCATTGCACAAGATATGGTTATGTAAGCACCCTGCAGGAGTTGAACCGACATTAGCCTTGAGCCCCAGGGTTATTTAAGTTAGATCCCTTCAATAAGTACCAATTTAAGTGCGTCTCATCGGACTGAGAGCTGGACTGATATTTACGTATATTTTGGGACGGTGATTCGTTTGTTTGTCGGTTTATTTGGTGCTTAACATTCCGTCCAGCAATTAGGATGACAATATTGGGACAAGTGGTAAAAAGAGGAAGATTGAAAGAAAGAGTCAAAGAAAAGCTAGAAAGAATGCAATTAGCCTCCTCTTACGACATGGGAAGAATAGAAGGCAATGGGTCTGTTCTTAAGATTCCCCAAACCCATTGAGGGCTGGGTGATTCGTAGTGCCTCTTACAATTTTTACCTACCTCTTAGTGAAACCACCTACTTTTTTGTGATGCTAACACAGCGTGAATTTAGAAGGTACATTTCTTAGCTTGTCAGATATTTTTGGTTACAGGTGAAATTTGTATTGCTTAAAATGACTTAGACAATATAGTTCGCACTTGGTGATGACTAAGGAAAATGGGTCGCTGTCAAACAGCGTGAATTCGAAATTCCAGCAACATTATCAGTTCTATGCCTGTTTGATCTTTTTGGCCATAGGTGGTATTTACATGACCAAATGACATCAATGTTACCATACCGAAATATTCTTTGCAATCCACCTTAAATCCCAAATTGCAATCCAGCCAGGGTTAAAACAATGCACATTATCGACTATCATATTATATATATACAGACGAAACCGGTTAATCGCATAGCCAATTTGCCAAGCCCTGTTATGCGTTTATCAGATATATGCGTTTATCCGGAGTACTCTTGCCGTGCCTATTTTTTCATTTGCGGTAGTTATTAGACGTGCACCCCCGCCCCTCCTCATCCCCGCATTTGAGAAACTTTGTTATCCAGTTCTTTTATTACTAGTATTTTATCCGAGAGACTAAGGTCTTTTCGTTTTGATTTACTTTCTACCATTTTGACGAATTAACCATAACCGACAGCTTCGAACTATAAATGGTAAAATTTCTTCTTTGTTGAGTACTTAAATGATGACTTTGCGCTCACGGTTATCTGAGGCAACTTGGGGATTAAGGGTTTCAGGCCATTATTTAGTGAGAGCTCGGGCAGGGTGGGGATTAGGAGTTGCAGGCCATTATCTAGCGTCAGCTAAGGCAGTGCGGGGATTAAGGATCAAGATCATTATCTAGTGAGAGCTGAGGGAGTGAGGTGATTAAGAGTTCGAGACTTACTGTTCACAACCGCGAATGGGGTTGGTACATGTACACAATGGGTCAAGCAAACAGAAAACAATGCATTAGATAAATAAACGAGGGGCAGCTCACTCCATTAGTTTGCTTTAAGTGTGGCACTGTTTCGATAGTCAATCAGAATTATGCAATTAACCGGTGTGCTTCCATTTTAACGTGAAAAAGCTATGCGTTTATCCAGTTTATGCGATTAAGCGGTATGCAATTATCCGGTTAAACTTCCAAAAGATAGCATTGGAAATGGTTTGGGATTAGCGAATAATATGCAGTTAACCGATTTATGCGTTTAACCGGTATGCGATTAAGTGATTTCGTCTGTATTCTCTTTCAGGTATTTTTCTCTGAACCTCAACTGCTGGAAGCATCTTTATGCGCAGAATATACATTTATTATGTATAGAGTATTATCGTCTTTTCCTTGGTTTGTCCATACCCACCACCAGTGTGTCCCGAGTAGATTGCACGCCTTAATTAAAAAAATACGAAATTGCTTTACATTATCCCGATTTTGTACAATCTCTCAGCTGGTTGAATTCGTGTTTCAGTCATAAATTATGAAATTACAGGATGGTTGCCTAAGAAGTCAATCAAGAATATGGTTGCAGTGGGCCTCAGAGAATAAATAAATAAGTAAACAAATAAAAATGACTACCTTGATTTCTTCTGGTCCTTTCTATCTGAACCTTCAGGCGACCCAAGCTTCATCAAGTATAATTTTGAAATCAAATTATTTACTTACTACGCTGTGCTACCACCGGAGAGTACCATTTTATTGCATCAGAAATCACTATGAAAATACCCTGTGGGAGTCAAATCCACAATAGAAAACAGCGGCAAGTACAAAACAAGATTATCCCCAGCTCACGAATGCTGACGTCAAGATTTATGACATATAAATATAGCCTGAAAGCCAAATTTTAAGACAGAAAGGCTGGCATCAGTCAGTCAAGATTTTAATGTAAAAACGGTTTAATGCCAATATATCTACCAAAAAAAAGGTAATAGCCACATGTCAATTTAGCCATATGTCATTTTTTCGAATCACCAAACAAAAAAAAGTAATAGCCAGGTGGACATATATACCACTACCTTCCATCAAAATTTTAGGGCGTTTCCATTTAAATCCTAGGAGATACTAGTAAAAACGTTTTCATGAAAATTGTTTTTGGCTAATATTTCCATCAGTTTTAGGCGAATCGTAAAAAAACGTAATAGCCAGGTGGGTACCAAAGCCTGCGCCATTAATCAGAATTTCAAGAGATTAAGGTCAAATGCCTAGAACCAGTTGCGTTTTCAATAATGTTTTTGGCGAATCACTGAAAAAGTTATAACTAGATAGGTACTAATTTCCACTTTCATAATTCAAAATCTTAAGAAGGTAACATTAAATTCCTAACGATTTTAGAAGGAATTTTTTTCTCAAATATTTCCGCCATTTTTTCCGCATTACACAAAAAAGCAATAGCTAGGTAAGTGTCAATGACCACTATCTTTAATCAAAATGTCAAGAGAGTGAGGGCAGCTCTGCTCTTTGACTTATGATTTTACTGCTTTTTTGTTTTTCACCAATATTTCCTCCAATTTTTAGCTCATTACCAAAAAAGTAATGGACAGGTGCACAATAATTTCTGATACCAATACGTAAAGTTTCAAGACAGTAAGACTATTTTTCTAGAGTTGGTTAAGATTTTACAAAAGAAACGTTTTATCGCCAATATTTCGACCAATATGTCGACAAAATAACAGCCAGGTGGACACTTCTGTGCACGTTTCCGGTAATATCTGGCAAATTACAAAAAAAATAACATCCCACTTTTACATATTAAAATTCCAAGGCAATGAGGTTATTTTCCTGGCGTTAATTAACATTTTTCGGAAAATTGCTTTTTCGCCAATATTTTAGCCAAATATTTCGAGGCTCAATGAGACAGGATTCCCCGTGTAAGGTAAATTATGTGCAGTAAAACCTCGATTACTGAACACCCTCCCAATAGTGAACATTCTACAATGGATGAGTTGTCTCGGTCTCAAATTGCCCTAATCACTTTTTCACCGATTTTAAAAATAATATGACTATGCACATCTGTAATATATATGTATATTCACTGTACAAGGTTGCAGGACCCTACAGCAAAACGTTATATGCAAAGTGGTGCGGACAAAACATCGCTCAATAGCTAAGTCCAACGTAATATGTGGCAATTTTACACATTTTGTCATTTTCTAGCTGAATTGTGCCTTTAAAGCAATGAATTTAGGTTATCATACTTTTTTTTTGCTTTGGGCGCTAAATTCAGTTGACCAGAGACATTATCGCCGAGCACCTTATGGCCGGGGACGTTTTGTCTTGGATTCCACTACGACAAATGGCTATATGCGAAGTGGTGCGAACGAAACATAGTCTAACGCAATTTTTGGCAATTTTCGATAATATGCAATTGCGATGTTTAGCCTAATATGTCACAATTTTGGCAATTATTCACCAATTTCAAAATTAGTACCACGATGCACATCTACAATATACATATATGTACTGTATAAAAATACGAACCGTACCTTTTGGGAACTTGTGCAGACTAAACAGTGCATTTCCAGACAGATAGGCGGGCACGCCCATAACTATATCCCCCGTTATTCAGTGGAAATAACAACAGCAAAGTAGCTTCGAATATCCGCTTCCCTAATTCAAAATTTTAAGAATAGTAAATCCTAAATCCGTCTTTCTTCAATATTTTGGCCAATCTCCAAAAATTGTAACAGCCAGATAAAGAGTCATGTCTGCTACTTTTACTTAAAAATTTCAGAACAATAATACTATTTCCCTGGCGTTATTTAAGATTTTACTGAAAATGTTCTGGTTTTTCGCCAAATTTTCCTCCAATTTTGAGCCAATCACTAAAACAAGTAACATCTAGGTAAGCAGTAACCCCTGCTACCTTAGCTTAAAACTTCAAGACAGCAAGACTATATTCCTGGAACTTGCTAAGATTTAGAAAAAAGAATAACGTTTTTCGCCAATATTTCCGCCAATTTTTAGCGAATCGCCAAAAACGAGTAACATAGAGGTGGACACCTATGAACCCTACCTTCCATCAAAACTGTAGAATATTTCCATGAAAATTGTCGGTGATAAGGTTTACAGAAAATTGGTTTTTGGCCAATATGTCCGCGAATTTTTGGCGAATTGCCCAAAAAAATGATAGCCACTTAGGTAGTAATGTGTTATACTGCTGCTGATAATAACATGGCCATGAGGCTATTTTCATGGAGTGCGTTACGATTTTACTGAAAAATTTCTGATTTTCGCCAACATTTTCGCCGACTGTTTAGCTAATCACCAAAAAAGTAACAGCCAGGCAGATAGTAATGCTCGATACCTTTACTTAAAATTTCAATACATTCAGGCTAAAAACATAGCAGGAGATACGATTTTTCAGCTTAAAAGCGTATATGCGCACATACTTTCAACGACTGCTATTTAAACATTCCTTACACTGCTTTAATTTTATCTTCTAGTCTTTAACAATGCTTAACAAGAACGTCCGCGAACATTGTACCCAGCCGTCGAGAAAGAAAATACATCGTTGTTCATTCAACGTCTATTAAACGTTGTGCCAAAGACGTTAATCTGTGGTCGCTGCCAATCACATCCAAATTACAAGGGTTAATGCTGTGATGGCTGGGGTCACTGACGCAACCCCAAAATGACGTTTTATCGACGTCTGAATATCTACTGGAATATAGTATTCAAAAGCTGTGTAGTTTGATGCAACTGGTAATTTGGCATAACTGAGATTATTCAAGTAATTCTCAAATTTTAAACTTTCAAAATCATATTTATTATGGCTCAAAGTGTAATTTTTGATGCTCGCTAGCGAACGTGTTGTACTTATTATTTTCACTGTTATTATTATTTGAGTTGTGATGACAAGTGAATGGTGACAGCTGACGAAACTGATCCGGTACCACTTATGGGTATAAGATGGATAAATAGGGTGGATTTCAAAAATTGATTAAAAATGCAATTTTGGAATTGCAGGATGTCTTTGTCCGTGAATGAGATTTGGATTGTCGGGTGACATGGTCTGGCATATATGGCTGTCATATAGTGACAGCTGAGGAAACTGACAACGAACTAGTTACTCGTGTAGGTAGGATAAATAGGATGGACTTCAAAAATTGACTAAAATGCAATTTTGGAGCTGCCGGAAGTTTTTGTTCGTGCGAAAAGCTATAGAGGTGCTTAACGTGATCAAAAAAAATTAAGGGATTGTTAATGTCTTTCCTAACCCTGCTCTTACGAACCACAGGTGCGAAAAAACATGACCAAACATTTTAGTGAAAAAATTAGGAAATGTCACTTAATTTTCTTCAGAAATATCCCTAGATTTTCTAAATAACCTGCGATACATATCTTTGAAAAACAGGTAGTTAAGCTAAAGGTCTTCCTGGTAATACAAAACTGTTATAAAAGAACAAAACAAGAATCGTCTACATTTCCAGTTTTATTTAGGTAAACTCGTTACCGGCAGACCCATTTATGATTCCATGCAATACTTAGAAACTGGCGTAATAACAAATATGGACGATAAGAATATTTTTACAGGCAAAAATTCAATTAAAATTTGTCAGACTATTGCTACTAAGTTAAATGTTGAAAAAACTTTCATAGTCTCCCGCTTAGTGAACGTTTGAATACATACTTAGGTAATAAAAAAATCAAGAATAAGATCTAAAAAATTTCCAGAAATCATTATCTACAATAAACTAAATTGGAATAAACATATATTTACAGTAATATTCAAATTGGCGAAACGTTTTGCAATCCTATAAAATTTCAATTGTTATTAATACGCCACTTTTTATTATTATTCCTAACCAGTGCTTATGGCCCAGGAGGAGACTAGAAGTCTGAGTGTTGCTGGTCTGTTCGTCGCCCTCTCTAGTCATCCGTCTGTCCGTCGGTCCGTCATTAGCTGTTACTCGCACCCTGATGATCCAATTTCCATGATAATGGGTACATAGTTGACCTATCTTAGTGGTTAAACCTGACGTACAGACCAGGCGTAATGTTTCTGAAAATATTGAGAAAACACATCTTTTTCCATTCTTAACTGTCTCGAGGTGCATAATTTAATCTCTTGAAAGTTTAAATAGCGGTAGGAGACCTGTGTATTCTATTTTTCTTGAATTACCAAAATTGGTGGAAATATTGGTAAAAAACCCCAATAACTTACTAAAATTTTAACTGATGCCAGGGATATAGTCTTACTGTCTTGAAATTCAAGTTAAAGGTAGCTTAAATAATACTTACCCGGCTCTTTTGGCGATTCACCAAAGATGATGGAAATATTAGCAAAAGATTTTAGAGTTTTATTAAAAACGTCATAAATTTTGATTGTAGATAGGGTGCAAAACGTCCATGTGGCTATTTATTTTTTATGCGAATTCCCCAAAATAATATGGAATATTTGCATTTAAAAATTTTAAAAAAATTTAACTGATTGTCTTTAAATGGTGTTGGCAATATCACAAGAATTTATTAAATATGCCTTTATATTGATAGTTTTTGTCTTTAGAAAACTGGTAGTGCAAGGAGAAAGTTTCGGAGGAAATTCTATAAAATTTGTATTAGTTCATCAAATATTCCATTATTTTGATTATCATTGAACTTGGTACATTCCTATGGAATGCCATTTTAACATTTACTGCTAATTTTTGAAAATAAAATATAATTAAAGATATCAATAAATCTATGTAGATCTCATTAATTTACATTTCGCTGTTGATAATTGAATTTTAGATAACAAAAACTCATTTAAGATAAAAAATCAATACTAAAAACTTAAAAAATCTTAAGGTAGGCACATATTTGTATAAAATTTTACGAATCGTCAATTAAATTTTGGACGGAAAAAACTGAAGTATTGATGTCAAAAATGAAATAATTGTTGTACTTAAAAACTGCTTCTAAATTTTAGATATAAAAAATAGACTGATATTTTGATATCAAAAATTAATTATTGCTGTCAAAAAATTATTTGCAGATTTCAAAATATAATTGAAAAAGTCTCAGACTAAATAATGTTATCTAAACTAAATTCTTGATATCAATAAAAGAAAAATAAGTTATTGAGTTCAAAATTAAGATTTTACTATCAAATATTTCATTTTTGCTGTCAAAAATTGAATGTTTCTTTAAAAATCTATTTTAGAGACCGTTAAATCATTGTTAATATCAATAATTTTTGAGTTTAAGAAAACATTTAAAAATATAAAAATATACTTAATTTTTGATATCGAAAAATCAACTGTGAGAATCAAAAATAAAAAATTCTTGATATCAATAATTGCCT
The DNA here is from genome assembly GCA_949752745.1 of Protula sp. h YS-2021. Classification (NCBI taxonomy): domain Eukaryota; kingdom Metazoa; phylum Annelida; class Polychaeta; order Sabellida; family Serpulidae; genus Protula; species Protula sp. h YS-2021. The sequence continues at coordinate 53,558,060 of OX457029.1, read as the reverse complement.
AAAAATGTGGAAATGGCAGTAATAGCCATTAAAACTTGCTATTTTGCATCTTTGCTTCAGCAGAAATATAAAAATGCCTTTGCCGTAGTTATTACTGCAGAATATAATATCGAGAGTTGCAGTAGTAGATTTCAAGGAAAATTATGTGATTTTTTTTCATGATGATCGATAATGCCAAGCTGTTTCCAAATTCACCTTTATCACACTTAGAAAACTGTGTGGCAGTAGGCCTCCGTCAAACATTTGATATGATCGATATTACAAGACTTGATCAAATAGCACTTGACAAGCCTTTGGCTTGCAAGGGCTATATGAATTTGTGCGAGCAGCCGTTATCTTTTTTTTGACAGTGATCGGATTTCTTGTGTCATCTCCTGCACTGGAACTACGGGCCCTAGGGCAGTGAAACTTGGAATTTAGGTAGAACTTGATATGAATGTGTGCATGACACTTTTTATTTTTGCCTTCGCTTTCGTTTTCTTGCTTAAAACGCCATGTGAAAAGAGTGTAGTTATGCAAGTAAATGCGGTGCATTTAACGTGCAGCACAGAACAAACAGTTGCTCAGGTTTGTGCGAGCTCTCACTGCGTAAATAGATAACACGGCGTATGCCTGATTTGTCAATAAAACCTTAAGTCAACAGAAACTAAACACTACTCGGCTTATAAGACGTATTCAAGCTGTGTTGTTTGCAATATATTATTCAAGAAATAACCCATTGAAGGAAGTATTTTTGCGTTTTAATTTTTGTCAAGTGTTAAACATTTAGCTAGCGAAATGGGGTTCTAGTTCTGATTATTATTGCACTTAAAGTTCTATCACTTTAGGGGATCAGAAGTATTACAAAGCTTGGTCAAATTTGTGTTTATCTTGGATAGTATTGCCAGAGCGTAGCAAACTTCAGACGGAGTTGACGGAGTTGACAGTTTTAGGGTGAGAAATAGTACAATAAACACATTTATCTTAATTTTTATCACCATTAGAATACTCCAGGTGGTAGTTGCAATCATCAAAGGAAGTTCTTTAATATTTTTCGGGCAAACACTATGACAGGATTTAATTGAATATGTTCGACCTTGACCTTTTACTGCCCCTTAGAAAACTTTGCCTTTATCTCCCTTGTTTGGAGTTACAGACGTCTGAGACTTAAGATGACATTTATAATTGTACTTTTCTTGCCATAGCATTACATCAGTATGCAACAGGAGTGGTATTCTGCTCTGTCCTTATATTTAAGGACGTCCTTATTCTTGAGATTAGGAGTGGCATTCTGCTCTGTCCTTATATTTAAGGACGTTCTTATTCTTGAGATTAGATCGTTCATCCTTAATTTTGTATCCTTATTTTTACAAGACTTTAAGTTTGAGGATAGAGCAGAATAGCCTTTTTATCCTTATTTTTAAAAATAAGGACATCTTTAAAAATAAGGACAGAGCAGAATACCACTCCAGGATTAAAAACGTTAATTGAATTTCATAAAGTGAAATATGTCTTTTAAGGCTGTCAGAAAAGTGTAACATATTGTTTGGGGGTATTGCTAATTGAATTCAACGCAACTGAAAATAATTCTGACCTTAACGTAATATCGCATAATTACAGGTAATCAGTCATGACATCAGTACTCTTAACAATATTGCTGGTATTAGTTTGCCAGTTTCTGAGATAGACATATAAAACGGTCCTGGATGCTATTAGATATGGTAAAATACGTTTTTATTCAAATATTCGCAAGATTCAAACGAATATATTGCGTGTAATGGCGCCTATTGAAGACAGCAAGCATACTGCAATAAATTTAGGTTATGTTGTAGGGACAGGTTGAAGTGATAGTTGAGATCAAAAGGAATTTTACTCAAAACATTTTTTGCTCAAAATATATAACATTTAAGTGCAGAAAATTTGATAGATTATTTCATGACTGCCAGTACATATATAAAGGATACATTAGTATTTTGACTGATAGATACGCAAGGAAGATACGCATAACCATAGGAACTGCTCTACTAATGTCAAAAACGTCATGCTATGCACTACTAAAATATGTACGTGAAATCGTCATAACAAAATAACTGCAAGACACAAAAATATGTTATTTATAAGAGAATACATTTGTTCCACAAATTGTGAAATAAAAATAAACCACAGTCGCATCTTGACTGAACCGAAAACATTAGCATTGCATTCGCCTTTCAGACTCGTACTACCAGTGCTGCCGGTTGCGAGAGGGTTATTTGGATCAGTACACTCACTCACCCGTATATTTTTATCGTGTTCCGTCAAATCTAGTACTTATGAAATTAACGAAATAGGTGTTTCGCTTTCTTTGGTTTTGTATATTTTTTTTACAAAATTAATTTAATAAAACTGCTGCATGAAACCACTCTCTTTGGTTAATATACTTTTGTTTGAATTTTAAAAATCAGGATTATAAAACAAACCTATCTGACATATGATTGCAACTTAATCTGTAGATGGGTAGAATCCATTTAAAGTGTCGTAATTGATATGGAGACGATATAAACAATGGCCAGATGGTGTTTAGGTTATCAGACAGACGGACAAATGAAAAACAGTGGAACATGAACAAGGCTCAGCTGACAAATTCAGTACAGCAGTAAAAGAAACCGGAAGAATATATTTTATTATGGACAAGGTTTCACCGTGGTTTTCCAAAAGCTTTACTTGCAAGCAATATTCCTCTATTCATTGTGTGAAAAACATGCAATATGCTCAACTACAACAATATTTACAAATAGATAATATACAATATATAAAACTATTTTTGAAATATCTATTACATCTTAATCTCTCACTTTCATCTGAGGAAGATAATTTGTACAAAATTGTAATAATTCATGGCATGTGGGAAAATCTTGCTGCTCTGTGCAACCAGAAGCGTTAGCGTCGCCAGAGTACCTTGAGTTTGCGGTAAAAACACGTTCTTGCCCCATTCTACGCTTTCCTGTAAAATTGAGAGCACTCTTTCATGTTACAAGTTATGTTCAAATGGGAATAAACTTTTATGAGAAATTCAAACTTTGGCCATTTGTTAGCCGCCATTTTGTTCACTTTGTGCTAGATTTTCAGCTGCCTATACATAACAATCAAGAGATATCAAAAGAAGCATTAAAAGTCTTTCCCATTGAAAATTTTAAATGGGAATTTTCTTCTAAATATCAGTATGAAAGGGGTCCACAACAGATGTATTAATGGTGGTCCAAAACAGACTTTTTTCCTAAATGTTAGTATAAAAGGTGGTCCACAGCAGGTATATAACTTAAACCTGCCAGGCTAAGAATAAGGCCGGAAAATTTTGAAAATTATAGTCAAAATCATTCCTAACATCTCATCTTCATGTTGATATTATGTTCACTTCTCTTTGTCTTGATGCTTTGCTTTAATGTACTTGAAATCTGTAAACTTTTTTTATCTATTTATCGTTCAGTTTTCATACGATCGTAGAAAAATTTTACGGAATTACGACCCATTTTGTTTTTAAAAATTCGGAGTTATTTCCTCTTAAAATTGGATTAATTGTGCTCAGAATGTTGCGCAATGGTGTGGTCAAGGCTGAAATATTACTTTTTTATTTTTGAGTTCCGCCAATATGGTAATTTGGCGAAATTCCAAGGTTTGTCAAATTCCCTCCCCCCCCCCACAAAATATGATTTCTGTATAATTTTTGTCTTTGGTACGAAATTTTTGACATTAGTTCTTCCATTGCGTTAAATTTGATAGATGTGGATTGAGTTAAGAGTTGGTCGCAGTTTTATACAAATTAATTTGTAACAAGAAATACCATTGGCTTGAAACATTCACGTGCCATGGCTGCCATAGAATCGAGTGTAGATAGCTTAAAGCAAATGGCAAGAAGTATTCAAGATGTTTGCTTTATAGATATAATTGCTCTATAATTTTGTATTCTCTGTGAATTTTTTAACACTGGTGCTTAGGTACCCTTGAATTAGCCAAATTATGGCGCACTTTTTTCGCTATTTTAACTTTTGCGTTTTTGATAGATTTGGTAGATCTGGAGGTCTGTGTTTGCGCGTGCGTGTACAAGGTTTTTGGTGACCTTGAGGGATCATTTAAGGTCACGGTTTGATTGAATTAAATATTAAATATTAATGTTAAACCCAATTCTTGTGGTGCGCATAACCACTTGACCTGGTTATATATAATATATATTTTCATATTGAGATGTTACTGCACAATTGTTAGGTCATTGCAGTTTAAAGTAGAAAACCAAAAAAATAAACAATGTCCATATCTTTAAGATATATGGGGATAAAACATGGAAAGGTATCAGAGATAACTGCACGATCGTGGCGTCATCGCAGTTCAATGTAAACAATGTTTAAGATCATAAACGAACAATAATAATATCAATAAAAATAATAACAAAAATAATAAAAACATTCGACACTGTCAAACAGGATTGCACCAAAGCTTGCTAACAGATTTCAGTAAACCTTTGGCGACCTTGAGTCATTATTCAAAGTCACGGATGGACATGAGTATTTACCTTTGACACCGTTGTAAGGTTAGGTCTAATCAGTATTTACAAACTTTGCACACACGCACAGACAAAAGTGGCAGGTCGTATTACATTGAATTGGGCTAAAAATTGACGAATAGACTCTTTGCCACAAATTGGTGTAATTTAAAGTTTTGTATCTAGACTCGAGAGTTTTGTGCAGGTTAATTCTCAGAAACTTGATGCATAGTCTTTTGAAACTACACAGTGGCAATATCTATACTGCTGGTGTGCAAGCTCTTTTTAAATTGACGTAAAATTGACAGATCTTCGTTAAAAAGGGGCAGATTTTGCAACGAACATTTGACAAGAAGTGGCCCAGAGAAGGTCTCAGAAACTATAAGGCTAAGGCTTTTGGAACTTTGCATAGTTGGTATATATACCAAGTATAATGGCTATGACACTTGGACAGTGATGACCTCGGTAAGTGTAGCTACATGTTAGTTCTTCTTATGTGTAAATTAAATATGTGTTTTATGTTGTCAATTTTCACATTGGTACCACAGTCAATACACGCTAGACTGGCTAGGGCTCGTTGGCATAAATAGTTTGACTAAATTCGGTTATGTGCTTTAGTGTGCTTTTGCACAATATCACAGTGTGTATAGTGCGCCTTCAACGTAAACAAAATTAAAGTGATTAAGGCACCTTTTCATCTTATTCAGCTGTAATGTCGTTCGTAGAATAAACACAAGCTAGAATTTTCAGTCCAGAACGTAATTAATGTTGAGGATATATAAAATATTTAATAATATGATTAAAATTTAAACCAACTGTCCGCCGCGTTTTGATAGAATCACAGTGCCAGTTCCTGTCCTTTTTACTCTGACGGCTTTGTTTCGTTGCATTGCCTAACTGCGTAAAATGAACAATGGTACTGGAGAATAGAAATATCGTTTCTAACGATCATGGACAGATTATAATAACACATTTAAAGGTTTTCACCAGTTAAAAGTAGTGGAGATCCCATCTCCACTGGATTTTAGCAGCAATTTAAGCAGGGCCTTAAACGATCGTTAAGAACATGTGTGCATGTTCTTATATAGGTATGTATGCTTTTAAATTGTAAAATTGTATCTCCTTCTATGTTTAAAGTCTAACTGTGTTGACTTTTTTTATGGAAAGTACCAAACATTAGGTCTACCTGACTATTACGTGTTTGGCGATCACAGAAAAATTGAGGGAATGCTGGTCTTGGGCTAGTTCATCGGTTGGGATTGCATTTGACGTGCTTTGGACAACGCGTGACGTTAAAACATCCTGTAACTACGGAATGAAACGTCGGATTACCTTCAAATTTGATTGAATACTGCCTTGGTTGAGCCCGATGGTGTATTTGGCGTACACAGCGCATTGCATGACGTCATATGACGTCATTACTTGTATTGGACACTAATCAAATCAAATAGAGATTCATACTGACGAATTATTTTGATTTGTGTCAAAAATTGAATTTTTGACGAATTTTTGAAATGTTTACTTACGTATTTTTGAACTGTTATGGACTTTGTTTACGCTATATCTCTAAAACAGCTCATTAGATTGTCATCAAACCTTTCAGAAAAAAGCCCTACAGTGACGATCATCACTAAAGCGTTATTTTTTATTTTTCGTCAAAAATTGAACTTTTGATATTTTCACTTTGGTTTCAAATGTTGACTCTGATCAAAAATTGTATTTTTGATGATTTAAAAAAAATCATTTTTTGCGTGTTTTGACTTTTTGACTATGTGCACACGGTATCTCAGAGACGGCCAATCGATTTTAATCATATTTAGCAGGAAGAAAGGTCCCACAGTGTAGTTGGTCACTGAAATACTGGGTCTTTTGAGGTGACTGACTGGGGCGGGGGAGGAGACATATCCGTTTTTTGTTAGCAAACACACTGATCCCCAACTGGGGTTTTATTGGGCTTATGGATTGGGCTCTGTCAATCTATCTGTCCTTCTCTTTGTCCATCCGCTACCACTCATTCCTCTGACATACGTAAGCTGCTTGGTCTGGTATTTTACAAAGTGTGACTGTAGCTTACTGCGAGCGAAATTTCTTGGCGCTCGGATAAAATTGGATTTTTGGCGACGTTTTTTTCAGAAAAAGAAATGGTCTTACATGTAAGTAGAAACGAAGATTTAAAATACTACTCCTTCTACAGGAGAGATTGAATCTTCCTAAAACTTCAAAGATATGCTTCTTAAATGGGTCCACAGCTAGATCGTGCTCTTTTGGGCAATCCGGCAATTTCAAAGTTTCGGTAAAAGCCTACTTTTGTAGTGGATATATTGGGTTAGCGACTTCATGAATTCTTTTTTAATTCTTTAATGTTACTGCTGTTAGTTACAGAAAGCAGAAAGGTGATAATGAACCATCACAACGAGTTCAGTAAACTGAGGTTGAATTTGTTCAATGACAGAGGTTTTATTATATTCAAAATGTACCGTATCCAATTATTTTAAATATGCTCATCGCCGTCTCCGGTTGGGGACTGTGCTGTTGACAATAGCTTGCGTACATTTATAGGGTGAACAACATTACAAGACTTGATTAAATTTGTTCTGTCTTGATTTTCATTAACCTTGGGAAGCGACATTTTTCAGAAGAAAATTTAGCTTTTTTGAAGGCCTTAGCTCGCTTATTAGGAGCCACCGAGGTCTCCAAATGAGTCAAAATTACTTAAGATGGCATTTAAGATCCACTCTCTTGTCATAACAATGCAATGTAGTACAGCAGGAGTGCAGCACAGTAAAACAGGAATGCAGCACAGTTCAACAGGAATGTAGCACATTACAGCAAGAATGCAGTACAATACAACAGGAATGGAATACAGTACAATATGGATTGCAGCACAGTAAAACAAGAATGCAGTACAAAACAATAGTAATGCAGCAAAATGAAACAGAAATACGGCACAGTGCAGTAGAAAAGCAGCACAGTACAACAAGAATGCAGCATAGTACATCATTATTAATTGCCGCACGGTAAAACAGAAATGGAGCACAGTAAAATGGGAATGCAGCACAGTACAACAGGAATACAATACAGTACAGTATAGATTACAGCACACTGTAACAGGAATGGAGCGCAGTACAATAGAATGCAGTACAATACTACAGGAATGCAGCACAATACAACAGGAATGCAGTACAGTAGAACGGTAATGCAGTCGCTTAAAAGTTCGGAAGCAATTGCCGATCTGATTCAGCAAATCCCGCCAGCATTTCTGCTCTTAATAGATTCTCTGATAATTATGCCATAAATTTGACGCCAGTATTCACATTCCCCATGGATAATCGTGTATGGATCCTTAGAATTATGACCTGGACAGCGGTCATATTTGCAGTTGCTTGTGCAAGAAAGCTTATCATCGATGCTTATTAGGTTCAGTAAAATACACTACTGTGACAAAAAATGTGGAATGTTTTGGTTAGTACCTTGATATAACACGAGTTTGAGTCCCTCCATAGCAAATCGTGTTTTAAATTGTTGTTTAATCATTTTGGCATACAGAAACTGTCAAATGCCGAAACTGTTTACTTGCATATAATTTCGTTTAGATCAAAGTGACAGCAGAGTACGAAAAACAATGATCCCAAACTTAACATCCCACACATTTTCACAGCACCGCAGATTTCAGATCGATGAATTTATTTACACATTCAAAATCGTCAAGTGTACCCAAAATTAAACTTTTTACTCAGGGTCAGTTTCTTTGCTCCCAACTTACACATGCTCTTTTCTTTCAATTAAATTAAGTAAACGACGTATTTTGTCGATTGTATGTGGAATATTAAGAGTACAATCGGCGAATTTCCACAGCTTGCCATCAAATTTTTGTCTTGGGACCTCCTTTAGGATTTGCTTTCTGCTTTTTCGTTTTTCATTTGGATTGTGTTCAAAAAATTCCTGCCATGAATATTCGCTGAGCGATGCATTGCAGTTGGGTATTGTGTCGGCCACGAAACCTTTAGCCTTTGACTGCCGCGTGTACTGTCCGGCTTCCCAGTACCGCCAGCCTATTTCAAGGACGGCTGACTTCCGTGGTAAAAACCGGAAATGTGCCAAGCCGGCACCTTGGATACCTATTAAGACATCTGCACAACGAACAATTTGAAGCTGTTTAGTTAAAGTATAATCCTCAAAATATAACCTATCCACCGAGGCAGAAAGCGACGATATCAGTTCCTTTTCAAGTTCGCCTGAATTCAACAACCTGCGCGTACGCCGGTCCTGTATGACGATGCGTGGGTGTTTTGATACACAATTCTTAGATGTTGCACCCAGTTTGTTGAGTATCAGTTCTTCCAATTCAAATTTTCCTACACCCTTGTTTGTGTATCCGAATAGACCTGTCTTGAAACATGTATTGTCTGATATAGTTTTATAGCCATCGTGATATTTCACCCCTAATGCGAATATGAAACGTTCGTATCTATTTTTAGCGTGGCAACTACCATTGTTAGGAAGCATTTTGCCACCTTGGCTTAAGACATAAATGTCTTCTAGTGGTTTGCTATTCTTGAAATCTTCTGTTGATTTCATAACACCGTATAGTCCATTAAAAGTATCGGTCCAAAAATGGTGTAAGTTTCCGTCACAGGTGTGTTTCACAAAGTACGCATGCGCATTTAAAATTGTATGTGTTTCCGGTATCTGAGCCTTTCTCATAAACAATGTCCAGATCCTGTTGACAACATTTGGTCCTCCAGACACTTTGATTTTCCGCTGTGCATCTTCTTTGAAATTTTTGCTGTATACCACTATCGACTTGCTTTTATCCACAGTTTCTATGCAAACATTGGTAAATAGCACTGGATTTTTGCTCAGCAAAGGCTTGTTGACGTAAGATATATTTGCTGCAGAAGACTGCACGATTGCATGCTTGCTGTTTTCTATTTTTAACCCTTTTATTTTGATATATGTCGTTTTACCAAAAGACGCATAGCTTATTATAAATACAACCAAAACCAGACTTACAAGAAGAACGCGAATTAAAACTGTTTTGCCAGGCTTCATCTTGCTATTTTTACCCCGGTGTTAAACACAACTCCTTAGTCCAGTTGCAATGTTCCAAAGTAAAGTCCTTGCTTCAGATCACAGCCATTGCTATTTTGAAAACAAGACCGATTTTGCTACCTCGAGCAAAATTATAATTGGGGATGCGAAAGATATAATAAAACTAAAATATCTACAAGCATAATCACAAAATGCTTGAAAAGTTATAACCTGAAATAGTTAGTCAATTCACGTCTTTGTAGTGTGTGGGGATCTTGAGTTTCCGAACTATATTCGCGGGACCTGCTTCTCTAAACATACACCCAAGGCAGCACTAAACTTGACCTCGTTTTGAGTTTCCGCACATCGTTGGCCAATGTCGTGCTTGTTTTTAATCTAATCAATGAAAACTTGAAATATTTAATTTGGTAGAACACGCGAGTTCAAGTTCGACAACTCCTTTATTTCATCTAAGGCCAGGAAAAAACTTCGTTTCTCATTCCCAAGGCCAGGTCACTACAATCGCAAATAAAAAACATAAGTAAACAGGCCGCGCCTAAAGAAATTTGAGTTTTAAAAAGTCTGCTAGTCGGTGTACAAAATATGAAAGTAAAATCTTTATCAAAAGACAAAAAAATATTTAAAATTTTTCTCATAGTTTTGGGTCATCAAAATTTTTCAAAAATTTTATGCTGAGTTGTATGAAATAAATGGGTGTTTAGTATGCCTTCAAACATACGCATTATAAATGTACCACGCGTCCCTTTTAGTTTACCATAAAAATGGTGTTCAATTCTGGCGAAATAAATGCATTTTAGGGGATAAAGGCACCATGTATGTGGTCTCAAGGAGGGTCTTGCGTTTTCTCATACCACCTGCAACTTCATAAAGCATGACTGTATTGCACACTGTAACTATTCAAGCATTTATTGTGTGTTTGTTTTGTTTTGGTTGTTTGTAATTTTTGCTTTGTTTTGTTTTTTTTTGTTTATTTTAGTTTTTATATATAGTTTGGCCACATGGGCTTTACCAACAGCGTAGGTTATACAGTCTGCAATTTTTTTGTACTGTGGTCCTGTCAGTTTTCATTGGATCTCGATATTAACTTTGTTTCAATATGACCCACTTGGGAGTGGAGATATTCTGCTTTTTATTCTCCCACAACTTCCAATTCTCGTCAATTTGGCGGATCGATCACAGCCTTTGCTGAGAAAGCAATTTTGTTAAATTTTCTCAACACTTTACATGAAGATTAGAAGGTAGAGTTAGGGGTTAGAAGAGTCGGGGTTAGAAGTAACACAGTACTAACACAGTACTTTACCCATTTCTTGTTTTTGCTAATTTGATGATTTGGCAAAATTTTAAAGTTCGCCAAATATTCATCAAAATTTTTTTCTCCATATTTGAATGTTTAACACTAATGCCTTCAGTCTCTCTGAATCTGTAATTTTGTTTAGCAATTTTCGCTTAGTTTAAGTTTTTCATGCATTTGGTAGATGCTGGTTGAATTGAGAGCTGGTCGCAGTTCTAGAGTGTAATAAGGAATGTCATTGGTTGGAAACAGACACGTGGTTGGTGGCTATATATATATATATGTATAAATATATATATATATATATATATATATATATATATATATATATATATATATATATATATATATATATATATATATATATATATATATATATATATATATATTATATATATATATAATGCACATGTGCAATGTCACAAATATTTTTGGAATCGGCCCAAAAAATGGACACATGGCTACTTTTTCAAAATCTGATAAAAATTTCACATTTTGCATAAGACTTGGTTTGTCCAGGCAATTTCTGAGAAATGACTATAAAAGTTAGCCCTTTTAAGATTTGCACTGGAAATTTAAATTTATATATTGCAAATGGGCAAAACTATATTGCTTTTAAAATTGGTCAACAGTTGTCGGATTGGATTTTTTTTCATCTTATTTAGCTGTGATATCGGGATGAGTACAAGTCGTTGCATCCCATTTAATAACAGAATAAAAAAGTTCACCAACTGTCAGCCATATTTTAGAGAAAAAGCGCAGTGCCAGTTCATGACTTCTTACTATGACGGCACTTGGTCACCATCACTTGACAGTCTTGTTTTTTATCCCCAATGTTTAATTTTACTCTTGTCAGCGAAATCTATCTCCGCTTCATTGTCTTTCTTACATTGTTTAGAGTTATCCTACCATGTTTTGCTATTTTTGTTTGGCGTTTTATTATGATTTTCTATTTCCTGATTCCTATGACTTCAATACCTGTAACTTTGCGTGCCTGTTCATATAGAGTGTTGAATATTAAGGACTCATGGTGTTTATTCTTAGCAGTGCGTCACTTTCTGCCACGTAGAATTTCTGCCGATACTGGGTTACTGAATTCTTCATAGACAATCATTTGGCACCGGTCGGATCTAATTGTTTTGATAAAATAATTTAAAAGATCACCTGCCTGCCCGGTCACATTAAAACGGGGATGAGAAACATAACATTTTTCCTGGCCTTATCAATATTATTCATTCAGTCAAATGGCTCTTTCTTTATAAAATGACTTTTTGCATTTGTAACTGATACCAGGTATATAGCTTTAGCTTTAAATGTTTCATAAAGGTAGTTGACGGTAGTACCACTTAGATCGCATTGTTTTTGCTTGATTAACGAAAATTTAGCCGAAATATTAGCAAAAACGTTTTTGCAGATCTGTACTGACGCCAAGAATAAAGTATTATTCACGTGAAATTTTGGTAACGATATTGGGCATTGGTTCCAAAATGGTTGTTACTTTGTTTTGGTGATTCGCTAAATATTAGCGGAAATAACCAAATGTTTTATATTTCCTAGGCTATTACTTTTTTCGTAATTCGTCAAATATTTGCGGAAATACTGGATAAAACCTTTACTAAAATCTTAAGTAGCGCCAGGCATATTATCTTATTGTCTTAAAATTTTGAATGCTGAAGCGGACATCAGTATGTCTTTGGTGGTGGTACACCAAAAATTGAAGGAAATAATGTCGAAAAATCCTTTTCTAATCAAAATCTTAATTGCCGCCAGGTATATTGCTTTGAAATTTACCTAAAGTGCCAGGCATCGGTACCTATCCGGAATTACTTTTTTACTAATTTTCAAAAATCTGATGGAAGAATTGTCGAAAAAAAAAACAGAATTTTTTTAGTAACATCTTTATTGACGCTATGGAAATAATCTGGTTGGAAATGTTGGATGGAGGTAGCAGGTAGCAGGTATCTGCCTGGATTTTGCTTGACGATCTACCAGAAACTGAGTGAAATACTGACCAAAATCCAATTTTCTTAAAGCATATCTCCTGCTAGTATCTTAAATTAGACAAAATTTCGATAGAGGGTAGGGAGCATAATTATCCAACGTGCTATTTTTTCGATTCACCTAATGTTAGTGGAAATATTGACTGGCAATCGATTTTCTTAAAAATTTCTCCTTCTCTTTCTCCTAGAAATTTAGTCAAAAGTCTTAAGATTTTGATTGAAGGTCTGGAGAATAAATGTCCAACTGACGAATATTTTTGTGGATTCGCCGAATATTAGCGGAAAAATTACCGAAAACTTTTTAAAAAAAATGTTAAGAAGTCTTTTTAGGATTTTAGTGAATGCATAATAAAATTGTTATTGAATATAGGGGCACAAGTCTCCATCTGGCTATTTCTTTTTCTCAGTTTACCAAAAACTAATGGAAATATTGGGAAAAAACAATTTCTTATTATGATCTGACGCAGAGATATGTTATTACTATCTTGACATTTTATTAAAGGTAGGAGACATTAGTACCATCTGAAAATTTTAATTCAAGTTAAGGCGCACAAATGTCTCCCTGCCTATTTTGGCTCTTATGTTTTTTCGATTCGCTGAAAATTAGCATTTTTACAGTGAAATCCTGACTTACTGCAAGGACAGAACATTGTTGCCTTGAAATTTTGATCAGCGGTCATCATTATATGTCATATGTCATATGTCAATCCTGACATCAGAATACACGAACAAGAGCATTGTCAATAAGCAACATTGTTATAGAACTAAAAATATAATTTTACAGAAATATGGACCACTGCATGAAGTTTGTCAGGGTCAGGGGTAAAATAAAACTTAAATAGACTTTTGATTTTTTCCAATTTAAACCAAAGTTTTCTCCAAATCCAAAGTTTGCCATTTTTTTACAAAAATCACATTTTCTTTTTAATGTTTGTATTTTTCATAAAATGTTAAACACCTGTGGCTGATGTGCCTATTTGTGGCGGGATGCCAAATTCTGCTTTAGGCACTTCTATATTTTAGATGTTTTTAAATTTTATCGACCACTGCAGTTTTATGCAAATTAAGTTAAAAGACCGGATGTGCTTGGGCGGAAAAAAGTCACGTATATATATATATATGTTGGATTGAGTGGAAAAAAGTCAGAAATATATCAGACAGGAAGCAATCACTGTGAAAGTTCTTGAGGGGGCACGAATGGGGGCAAAATGCCTAGACTTTTCAAATCTATGGGCTAACAAATATGTTATCATTTTCTGGGTGAGGATTCGGGGCACAAATAGGGGCAAAGCAACTAGACTCTTTGGACTATAAATACGTTATCATTTGCATATTGCAATTTCAGCCAAGAAACTCAAAAGGGCATATTTTTCAGTAAGACTATATACCTTTTTAATATGTCGTACGGAAATGCTAGTAGCACTTTTTTTTGGTCATCTTCTGGACATCTAATTATGAAGTTCATAATATTGCTTGATTGAAGATTAAATGCAAAGCATAGCAAAATGCTATACTTTAAATTTCGTGAATTTTTTTTGAATATTAAGAAGTTTGATAAACTTTAAATTTCTTGTAACTTACAAAATTATTTCGTTTTAAGATTATGAAAATGTCACAATTCCAATATTGTGAACTCACTATAAATATGTGGTATAGTAAAACAGCTCTTACTTGGCATATTATAATTCTTAATATAATTTGCGATTTAACATGAATGCTTTCTCTTTCCTTGTTTCGAGGTTCATAAGTTGTGGACCAAAGACTAGGAACATCTTTTTAAAAAGTAGAAAATACAGCCTAATGTACATTCTAAGAGTAAAAAGTTTAGTTCACTCGTAGCGGAACAACATTCACAAGAAACACAAAGCTGTCAGAGGTCTGATTTTATGTGTATATGGTAAAGCAAATATCGTTGTGTTTGGGTTCAGATTCGCTTTGTTATGCAGTCAACCTGTATTATTTCTTGCCCATTTCAGATACAAGTTACAAAAAATAAATATTCATGGGATAATTAATTACCACCTTTTTACCTTTTATAACGATATCTTTAGTAATAATTTCTTTCTATTTAAATAAGTGACTCAGAAAATAAAATGCGTTTGTTATTTTCATTCAGCAATCAATAAGGAACTTGGACAATTCATGAACCACTTTATACTAAGAATCCTTTGCATTCTTCACCTTCACACGGACCGACTGGAAAATCATCAGGTATAATGTGGACCTCTGACGTAAGCAGCATGTTTCGGTCAAAGTAACCGCTTTCCCATTTTCCCTGTGTCAGAGATTTGTATATAAATAATAGTACTTCAAAAGACCATTATAAATTATTATTAAATAAATTCAAAATATAAGTTACTGTTTAATAATTCAACAATTTTATGCCCAAGAAAATATTTCCTGACTAACTTACTCTTAAACATTGCTAAGATTAAGTCAAAACATTTAAAAACCTCCATGAAAAACCCTTTCCACACTCCATCAACAATGACCTCTTCCATTCGGTATTGTGGTGGTTCAGATTCCTGGTGATAGTTGTTCAAAAAATATTATTTGTTTCACGATTTTTAAATCGATTAAGATCTTCGAATAAACTTTAACTGCATCGTTTCTTTTTCAAATTATTGAAATTATGTACGCAAAACCTAAATGTTAAACTGAATGACTTCATTACATTCATTCTTGCTCATACTTATGCTAAAAGATAGAACAATAAAAAATATGTAAGCAATGTTTATAAAATCGGTTACAAAAACAAAAATCTCGTGCTTTTTTCAAAGCAATAGGGCAACTGTGTGACATTGATGATGAAAATGATGACTTTATTCTACTCTATCCAAACAAAGCAAACATAAAAATGATTTTTTATCAGATATCTTGAAAAAAAGACACTATACATACCAAAATTTCAACTTCACCAGGAAACCACCCAACATCTTGTTCAGTTTGCTCGGGCCACCCTTCCCGCAGGCGGAAATCTCTCCTATATTTAATAATGCATTATTTGCATTTGTTTTATTTATGTAACAATGGAATACACCGTAACAGACTACAACAAAGGTACAGCTCAACAGGAGAAAAAGTCTATAAATTCAGTGACAATGCAATTGCTTGATTTCCATAATAGTATACCTGGAAACGTTTTGCGGTGTAAGTGCAACAAGTCCTCTCACACTTAGTGGTTCAGTATCAGGCCTGAACATCAGAACTCCACCACCTTCTGTCTGTAGAGCATTAGTATTACACATATAGAAATTCTGTGTCTTCATTTGTTGTTATATATGTATAGTTTATGGTTGTATATAAATGCAGAAAACAACCGGACAGTAAAGATATTTATGAACATAGCAAGTGAACAACTGAGATGTAAGTACCCAATGAACAACTGACCACAATCAGAAAGACCAAATTCTGAATGTATTACTTAGCAATTCCTCAGCAGCCTCACAGCAAAAGAATAACAACGCATGCGTTGATATTTGATAGAACTATTTAGAGCGCAACTGCATTCCAGCTTTATTTTACAGGTGCATGGGCGTTTAATAATAGCGAAACCTCTTCTCTTGTCCAAGTTATTACAGGGAGTGCATCAGGTCCCTCCTGTATGGATAAAACAACAGACATCATACTACTAATGGATAACACTATTTAACAATAAACGCAGTAAAACGTTGTGTATGTACATGTACAGAACCATCTCAGTCTGTTTAAATTTAATTAAACATTTCACATACTTATTTAAGATCAATATACCCACTTGGCTGATATATTTTTTAGCTTTGGTGCGTGAAGTATTAGCATAATATGGTGCCTTTTTTAAAACGACACTCAGATGAAAAAAGCAGCAACTGTAAAATTGAAGGCATGTTATAACAGGATCATGCACATCGAGTACACAGTATTTAATAGAAGATTAGGCGTTCAGAAAGGTGCACAGATAAAAGTATAAACGATTAAAATAATATTTTCTTACATATACTACCACCATGATCCAGCTCAGAAGAGTATCAAAAATTCTAAGCCAGTGGGGAAACAGACCATGGTCAGTATTTCGTGACATCCTACAAAACATAAAGAAAAAAATATTGAAAGACATTTTATGTTACCGTAAAAGTTTTATTTATAATAAATTCAGGTTAAATGAAATGTATTTGCTCGAACAGTTAAAAACTCACTTTAAAATAGGAAAATTTTGGCCGGTATTTCTTTCAGATTGAGTTTTTTTATAATAATGGAAAATTTTGTGAAAGCTATTGGGCGCATCCGAAAACAAAATGAAAACGAAAAGCGGCAAGCACGGACATGATGTGTTTGACTCCTCCGATGAGGTGCCACCAAGTGTGGCTATCCTGGTTGAGGAAGAATTCGTCTCCAGTAGCGGAAGTCATCAGCTTTGGAATTAAAGACAGTTTACTTCAGTTTCCTGTGAGGCATGAATCAACAGCAACAACCAAGTACATGAAATTAAGCAAGGGGTGTAATATAGAATCAGAAACTTTAAAAAAAGATATCAGAAGCAATAAAGACAGACGTGCACACAGGTCAGATACAAGATAAGGTCAAATACGAGGAAGTAAGAAATTTATTCCCTCAGGTCCCTTAAATATTAAATATTGAAATTTACCAACAAAAAAGGTCAAGAATATGATTTTAGCCATGGTTGTAGAATTGTAAAATACAAGAGGTCCCAAAATTTTAACCTCAAAAACAGTAGGTTTAAGTTAAAATTGTATCATCATTGCGATGATTCAATTGGTAGAACCTTCACCAGGTACAACAGATCAAGTTTCATCCAAACCTCCAATCAACTCTAATCACACGAAACTTTACCCGCGATAAAAATTACACATTTACGCGAAATAAGGGACGTATTCTAATAAATGGAGTCGGTAAAGGGTATGTGTTAGTAAAGCGGATTTTCAGTTTAATGAGATGCCCATAAGAATGAAGCCACAGTTGATGGCTGACTCGACATTTTTATACGTACAAAGGGTTGTGGGGGAGGAGTAAAGAAAGATAATTATTGTGTTTGCTTTTCGAGTGGTCCCTTTCGTGATATCAATAGATCATACTTTTACGTACTGATTTTTGCCAAAAGAAGATACCACTAAGTGCTTGTATAGCCATTTGTTTCTAAATGTGAGTAAAGAGTAATGACAAGCACTAAGCAATTATTTTCAATCTGTTTCTTTGTTAGTGCATAGACAACATATAAAACGTTAATAAAATACTTACGAAACATATCCTCAATATCAAGTATTGGGCGGAAGATAGGATCAGTGAGGTATTCAGTTAAGTTGTGCTCGTAATAATCATTCAAGACGAATGAGTAAGCTCCGCCCATAGCCATGTAATGGGTCATTACGGTTTCTTCGAAGTACAGTAAGCTCATGACAATGGGCGCTGTGGCTATAACGCGTCTGTCTGTCGCTGCTACCGACCAGGCCGTCCATCCGCGCTATGCCAATGTAGAATGAATCGCATGGACGTTTATGAATATTAAGATGCTTAATGTAGAACAAGTTGTTTTTCCTCAAACATGTTATTTTGGATGTAGTATATGGTTGAAAAGGTGCTTATACAAAATGCTAAAACATTTTTGTTCATACAACATAAAGACAATTTCAGTTCAAACACAGCTTATGTTGATTTGAAAAGCAAAAAATAAAGAAGTGAAAAACGGTTGGTCAACAATTATAATTAACCGAGCTTCTTGTTCTATCTTTGCATTACTCAAACACGTATCAACCGTTAGAAATATGCATAACAAATTGATTATGGACAACGCGATATTTATCCCCAACATAGATAAATATATACCAGATTTTAAGTTCACAGACAACACATCTATCAAAAAAGCAGAAACACTTTTATGCATTCTTCTATAGCTAAATGTTTCCTTAATTCACAATACCTTGGAGGCACCGCTGAGAATGAATTTACTGAGATTAAACCTGCTGTTATCAGAAAAAGCCACTTCCGCTACAGCGTCCATACCCTTCACTCCTGCCTGCATGCATAATGACAGAGTAAAAAATTCGTCCAAACCGCTTCTTTTTATATGTTGAAGAGCGATATTGTTTACAAATATTAGCGCTTACGCTATCAGATCTGAGTTCTTACGCGTAAAATACAAACCATAGAAGGAAACAAACATGAAATAAAAAAAGAATAAACAAACAGAGCATGACCTTCGTCATAGGACACCTGAGGACGATGTCTCTGTCTGGCTGGTCGTTACCGGATAGCAGCTCGTCCAGGACCCACATCCACGTATAGGCTATTAGCGCGTCCTCCTCTTTCCTCGAGTGCTGCTCTGGATCATCCTTGACCAAAACTGGCAGTTCACTATCTCAGAGCTGTTTATTTCTTGCATCGAAAATGATAAAGAGAGGACCGAATGAATCGAAACAAACTTCTGACGACAACTAACGTAAGTCCCTAAAGTATTGTATTACCATTAACAGGAATTTGAAGTCAAAAGTTAATAGCAAAAAGAAAGAAAACGTACGTGAAATACAATAGGTTGGTTGGGAACTTTTTTAATCCAAGCAAATACCAATCCAGTGTCATTTGCTCCCCAGGCTATTCCCAAATTTTGTGCTGATGTTTCATCAGGCCAACTGTGAAAATAGTGCATACAGATAACAAGGACTAAAACTATCATGTTAAGTGTATACTCCTGCAGAATCATACATTAAGTAACAAACCACTTAGACTGAAGAAAGTGCTCCAAGAAAATATTTAATTCAGTTGTTTTGTTTCATGAAAGAGTAGTGCAGGGTTTCAAATACACCTATTGCATGAAATTAACCTCATTTACTAAAATGCTTTAGAATACTTAATTGTATTAATATAATTAGCTTAATACTAAAGTGGTGTTTTACAACATCTTACTCAAAATTATCATTGGATCCACCATCAATAAACAGGATTGCTGTTTCGTAATCTGCAACGTGATCAGGAATAGCTATTCCCATGGTATGCCACCACACCGTGTGGGTTACGCGGGAATCTACAACCAAGTTTGTTTCTGCCTTATTGTAGTTTTCGTAAGAAGAAAATTTATTGCAGAATTGTTATTTGAATTAATATAATCACAAAGATGGTTTAATTTTGTTATTTTGTGAATTATATACAATTCTACTTAATTGCTTATATAATTGTATGTAATACAATTGTGATATAATATGATATTTCTATGAAACGGCAGGGAATATTGACAAATAACATTGACTGTTGACATGGAAACAAAGTAATTTGTGGCTATAAATATTTATTTATACTTCGTTATTTAAAAACTTCAAAACTAAAATTAAGTGTGACTTTTACCATCCAACCATTTTTGTGATGTCATATTGACAAGTAAGACCCTGACATTATCATAGAAAATAGTGTCATTGAGATACCAGCTGAACATGCCATCGTCACGCCTCACATATTCATCTAGATATGACACATCATCCTACACAAAAACATATAGCAGCTGAACATGCTTTCAATACGACATGTATAACATGTTTCAGAACATAACAATTACACAATCGAGTTAAAAACCACCAGTTTTTAATAATGCAAGTTCTTTTCTCATCTCACACCTTTATTGGAATATAAAAATGTTGAAAACAAAAACAAGTATGTATAATTAGAACCTAATTACTGCTAAAACTTTTGAATTATGAATCACAAGCAATACTACGTTAAATACAGGCATTCTTTATTAGCGCCTTTACGACATAATCAATGTATTAGTCAACTAAGGAGTTATAAAGTATGATTTATTTATCTTGTATGCCAAGTATCCCTGGAATGCACTCACCCATGTAAAATCAGGTATCTCAGATCCGTCCTGTGCCTTGGATGAAGACAGCAGAAAGACAGAAACTGTCAGAAAAACAACCAACATAATGCTGGTTCGCACCTAGCGTATATATACACCATCTGTAAATGAACAATAAATATAACATATACTGGCCTCAGTTTATCACATATATTGATACCATTTATCTCATATAAAGTCAAGGACAGGTATATGCAGGTTAAAGCCATAAGCCTACTGAAATTTAACTAATTACTTCCAGATTTATCAATGGTATGTATTAAAACACTAAAGTACAAATGGGTTTTTAAAAATAATAACAATTAATAATAAGGTTGCAATTTAAAGTCTTTCAAAATATAAGTTTTCTCATTTTTAACTTTTATCATTAAATTTCTTATCAACAAATTATTTTTATAGAGCAGATGTAACGAGCAAATATCAAAGACACCTTGAATTTTGTAACCGGCAGGTGATTGGTAAAAGTATATTTCAATCAATTTCAATGATGGTTTGGGGTAGTCGATAATTCTTACTAACAAAACTGACAGCCTTAGATTTGATTCAGTCTGCTCAAAATGTATTTAATCAAACAAGTATTTTCTCTTTCCGAATAAGAGTTATAAAGGTACATGTCTCTGTTGTAAAGCATTTATTGCTACGTGATCAGAATTTACACATATAAAGTCTATGTAAGTTGTCTTTTTAATACAGAATTATTTTTAATCAATTGAGTTTTAGAGTAGCAAATTACTTTACAGTTGATTTTAAATTTATATAACGGATGACATTGTGTGAAAAGTGCGTCGCTTAGAGACTAGTATAAAGAGCGAACATATCAGCAAGGAGTTTAGGAATTACTTTTATACAGTAAAATAACTGAAGATGAGATGTGGCTACACACAAGAAATGGAATGAAAGCCATTTAAATGGAATTAGCGAACTGTGCTTATTTTATCTCCAAAAGCAATGCAACGTTTTTCCGAACAGTCTAATTAACATTTGTCTCGTAGAGTAAAGGGTTATATAAAACAGAATCTCTATCCTGAAACTAGGAAAATACGTATCAGAGTCTTTCTGTTTCTCCTGCAAGTTGCCAGTAAACTGTCAAGAAGTAAAAGATTTAAACGATGCAAGTCAAGTTTTTATCTGAAGGCCTGTGTTTTCCTGGTGCAGTGGTATACTAATATATGAGAGGATGCAAGAATCTTTTACTTATATTACCCCTTTTGCAGCAAGACTAGCTGCCATAGCTTGGTGTTTAGTTGTGTTTTAGAATAATAATAATATTCTCTTTTTTATGAATTTTGACCCAACCAAGACCGGGACATACATCTAAAAAGAAAATTTGAATGAAAGAACTAATGAATTGTTTTATTAATAAAGTTCATAAAATAGCAAAATTACACCAGAGTGCCTTTACACTCTTCTCCTTCACAGGGCCCAGTGGGGAAGTCGTCTGGAATGATATGTACCTCTGAAGTCAGCCACATGTCGCGGTTAAAATATTCGCTTGACCATTTACCCTGCGCCACAATGTGGATATTCAGTAAAAACAACATAGTAAACAAGCGTAAAATATTTATTATCTTGTTTTACGAAGTCTGTCTGGGTGATACCTTTAACTATTCATCTGATTAAGATCAAGTTAAACTGGGTAAAGATTCAATAATGGTAAAATTAAACAATATTTCAGTTGTACAATTACGCTACACTTAAGTTTTTGGTCCAAGTTCCAATTTGTCATAATTATGGATACCGTGCATCACACTAGAATAGTTTTGCGAAGTATTAAAGAGCTGTTGCTGCGAAATTTAGTTGTACATTCGAAGTACAGAACCTCAATAAAGAATCCTTTCCACACTCCATCAACAAAATCTTCCGTCATCCGATACTGTGGTGGTTGAGACTCCTAAAATAAAATTGACATTTTTACACATAACACCAATTTTATAACTACTTATACATATATTCAGTAACTTATGAATTGCAATTCATCTTGTGTCGAGTAAATATAGTCCATTTCATTTAATTCTTTTTCACAAACTGCACAGAATCTATTAAAGAGATACAGAAACTATTTCTTATAAAAACGTTTAAATTGTGAAAACGTCCCTTTGCGACTTTATAACAATTAAACATAAAAATCATTTCCGGACCAGAAGCATCTAAATTCGATTCACTCAAATAATAAAAGTCTATATGCACAACAAAGGTAATTCGACACCTACCAGTATATCCACCTCTCCTTGAGTCCAGAATACAGGCTGTGGATTTTGTTCAGGCCAGCCTTCTTCCATGCGAAAATCTCTTCTGTCAAAAAAGAGAGCACGGTTTCACTTTTGGAATGTTCGTACTTCTTACTTTATTTCTTGTTTGCTTGCAGGGCAGCATAAATTCATACCATAAATGGTAGATTACATCATTCTTCTAAATGAATTTTGATTGCGCATTGTCACAATATGGTTAATTGTATTTTTATATGGGTTTGACGCCTGAGGTGTCTTGTGACTTAGAAATGACGCGGTTCTCAACAGATATTATGGGAGCATCAAATGTATCCTATTTGTATTGTATTTGTATTCCGTTTTATTGCTATATTCAAGCTAACTATTTGCACCTACTTTATCAAACGGCACTTATGTTTCAAACTGACTCCACGCTATTAAACAACTTATCCGTAAGTAAAATTTATCCAAAGGCTTCTACAAATTGCCAGTAAAGCCCATTTTGCACCAATCTGACTCACACCTGACGCGTGGCCTCTATGCTTCCCAGAAATCAACTGGTTATATAAACTATCCTTAGACGTTCGATTGCGCCACAATGGCAACTCACTGTGCACCAGTTAAACTCACACCTAACGTGTGGCCTCTGTGCTTCCGAGAAATCGACTGCTAACGGTGCAACAGCCGTGTTCCTTATATTCTTGCTGGTAGAACAGCAGCCGCTAATTAAATTTGCTATCAATCGAAGTGTTTGGCGCCTAAACCAATAACCAATAGCAAAATACCTGCCCGAACGCATGTGTTCCGAGTTACATAGGAACAAAAAACTTATGTTTTTGGAATTATCACAAAATCATGTTCCAAACGGCAAAATTGGTTGCAACATCCTATATTTCTAAATGCTTGAAAAAAAAAACATGCTAAGTAGCACAAAAATGTTCGTCTCAAAAACCACTAAAACCGAAAGTTCTTAAACCGAAATTAATACCGTCCTCCCCATCTCAATGAGCTCTTTAATGTCCAATATAAAATTTGTAGTTCCTGAGATATCCACTTTACGTAAAACATAAGTAAATTTTTAAATGGCGTAAAATCTATCAAAAAGACTTCAAACGAACTCGAAACTAATACCATCGTGTTCCTTACAACAAGATACAACTAGATACTACTAGATACTATCGCGCTTTGTACTAAATGCAGCACATCAACAGTTTCTCGACAAATTTACTCGCGCATAATATTTATTCATCATCACAACGCATGAACGGAAAGACTGCACCGAAGGGCGCTACTGTATTCCTACAAAGCACACGCATCCCGCACTACAACAGAGTGCATAACAGACCGTATCAAATACACGTCAAAACATACGAAACACTATTCATACTCCATTATACGCGACAACAATACAAGTATGCCCAGAAAGTCAGTTTTGCATAACCCAACAACTACACATAACCAAAACAACAAACTCTGCCGACATATGCCGTGATACTCTTGCAAAGTGTTGACAAAGCCTCAGCGCCAAAATCATAATACATGTATATCCGACACACATTTTCTAGATCTGTGTGCATTTTTTAAAATTTGTATTGAACAATGTTTCAAGATTTAAATGTTACATCTAAAACAGGGAAGCACTTAAATATTACTTTAAAATACATGGGGTCTTTCCTGCAGTATGTTCTTAACCAACATTTTACTCACGGTAGACATGGGCTGTAATTGAAAGACCAAACTGCTAACGAGTACCTTGTGACGTTTTCAAGTGTCAGAGCCACAAGTCCTCTTACACTTTCTGGCTCAATGTCAGCTGTGAACTTCAAAATACCCCCTTGTTCTGTCTATAATAGATTGCATTCGAAAATATATCGATGCCTATTAGAACCTTGGACAAGAAGCGCGTTGTCTAAAGTAACAGATGCGTAATTTTATTTACAAATTATTTCTTGTATAATAATATATCATATTTGGAATATAAATACCTCTTCTCGGGTCCAAACAACAACGGGCAGACCCTCAGGTCCTTCCTAAAAGTATCAATGAAAAGATCGCTATATAAGCATAATCTTAGATAAACAACAAATATCAAATGTACCTAAGAGCATGATATTAAGAGCATGGAATATCTAATGCAGATCCTGATAGGAAGTCTGAGTAGGACCTACGTTTATTATGATCATAATCCAGCTCATAACAGTGTCGTATACTCTTAGCCAGTGTGGGAAAAGATCGTGATCTGCATTTGGAGCCATCCTTTTGGCAAAAAAAAAAAAACAATTTTTATAATTTGAATTTTTCTCTTAAAATTAGAAAGAATTTGTGACCAGTTTATTATTAGTAATGAGATTATATGCAACGGTTTTATTTTCTTAATTCTTTATCTGCTGTTTTAGAGTAATCTCGCTTGTAAATCGTAAAGGCCAAAAGATAACAAACGGAATTGGAGTTGCACCACCACCACCACCACATTCACCACCAAAAGATTTGTTACATAATATGCTTGACTCCTCCCATTAGGTTCCACCATGTATGGCTGTCCTGGTTAAGGAAGAACTGATCGCCTGTTGCTGACACCATCAGCTTGGGAATCAAAGACAACCTGCTCCTATATCCTTGGTACAAAAAGCACGCTCGTATACTTTATATAGTTTCTATACATCATATAATATGATATTTAACAATATTATTAAAAGACATTGCTTATATTATTATTATTATTATTATTATTAACAATATTATTAAAAGACATTGCTTATAAAGAATTGCACATACGAAACATATCTTCCAGATCAAGAACAGGTCCAGCAATCGGATCAGTAAGATACTGGGTTAAATTGTGCTCATAAAAATCCTTCATAGCAAATGAATAAGCTCCATCCATTGCCATATAATGGGCCATAACTGTTTCTTCAAAATACAGTAAACTCATAACCATTGGTGCTGTTGCAATAACACGCCTGTCAACAGCTGCTACAGACCAGGCCGTCCAACCACGCTGAGACAAGAATTTTAGAAAATTTGCAATACATGTTATTGCCCATTAGCGCATTGTAAAACAGTGAAAATTGTTTGGATAAATTTAACAAATAATTGAGAAAAAAAAACGAATTTTATTTTTGCACTGTCAAATAAAACAGGGAAGTAGCTTTGAACTTTTTAGCTTTCTGTGTTGCTGACAACAATAAACGTACTTAGAACTGGAATAAAAGTAGGCCATACTACCGAATGCGCGGTCACAGAAACAACGAAATTTGATAAAATAAAAAAATTACTGTTACAAATTTACAATTAATACTGGCTATACCTTTGAGGCACCGCTGACGATAAACCTCTTTATATTGAAACCATCAACATATTCAGAAGTCACTTGAGCCACGGCATCCAAAGCCTTTACTCCTGCCTGCAATACAGTTTGGTGATTTCTCATTATATTGGTCCCATTATACAGAAAGCCTGCATAATAAAATTGCACATATTTAGAACAGAATTATCTACATACAAAGTGCTATTTGCGTTATTACCTTTTCTTTAAATCAGGACCTTTTAGCCAAAATATTCAGGAATTGCTGGGTCTGCGCACTTAGATACTCCGCTAATATTTCGTCTCCTGTATCTATATACGGGAAATGCCCTAAAAGCGTTTCGATTTTAAGACTATGACAGAGAAAAGGTTAACACTAAAACACTTTACGGACTTCATAGAATTCAAAATTCTTCAGTATCATAAGAAATATTTTTAAAGATGATTTTTGCTCAAGTTGCAACTGCGTTAGAAGACTGGTAACAATTTAAGTAAGAAATATAGACATGATACCCGTATTATTTATATTTTAATCATTCAGAGAGAGGTACTCTGCATAGCAACGTAGTGGGGGCACTTCATGATTATATCTCTGCCTGGATCCTCTTCCTTATGATCTACGACCATCTACTTACCTTCCTTACAGGACTCTCATGACGATATCTCTGTGTGAATCGTCATCCTTATGATTAGACTGTCAAAGACTCTCTGCTTACCTTCCTGATGGGACACCTCATGAAGACATCTCTGGATTCTCGACATTGTCATTAGACGATAGATGACCTTCTATTTACCTTCCTCGTGGAGAACCTCTTGATTACACCTCTGTCTGGATGATCTTCCCTACAACTGGCTCTTTGCTTACCTTACTTATGAAGCATCTCACGATGATATTTCTTTCTGAATCCTCATTCCTATGATTAGACTATCAAAGACCCTCTGCTTACTTTCGTCATTGGAACCTCATGATGACATATCTGTCTGAATCTCCATCATTGTGTTTAGATGCAGATGATAGAGGACCCTTTCCTTGCCTTCCTTAAAGAGCACCTGGATTATCATCACTACCAATGGCCCTCTGCTAACATTCCTTATGGAACATCTCATAATGATATCCCTGTCTGGATCCTCATCTTTGATTTAACTCTCAGAGACCATCTGCTTACCTTCGTCATGGGACACCTCATGATGATATCTCTATCTGTATCTCCTTCTCCTATGAGCATGCGATCACTGCCAAGTGTATGCTGTGATCTCATCTTCTGTTCTATTCCTTTGTGCCGGATCATCCTGTGAAATGCATTGTATACTGAGGACAATGAAGTTTTCATACAGCATTTGCAGTATTTTTATTTATTTAGTATTTAAATTATCTTCACTTCTCTGCACTTCATATAAATCTACATTTAAGTATGCGTTTTGATCGTAAGATGCAACACTTTGTTATTTTGTATGATGTTTAAGCGCATCAAAGTTATGGTTTATTGCTTATATAAAAAGTAACGAAGCCTTACATAGAATCTAATAGGTTGGTTGGGCACTTGTCTCATCCATGCCCACACTATTTCCGTGTCATTGGCTCATAGAGCTGCCCCGAGATTAAATTCCGAAAGTCTGTCTGGCCAGCTACAACATGAAGCCGGTTGGAATGTTATGGTAATAGATAGTGTCATGGTGATACCAGCTAAACATTCCATCATCGCGGTTCACATAGTCATCCAAATGTGACAAGTCATCCTGAACCAATCAAACCAAAAATGATATTTATTTCAGCCTTACCGGCGAGTTTTTTAGAGGGATGTTATTACTTTTTTCGTTTCCTTACGCAACCGACAGAATAACGTATATCGTTGAAAACTCGGTCAGTAAGAAAAATTGGCTGTCGTAATTATTTTTCGTTCAAAAGCTCACATGTGCATTCTTGATCTTGAACTTTTTAAAAATTATAATTAAGACACGAATTGTTTAGTGCTCTTTCAATTTTCTCTCAAACTGCACAGAACTAACCTTCTTTGAGATAACGGTCATCTTCCGGTTTTTAAATTTGACCTTGACCAAAGCTGTCAAAGTCACAGAAGTACGTTTTACGAAACGTCTTTCAGTTCAAAAAGTCGAAATTAGCTCAAATCGCTGTATCTCTAACAATTTTCGAAATAATAGTCAACTTCCTGCTTTTGACCTTGACATGAATGTGGATGGCAAGGTCACCGAGGTACCTCTTCTCTTACATAACGTCTTTTAGGTTTAAAGAGTCGGAAACAAATTGAAAATCGCTTACTCTCTTGTCGTTTTCAACCATGATACAGAAATTCAAGGTCACTTAGTTACATCTTGCATATCCCCTTTTAGGCCCAAAAGGTCGAAAATAAGCTCAAAATCTCTAACCGCTTTTGAGATAACGGTAAATCTTTATCTAAGATAAATTTTAAATAATTGTTTGGGTTGTCTCATCATCCTCTATCTTTGAACCAAATTTCATCTTCCTACGTCAAGTGGTGTAAACTATAATACATTAAAAACTGAAAAAAACCAAAATATATAGCCCTAGCCGTCTCAAAGGAGTTCGCCTGACAAGGTTTTTTGTAAAAAAAGGAATCAAATGGAAACAATACCGAATCGTATGAATTCAATAAACTGGGGGATTGAAATTGGTTGCTGCCTCAAGGTTCTAACGCAGGCAAGGGGTTATCAATATATTCCAAAATTATGAACAATTAGGAAATTTGGCTTTTTCTACGCGTGAACACGGGTTCTGTAGCCAAAGTCACACGAAAGTGAAAGCCATAAAATAATGGAACGCGCCAAAGGTTTCGTATTATTTTGTGTTTTTATGTTAGAGTAGAGATAGACCATTGTCTGATGTGCTTTGCATTGATTTCTAACATTTGTGGAAAGCCAATGGAAGGTCTGCTCTACGCAAAGTACCCAGCACATAAATCCGTCCCTACATGAACAAAACAAAACTAACTATTAACGCAATAAATTGTGTTTGCAGAGCTAAATGTTTTTCTAGAAAACCTTCGATGATTTAAACGGTTTTGAGTTTTAAGTGTTACTCTGGTAATTTCACTTTTAAATCATAAATGTACGAATCAATGGAGTGACTCTCACAATGACATGGATACGTACCCACTTGAAATCTGGTATCTCTGATCCATCCTGTGAGAAAGACAGAGCAACAAAAATAAACGCAAACACAAAGCCCATAAAACACATTTTTGCTGCTTATAATTGTTTGATTTGTTTAATGTCATCAAATGACTACATCAGGTACACAAAGTATAATATGCACGACCGACAAAGATAAGCTATATCACCTGTGATAACTGCTCAAAGCAGTGAGTGTTGAACTATTCAATTATCAAGTTCTAACCCTTAATTTCGAGAGTAACATGTAATATTTTAGAGTTCTTTTTGATAACATATCCCAGATCTGAAATAGAGCAAGCTTTGTTATGATATTTCACCAAATGAAGGACCATTGCCCTGCTTTTTTACTCACAGTATATTTATGCTACACCATATAAGATTTCCAGTTTTATACGTTTGATATGTTTACTGATAATTGTTTTAAATGTGTTTGTTGTTTGATTAAAACAAAAGTTTCTTTGTACGTAGTTAAAAATATAGTGTTTTATCACTCTTTTAACGTTGTGATTGTTTGATTTAATTTTCATACATACCTTCTAATTCTATGTTAAGACGTCTTGTTATTTTTTGTATATATTCCTTGACTGGATAAAACTCATACATATTGATTCCAATATATACCCATTTTGCTTAATAATTAAACGCTGTGCAGTTTATAAATGCATCTTTTTAACAAAACAAGGACATCATTATTTTACCAACTTAAAACCAGCTCGGACTTTATTTAACCTACTTAAAAAATTAGTGTATGACAGGAAATAAAAGGTTAATAAGTGAAGCCTTAATAAACCGGATACCGACAGGACTACGTTCATTTGTCTAAGGAATCCCCAATTAATTGGGGTCCCTTATTTTCTACACTTTAATCCGGTAACATCATAATATTTTGGCTGTACAAAGTAGCTATGAATTCCACACTTGCTTAGGAGGGTGGAGGAAAATCCAAAAACGTAAAAAGTACCCCATGATAAATTCTATCCAAAATTAGCAACTGTGCAAAAATGTCCCCAATTTCATCAATGCGAATTATGTTTTTTTGCATTTGTACTCGTCAGTAGCAGTTTGTCTCTTTTCTTTGCAGTTTTTACTAAATCGGGGTAAACTCGCGTTTCCTCACTACATAAGGGCTGAAATATTTTTTGTTTTATGGAAAAAGTTTATTTTGGCACAGCTGTGATTGTAATACGGCCCGGAAATGTACAGTAATCAACAATATACCGCTGTTAATATGTTTTGTACATATCAGACAAAAATATTTTACCTGACAATGATCAATAAATAGAGTCAAAACCTTCACAACAAGTTACTACCATGAAACCATATTCGTTCAATATCATCTATTAATAAATACTGCAGTTAAGTCACTCAATTTTTGGATAAGTCATTTTTAAGGTAACTTATTCTTTAATTATTTAAGAAGATCAAAAGATAATTAAATGTCTGAAATATAATGGGCTGAAATATAATGTTATAGCTATAATTCCCAACTTTGTAAAGTCCCGTTTTTGCTTATTTAATTGCCGCGTTATAAGTCCAAATTTGCTTATGTCCAAGTCTATGAGTTCTCTGGAACAATAAGTCATTATTAGTTAATTTATGCCGCGTTTTAAGTCCAAACAGGGCAGTTCGCTAAAATCAAGGATGTTGTAAATAACCTATTTGCTCACCTAGACAATAGATCAAAGCATCTGCAATTATGTAAAGATAGCTATGAGGTGTTTATTAAGAGTCTTATATTTTCAAGGCATGTGTATTCCAGAAAATAGCGCATGCTCTTGGTGAAAAGGCCATTTGGGGGTAAATCGTTCTCTGTTTATAAAGATAGCAATTAGAGTTTTATTTCATTATCAATTGTCGATAATAATATGTGAATGGGGAAAATAGCAAAATTATAATGAATCGCAAAAGAAAAAGTAATATTCTTGACTGCGATGAAAAACAGAACTTATAAATTATGCTAAGAAACATCGTAGCAAATCGCATCAGGATATTGTTAATAATTTCTCGGGGAAAATGGGATCTCCAAATGAATTGCAGATCCGTGAGCAGAATAATAAGCGAAAAGGAAAAATGGATATAAAATAAGGTTAATGGGTCACCATCTCGCAAAACATTGCGAATGCCAAAACATACCGATCACGATTTCATGTTCTTTCAGACAAGAGTTAACAGTGGACTTTAAAATCTATTATTTGCATTATTTGGACAAATAATATTCTTTTTATTTGTCGTTTTAAATAAGCGATAAAAGATAAAGAGATAAGTTCTACCATATTGCTTAAAAAATAAATAAATTTGTATCATCTATTTAAATGTAAATTAGTGTGGATTTTGACCATAAAAATTCCACCAATTTGCATCGAAGGACTCGATATTCGTTGTAAGTCCCAAAATTTGTCGGTTCCAATTTGGCACTTGTAACGCGGCATGACTGTGCACGTATTAGGATATGTTCTTGATCGTTTTGCATGCTAGGGGTGTATAGTATCCGAAAGAGTAAACTTCTGGTTTATTGAGGTTTCTTTGTCATGGAAATAAATGGAAAATAAAACGACTGAAAAATTTGTCCAGTATGGCAAGTGTTCGGACCAAGGTCGTTTTGAGGTTTTCAAGGGTGTTTGGACCAAGGCTGTTTGGATGTTTGATTTTAGAACATGTGTTAAAAATATACTTTACTATAAAGATACTATTAATATTACAGCTTTAATAATAAGATTTCAGTGAAGATAACGCCTATATCAGGTGATATTAAATATCTAGTTTTTATTTTCAGTATTGAAAAATATCTAATCAAATATATTTTTAAAAATATAGATGCTTGACGTTGACTATTTTAGTAAATTTTTGGCATTTTCAAAATACAATATGTTTAACTTCCTGATTCTCCGGATTCTTGTAAAATGAAGCTCATTGATTTTAGAATCCCGGTCTTTCACAGCCAGCCTCTTCGCAGTTCAGTCTGTTGTGTGTAACACCGTTTTTCTCCACAGACCAACAGAGCATTCCGTTTTTTTGAAAAGAGTATGCACAAAAGAGTGGAACTACTTTTTAAAATATGTTCAACAACTAACCTCTACATCGGTTCGATCTGTTGTATATAATGCCTTTTTACTCACAGACCCACTGGGGATTCCTCGAAAATAGTACACATAAAAGAGCGGAACTATTTTTAAAATATAGAACAGCTCTGTGTTTATGCATAACAGATAGAGCTTATCAGAGGTCAGCTGTTTTATAACAAAGGATCTTTCACTGTATTATAGTATTATACCATGCAGGGCAAAACTGAATAGGGGATAGTTATAAAATTAAAATGTTATGTGACTTTACCTACCCCATTCGAAAGATACTTATCATTTTTTTCAGATTTTTTTCTTTTACCTGTAAATTGGAAGGACACTGAAAAAAGTAGTTGCAAGAATGTCTTTAACTCTAAAATATAAGGGTGTTAGCGCACAGAAGTAGACATGTTTTCAATATTTTGAAATTAAAGTTGCAAGCAAAGGCCAAGGGACTTGTCTTCTAAAGGTTCCTGGTATTTTTTTAAACACTGATGAATTTTTAAGTCCATATTTTATTTCTGCATGACAAATATGGTTTGGCGGTGCCAAGATAAACGTTTTTGCAGTGCAAAGAACTTAAAGTAAAAATAAGACATTCTGTTACTTCTACTCTTTCTCTGGTCACAATTCTACTGTACTTCTTATTTGTACATTATGGCGAAAAAGTGAAAAATTTAACTTCATTTCCTGACCATGCCGGTACAAATACTTCGGTATACCCATCCCCATTAGAGTCAAAAGCGGCTGGTTTACCAACAATTTGACCTTCACCTTCATCTACGAAGTAGGTCATATTGTAGGACCAGTTGTCTGGATCTTGGCTATTAGGTTCCAGGTAATAGGAACGCCCGTCGTCATCTCCAGATAAAAGTATCCATGGTTTTCCCTCTGTGCTAAAATGATAGTACGCGGTTAAACTAAAATAACAATATTTGTGATTATGCTTTACTGTAGTGTTGGTTTGGTTTTCTTACATTTATGTATCGCATATTTTTCCTATGATTCTTAAATTCGTTTGATTATCTATGAATGATAACCACAATACCAGTTTTGCATGAATCGTTTTGAGTCGGCATAAAATTACAGAACATAAATTTTTTCATCTATTCGTTCTGTTTATACAAACCTGTGGAATACAAAGTGAGATACAAAGATTATGCCAAAAATAAAAAGTATGAAGATATACTTTTCTGTTGGATAAAATGCCTGGGCTTGCCCAGGAGATCCACCGCCTTGGAAGCCACTTGTTGGAAAAAAACCATCTGCTACTGTGTGCACTATGTAATCCCCTGTTCTGTTAATTTATATGTTAAGATTTGTAATCAGCACAAGACGTTAATTTTTTTAAATCAATTATCTATGAAACCTCAATCAATAAAATAAATTTTTAGCATATAAGTTTAATTTATCTTTTTCTTTTTCTTATAATAATAAATAATAAATAATGCACTCTTAAGCAATCATTTTATACCTTTACATGGAAAGCACATCATCTCATTAATGCACATTGGAAAGTCAACTTGCCTGAAATCATCTGGAATTTCATAAATAACCAAACTGCCAAACACTTCTGAATTAATGGAAACCAACAAATCTGTCAAGCCATCGTTATTCATATCAGCAACATCGACATCAAAAAAATGGCCGCAGTAATAGTCACTTGGCTCAGTGCAATTAGAATCATCCACCACTGTGTCGATCAATCGGCTGTGAATCTAAAAGAGATATTTTGTTAAACAACGAAAATCATTCAGATGTTCAATATCGATTTTGATATTGTGCTGATATTGTTTCAGGTCATTTCCGTTCGTTTTATTTATATACCTGTGTGATGTCGTTCCATAATCCATCTGGGTGTTCTGTCCAGAAGACGGAGAACTTGTTCATAAAATAGCCTATTGTAAATATTGCGTCGTATTCGATACCTCCCGCCCTTAATCGGGCCTCACGTACAAAGGTGTCACAGTCGTCGTCACGTATTCTCAGCCCTACAGCCAATCAGTATCGAACTATATGTTAGATTAACTAAAATGTAACTTAGATGACTCATACCGTGTAAAATTTTACCAAATAACACAACACTACTCAACTACTCAAAAGTGCAGTGGAACAGTGCAATGGGGAAAACGTAAATTGTACCATCCTAAACAAGAATATCTGTAAGTCAGAACAGGAACTAAACAATTGTGTAAAAGATAAAATATTCCATAAACGAGACTGTTTTAAAATGAGCTGAATATATTACTAAAATATAACAGTACGAAATCTTGGACTAAACTAACATTCATTTTTAACAATACCAAAACTTTACAAAGACTGCTAAAAATTACATATTGATATTCAAATATTTAACTGTTATAACATTTAGTTAGAGCATTTACACAACATGTGAATACGTAGTAAGTTCATTTTGCAGTTTTTTGTTGTTGTTGTGCATCAAATGCCTCTTTACCACTTAGAGAAAGTAACAGGCAATCTAAGCAATTATTTCATATTCGATATTTTTATCTGAAATTACCAATCTCCCAGGGGGATGTTGTTATTGGATCCTCACCACCTGGATTTTCATACCACAGAAAATTCGAATAGTAAGTCTCTGGAATGAGTTCTTGCCTGCATCTACACGTGAAAGCGTCCATGTCTCCGTCACCGTCCGCGTCCTTCCACAGCACGCGGTGGTAAAACCACTCATTTTCTGGCTCTAACAATTATTAATAAGCACTACCGATTTTAAAGTTTGTAATATCTTAAATCAACCTAATGAGGAATTGATTTGCTTTATGGCCAAATCTGAACAAAATACTAAACAGTTATTTAGGAAGCATTGTCAGTTCAAAGGTGTTTTATGTCTAGTCTTCAAATATCAGTGAGGTTCTAATCATTTTATCGAAGAAATAATGGCTCTCGTTGACTTCATTTTTTAAATTTTATATTATATTTTTAACTGTATAACAACGGTATTTTAAGACAAACGACTCAGTAACGCTTGTGTTGTACCATCGTTTGATTCGGTTGTTATGTCTGTGTTGATGATATTTGACTCATTCCTCAAGTCTGCCAGCGTGATTGCACCATTATTTTTTCCAATTACTAAGAATCCACTTGGAACATAAACCGCTTGAGAAAACCCGAAAACTTCAGCTAGAAACATGGAACAAGCATGAACTGTAAGATTTATAAACTACTTCAGAATAACCCATAAAAAATGAATAGCTGCCGCACATGGTTCTTTAACTGCATATTTAAATCAGTTACCAAGCAGGTACTCCTTTTATGGGCCATACATATATAACTGTTTGAAACATCAAAGACTAATTACAGATGCTAACGTTACAAGTGCTAACGTTACAACTGCAATAATTAAAAGATATACACCAAATTTTATTACAAATAGAAAAACGCATATAAATGCGACCGCATACAAAATCTCATTGAAAAAACAGACTTCAACTCGCAAACTTTCGTTCCTAATGGTCTGTGACATACTTTCTGACCACCTGACCTTTATTTCCACCTTATCCTGTGGCGTCAGCTCTGCTTAATCGTTCTTTTCCTTGTGTCTTCTATGATTTCAGTTTTATTGTTAATGATCAAATTTTTGCTCCTTTTTACAAGTAAAGGGATAAATTGAGTTGTGTGAAAAAATCACCTAAATAGCTTACGGAAAATTAGTTATTTCAGGGGTTCAAAGGACAATTAAAATGCTGTTGCAAACTGCTACATAAAAAAGTAGATATATTTCTTCTGTGTCAAAACCCTGCATTGCAATCAGTTCCCTTCTATCTTAGTATTCAAATAAGTTTTTTTGTGCAGTTAAAGCATAATTATAATCCCCCTACTTGGAAATCTCCGATGTTGTTTATTCGGCATCCCTGTGTTTTGCTTGTTCTGTGACCGGTCCTATGTGTTGGGTTCAAAGGACATATGGGACTGGCAAAGTGGTCCTTTGGTACGATTTCGGAATGGTCCGATTTTCTTGGTTCATTAATAATAGAAATGAATGGGAGAATTCCGGTTCTCGTGAAAAGATGTCCGGTTTGTTAAATTTTGATTTTTTTGAGATCATATTGAACTGAGGAATTTTGCATTATTTTTGTAAATTAAGTCGTCTTATATTTCCATAGCTTTATTGTATTTTTATTTTCCACGGCTTTATTATATTTTAATTTAATTAAATTACAATTAAAATGCATCATAGTCATCATTCCTGAACTATTTAACATATCCTTTCTTTGCACTTTAAATATTCTTCAAATGGGATTAATTTATGATAATTTCATAATAAATTCCCAACTTCTTATATTATTAAATCGTTAAAGCCCTTAAGTCTGACAAGGAAATATTCTATATAACATTTACAATAAATTCCTCATGGAAAAATTCTCTGACAAATTTGAGTAGAACA
This sequence comes from Protula sp. h YS-2021, assembly GCA_949752745.1. Classification (NCBI taxonomy): domain Eukaryota; kingdom Metazoa; phylum Annelida; class Polychaeta; order Sabellida; family Serpulidae; genus Protula; species Protula sp. h YS-2021. Next base: position 53,521,254 of record OX457029.1, on the reverse strand, counting down.
TACATTGAAGAATAGACGAGTGGGTTATTTTTTGAAAAGGAGTTGCATGGAAGAAAATTAGCTTGTTTATAAAAAGTTAAATGGTATGTAAGATATTGCCTCGTGAAACTTGTAACATTACTCACTTGGTACTTGACCTGATTCTCTTGGCCAAATGTAATCATCGCCAATTTTTTCAGTTGGAGCTGTTTCGGGATTATTTAGGTACTTTCCTGGATATCTGTACAGTGTTTACATTACTGGTTATTATGAAGCATTCAAGCTAGCAATCATACAACACACATGTATATATTGCTTTTGTTTATTTGTAATTTGATTCTACTTCACATTCTAAAAAGTTACATGTAAACAGAATAATACGAAAATCGAAACAGTTCAACATTAATTTCAAAAGCTAATTTGAAAAAATTGTATGCTACATTATTCTCAACGCAAAATAAAGCAATGTGGTTATTTTTTCACATTTATCGCCATACAATAAACCATGCCTAACTAAGTTGACGTCATCCCTGGTGCCGGGTATTGCACTGAAGCAACTGATGATGAGGCTGTAACGTTCAGTGTCATCGAGAACGTCTTCATGCTCAAAGATGGCAGAGAAACCGGCCTGGCGCATTCTCATTGCTCCAAGCTCACGTATTTCCTGTGCTTTTGTGAGGAGGCATAGTAGAGGTAAAATAGTTACGAAAGTGTGTTGCATCATCTATAACCAACCGAAAGGAAAAGGATATTTAAGACAGATCTGGTAAACAAATCGAATTCCATAAGTTTTTCAAATGATCAAATAGACGCCTCATGCAATTTTCCTTTCAACTTATCCAATATTTCAGCGTATTTTAGAGTATGGCTAAGAACATTTGTCATATAATGTCCCTTAAGACTGCATTGAACTGTATAACAAAACACACACAAAAACAAATAACGCAATAAATAAGATAAAATGAAATAGAAGAAAAAGGCGAGCTATGGTAAACTGGACTTTTTTTTGCTAAAAACCATCAGGATTTATTGTTCTGGGTCTTTGCCCTATCATCAATCAAAATCCAGAGTGCCTTGAAAAATGAAAACAAAATGAATTCGATCTAACAACTCCTGTGATTATAAATATCCAATGCCATATGCTTTGGAATTACGCAAAGTGTAAATTAAAGACTTGTTTTGCATTAAACAATAACTCAAGTTCCTCAAGTCATCAGTCTGAACGTATTTTAAAACCACTGATTTACATTGACAAGATGCAATGTTAAAAACCTTACGAAACTGTGTATCACAACAACTTTATTTAGTTTCTTAAGACCTTTTCTGGGAGACTGTGTGGGGTGTTTTCATCTGTTGACGCATTTGATATGGAATTTAAAGTGTGACTTTTTGCTCATACAATCAATATAACGAGCAATAGGATCAATATAACAATTTTGATCTCAGCACGAAAAGATTATGTGCTTAAAGTACGAAAGAAAAATTATATACAGAATCCCCAATCTTAGTCAGTTATTGACTATAATGTTAGTGAACGCCAAACGCAAGCACCCAATTCATCTCCGCATCTGGGTGCTTTGCGGATGATGCCTTACCAATAAATAAAAATATGTACGCATATAAAGCTATACAGCTCTTTACACAAATACTTTTCCGGCAATTTTAATGTTACGTCTAAACACTTGTTCAGAAAAATAAATAACAGGTAGACATGTTCAAGAACAAAGGTCACTCTAACTCTTTTTCATGGTGAAATTGGGCATCTCTGTAAATGGATAAGAGGTCTATGCAACTATAAGAGAAATTAAAAAAAATGAAATTATGTGAGAGATATTTGATTCAATAACCAATAACTGCTAACATTCAAGAAATGAATGATTATACACATGGAATACATTTCCTTTTTCAAAAACTTATCTTAAATCCAGTTGTTGATACAATAAAAACGCCATTGGCCTTTGACAGTCTTATCATAAAGCTGACATAAACAAATCTCTTTATTTTAAGCGAAAAAATCGTAATAATATTTGATGGGGAATGAAGAAAATTACTTTTATTCATCCTTATATCCTAACATGGCAATACTTGCTGTATAACTGTATATTTTCTGTACATATAAATTATATGCCTATGTGATAATTTTAACAATTGTTTTGAGTGACTGAGGCGACCAACGGACGTGGAACTCTAATTTAATCAGAGTTTATTAAAAACACATCGGTTACGTTCCGGCCGTAGTCGACTTCTGTTTATTTTCACATTCCACTGAACATTGTCAAACAACGGCGTCAAACGTACGCATACCTAGAAGATGACACTGTCAGACAACGTTATAATGAGTATTGTCCGCTCGCGTCAATTAAAGTGATTAACTGAAGGCGAAACACAGGTTAATTGAGACATATGTAAAAACAATTTCTTAATATTATTCCCCCTTTTCTAAGAAATTTGTCCTAACTTTTTGAAGTTATTTCTGAAAGAAATTGATTTTATATGGCGTAAAAGTAGAAAGAAAATGAAAATATTGCTATATCGAACAAGGCATAATTTAACTTTATCCCAAGCATGCGACTAGACAATTACGATTCAGTTTACATAACTAAATAATTTATTTATTGTATTAATGAGTTAATATTTTTAACACTTTCAATTAATGGCAGCACTGGCCAAGTCTCCTTGGAGTCTCCTCAATTTATTTTATTGAAAAATTAACAAAATCCTTTATTTTTCTAACAGGATTTAACAGCACTTGAAAAGAGTTTCCGTTTTATCTCCTTGGCGGTGGAAAGTGACGTCTTCAACCAAGCCTCTCTTATAATATCATATAAACAGAAGTAATAATAATAATAATAATAATAATAATAATAATAATAATAATAATAATAATAATAATAATAATAATAATAATAATAATAATAATAATAATAATAATAATAATAATAATAATAATAATAATAATAATAATGATAATAATGATAATAATAACTATGTAGCCCTAAGTTTCTTCTTGTAACTCCTAGATTTATCACCCTTAACAAATTTATAACGTTTCCCTGACATATAAATAGAGAAATAACGAAACTTTAACATACGTGACTATAAAACGACACAATAACGCACTCCTGCAGTGCACGCTGTCGATGTGCACACTTTAATGACGGAAACGCCTGCAGTTAACATTAATGAAATCAGTTTAGCATTGAAAGGCCCTATAAAGTGCTGGTTAGCGAGCTCTACTCCAGCCTGTATCTAGAGCCGACCTTGCTCTGTCATCCAATCAAACATGCAAACATGCACACAATAATGAGATGGCGAACGATGTCATATAGTACCCTTAAACATTAAATTAAAAACGAGGCTTGTCCAAGATGGCGAAACCAAGTCAGGGTAAAAGGGACATCGGTGCACCTTTATTCAAACAAAGAGCAAAATAACTTGATTTCATTTTGAATTAATGGATGGGCTTGAGTTGCTACTACATCACCGCAAAAATGGTTTTTTATGCCCAAAATGTTTCAGAATACTGCAATATATTAATCATTTTTTAGATTAATATTGAACAATATTTTCAAAATCCTAATAAGATGAATTTTAATACATCATGATAAATAATGAAACGAAATATGCACACATAAGTTATCCATTAATCCCTATTTATATATTAGAGTTCATTCTAATAAAATACACCATCAGTTACAGTTCTTTTTCCCAATCAAGATGTCAATCCCAAGATCACGGCAAGGTCCCTGTTTATTCGCGCTTGGCAGTGCATTAGAAATCATAGATGATTCTTCACAATAATTAGTTCAACATTTGCCAAAACAGCTGATAAAAGGAAGAAGTCTGAGGTCTTGGTTATTTTCCATTAGCTTGTTGACATCCTGTGCGGGCTACCCTCCAGCACCAGGGGCTCTGTCCTTATCCCCCAACATTCTCTGTGTCTAGCGAGAGCACATCCCAGCCCTAGAATCGTAAAAATACATCCTGTGCTCATAAAGTCTATTCCACACGAGGGGACTTCTATCCCTACTCCCCGCATTCTCTGGGTCTAGAACACATCTCACTCCTGGATTCCAAGCTATCGAGCACGATCCAACCACATAAAAATAATATTATCATCAGCGCTGCGACTTGTCTAGTAATGGTATGTTGTGGCATCCTAGATCTTCTAATAAAGATCTAGGCTTCCCTAGTTGATGTGGACTTCTGCAGAAAAACTTACTGAACACTTGGACGTTATGATAAAATGATAATACGCTAAATGCAAGTCTGACCATTACGAACCGGGCCGTAGTCCAGGACACTACAAATAAAAATCACATCAATTCATCTGTACTTTACATCTGTGTAAGGAAACACATTGTGGTCGAGCTGTCTGGATTGTTCCCCGAGTTCATACACATTCCACTCTCCTCGGCGTCGAGGAACTGCCCCTCTACCACATCTGGAGGGTCTCCGCAGTCGGGGGCTGCCTCGGTTGGTTCTTTTTCCTCGACTTCAAGGGCGCCTAGGGCTTTGACTATATCCTCTGAGGTCAGCTCAATCTGCAACACAGACTAAATATATAAGTACGACGCAGACAATATACTTATTTTAGGCTACTCAAGAGCTTCTGAGGCATTCGTTTAACCTTAATTACGTGCAAATGACCCTCTCAAGCCTATTAATAACCCTTATCTATACGTAATGCTTTTTACTGACTTTCATTTTCTTGTCTTTCTTTTTCCCTTTCGTTTTTTTCTTTTCAGCACTATTTGCTACCAAAGGCGTAGCTATTCGCAACGAGATAATTTTACGAATTCAAAATTGAAAAAGCAGCTTCAAGGGCTGCCAAAAGGGAAGAATTTTTTGCTCATTTACGCTTTTTCCTGGCACGTTTCCATCACCTCCATGATTTGGGCATCTTACAAATCAGTAGTAAGGATATCGACATAATAAAGGGCCTCATTATTTGTGGTTTGTTCTCCTTTATACTTACCAAGGCTAATGAGCTTGTTGGGCTTACATTTCTTTCTACAGGAGCCACAAATGGTTCACCAATCTTCTTGCAGATTTTAGTCATTGGACTATAAACAATCCCTTTACTTTCCTGTGTGGACTAGTCAAAAATTCAGTCGTAGTCGTAGGGTCTCTGGGAGTTGGTCTGTGATCCTTGCACCTACATCATAATTAATGACTGATTAATTAAACTGGTATGCCCACAAACATTCCAAAAGGAATAAGAGTATAACTACAAAGTATGACTTTGACAAAAGAAGATGGAACAAAATTTCTGGGCCTGGGGCAATCTTATCTTATCTTATCTTTAATTTCATTTGCATGAAATTCCCGTGGTATGACATAGTGACATCCACAGCCATTGCAAATTAAGCATAACAATTTGTGATGATGAGCCCCTCGGATGTTCTTCCACCGAGCCATATTACCTTCTTTGCCCAAACTCACAAATATACATGCTAACCTTCTGACGTTAAGGTTTCTCAGTTTCATTTGGTTTTCAGAGAAATTTCATCGGTCTTGTATTCTAAGATTTCTAAATCGAAGCAGTCCGTTTCGATAGCTTAGAAATTCTATTCCAGTTGTGATCGTTCTTGGGCCTTTTATTTTCTCCGAATTCTGAATGAAAAAGGCGCCCTAACGGTGACGTTTGCTTTTGTAGCGGCACCGTCAACCTGGTGCTGTTTTTGTACCAAATTAGGGGCCAAGAATCTCATTTGGTCTGGGTATTTGGGCAACTTTCTCATTAGTTTCTGATAATCGAGAAGCTATTTTATTTTTAAAAACAGGTTGAGATGTGTTATCAATCGCTCGGCTTTGCGCGACAGATTTTCACTACCTCTCTGGGAAATTATTGGCTGCTGTCGCGCAGCCCCAATCCTTCAACTGTGACGGCAATGGGTGCCTCGGAGTACCCAGCTACTCCTAGCAGTTACAATGGGTGCATCGAGAGTAGCACGAACTCTTCTCGACTATCCAGGGCTTGACCTGTGCTGCGACTTCATGGAACAGCACTTTGCCAGGATTTGATCCCTGGACATCCCCCGTAAATCTACTATACTCAGGAATCCGAGAGGCGTGTTCTGTAAGGAGGTAGTCTTTTTGTGTCACACCAAAAGGTGTAATCCTCAGCATGGCTCCTGGTATAATGTTACGTCCTCATTGGCTGATCGGAAAGTGCAGTGAAGGCACTTAAAACTAACGTTAATATCGTATTTTTTAATTTTTTCTTCAACAAACCCCACTATACTATCGAATGTTCACGTCACTAATTACTTAAAATTCCCCCGGAGTATCTAGGGAGATAAACAATAGCAGCTTTGATTGATACGTAGTCCTGCAATAGAGCCCCAATAGACCCCAATGTATTTGAAGTCAGGCTTAATACATAGCGCATATTTTCAATGATTAATGTAGCTCCTCTTTACAGCAATTTAAGCGCGTGGATATTTTAAAAAGTAGTTCCGTTCTGTTATGAGTATTATTTTCGCGAAATTCCCAATTTGCCTGCGGAGTGATAAAATATATCATACACAACAGATCGAACCGCCGTTAAGGTCGGTTGTTGAAAAACAATGTGTATTCATTCAATGTTGTTGACTCATTTCTTGTTAAATATCTCTATATATGTGCAATGCTGTGTTAATATTATTGATCTTAAGTCAATCTAGGTAGTTGCTGATATCTCATCTACAGCAACTCAGAATCCAATTATCTATCCCAATATCAATCCGATGCCCTTCCATTCCACCTTTTTTCTCAGATAACAACGCTGAGATGTCAGAGGTTAGAGATTTGTCCAGATGTCTTCTTGCATACTTGTCCAAGTATCCAGCCAAGGATTGTCTGACTTTTCCCTGAAATGACGGGCTTTAAATGATTGTGATGTACCACAATTAATCAGGTTTTTGTATTCTTGTGAATAGCATACACTACATCAGAAATAATTTCTACCACGAAGAATGATCCCGTCCCGAAAGTTTAGAAGCTTTGGACACTGAACTTTCCTGAAAACCGGTTTCCAATACCACACTTCATCTCTCAAGTTATATTCGTGAGGCTTAGCCTGTTCAAGTGGTTGTTTCACGGCAGCTCCATCTGATTTCTTTAGCATATCTTGTACATATTGTACATATTCAGGAATGCTAAAGTCAATCTTATCAGGCGTATCAGGAGAAAAGGCTTCGACAGTAAGAGCATTCTCTGTGCCTTATATCAGTATATGGAGTAAACCCTGTAGCACAAGACTTACAACTTCTAATACCATAGTCAAGAAGGGTAATAATTTGTCCCACTCCCAGAGATTCTCCTGGACTGACGTAGCTAGCATCTGTTGCACAATGTGGTTAAACCGCTCTGTGATTGCATTAGCCTCTGGGTGTCTTGCCACAGTAAATGACTTCTCAGTTCCCAATAACTTGCATAACTCTTTGAATGTTTTGGATTCAAACGGTGTACCTCTTTATGTGTGTGATTCTGAGGGACATCCAATTCTTGACACCTATTCTCTCAGCAATATTCCAGCTATAGTCTCAGTTTTTAGTAAGGCATTGCATATGCCTCCACCCAACGGGAGAACACATCAGAAACAACTAAAATGTAGATGTTTCCCTTTCTAGTTTCTGCCAGTGGTCCCATAACATCACAATAAACTCCTCAAAGGGAACACCCATCACATATTTTTGCTATGGAGCAAAGTAAGACTTTGGTGGGGACTTCTTTTTCTTGCATAAAAGACAGGTTCTTATCCAGAATTAAACCGAATTTCTCATTTCTGGCCAGAAGTACCGGATTTCAAGCTTATTATAGGTTTTATCAACTCCTGCATGTCCTCCCACTGCTGTATCATGGTAGTGGTGAAGTAATTTAGATCGATATATCAAGTTTTTACAAGAAGCTACAAAAGACTTCCTGGAAATGGACATGGTCTGTCCTTAAAATCTCCAAGAGTTGGATGCGAGCATCCTGACCGGTTGTATCCTTAAAAGATATAAGGTAAATTAGTTATGCATGGTCAGTTCTAACAGTGAAGTGGTTTCCCCCAAAGGCAGCCCCTCTACTGCATGATATAATACGCAATTGCCGGAAGCTCTTGGCGACTGACACAATAGTTTCTTGCGGCTTTACAAAGAGCCGTTGAGGAGTATGCAATCACCAAGAGTTGCCTGCCTTGCATTTGGCTCAGGACAAGGGCGATACCTTCGGCATTGCTATCAGTGTCTTCTATGTGGGCTCCATCTTCTCTTGGAAGATCCAAAATTAGAGCGGTGATAAGCTTGGATTTTAGAAGCTCAAATGCTCTCTAACAGTCATCATTGGAAATAAAATCAGGCTTTTTGCCGCCTTTGTCTATTAATTTATTCAAAGGAAATTCGATTTTGGCATAGTTGGCTATGAATTTCCTGTAATACTTTGTTAAACCTAGAAAATTTATCCCTCCCTGTGCATCTTTTGGTCTGGGAACGCTTTTCATTGCCTCTATCTTTACCGGATCTGTATTAATACCTTTCTGACTAATCATGTATCCGAGATAGAGAACCTCTGTTTTGAACAGATTACACTTCTTGGGCTCAAGCTTTAAACCTGCTGCCCTTAAGCACAAAAATACAGGCTCCAGACTATTTAGGATATCCTGCACTGTAGCTCCAAAAATTAATATATCCTTGCAATACTCTTTCCATCATCCTTTGAAAACTAGCAGGGGCATTGGTCAAGCCAAATCTCATTTCATTCCAGTGTTAATGTCCACTACAAGTGCAGTAAGCTGTAATGGCATTGGATTGTTCCTCCATTTCAATCTGGTAGCATTCAGATAACAAATCCAGTGAACAGAAGTACTTAGCTCCAGGTAAAGCATCAATAGGGTGGTTAATATGTGGTATCGGATATGCATATGGTATCGGATATGGTTACCTCATATAGCTTCCGATAGTCGCAACATAGTCTCAAAGAACCACCCTTTTTCCGCACACACACGATAGAACTTGTCCAGGCACTATCAGATACAGAAATCATCCCTGATTTCAACAACATGGCTATTTGCCTCTCTACCTCTTCATTCTGCTTTGGCAGTAGAGGTCTTGGACGCTGCTTAATCGGATACTCGGTCTTGGTAACAATTTTATGTTATACCAAGTGAGACTTCCCTGTGTCATCCTCTTCAAATGTGAAACGGTATCAATTTCTGTCTCACTAACTCTTCGTCTGACATACTTTCACAGGACTATAAAAAGAGTTTCTGAAGATGTTCTGGGACTTTTCCACTACAAACATTCTCAAGGTCTTGCCCAACTTGAGCTATCAAGTCAGCTCTGGTGAATATTTCGTTTCCTACTGTTGTTGGTGTTAAATATTCCACACCGTAGTCCATCACCAGATGACTTCAATTCGACAGGTTCATCTGTAGGGTTGAATACACGGATCGGCACGGTCTTTTTATTATCCATGGCAATACAAGTACAGACAAAAAATCTGTTGCCCATGAGGAGAGAGGGTTCTGCTTCCGCGACTTTCCAGGAAGTATAACCTCTTCCCTGGTGGTATAAATACCGAAGCCACACAAACTCTCCTGGGTGATGGTCTTCCAGTCAAAATCAGACAAGGACCTTTCTGAATCGATATTTTCAAAGTACCATACATTGCATCGAGAACGACTCCAAAATCTGTCAAGAAAGACATGCCAAGAATAACCTTATCATATACATCTGCAACATGAAAATCAATCGGCAATGCCACGTCACTGATTTGGAGAACATATCTAGCTATACTGTGACATTTTCTCAAATCTCCTGTAACCGATTTAATTCCACATTTGCAATTAATAAGAGGAGGCCCATACTCACTAGGGATCGCATTGTAGATCTTCCTAGACATGAGACAACATCCAGCTCCAGTATCTATCATTATTGATATTAGTTCATTTTCAAAGGAACCGACGAAGTAAATTCCTTCGTCAGTTTTGTCCAAGATACTTGGATTTACTTTACAATATCGTAATACTGTTTCATCCTGACATACCTATAATTTCCCAGTCTCTCAGTCTTTTGCAGCTATCAAATGTTGAATTTTTACCAATAAATGTAATTTTAACTCAAAGAAAATACTCTTCGACGCTGGCATTATCGTCCTCATTCTCTTAATCAGAGCCTACTATGCTTAACTCTTGGACATCATCTGAGTTAAAGCAAATTTCTTCTTCAGAGTTCTTAACTCCCAGTTCAAATTCAATTAACTCAGGCATATCAGAAGTTAGGTTTGATTTCTCTCTTCCTTTTAATCCTTGTCCACTGTCTCCCCCTTGTTTGCAGAAGCAGACTGTTGAGAGTTTTAAAAAGGCTTGGGCGTTCTTTTAAAATGACCCACTCCTCCATAATTTACACATTTTACCTTCTTAGGATCAAAATTTCCTAAGATAGATTCTGTTTCCTGTTGTAGGCTTAATAATATTTTTAAAAAAAATGGTTTACTACTTATAGAAATCTTCCTCTTCCGGGTCATCATCATCCGCATCTTCATATGGACGAACCATTTTAACTCGGTCCTTTCTTATTAAGTGTTTCTGAGTGGTAATTGCTGCTTTAGCGGCAACATATCGCTCAGCGTATTACATTGCTGCCTCAGCCGATGCAGGTGGATCGACCAACAGTTTCTGCTACAAAGCATAGTCTTTTATCCCATTTATAAAATGTTTCTTTACCAGAGCCTCCTGTTGTATCCAGTCAAGAACTTCTGGATATGCGAGAGAAATTAACCTTCTCACCTCATCGAGATATATACGGAGGTTATCCCCATGTTTCCTGAGCTGGCTTTCCCGGAGGGACTGGAAATGGCGGCGGCTTTCACCAACGCCAAACCTCTGTTCCATCGTTCTGAACAACATGTCAAAGGAAGTGTCATTAAGTTGACGTTCCATCGAAATTATGACTCTCCTTATTTTATCATATAAGTTTGACAACAAGTATTATTTTCTTTCCTGTTCAGAGCACCAACTGAGAGTTACCTTTAAAACAGCCTCTTGAAATACGGCCACTCATTGCAGTTCCCATTAAAAGTTGGTGGCCTAATTTTCATCGTAATAAGTTTGGGGATACTGATCCATTCCACGATAATTGATATTTTTACATGCTGAGATACCAGTCCCCCTTCGCAATCCATCCTGATATCTGCCAAATCTCCCTTTTAAATTTATGTTTCCAGGGAGGCCATGTCTCCATTCAACATCCTCCTTGAAGGTATCTTGAGTATACAGCTAGCTGGGGAACATGGGATTTTTCAACGAATCGAAGTTATGTCGCATGTTTTGTAATGAATAACCTCTTCTAACCTCTGATCCTACTCCAGAATTGTAAGGAAAGTATCTATAATGGTCTGAGTCTGCATTATTATTTGCATCTAATCCAGACATCTGGGTTATACCTGGTATTCCAGCGATGCCCGGTATTCTTTTACTGTTTATTCCCTGTTTAACAGTTGCTGGACATGGTTAAAACTCTGAAATGGGTACTCCAGAATAAATAGAAATATTCTGGTCAGCAGGGTGTTCAAAGTTGTTCCAGTTATGGTCTGGCCCTATTGGTGGATGCAATTTATGTATTCTCTTCATTGCTGGCACGGGCCCACTTCTTGAATAATTTTTGTTTGTAGCGTTGTATTCCTTCAAGCCCGATGCGAAAATTGCATTTTCGGGATAAAAAGCCAAATGGAATGGCTCTAGAAAAACTCTGTCTTTCTTCGTATTTAGTAATACGAGGAAAACGTTCGAATCGGTTTCCTATGTCTAAAACATGTTTTTCACAAAAATTTGTGATAGAAATCCTGTATTCACCAAGGCTTGCTTCCAATGAATCGTGTCTGGCGGATATAGCATGATTTCCGTTAACAAATTCCCATTTCTAGGAAGATATTTCACCACAGAGCTGTTAATTTTCCAGAATTACTCCGATCAATTTCGTTTATTGAATTCCTCAGTTCGTCCTCACTGAAAATTGCAGGAATAGTCTTGCTGAGAGTTATTTGGTTGTCACCTTGTGTGTCCGTGTGATTTGGTTATCACCTTGTTTGTAACACAGAAATTTCCTGTTTACGGACCGACAAATCGTCCAAATCAGGGGTAGAAGAACCACTCACAATTCGGTCTTCTTGCAAGAAATATTTCCTGCTCTTTTTCCAAGTATTTTGGGCCTAAAATCATTCTTTGGGTCTTGCACCCATCCATTGCTCCTGGGAGGTCCAGGCAATTGCATCAATCGTAAACCCTCTGTAACTGGATTTTACCGAATATCGGGTAAATTTTCAATTTCCCAAGCATTTTTGGGTTCTTGAATATCATTTTCCACATGTCAGACATTTCCTTGAGTAGCATATTAAGATTTACATCCTATTGTACCACTTCGCAACTCCATGCTTTCCTCCCTTCTTTCTCTCCAATTTTTTTTAAATTTGTAGAATAATTTTCGCTAAACAATTTCTAAGTAAAATTGCTAAAATTACCCGCTGCAACCAATGTGATAATTTTAACAATTGTTTTGAGTGACTGAGGCAACGAACGCACGGACACACGGACGTGGAACTCTTACTTAGTCAGAGTTAAAAACAATTTTTTTCGTTCCGGCTGTAATCGTCTTCTGTTCATTTCCACATTCCATCTTCAACGACGACGCCAAACGCACGCATACCTGTAAGATGACGCGGCCGGACAACGTCATAATGAGTATTGTCCGCTGAGTGGAGTAATTAAAGGCGAAACACAGATTAATTAAGATATATGTAAAAATAATTTCTTCATCCCTACTTTACTTTCATGCTGTTATGACAAATGACACTGATAGTCAAATTAAATAAAACAAGCACACGCAATTATCTTAGCATTGCGAATAAGTACATGGATAATTTAAATAAATTGTTGACTATTTTATGTAATTTGTTTTAGAGTGAATCTAGTGCCCCCGAAGCCATATTTGCAAAATTAGAGTCGAAATATCGTTATATATAATATGACTTACCTTTGAAAATTACCTAAAATATAAATCAGACACAGCTCTTTTGTACTGCTTCAAATTCGGTTCAGATTACGTGACTTACATGTAGTTTTACATCAGCTGACATAACTAGGTCAGAAGATAATTTAACTTGAGACACCATTATCTAACGAAAAAGGTGCAACTGTAGAGTTCTCATGAAGCCATGCATTTACACTGAAGTATACTACAGAAATAACAACACACATATTATTACTCTCCTGGTGAATCGTTAGCCGGTGATTTGCAACCTGGTGGTCTGCCACCTAAGGTCTTTTTGTCGACCCGGTTTCGATCTTTGAATTTAAATTCTAAATCTAGATCAAAGCAGCCTTAGTACGTCATAAGTACATCCTTATGAACTCTTTATCACAAATTGCAGTTTCTGAACTGCAGCTATACACATAACTACCTTCGTAATTGGAATTTAAACAGTCTTACAGATTGTCAGAATTACAATAAAATGTCGCAAGTGATACATCATAATACTTGGCGATTTGAAAAAACTAGCGTCCACTGTAAAAATCCGTTCGATAAACTGTATATTCGCAATTGCAATTGAAATTGCAATTGAAATAATGGGAAAAAACAGTATTTAGTCAAAGAAAAAATTGAGTGGCAACTCCAGGTGGCAACGCATCGACTGGCAACTCATAAGGTGGCAACTTCCACGTAGCCATATCTAACATGTAAATTTCCTACATCAAAACACTATTGTTATTTATGTGTATAAACTCTTTAACAATATTGTCTAATATTATAAGTTTGCACGGTAACAACCAGGCTATTATTATTTATCAAAGAAGTTATGGTTTGAAACTTTTGCAGCGATGTTTTTGCACACTTCCTTAAAATAATTTAAATTTTTTCGAAAGTGGCAGATCAATCGCTGAAACAACGGCTAGCCTTTGGTCGTCGGAAGGATATTTTATGGTCAGTATTTATTCATCCACTGAATCAAAAACAATGGTAACGTGGAGATCATTATCCCCTATTTGATAGACAGGGAATGTTTTATTAAAGCAGGAGAACAGTCTTTCGGTTCTATAGACTAACTGCCACGACATATTGAGCCATTCTTTCAGAATGAGTGGAATTATGTCTTGTACGTGTGTCCAAGTGCATTTAAATCTTATAATTGTTATCAAATAAACCTCTGTCTCAATGTGTTTATAAACGGAAGCAGGTTTATTACATTGATCATAACTACCAAGACTGTCAAAGATAAAAATGCTGAAGATTTGTCGAACTATTTTGAAAACTACTAGTTCCGGTTGCTCTTTTAAAAAGGCTCTTTTGTTGTAGAAATCCACATATCAATTGAAGTTTGCTTATATCTGATAACGCAACTTTTTAAAAACCTTTAACATGATGAATGCTGAAGTTTGGCCTGTTGTGCAAAAATGCAAAATGCATGATATATATGTAGTCATTCAAGCATCAACAATATAACATTTTGATGGCATATGCCGCTTTTATAGTGCTAGGTAATAAGTTGATACATTCTGTGTCGACTTATTATTTCACATAGAATAAACTTAATGATAAAGGTAGACGAAAGTCCAAATCAAAGTTGCATATATATATATATATATATATATATATATATATATATATATATATATATATATATATATATATATATATATATATATATATATATATCTGTGTGTGTGTGTGTGTGTTTACTTGCCTCTTGCATTACTTTCTATAATGGAAAGTGGGACGTTTTCTGCATGCATTTATTTACAGCAAAGCAAATCATTTATGCCGCTCAACATTCAATAAGCATTACAAATAAACTGTATAGCAGAGGGAAAGTTTGGAGTAAAATACAGTGATACGTAAATTCACATGAGAAAAGCGTATGATAACTGTCACAATTTCTGTTGAAATTATAGAAAAATCAGTTCTTTTTATGGGCTTCCAGCAGAGCACGACGATATAACCTGAGATCGTACATTGTATGCTCTTCACTTGTTCAATAGCCTGTTCATAAAATCTGAAAGACAAAAAGGTACTGGTTCAATAAACATCATATACATTTAAAGGCATAACTAAACATTGTCTATTTGATTCGTTTAATAAGCACATGAGTACAATTTTTATAAATAGTGCTATATAGTATCTTTTACGGGGAATGTGTATATCATTGCAACACTTACTATAATTATTAAAATACTCTACCTTCGTATTTGATAATCCCTGACTGATAAGGGTCAGCGTCACGCAACATTTCAGAAATTTCAGTCTCTGAAATTGACCCACCAATTTGCTTCATAATTTGACGGAAATGATTGACCGAAATCATCCCATTCCCATCTCTGTCAAAAACTGGAATAAATTTTAAAATATGGTGTGTTGGTCATTTCTTTATGAATAAAGGTAAAATCATCAGCAGTGCACTATTTCTGGTCAAACTGAAAAGATGAATACTATATATTAACTGTCCATATTATTAAATATTTATTTAAGTTGTTTCAGTCACACTAAAATTGTTTACCGCAGTATAGGTTAGGTTTTAATAGTTGTCTTTTGCTTACCCTTTAAAGCATCTCTCATTTGTTGAAAAGCATCTGTCTCGTGCATTTTCTTGGCCATCAGAGTGAGAAAGTCCGAAAAGGTTATAGCTCCATTACCTTGAAAACAAATTATCATGCAATACAGCAACGTTTTTCACCATTGTTCGGTTTGTTTAATTGTATGTGTTAATAATTGTTCGCTCATTTAATACCTGCATGAAGATAAGACACTTGATGGGTTTTAATCACAGATTGAAAACAAATTGTTTTAGTTGGTTGTGATTAAAGTCCGCAATCTGAAATTTAGACCGTTATGCACTTTGCTAGCTTATCATACATGAAAGAACAATATTATGCCGATGTTTCAAGTTAGACTTAATTGAGACTAATATGGACAGCCGTCAACTCAAAGCTGCAACTTCTTCAGCAACTTCTCTCGCCAGTGTGCCTTCACTGGCTACTATTCATTTCTATTTCATTTCTATTTAATTTTTTTAACAGAATGCATTTGTTACAGAGTGACGCATATAGGCACACAAAATGGTAGAGTATCTGACAGAACCTCATATATTTGCACTTCATATTTAAACACGTTTGAATAATACAGCTAACGCGTCATCTGAAATATTAGGTCGAATTTCATTGAAACGCAGTGCAAAAGAAGAAATTGCAACTAATCTGATTACGCACCTTGACCGTCAACTTCGTTAAGAATATCTTGTATTTCAGCATCTGTTGGATCAAACCCGAGTGACCGCATAACGGTTGCCAAATCATTGGTTGTTATAAATCCGTCCCCATCGCGGTCAAACATGGCAAATGCTGCGCGAAATTCTGTAAAGATTTTGCGGTGGTGTATTTGGCACCTTCATGTAAATATATCAATTGGATGTCCATTTCAATGTGAATATATTTATTGCCAGTAAGACTACAGTAAATTGTAATTGCATTGAATTGCACAATTACATCTGGAGTAATACATGACTCAGTAAGTAAATCCTAGCTGCTTAATTTGGAAAAATATAATATAAAGCATAAACACCTTAAATAACCCACCTTTTACTTGCTCTTCTGTTAAATATTCCTAAACAAACAAATGAATGCAAAAATGTCGTTATTAATATTTTATTGTCATTGAATATTGCATTGACTTTTTGAAGATGGGCTATATCATCTGAGTCTGCTTCATTGTGGCTTTTCTACACATAGTGACCGAATTCGAGTTGAGTGATGTATGCCCAACACTTCAAACGTAGTAGATCTGGTTTGCACTACTTGAAGCACCTCTAAGCATGTCATACAAACTAATCTAACACTAAGACAAATTAGGGGATATCTGAGATAAATAAATAGGAGCTTGTCTTCCATCTAACTATGCTGATGTTAACAGAAAGATACTCACACTTTCTAAAGGCAATGTTTTACGGCTCTCTATAAAGTTCTACTGACTTTAGAAATGGACCGTCACAGACTAAATTGGGAGATACACTTTGAAACTGAGAGAAACATTTTTGCTGTTCGGTTCCATATTTTTGCCGTATATGGAAAATTTTGATATCGTTAAATTACTCTTCTGTACATAGGAAATACACAGATACATTTAAATTTTCAAATTTATTTGCATGCTATGCCATTGTTAAAAAATCGATAAAAATATTAAAACCGGCGTTGTAGAATATTCAAAAACAGTTTTGGTCCTAGTAGGTTATGTTCTAGTATGTGACTACTTAGGAATCGATTGTTTTAAATTTGAAAGCTTTATGTCAAATTAATTACATATCTGGATCTTTTAAAATAAAAGTGTGAAAATGCCCAAATGTTCCGTTATTCTACTTTCTATGAGATTAACTAACAGTACCAGCTTTATACTTGTTTCGAAATTGGGAAAAAATACATCGCAAATATACAGTACTGAACTGGAAAGACATAGAATAACAGGAAAGGACTCAAAATAAATACCGCAGCTTTCTGTGGGTCGTCGACAGTTTTTGTTCAAAGATACCTGCAGAAAACTGCAAAAGACCGCAACCCAGTACATTTTACACTTGGCTGCAAAGTACTGTATTTGACTGCAGTGTTATTTGACTGCATAGTTAACTAAAAAAGACTTCTACCAAACACATACGAGAACTGAGGTCATGTTTGAAATTCTACAAAGGTGTGATGCTTCTTTACCGATTTTAACAAATATTGAGCTACTGTCTCAATATGCTGCAAAAGCGTTTGGTTCAAACTTTCCAGACAGAAGTAAACACATGATATCCAAACAATCTACAAAATATGAAGTTACTGGCACTGAAAAATATAAACGAACTTTAAAAAACTATTTAGTAATTCAACACTCTGTAAGCTCTGTAGGTTATTTAAGCTTCGGTTTCTTTTTTGGCAATCTTCCCAATAGTGCACAAATGTTAGGTTGTTTTTATATTTCCTGTGAGCACGACATTTAAAGAGGGAAATCAATTTGTTGTAAATTTGAGTTTAGCTTGTTTAGCGCAGTTAAATGAATCCTTTAAAGCAAAACTTGAAAATATAAGCCGGGTAGTAGAGTTTTCACGCTTGCATAGGGAGCTGCACTCGAATCATTTCTCTGCTAGTTACCCCCAAAAATAAAATCATATTAAGAATGACGCCTGCTGAAGAAAATGACAATGTTGGCAAACAATAATACTTTTTATATACTGCTTTTGGGGGATGTAATTTTGTTACCCGGCGTTTGTATTTACAGCTACTGTCTCAATCGGCCGTATCCAATGTGTTGCCGTTTTAATACTGCAGGCCCTTGTGCAGTATGATTCCAAATCGATTCGAATTTGGTATACTGGAACTACAATTTGACTATTTAATATTAGTTTGTTGATCCCTCTACGATATAGTTCCAAATAAATTCGAATTTGGTGTACCGAAGACATGCCCATTTAATACCGCTAATTCTTTACAGTACTGGAGAAAGGTTTTAAAAACAATAATCAGCAGGTGTACCCATTGTTGATGCATGGCCAAAAAAGTAGAAGTTTAGAAGCTGACTGCTAGTGAAACATTCTTTTGTAATAGCAAAATACTCCTGGCAAAACGCAAGGAGTATTTACCACTTTGAAAGTTTGGGACAGACATACGGACGACAGATAAGCCCCCTTTCTATCGCACTATTTATGTAAAATATCTCTTGAAATTTACTGCTTTGTAAAAGCTAGACGTCTTGTAAAAAACTGTCAACATCACAATGTTAAAATCAATCAGAATATTTTTCCATCGAGGTTGAATTTTCAATCCCTTGACAAAAATTATAACATTTTAATTTTACAGAAACGCAAAAATTGATCAGATCCTATATTTTATGTGATATTCTCTTTGCATGAAATTATTCAGATGTGAAAACAATGAAAACAATGGTTTATTTAATTATTCTATATTGCAGAAAATATTTGGAATGATTATAGCTCTGTTACTTTGTGCCATAAGGTACTTTTGCAAATATTAAAGGATATATTTTATAAAACAAACACAAAAATGTAAATGCTCTTACCATTGTGCGTGTATTTTAATCTTTATTCAAAGCTGAGTTGTATTTGATCTTTGAGCGTGATTCACATCTTTTAATCCTTTAGTTAATGTTATTTATTGTTCACAGAATAAATATTGCAATTACAACTCTTAAATCTTATTTAATAGTTGCCCATATTCCAGTATGTAACCACGTTTCTAATTAATTCGACCCAATTTGCCCAGCAATAATCAAGACATTTCGATAAATTTCAATGCTTGTAGATTCAATAAGAATACGCAAGTGACAATCGAATATGTCATTGTTTTCGGTTTCTCATAACAGACGTGCAAAGAATAGCCGTTGGGCACAGCAGTGTTGATATTAGCCCACTCGAGAATACAATCCTGAATACACATGATGGCACATAAATCATAAGTGAAGGAACAGAACACATAGATTTCTGTAAACTTTCACCTCGAGAAATGTTTTCGAGTTAAATGAGAAGGAAAAATATATGACACTATTGAGTGCTGTGCAATTTCTCAGCGAGTATTCGTTTTCTTAAACAGAACAGTGTCCTACCATAAATATTGGCCAATATTTTGACAGAGGTATTAATAATCAGAATAAATATTTGTAAATGGGCTGTGTGACTTTACTTTTCCGCGGGTACTGTGCTGACAGTATCGAATTATACATTTTAGATTAATTCTATGTTTATGTTTTCGCGATTGATTTTTGGTCATTTGACTGAGAAAGGTTCAAGTAAATGCAAATAATGCACATAAAATGTTGTAGAGAGGAGTCGTAACAGTACAAGAAGTCGCCATTGAGGGAACAGCCCCCAACCGGACTGATTCCCATTAGGGAGAACGGCAAGGCCTTGTAAATGAAAGCTCAGCAACCACATGCTTCGGATATTATCTGTTGTTTCAATGAAAAACTTGTAATTTTTTATTTATTACTAATCTTACGAATCCATGACATCCTCTCAGATCCCCTTCTATTTTTACAACAGTTGTCTTCAAACCTCTAAACAAAAGCAAGGTTTGGTTTTCATATCACATTGCGAGGAAGAAGTCTAAATTTCAATTTTAGATCTTCCTGTGTACTTGACAACGCCGGATATCTACATGCTGCAGTAATTCAAAACAAAGTTTTTAATGCAACTAGAATCTGTCGCAGTTCCCAATTCTTACGACGTCGCTCTTCCTGCATCGATGTTCCGACGTTTTACAACCCCGAAATGACGTAATTTTAGATCGTTTTAGTGATGTCGTTTTTACGGCCAAATTATTTTTTTCTACCAAGCTATTTCGCTATTCTGTCGGAACGATATCCATCCGATCAAATGTCTACTGCTGGGGTTTCGATCTATGAATTTGCACTTGATATGCCTAGATTGGACTGAGTTGTTGCGTGCTTATTTGTTCTGTTTAACAAATAAAAACGCCAATTCACTTATAGGTATATATTTAAAGATACAGATTTATCTCTAATTTCTAAATATTTTTGATAATTGGTAATTAATTAATCAATTAAGGAGTTCTTATCCAATTAGATATATGTTTAAATCATATCAAGATATTACTTATTCAAATTGAGTTGTCTAAATTTCAGTCAAAAACATATATTATTAAATCAGTTCTAGTCATTCAAGTTACCATAAACAATCTGTCTCTAATTGGTAAATCTGAGGTCAGTTTGAAATTATTTGGGGTAAAAACTCAAAAGCGCAAATTTGGGACGTAAAAGCCCAAAAATAAAGGACGTAAAAGCGCAAATAAAAAAGACGTAAAAGCGCAAATCTTTTTATGTAGCCAAAGCGCAAAAAAATTGCAGGCTAAGATACAACTGCCAAAACGACAACGGTGGTTAACACAGTTGGCACAGCCATTTAACCCAACTCTGAGAGTCCATCTTTACAAAGTGACTTCAAATACTGCTTTCATCTTTACAAGTGACTTTAAATACCACTTTCATCGTTACAAACTGACTGCTCGAAATTTGTGTTAGATACTTCTAACAAAGTCTTTGTGGATTATTTCGTGATTTCTCATCTTTGTATGTTGTTTCTTGAGAAAGTGGAGTTTTTCTTCCTCTTGCTTTGTGGCTTGTTTTACGTTTATTTGGCGTTTTACGTCATAGCCTTATTTACATACATGACTTGTTAATGCAAGACAGATTCTTCATGAAAAAATTATGTCTGCTTTATGAGAACATTATGTCTGTTTTAAGGTGTTTTGAGGCCTGGTCAGTACAGTGTCCCAAAAAAAAACAAACAAAAAAACTCAAAAACAAATAAATAAATAAAACAAATAAATAAAACCTGCTTCCTGAATACAGGGCAGTCACAAACAGGACTTAACTGTTGCATAATGTGCCGGTTTGCGGAATGTGAATATCAAAAAATACTGTGTAAATTCTTGTAATCATTTTCTCTTGGGGTTATCCATCTGACCACAGCGGGGTAGTTTCATCTGTGGCAGAATTCAAAAATAAAAACTGGATTAATCGCTCGATCATCTTTTTAAAAGTTTCTTTAAGTTATTGTTTTATATTCTGTTAAAGGGAAAGAGCAATGACCAACCCACCAAAAATGTAAGAAGGGGAAATCGATTGACACTTTACCCTGATAAAGGCAAATTATTGAAATTATTGGCAAAAATGGGATGCCCAATGCATTATTTTTGGCACCATGTTACAAAATCTTGAAATATTGTTTTATAGAAATACTGTTTTTTTTTTGCATTGGTTTATTTGTTGTCACAGTTGCTTGATGGCTTGACGGGTAAACAAAAAGGCAATCGCCAAATATCAATAAAATTCCTGGTTTGTTGCTTTGTTCACAGAGTTAAAAACAAAGATCGTGCCCTGTGACCAAGACGGCTGTAACATAAAGTTGTGGGTAAAGCGATTTTAAAAAAATGTATAAACACACATCAGAGAGTGAATTTTACAAATTGAATGCATGTTCTTTTCATTCTATGAAGTGTTCTGGATTGTTTAGAAATAAACTTCATGCAAGTGAGAGTGCCAAGAGAGAGCTGTAATTATTTGGGTTTCTGAATTTACAAACGGATGCATAAAACGGGAAATCAAGGATGTTGCAGGACTCGAAATGCTTTTTAAAATATTAAAATCACTAGATAAATGAAGGTATTAAAATTTCATGTCATTCACTGCTTCACTTAATTTTCGTTCAGCAATCCTTTCTTGTCAATTTACGCAACAATTAAAAAAATTTATTCGTTAAAAGCATTCGCTGTTCTTAAATACCCCACTAATTTTCAAGGCTTTTTCCTTCCAATAAGAATGAGCCTCGAAAGGCCTGAATTTGTTGGTATTTAATGGCACAACGGTCATGAGCGCAGAATACTCCGTATACAACTTGAAACATGCACCTTTTAATGGCTGGCATCGCCGTTATTTAAGCTCGTTAACGCGTGCCCGCTACTTCTACCTGTCCCGTGTTTTGTTTGTTCGCACAAACATGCGATATTTTTAAGCAGCCGCATGCGTGGGAACTTCGTACAGCGATATCTCTTCATAAGGCCATGGGAACTTTCTATGGGATTTTTACACAACTTCTGCGTACTATTAGAACCACTACTACTACTGCTTCTATCGCTGCTACTACTACTTCTCTCACTGCTGCCACTACTGCTACTATTACTACTGCTTACATCTCTACCACTACCAATATTGATACTCTTATTATTGCAACTAAAAATAATAGCAAAAACGATACTAACAATAATAATAATTATAATGATAATAATAAATGGCTATTTTTTATTTGTGTAAGGCGTGAGGTTGGGTTTATTTCCACATCTCTGTTACTTGAATATTATTTAAAAACATTATGATAACGGGCCTCTACCTTATATTAGCAAAAGGTCACACATGGCCGTTAAATCGCAGGATGAATGCAATATAATAGAAAGATTCAAATGAGACAGTGATTAAGTTTATCTTGGTAAATAGGATGCCATTTCTAACGTAAAGCACGCTTTATTTGATTTATTTAACATTATATTGCATCACTGTTATTGTACATTAAATTGAATGTATTCACGAGAGGCCTCCTTATTTGGTTCGTTCTGTATTTTCAGGTCAGGGAAAAAGGTACTAACAAAAGAAACACACGCTTGCAATTATGTTAATGAATTCACGAACAGAAAAGCTCAGTAAGGATGAATTTGAGAATCGAATCACACGATAAGCTCGTGATAAAATATGGCACATGTTTCAGCAATTAACCACTTATTCATATTATTCAGTCCATATATGATTCTTTTCAAACTTAAAAATATCATTCCTTTTAATATAACTCCCGTTGGACAAAGAGGGTAAACATAAATATTTGGGGTGAAAATATTCTTGTTTTCAACGATGGCCTCAAGGGAAGAAATTATAATTGAATTTACTCAAGCAAATCTTATTAAAAAGGATCATGTTATTTAATAAAATAGTTTACTAGTGTTCGTCGAGATGAGCTAAAGCTGAGGTCCATGGACAGTGAATCCAGCTGACCGCAGTGTCTAGCATTTGTGTACTGGCGACAGGGGCCATCTCGTTTTCGTCCTCGGAATAAGATTTTCCATGACATATTTCACTTTCATTTCAGCCTATTATCAGATGTCTGTGAAACGTTTAACAGAACAGTCTATCTTATACCCCTGTACAGCTTAAGGGGGGGGGGGGGAGTTAGGCTACTTACAACTCCTCTCGAATATTATACCCCGCGTTCACGCCCGAAATACGTAGAAAAAACTTCTGACACCTCATTTATTATTTTACTTAATCAATCCAAAAAAAGCAAGAAGAAAATACTGAAGACTTTGAGCTTCTTCGGTGTTAGTTGCCCTGCTCCGAAAATT
This sequence comes from Protula sp. h YS-2021, assembly GCA_949752745.1. Lineage (NCBI taxonomy): Eukaryota > Metazoa > Annelida > Polychaeta > Sabellida > Serpulidae > Protula > Protula sp. h YS-2021. Next base: position 53,497,370 of record OX457029.1, on the reverse strand, counting down.
TCACGAAGATAGCTGCACAGGGGCAAGACATCCACGGAGTTTTAGTATAAACCAAAATAAAATAAATCAAATCTAACTCTGGGACAGTGAAACGTTTCCACTGTTTCTGGGAATGTTCTTTGGTCTACATAGTGTGGCTCAAATTGATCACCGGAAACGCCACAATCTGCACACTGTAAACGTTATTTATGTTGGGCCCGATCTGCTGATCAGTCCCATGTGCAGATGGGCCTGTCCCGTTTTCGGATCGCCAAACGGGAGGCCCATCTGCAGATCGGCCTCCCGTTTGGCGATCCACAGATGGGACAGTCCCGTTTGCGGTTTTTTAGTTGCTCCCCATCTGCAGATCGGAACTGTTGACCAATCTGCGGATATTTAGGTAACTCCTAAAAAGTAATTTAAAAATGTTTTAAATGATTTCTTTTACTTTCAGCCGTCTTTCTTTTCGATAAAACAAAAGTTTTCTTTTAGAGTAAATAATTTTCTTGCTCTTCTACTCAAAATCAAAGAAATATTCAATACATTTCGATCACGGTCACCCATTTCTACTCAAAATCAAAGGAAAATCCAATATATTTGAATCTGTGTCTAAGCTGCCTGTCCTCTGCAGACCGTAATCCGAACGACAGAGAGTGGCGGAGATTAAGCACCTAATACCCTAATCTAGACAAATTTCGACAAAGTGTACACAACAATTAATCCCTATTGTATCGAGATGTCACCCGAACTGTATATTAAGCTACTGATTGCATGGAAAAAGTTAGATTATTTTAGGATAATAAAAATGAAAGCTGAATAATAAATTTTAAAATGGAAGATTGTGGGAGTAATGAGTAACGAGTTAAGACAAGCATTTCCACATAATGGACGTTGTTTCTTTGGGGGTAACGGATGCGCTTGTTGTCCCTTCTAAATTAGTGAATTCTAGTGGCGATATATTCGCAGATGGGCCTGTCCGATCTGCAGATGGGAAGCAACTAAACATCCGCAAACGGGACTGTCCCATCTTTGGATCGCCAAACGGGAGGCCGATCTGCAGATGGGCCTCCCGCTTGGCGATCCGTAAACGGGACAGGCCCATCTGCAGATGGGACGGATCGGCAGATCGGGCCTAACATTTACATTCTTCTGTAACACGAACGTAGTGCTATCTACATGTTGTGTATTTAGGCAAACATTTCTAAGGCATAGTTGAAAATAATGCTCAAAAATATTTAGAAATTTAAAACTGGAAAAAAGATACCGAACATCATACATTTATCTTTTTTTTTTAAATATATGAACAGGGTTATGCTATTTTGTTTGTATCTTTTACTCCGAGTTTTGTTAGTATTTTAATGCCTAAACAAACATTTATAAACTTTGAAAACGAATCAACTGCAAAGCATCAACCTAACATAAGGTTAAACAAAAAATGAGAAAAAATACGATTGCATTTTATCACTAAATTAATGTCATGTCTTTAATATAACGGGTACGACGTTTTCTTGTCAACTGCCAGTTTCGACTGGAGTAAGCCCAAAACTTGCATCACGAGATGACGAGAGGGGAGGACTCAGCGCTATCTGATCCTGGTCTAGTTTGTCCTCTGTCCAGCCACAGCGCTTGTCCACTCTGTCATCTTGTGGGTTGTACTTTTGCGATTCTTTCTGTAAGTAATATATGACACGCAGGTTGATTCAAACACTTTGCAGCAAAAATCAGATAAAATCTTTTCTTCTCTGAAGAAATGTTTTTCAGGCAGTACCAATTTAGCACTATAGTATCATGTATCAACATATTCTCAAGGGCGGCGTGGTTTCGAGGGTAAGGGCGTGAAGCATTACGGCATGATGCTCAGAACAGAAAAGAAGAAGAAGAAGAAGAAGAAGAAAATGATGATGGTGAAGAAGAAGAAGAAAATGATGATGGCGATAAAGAAGAAGAACAAGAAGAAAATGATGATGGTGATGAAGAAGAAGAAGAAAATGATGATGGTGTTGAAGAGGAAGACAAGAATGAGACGAAGAAGAAGAAGAAGAAGAAGAAGAAAAAGAAGAAGCAGAAGAAGAAGAAGAAGAAGAAGAAGAAGAAAAAGAAGGGAATCTTTCTTTACCGTCTTATCGTTCACGCGGTCTATGGATTGTGTGTCCAAGACAATGTGCGTATTATACGAATTCGCCCACGCCCTAGGCACCGACTGGGATCTTGTAGAACCGATGCATTCGCTGCTTCCCGCCAAGTCACCAGCTACACCAGAAAAGGCAGAATTTGTGCTGTGTTGGAAGATATCACTTGTGGCGTATCGATGGTGTTCTGCTTCAAACTGCTGCTTCCTCCACTTGATGCGGCGATTTTGAAACCAGACCTTTACTTGCGCCTCGCTTAGGTTTAAAGAAGCGGCAAGGTAATACCTGATAAAATATTATCGAAGACTGAAGACGATACATAAGGGATTTCATGATTTTCTAAAATTTCGTTGGTAAGGGACAGGGTTCATACTTCTCGCGTTACCTTTTATTGTTACTTTTGAATTGTTGAAGAAAGCAAGTTCTGCAATTGTTTTTTTTTTTTTTTTTGGGGGGGGGGGAGGAGGAGGGGTTAAAAGTACATAACAACAAGAAGTTGAGCAATAAAGAAACTGAATCTATTTTACACAACGCCAAAGCCGCATTATTCTTAAGAAGCAAAGCTGAGCAATGGGAAGGTTTGCCACACCTCTCAGTGCCGACCATGTACTGCTGCTTCAGGAAGACAGCCTCCAGGCGCTCTAGTTGTTCCGGGGTGAATATCGTGCGTACTCTCTTGTTTTTGCAGTGTCCTCCTGCTCCAAAAACTCCGCTCTCTGTTTTTAAATGGATCGACTGATTATTATTTTTGTTTTAAATTCATTGGTTTTCTCATTGTTGGTTTATTACAGATTTGTCTCAGCTGGTAGGGAACTACACTGAAGAATTGTAAGATTGCGCGGTGTGTGGACAATTTGTGACATTACGGGGATAGATTCGAGCAATAGATATACACGCGTAGAAAAAATATTCCCAAAGATCACAGATTTCAAAAGCATATATAAGCGTGTGCTAAACCAAAATCGTGACCTTTTAGCATCGACGTACGTAATCCCAGGGGTTGGGGGAAGGGGGGCGGGGGTATCCGCATATCCAAAGGAAACAAAAGCGCGGAGAAAGAGGGTAATTTTGAGACAAGGGTGTGGTCAATGTAGTACTCCGCGTTTCTTACAAAAATTGTGTTATTTCGGAACTGGAGTCCGCATCCAACAAAAAGGGAGGCCGAAACATTGTGCTACTTCTCACGTGTTAGTGTTTTTCTAGCTTTCGTTCTATGATTGCATTAACGTCCTGGGGGCAAGGGCGCACCTGGTATCATGTGTGTTACCATACGTGTCCAAAAAAATTTTAAAAAAACTCCGGAAACGGGGTAATTTTAGGTCAGACGCGATCTGTATGGAGTGCCAATTTCGTTAAAAAGGTGTGATTTTCATTTAGTACTCCGCATTTCCCGCAAAAGGGATTCTTTTGAACTTGTTAAAAAAGAGGATATTATTCCAAAATTAACACTCCTTCTTTGGGGGCAGTTTTGAAAAGTCGTGGACATGCTTGGCCACCAGCTGGTACGTAAGCGTTTAGGTGCGTTTTAAAAAGCCATGGAATTGGACTCCAGTATTCCCCCCCCCCCCACCCCGGGCTTGTAATTTTAGTTTGACATTTAGTCACATTTTGAGACTGTCTATAAAATATCATAAAATCAAATCGTGCATTTGCCAGTTACAATATATATTACAGTTTGTCAAAATATTTTTAAAAATAATTTGACTAATTAAAGTTCACCAAGCGAATTGAAAAATGACTGATGAGACTATAGTCAAATGCTGATAATGTTCGTTGAAATAAATGAAGAAAATTTCGTATACACTTAACGATTAGTTGTGACTTAAAAGTTTGCCCAGCTGCTGGCGATGTTACTTCCATTTGCTTGTCAAAATCTTACGACGAGATTTTGACAAGATCAAGTGCCTCTATTTCCTAAAGCTATGATTGTCAAACTTACAAGCTATCTAGACGTTTTTGACAAACGTTTTTTTTTTTTAATTTGGGGATTTTGGACAAAATACTGGCCAAAAGTAAAATTTAATGTTTTTAAAAAGTTTTTTTCTTAAGTTGCACAGTGTCATAGGCTTACCTGTGAAAGCACACCAATAGTTAACAACAGTCAGCATGACTAATGTTTTAAATTTTCGCACAACAACGTGATTGAGGATTTTGTTTTTGGTGACTATTTTTGTCAGTCTTACCCTAGCATGAATTCTTCTATGATACATATTATGACAAAATTAAATAAACAGTCATTCTTTCACGCGGCTAGGATGGCATTCCGGAATCATATTACAGGAGGAAAGGGGGATGCACAACCGGAAGTGTCTAGTCTGTAGTCTGTAGTCACTTGCCCGGTGATCTGTTAGTCGGTAGTTACTTGTCCGGTGATCAGTTATAGTCACGTGTCCGGTGATCATCTTGTCGGTAGTCACTTGTACGGAGATCAATTAGTTTGCAGTCACTTTTCCGGTGATGAGTCTGTAGTTACTTGTCCGGTGTAACAGGATATCTTGCCCCCCCCCCCGGACAAGATATCCTAGGATAGCTTGGCCCTCTTTAAGTTATCTTGCCCCCCCCCCCCCTTTTGGAAGCCAAGTTACTTAGTATATCTTGGCCCCCAGATAATAGAAAAATAAAAAGAATGCCTGTTTATATATTTTATTTCTCATTACACTAAACTTTACACTAAATGTGACAACCATCTTACCGCACCAAAAGAACATATAAATTGCAAGAGAGTGGAAGGTTGAGGCTCCAAAACAGAAGCATGTATCAAGAGAGAGAATAATTCCACACAGGACGGCGAAACTATTCACATGGTATATCTATTCGGCAGAATTGTAATCAAGATAAACGCTGTTTAGATTGGATGTGGATTCGAAGATGAGGTCAAATGCTATTAAAAGCGCTATTCAACATGAAAGAGTAATTCACATTTCTTTCAACTATTGACATGGTGTATGTCATCGACAGAATTGCAATCAAGATGAGGATTCGAAGATGGGGTCAAATGCAGTAATAAAACTACTGTTAAAAGACTATTGATTGATTGATCACACATACATCAATCAAGCAACACTAACTGACATTTCTTTCAAGTGAAGTTTTCATGTAAAATGGTTTAAGAGGGGCCAAGATACCCTAATATATCCTGGCCGCCCTAGGGGGGCCAAGATATCCTAGTAAAGCCTGTCCGGGGGGGGGGGCAAGATATACGGGGGCCAAGATATCCTAGGACACCGGCGATCAATTAGCTAGTTACTTATCCTGTGGTCATTTAATCGGCAGTCACTTGTCCCGTTGCCAGTTAGTCACTTGTCCGATAATCAGCTAGTCGGTAGTCCGGTGTCCCAGGATATCTTGGCTCCTACCCGAAGTGGCTTACCTACAAAGCTCAGGGACCTGCCCTAAAACACTTGAAGGGTAATGCGGGTATCTCTGCGCCATCTGGCGACCGAAATGCGCATTACATTGAATATCGCTGAGTTTGAATCCATGTTTACACAGTATAAATAACTGCTAAATCCGTCTAGATCGAAAAATACTTTTCAAAGACAAATAGGGTCGTGTCCAGAAATGCTTTGTATTGATATTTTCTTCCTAGTAGGGTCTGTGTTGATATATTGTCCATTAAAATCATATCACACTGTTTTCACCATTTATCCATTGAGTCAATGGGATTTTGTGAGAAAGATTGTATAATTCTCTTATTAATACGGTGACATATATTTTTATTTGCTTAAAAAATTTCGTATGACGTGTTCTTCAAACAGGGAAAATATAACATTGGTGACCACCTTTTTCTTTTCAATTTTTGAATGTATACTCTCAAAGCATTAAACTGTGAAAGTATGAAGGAAATGTCAATTGCAGGTGAGATACCCGCATTTCCCTTTAATAAAACTCAAGCAGGCAAATCGCAAGATGTACATTTCAAATGTAAACGAGTATTACCGTCCGAGTTATGAAATATTGAACTGTAATCTTAACTCCCGTGGTCCTGGGATTTTATTTTATTTGTTTTTCCGCATGGTGTTGCTCGAATTTCAAGTTTCAATGCATTGAGAAATAAAACATGTGAAATATACATCATTTTTACGTTTGTGTTACCAGGAGGACAAGATATCCCAGGATAACTTCACTTGCATTGGTGGGGGTGGGGGTAGTTATCCTAGATGCTTGTCCGGAGGCTTAAGATATCCGGGGGCCAAGATATCCTGTTACACCAGACGCAATTTGATCTATATTACAATTAGCACATAAGCGGGACCCAGGTGCGGGATCTGTGGCCGTATTCCTAAAAGTGAACTGGTTCCGTTTACCTGCTTTGTTGGTAACCAAAACATCCGAACGTAAATTAATTAATTTAGCCCGTTAAATAAACAAAATTCCACCTAAAATTGATACAACTGGATCAACCGATTCTTGCTTCTTAAAGTTAACTGCATAGTCTTGGACAGTAACTTTTGTGAATACCGTGATGGTGGTTAGGTATGTTTATGTGACTTGTGACTTACCCACAAAATTCACAGTATGATTGCTCTCATATTGATAAGGCATCGGGTTTCGTTTTGAATCTTCAGCCTTCATGTGCTGTATGTCTGTAGTTATTTTCATTTTTCCATCTGAATCTGGCCTGGCGTTACCATTATTGTTGATGCCTCGCGCCTGTCCACTCTCTTCGATTAGAACACGGCCACAGGGCGTCGTATAGCGATGTTTATCCACGCGTTTCGACAATCGTGCGGCCTTCGCTGCTTTATTCCCCAGGATGGCATCGATCGTAAACGAGCGAGTTGATGAATCACAGCGCCTTGTGCTGATGTGTCCAGGAAGGCGCCCCACCCAGAAGTGAGGCTCCAAGAGGTTGAGATCCAGGTGGCTGGACTGCAGGAAGGCTGGGTGCAGGTGCGGAGGGTGCACCAACTGCTGGTGCGGCCACAGCGGCTGTGCTACGTTCATGGTGCAAACAACGAAAGAGGTTATAATGTCTATTATTGTCCTTATTCCACAGAATTCCCTAAAAAATTTCCAGAACGCTCTTTACTTTCGATTTTTCAAAACTCTAAACCACATTCACTGTGTCTTTGATTTTAACACAAACTTTGATATTCTTTTAATCAATTCTTCTTTTAATTTCCCAAGAAAATGTGTCTCAACGGCATGTTCCTTGATGTGATTTATCCGTTTAGGCAGCACTGTTTCTTCTGTTGCACCTCAATTAGTACTCATTCATGGCAGCAATTCCTCTCCCTGGTGATGTTGAATTTGCCAGCCAATGGTCTTTCACTATTCGAGCTTCGCGAAGATTCATTGGTTAACGGCTTTTTTTTTTTTTTTTTGTAAGAAGATTTTAAGAATTACAGAACGCGAACTTTGCATGATCAATACTGCAGAGTATGCATAATGCTGTGGGCTAATAAGAGTAATAGACTAATAATTGATACTACATTATTTGAATGCAACTTTTAAAACTGCCGGAATGACAAAACACAATTTTATATTTTTCCCTGACGCAAAAGTTGCTTTAAATTTAAATATATCGCGAGATTCGTTAGAGAATATTTCCTCGTGAGGTAACAGTTCTCTGATACATGTATTGGTAAGATCTTCTGGGGCCATTTTTGTTTTAACTGCGAGCTTTTAAATACAATCCCCAATGTCACACATTAGCTACGTTAATTTTATTGAACCTTAAGAACTGCCACTGAAAGTTCATAGCCAGCATTTAGATCTGAATTCTATCGTTTTTCCTGTCCACAATAAATTTCTTCGCAAAGATAAATATTCAATTTATAGATTCAAAATCCACCTTTTTGCGCACGTGCATGTAAAATTGATTTAAACCAGACATACGCAACCACGTGTGACGACTATTTTACCAAAGCGGTTATATTGCGATAAGCCACGAATTTACTCAATATTGATTTCCAAGTACAAAAATTGTTCCTTTTCTATGGGTTTTTTGGTCCACTCACTAGCTAAGCAGAGAGCTTTTCTTTGGACATGTAAAGAAAATAAAGATGCCACATCTTCTTTGTCGCAGTGTAAACAGTGGCAGTTGTTTGGTAATGAGCGCTTTTCCGAATGACTTGTAAAGTCTCGACAAATGGAGTATTATGAAAGTGTTTTCACACTTCGATTAATCCGCAAGTGGATTCCACACGAATTGGTGACAATAATGGCACTCGACTGTTTAATGAGACAGGGCTTTATTGCTGCTGAAATGTGAGATGCCCAAGCAAATGTTATGAGATTGCTCATCAAATATTTGAGGTAATTAACAGACTTTATATGATAGCGGGACAAATCGAAAGTCATCTTTTAATTTGTCTAGTTGATGCAATTATATCCATTTTTATATGAGAAAAACTTAAAAAATCAATGAAGTTTGATATTTTTTATTGGGCCACGAAGAAAAAAGTGTTTCTGCGTCTCAACTAATTTTGATACCGTCGGCGATCCTTTCGTAATAAATGGACCCAGAGTGTCTCATGTTATTTTTGTTGTTGAAAATTGTGTTCTTGTTTTGCTATTTTTTCTGAGAATGTAATTTTATAATTTCTAATTTTTTATTAGAATGTAGTTTAAACTTTTCTATCCTGCAAAAACCTTATGCAGTCTCTCCCCACGTTGTTACATGGTGTATTTCGAGTACTTGGTAACATTTTAAGAAATACTTATTCTTGAGGGCCCAGTAATACAGAAGGAGAGGAGATAAGAATATTTTGGTTGATCTACCAGTACTTTAATGAGTTCGAATTATTTATGTCAGTATTTTAATGAGCTCAAATTATTTATGTAGAGGAATTCTTGCTTTTAGACATAAGTATAAAACTTAAGAGTGTTTGAAGAGGCTCGGGGAATGACGTAATCCTGGATAATTTCACCGCGGAGAGGGGGTGGGAGGGGGGGGGGGGGGGTGGATGTGGGCGTAACGATATTGTGTGTTCTGGATGGGAAGGGCTGCTAGACCTGGCAAGTGGTGGCGACGCATTACCCCGAGTATTTCGCATTTGAAAAGATTGCTCCCGGAAATTTGCCTTTTTGCGGCACATACACAGTCAAACCAACTGCGGAAATGCTCTCACACCCCCCCCCCCCCCGAATCCTGTTACAAGCCGGGTATCCTATTTTAATTGTGATTTTTGCGACCAGTCTGGGCCTAAAAATATTACTATAAGTATCATTTTTTAATATTCACTAATTATTGATAAGCGTAATCAATTTATTACGGACAATCACAATCCACACTGTATGGCGTACAAAAATACTCATTTATATTATGGCATGCAAGTGCAATTTCTACATGTTGTTCTTAAAACGCGGCCGGGGTGTAACAGGCTATCTTGCCCCCCTGTACAGCTTCCCCCCCGGGGGGAAGCTAGACTAGGCTATCTTCCCCCCCTCTGGGATATTTTGCCCCCTCCATAAAAAACCGAATAAATGAAACAAATACTTAACTGCAACAGAAGTTTTAATGGTAAATGATCTCTATACAGTACAATTTCTTCTCTGTTTGAAAATTATTAAGTTTTTGCGTAATTCAACAGTCATTTACACCATTCACTGCAGTTCACTGCGCTTTTGGTCCAACCAGGTCAATGCCGATTTATTTTCATTTATTATGTCTCCCCGACCAAGGGGGGACATATAGTGTTTGTACGTTCTGTGTGTGTGTATGTGTGTACGTCCACTTATATCTGTTTTAGTGACCACCATCTGTTTGGTTTATTTTGAGTTTTTTACAATGAATTAAGGTTATGTCTGCAGGAATAAATATTTTATTTCAGTAATTAAAAAAAAAAGGAATTTTTTTTTTTGGGAGGGGAGAGGGGGGGATCATGGGTTTAGTCGGGGAGACATTTGTTTTTGTTTACAAAAACAAGAAACTAAGTAGGTATCGACTGAAAGTGTATAACATAAGCCTGTACTCCTATGTTTTGTGAGCACTGGCCGCTCTAGTTTTTATTTATTTTCATTCACTACTTCTTTTCAATATTTCCTCTACTGATCAAGTTATTAATTTACAATTAAAATAAAAAAATGAAATGCTCATACCCTTTTGCATACCCTTTTAAACTTCTCAATTCGGAGTAAACTTTTGCCGCAAAATCCATTTTCCTGAGATTGTTTGTACTGTTATGCATTATTGTCGAATACAATTGATCAATCAAAATGGATTATAAAAAGAGATGTGCCTTTATTGCAGTCAACTCTAAATCCCCCGATAACTGTGAATAGAGAGCGAGTATACAGACGGATTACCCTTTATGTAAAATACAACTAAAAAACTTTTATTTTAGGGGGGGGGGGCAAAATATCCCAGGTGGGGGAAAGCTGAACAGGGGGCAGAATATCCCAGAGGGGGCCAAGATAGCCTAGTCTAGTTTAAAATACAACTAAAAAAAACTTTTTTTTGGGGGGGGGCAAAATATCCCAGGTGGGGGGAAGCTGAACAGGGGGCAAAATATCCCAGAGGGGGGCAAGATAACCTAGTCTAGCTTCCCCCCAGGGGGGGGGGGAAAGCTAGACTAGGCTAGCTTGCCCCCGGGGGGGAAGCTATACAGGGGGCAAGATATACTGTTACACCGGGGGGAGGGGGGAGGCGAAGGACCTAGAACTGTTCTTGGTGCTGGTGGATGGTTCACAACATTTCCGTGGCAGCTGGCGCGTGGGAAAACTGCAAGAAGCTAAAAAAATGAAATGAAAAACAAACTATTTGCGACGTTTAAATTCGAAAGCGCTTCCCTTAATGCCTTTGTCTTCCGGTTTGTGTCTACTCAATATTTGCACTTGTGGTAGCTAACGCATTCGTGTGAGAAAACATCACTTAGCGACAGTGAGCAACGCGCTACCAGCTCGATTTATCTGCGCTTTTTTGTTTGCGTTTAATCTCATTACAAGCATATTGTGAACCTCAATTGAGCCCATGTAAGACTTAATTGAATTCTTCCGGATATAAGATCGATGTTATATTAAAGGACATAAAGAAGAAAATTCACCGCCGCTGTCGCTTGGGAATGTTATTAAATTTGGGGGTTGAATAGAAGGACACATTAGTCGTACGACTAATTCTCATTTGCCCAGATTTGACTTGTCGTTTAGCTGCCTGAGTAACCCCAATCATCTCTATTTGTGTGATTAATTGCAGTCATTAACTGCAGCAATACGTTTCCCTTCAAGTACAGCTGTTTTCAGGGCACTAGCAATGCTGTTGCGGCAGTTTTATTTAAATGCTGCTGTCCGACTTGGTGATGCAGATTTCCGTCCTTCTACACCGTAGGACGCTTGTATTTAGCAACTTAAAAGTTTTTCATGCATAAATTCGTCGAGGAAAACCACACCCTGAGTCTGGTGGGGTGGGGGGGGGGGAGGGGTTAAGGCAAAGTTCATGTAATGCAACTGCTACAGTAAGCATGTTCAAGGACATGACCCAGCCGAGTTACCAAACAAGGAAAGGGAGAAAACTCTGAAACGAATACTGTTAAGCCAAAAAATGAAGAACTTTGTTTCTGAACGTAACTTTTCATAATTTTAATACACAAAAACGAGTTTTCCCGGGTGGAAGCTACCCGAAAAGTCATGTTGCAGAGGTTGGGTTTCGATGGTTCACGTATTTACCCACATTTACACAACGTTTCAAAATTTTTAAAATTCCACCATTTTGGCATTTTTTTTTTTTTTTGTCATTTGCGAAAAACGCAAAAGTCCAGGTGGAGAAGCACCTAAGAAACTTTCGATTAAAATTTTATAAAAACCATTTGAAAAAGACTGAGAGAAATGAATGGTTTGATAATTCAGTTATTTACTACCATTTATTCCAGTTTTCGCCAAACTTCAAAGTTCCACCATTTCGGCAGTTGTTGGCGAATTGCGAAAAAAATAATAGACTGGTAGGCGAACTCCTGGGAAACATCCCTGCATAACATCTAAGCGATTGGAGTAAAACTCTAGGAGGAGCAGCATTTAAAAAATGGGGAAAAACGGGCACAAGAAGTGCCGCAATTTTTTTCAGTTTTTCGTCAATCGTCAAAAAAATAATAGCCAGGTGGAGGACCACCCAGGAACCACCCTGCGTAATATCAAAACGATTGGAGCAAAACTGTAGGAGGAGTAGCATTTTAAAGAAAAGGTTTAACATACGCACATACGCACATACAGTCAAGCCCCCTTTAGTGATAGGACTATCCCAGTCCGACAAAGTCGGCTGGGTTAAAAAGCATACTTTACGATCTCCTCATCAAACATTATTCACTTTCCCCCAGGTTTCAGGGTAAGACTTATTTTTAGGTTCCGTGGGACCTAACAGTTTCCACATTATATGTTGTTTGAAATTTTATTTACACTTGGGAATTTGCCAAAATCCCCTAGTGTATTGAATTTGTACGAAAATTTCAGCCGCAGTTATGGCATGTTTTTCCCGTTTTTTTTAGTTCGTCCGTGGAACTAGTCAGAGGCCGTTATTGCTAGAAAGATGAAATTTGGATATGATAAACTTCAGTATGTCCAGTTGATCCTCCTGTATTTTTTAAACTGACATGATACCAACCTCGGTGTATTGATCGCCCAACTCTCAATGAAAGCCATCACAGCATGCGTGTGCAAGTTTAAGTTGGCTGCAGCGTTGGGTTTTTCCAATGAAATAGTGTTGAAATTTGGCTCACTGACAGAGGGTGAATAGACGCCGTGAAATCCATATTTTTTAACCGTAGCCTTAGAGCCGATTGACCTCCTCGGACATGGTCAAAGTCAAGACGGAAGTTGACCATTAGCTCGAAAACGGTTAGAGATCGAGTGATTGTGAGCTTATTTTCGACCCTTTGGGCGTAAAAGACGGTATGTAGGGGGTCCTTGGTGACCTTGACCTCCGAGGACATGGTCAAAGTCAAAAACCGGAAGTGTGCCATTATATCGAAAACGGTTAGAGACAGAGCGATTTTGAGCTTATTTTCGACCCTTTGGCCTAAAAGACTATATGTAAGAGGTACCTCAGTGACCTTGACCTGCTTTGACATGGTCATAGTAAAAAACCGGAAGTTGACCATGATCTCGAAAATGGTTAGAGATTTTGGGCCTAAAAGACCAAGATGTTGGTCATTCGGAGCAGATGTTGGTCATTCGGAGCAGATTTTGGTTAGCCGTTTCTTTTAAGTTGCTTTTATTTGTTTGCTTTTTTTTTAGGAGTTTGTCAAACTCTTGGCCATGCATGACGTCATGATCATACCAAGAATATTTTAAAGGCGGACCAAGATCAAAGTCAATTTGTCCTGTGACAGATGATCGACATCATTCACTTTTTTGCTGCATCAATGCCCACTACCACACACACCACAAGCAAACGCAGAAAGTTGTACCCCTCCCTCCTATTGCACCGGCATGCACTTTTTTCTTTGATTTTGAGTAAAACAGAACGAACTATCCAATAAGGGTGAGCGGGAAAAAGGTTAAGATTCCTACTTTTAAAATTCTACATCAAAATCATCGACTTTAAGTTACAAGTTCTTTTGGGTTTATTTATTTATTTATTTTTTGAAAGCCTTCTGGTGTCTACAGTGCTTTTTCCAGTGTTATCACATGATCCAGCTACCCACGCTTCTGGTGTCTACAGTGCTTTTTCCAGGGTTATCACATGGTCCAGGGACCCACGCTTCTGGTGTGTACAGTGCACAAACTATTCCAATACGTAGCGGATGGAGGATTTTAATTGCGAAGATGCCCGTGCTGTAATGGGTCAAACCTAAAATATACCTTGCGATATGGGATACAAGTAAGGTATCGACAGTTAGATGCATACGCATGTGTGTGTGTGGGGGGGGGGGGTTGCCTTCAAAAGTCAGAATTTTTTACCAAAGGCCATGGATAAATGTTGAAAGAATTCTTTTAAGCGGCAAAAATGCAATGAATACCTGTTTAACTCTCTTGTCGCTTTTATGCAGATTACAGGTGCAATTCCTGATCGACAGGAAATAAAACATATTGTTTCAAACCATATTTTATTAAATGACAGGCTTTACATTTCAAAGTGGCGTAGAATCGAAAACCTCGCACCTGGATTTCTTTCGTATAAAGTATACTGCCCCCAGCCCCCCATGGACAGGTTTCCAATTGCTTGAAATGCCATGGAATCTTAACAGGTCTTGGTTGACTTTTCGTATAAAAGACAGAAAAAAATATTTCATGAAGGTATTTTTGTCAGGGCTCAAAAAAGTATCAGAACCGATTTCTGATTTTCGCAAATTTGGCAAATTGGCGAAATTCCAAAGTACGCCAAAATTTCGCCAAAAATAAACTTTCTGTATATATTTTTTGTATTCTCTTTCAAATTCTTAACACTGGCGCCTCCAGTGCACCCGTGTCGAATTGTGTCATTTTTTTTTTGGCGGTTCGCCAAATTTTGGCGCTTTGGTGACCAAATATTTGCGCATATTTTACACTTTGTGAAGCTTCTAATGCAATTGATAGATGTAAATTTCGTTGAAAGTTGAAAATGCAAATTAGACTGTAACAAGGCAAGCCATTAACTTGAAACAATCACGTGGTACATGGCTGCCTGAAGAACACAGTGTATTTAGCTTAAGCTATGCAGATAGAAAACACCATTTGCATGCAACGCACAACAATGAGAGACATTCTGACTTACGTAATCCAATGTAAAATGATATATATGTTTTGTGAAATGCCAATGTAATATGATATGTATGTTTTGTGAAATGCCATATCACGCAGTATTTTACGACTGGACCACTGTTCATGGGGCAACAGCAACTGAAGTCAGTGAAGAGTGAAAATATGTGTTAAGACCAAGAAACAAGTCCTTTCTTTTGAAATTTTAAACGATAGAGCTTTGATGCCATTAAATATTCCATTTTTAAGTTGTGGATTCATTTAAATGGATTCTACCCAGTAAACACTGTAACGTTACATCGACGTTGGCTAGACGTCACACCCAATGTTGGATCAACCTCGGTTTTTGGTTGTTTATGGAAGTCAAAAAACGCCTTTGGATAGACGTCACGAAAATATTAATCTAGAATCGCTGTTTAGACAGCAACAACCATAGAGTAATCGTCCCTCACAGTACCCCCCACTCTTGAGTCATCCAGTCAGGTAGGATATGCAGAGTCGATTTCCATCAATATTTTTCAAAAGTAGGTGGGAATAAACTTGCGCGATCTTGAAACATTCATATTTACATTCTCGTTTTGGTCTATTTTTAAAGTGACCTACGTCTATGAGGTTTTAAGCATGCGAGGGTTGCAGGTGGGGTTATCGCTCAAAATATATGCGTGTTTCTTCTGCGTGATCATTCCATTGCCATTTGTTGGTATATGTTCATTGACGTATCTAATTCCTTTGTAAATATAATCAAATTCCCAGTTCCGTGGCGTGTCTGTGATTCTGAGCTCAGAAAGCAAATAACACACGTGTTATCCACGACTACAAAGGTTTTGAAAACCATTCCGCATCACCACACAATACTGGGCATGGTGTTGAAACCGTAATAAAATCGAAAAACTTCACATTGCTTTTGAAAATGCGCCAACCATCCACTTCATAGCGCCTAATGCATTTTTACTTTCTTGAAAATGCCAGGGTTTTTTTCTATGTTTTATACCGAAAATCAAGCAAGCCCTGGCGAGATTCCATGGCATTGCAAGCCAAATGGTGACATGTCCATCAAGTCATTTGATAGGCCTGCTGAACTTCTGACATTTAGAAGACAATGTAAGCTCATCACATCCCAAGGACTTCAAATGGCAGAAGATAAATATCCTTACTTTAAAAAATATTTCTTGCTGCATTCTCATCTATACTCCAAAGCTCTTTCTTGCCAGACAGTACCTCATATATTGCCAACATTGAGAGATTATCTTCTGCACAGGAAACGGCGATAATACAACCCAAATACATGACGTAACATGACAAGCGGAACTTTCAACATTTTACAATTTTTGTTTGCGTAGAAGATATCGTCTCATAGACGGAAGACCTGTGCCACATGAATAGCATATGTAAGAAAATTAATGCCTTCTGTTACTGTTTTAAGAACGCTCGAGATTCGTCGACTGCGCAGCTTTCTGCGCAGCAACAGAATATTTACATAAACCCATCCTACTCAGTCATTTAACCTAAGAAATTTGCATAAATACCTGTACAATTAAAGTCGCAGTCATTAGTTTTTCCATGACTGGAAAAATAATGAAATTTGGGAACTCTGGAGAAAATTAAGAAAGAACCATTAAGTTTTTATTCTCATTCAATCATGTTCTAATCATGAACAAAAATTTTATCAATAATGAAGTCTTGTAAACATCACATACGTATCGGTACTCGCATTTATTGGGCTAAATTGAATTAAAGGCTAAAGGCTAAAGGTAAAGAACTATACAGAAAAACGTGACGTCACATTCAAAGCCAACCAGGCCAAAACTTCAGCCTAGGCGCTCATTATTATTTTTTTCTTGAACATTCTGTAATATCGCCTTTTTTGCAGTTTGGCGGATGGTCAAAGCACATTATAGTTTGGTGCGGCGCCACCCTTTGGAACCCACTATATAATATCAAGCACACATACGCACATACAGACGGTTGACGGCTGGTCTGACAAAGCCAAGCCCATATACGGACATACAGACGGTTGACGGCTGGTCTGACAAAGCCAAGCCCATATACGGACATACAGATGGTTGACGGGTTAGCAGCTCCTACCACACACGACCTCCATTAGAGAGACAACTGGTGTAAGAACGAGCCCACAAAAAGATTTCCCTTCTATCAATAAATGCACGGGTCGAGTACCGCTCTTTATTTACATGAAATATACACTCTATTTATAGACCATTCTGCTATGTATCGCACGGCTCATTTTTATCTTCACACCGTTCATTTTTGTCACTGCCTTCCTCTTGTGATACTTTTGTGCTTTGTTTTGACTCGCTCTCTTGTGACTTGCTCTCTTGTGACTCGCTCTCTTGTGACTTGGTCTCTTGTGACTTGGTCTCTTGTGACTCGCGATCTTGTGACCTGCTCTCTTGTGACCTGCTCTCTTGTGACCTGCTCTCTTGTGACTTGCTCTCTTGTGGCGTAGATTCTGTGGACTGGGCCGCCACGCCATACTTTTTCCTCAGCCCGGCGTTGAAGCCTTCACGGTTTCTCGCCACCTCCACGGCTAAGAACTGGATTCTGGGAACTGAAACATACACACAGTACTCTGATTGACATAGACACATTACGCATATTTACAGAGACTATGTATTCACTGATTTCACTCACATCCGCTCACACCCACCCCTTCCAACAAAGACAAATAAATAAATAAATAAATAAATAAATAAATAAATAAAGAAAGAAAGAAAGAAAGAAAGAAAGAAAGAAAGAAAGAAACAACTGAAAAACAATAAAATAAAACAGCGAAATATAAATTTCGCAGCTCAGCTACAAGTAGCATGAAATTAATTACGAATGCTTCATCATTTCGTTGTTTTCTGCGTGGAAAGACACTATTGTGCTGTGACACGCTTCCGACATAAGGTAGAAAAACAGTGGCTGGTATTCAAATAACGATCTTTACATTAAATGTAGAGAAAAAAACATGTTTTAGTAAGCAAATATAACGATAAAACGGATAGTTACGCTGTTATATCAAAGTTCATGTTTTCAGTAGTGCGTTGGGTGATGTTTTCGACACTGAAAGAGCGGTGAGTGCGAATGTGCGAACTCAGTGTGCGAAATTCACTGTGGTCCGATGGCCCAAACCCATCTCAAATTGGTTCGGACCATCTCCACTTTAATCCAAATGGCACGGTACGATTTATTAATTTTAATAATACGTTTCCACCAAATTCTATTTATAGAGAATTTCCTGGAAAATATAAGTGGCTATTTTCTGTGTCTTCAGTAGTATTGATCATGCTTTTTATGTCCCAACCTGCTAAGGTTACGAGGGGCACAGTGCTTTTGACTGTTCTTTTCTACTAGTCACACTGTCCTTGTGAACGCCATTTCAATAAAGTCTGTCAACGAATTTTGATGAACCTCGGCTCGAGTGATTATATGGAAATAACCTCCCGCGCTGATCAAATATCAGTTACTTTGAGAGGTCATTCAAGGTCACGGCTGGACACTTGATTTTTTACTTCAAGCTTGTGAGGACGGATTTGGTGCATCTTGTGAACAAGATTCCGCCAAAGTCTGTGAACGGATTTTAAGGAGTATTCATCTGAATGACCTCTCGTTCTGATCAGATTTTAATGACCTTGAATTGACATTCAAAGTTATCACTGTTCTTCGAATTTCCGCTTGCAACAATACCGTATGTTGGGGTCATATGCATCTTGCGAACGACTCCACGAAAGCAAATTCTGGCCGGAACTGGATGCGACTGTTCTTGTGGATGACCTGTCGGGCTGGTTAGTTTTGGTTGCCTCTCATGGTTACCTCTCATGGTTACCTCTCATGGTTGCCTCTCATGGTTACCTCTCATGGTTACCTCTCATGGTTACCTCTCATGGTTACCTCTCATGACGGCTTTTATGCAAGTCTTACGCATCTTGTCGACACAATTAAACCAAGACATATGAATTAATTTTGATGAGACAAAATGTGGGTGTACTTACAGATGACCGCTCGAGGTGATCAGGTTTTCGTGACTTTTCATGGCGTCTTGAGGTTAGTGCTCGACTTTTTTTTACCTGTGGTGTGTGAGGAGTGCTACATCTATGTGTACTCTTGTGGCCGACTGCTCGGTTTAGTGACATTTTCACCACTGGACATCGAATGTCACTTGTAACTCAGTGTCACATGCGTCTTCTCAAGCCCGGGAAGACGCATGGATGGTTGACCTCATGCCGGCTACATTTTGGTGTCCTTGAGAGGTCACTCAAGGTCATCATCATCGTTCAGAATTTCCACTTTTAACACTGGTAAAAGTTTGTATGAGTATTTTTATTAATGATCTCTCTAAATGATTAATTTTAATGACACTGAGAGGCCACAACTAGACTCTGAGCTTCAAATTCTAACATTTGCTTTACCCTCAGTGCTTTTACATCACTCAAGGCTGACATGACATTCTCTTTATTTATCTTGGTTGTCGCAGCACCAGTGTTAAACTGGTAAAGCTAAAAAAATGAGTGGCGTTTTCAGCACATTATTGATTATTAACTACTGTTATTATTTTTCCGGCCATTTCAAGCTAGCTCGGGCCATCTCCACATTCGGGTTCATTTCGCACACCGTGAACTTACCGGGCGCCTCTACCACGTAAAACACTACTCTTTCCTTTCTACGGGGACAAATCATGAAATAAAGCAGGATACGTTAAATTTGAATACTTATTTTCGAAGTCGGTCAGTCTGGAGAATTGTGTCTGTCCCTGCTCCGAATACTTCCGCTGCCGACCGTAGTCAGTGTCTCAACAGGATGGTACAATTCCTACGAGATTTCCAATATTTAAACCAACTGGCAAAATTCTAAATCCTAAAGCGAAACGCTCACCCCTAATTCCCACTGATCGAGAAAGTGTAACTGTGCTCAAAAGTTAGCCGCATACAGCTTTGCTAATCGATCGTGAATCCACAGCAACCCGAAATTAACCCCGGTGGCTAACTGCCTCACTCACAAGTAAGCAAATGCCGCATCGCAAATTAGCACTGACAGTCTTTCATTATTTTTCGGAGTGAAAATGTTTTTTTACAAAGATCAAATGGTTTTCAATTCCATTCCGTGTTAATTACCCAGTTTTTTAATTTGTCCTTATCTAGCCAGGACATTGTTAGCAATGCGCGTACAATCAAAACGAGATCGGTTCTTTCCAGGAAAAGTAGTCAATAGCGCAGTTCAGGGGAGACGGCCTGATTCGTAGCGGTTGATTTCTTCGGTACTGGTGGATTTTTGTTGACTTTTTTTCCGTTATGCCATCGCTGGAAAACAACACCTTCGGCACTGGGATCATTCAACACGACCGCTCGCAAACGCTACCGGTAACCACTTCAAAAGTTATCATGAGATACACCTCAGAATAGTTGACTGTTCTTGTCCAGGCCGTAGCAGCCTGAGAATGGACTTACCTAGCGTGGCGTTGTGCTCGGAGACGTTCCGGGAATGAACTTACCAGGCGTGGTGTTGTGCTTGCAGACGTCACGAGAATGGACTTACCTAGCGTGGTGTTGTGCTCGGACATGTTATGAGAATGGACTTACATAGCGTGGTGTTGTGCTTTGCGACGTCTTGAGAATGGACTTACCTGGCGTGGTGTTATGCTCGAAGACGTCATGAGAACGGACTTACCTAGCGTGGTGTTTTGCTCTGAGACGTCTTGGCTGGCGTCCAGGCGCAGGAGCGTGCCCATGTTGTAGTCCTCCACACGACCCTTGTACTGCTCGCAAAACGCGCGCCACTTCTACAACACGCCGCCCCACACCCGCCGTAGCGTTCTATGCAATAATACTGGTCTTGGCGGCACTAACAATTTACTGTGGAAAAACCTAAGGCGTGGCTTGAAATTCACAGCCAGATGTCACAGGATTTGCACAGCCAAGCTGTGGGCTGAATCGGCTGAACGTGTAGACTTAAAAATTCTACAGCTTAACATTGGCTGGTGGAGCACATTGATTCGATTTTTTTATATCTTCCCCATGGAAACACTACGGGTTATCAACAGAAAGAGTGAAATATTCGCGTTAATTTTGAATCTAATGTCAAAGAAGTTAAACAAGTTATAAATTATCGATATACTCTGTCCCAAATCTGACAAGTTCCACGTGTTCTCTGTTGATTCTGTTGTGGGGGAGGAGAGGGGAGGGGTGGGGACGGGAGGGAAGGCGACGAGGGGAGGGTAGGGGACGGGGGGGTAGGGGAGGGGACAGGCGGGGAGGGTGCGGGAGGGGAGTCTTATGCAACAAGTCTCTTATTACGGGTGACTCTTGTGACAACTCACTGCTTTGCCGTCTGCTGACTTCATCGCACCTTCATCGATCACGTCCACGGCAAGGTCACCGAACGTCTCACGGAAATCTGCGTAGATCTCCGAGTCCCGCGGCGTCAGTTTCAGCAACGACGGATCAACTGTTTTCAGTAACTGTAACGCCACAAGCACACCACAGTGGTCATTACACCCACAGCAAGAAGCAGGACCCTCTGCATGCTTTCCTTTACTGCATCCATAGTGAAAATTCTAACCTTCAATGTACAGAATGGGATGTATGCTGGGGCGGGGGGGAGGGGGGGGGCGGTGGTGTCAGACCCTGTCCGTTTGTGTTGTGTTGTTTTCGTTCCACGAGCATTTCAAGTATTTCTGTTATATTTGCTTGTCGGCGGTTGGAGGAGGGGGGGGGGGGTGTGAATTACAAGGTTTTCGCGTTTGATTAAGAAATGTGTATCTTTAAGCCTTGTATTCCGCGCTTCAGGTTCGTTTTCAGGAAAGTGATGGGCACGATGATGGCCATTATATACAACAAAGTGCCCCCACTCTCTCCGGAGAACATGCGAAAGCACAAGAAAGCGCTAAAGATGCCACTCGGTGAGACGTTGCAAATCTACAATATATGTTCCTTCACTGTGTGAAGTGTCAAAGCTATCAGATAAAGGAAAGTTAACAAAGTGACCCGGACAAAACACCCCACAGAGGGCCATAATTCTGGCACTTTTTTGGTCGATCAAACTGAAACAAGATGTTGCAGCTCTGCAGTATATGTTCTTTCACTGTGTGAAGTTTCAAAGCTGTACGACCACGGCAAGTTAACAAATGGCCCGGACAAAAGGGGGCACATCGGGGTTGCGGACGGGGGGGACAGACACGAGGCGTTTCTATATCCCCCGTCCACGGCAGAGCGGCGGAGGATAAAAAACATATTTTAAGGTAATGCGCTTATGTGTAAGGCCGTCTACATGTGCACTGGGCTCCTTTGTGGGACTGAAAACACTGTTTACATAAAAATAAAATCCTTGCAATAATCTCTTTTTTTTTTCTTTTTTTTTTTTTGCTGTTGGAAATAAAAAAATCCCATTTTCTCTACTTTGTACACCTCATGTTTATTGATTACTTTGTTTTTATTACAAACTCAGTCATATCGTAAAACACTACATTTTTGGCGTAGAGAGAGATCCTTTCAGGAAGCACCAAAATCACTGACTTGCACACTTTCATGCGCGATATCACAGCAACTCAGCTTCCTGTACAAACTTCATTTTGTAGTTCTATAGTGTACATGCAGACCTACGTTTCATGGTTATATCATACTTTCAAATCAAGGGTTTCACCGTAAAAATCTAGCAGGAACTTGAAGAACACGCAAAAAAGGTATCATTTCATGAAGCAGATGTCTGATACGTTTCAATTTTTTTTCGATACGGGGTCTTTTTCGAGCACCCTGTTATCCCTCGGCCCGCTCCCCTAGTGTTAGCTTAATTCCCCCCCCCCCCTCCAGTGACCATGCCCCTCTGGAATCGCCACTGGGGAAACGGTTACAAACACGAAAATAACTACAGTGGAACCCGCTTATCTCGAAGTGGCTGGGACCAGCGAAATTTGTTCGAGATATCCGAAGTTCGAGATATCCGATAGAACTAAATTTGAATTCGAGATGATTGTCTTAGCCTAGATATTTGAATAAACACATGATATTACATATGTTTGTGTGTAGTTTTTTTATTGTAAGTGTCTGATTCAGTTAAAAAATATGATGTTTAATGAAATATTAATAACCTTGATTAATTTTTATAAAGAAAGCTTTTATAAAATAGTAAAAGAAACAAAATTCAATTCATATTTTATTGATAAAATCGGTAAAATTGTTAAAATACAATATGTTCATAAAAGATATTCACAAAATACACAAATAAAATCACGTAAGTGTTTTCAACATTAATCACAAGGCTGATCTATTGTTTTACTAGGTTATCGAAAAGTGACATGTTCTCAACCTAGGATTGACAAGGGCTTTGTTGTTTCTATTACATGAAATTTCAATAGATGTATGCCTTTTGATATCAATTCAAACAATATTTTCAAGTTTGATCTGACCGCTGTGCTTATAACTTTAAATCATAAAGAAATAACTTCGAGAAGTTCGAGTTTTGTAATGAGATTCTAGTCATTTTTTGCCAAATTCTGTCAAAAATTTTCAGCCCAAAATATGTTCGAGATAAAAAAATTCGAGATAACCGATAGTTTATAAGACTTATATAAGGAAAAAACATAGGGACTTGGCAATTTGTTCGAGATAACCGAGTGTTCGAGATATCCGAGTTCGAGATAAGTGGGTTCCACTGTACATGGTTTGGTGGTATAATATGGGTCTAGAACAATTCGCCCCAGACAACTCCCCCCGACAATTCCCCCCCCCCCCGAACAATTCCCCCGTAGGACAATTCCCCCCAAGGACTATTCCCCACCTCCCACTTAATTTTTTTATTTTACTCTGAATGCCAAAACAAGAATAAAACAACCAGGTATCTCTCATTTCTTTTCAAATCTCTCAGGTATCTCTCATTTCAAAAATGGAAAATTCTTCTGTCTGGAACGAAAGTCTTCTGCCATTTAAAACCTGATGTTGTGGGCAATTCCACGCAAATAGTCAACAATCTGTCGGTTTTCGAAGTTGCGGACTATTTGACGAATGCGGTGCGCAGAGACGGTCGTCAGGCTGTGTTGCTTTTTTAGCACAGGATGGCAGGAATGGCCCAAATACCAGCAACTCTGGACCTCGACCCTCGTTGGTTTTAATATTATCACCTCCGGAATTACACTGTACTCGGATGAATAACACTGCTCTAGGATTGCAATTATATTGATCAAACACTCCAGCAATTGAAAAGTACAATTACAAGATGAAAGGACAATTTAAAAGGGTAATAATTTGCAACAAAAAAAAAGACAGAAAATAGACAGAAAAGAAAAAAAATAAGAAAAATAAAAATGAATTGGGGCAAAAAGTCCTCAGGGGGAATTGTCCTACGGGGGGAATTGTTCGGGGGGGGGGGGGAGTTGACTGGGGGGAATTGTCTGGGGGGGATTGTCCTGTTCCCGTATAATATATAACAGCTTACACTGAAGTAGACTTCTGCGTGGTGATAAGCCTTGATCGCCCACTGCACTTCGATCGTCTCCTATACATATATATATAAACAACACACGTCTGATAAGAAAACTAAGCAAAACTTGCTGGCAATAAGCAAGTACAAAATTAATGACATTTCATCTAAATTTATCAGCAATCCCCCCTTTTTTATAAAAAATATTTATTGTTTATTCTGTATTATGTCCAGTAGTGGTTGAGAACATTCGAAAACAGCGAGAGCTTTTGAACGCCATAACAAATAACTTTGAAAAAAAAATTGCAATTTAATTATCAAAAGTGTGAGAGCCACTGGCCGAGATATAACTAACTTTATTTTCGTGGTGCTGAATACTGCGCAGGGAAAACTTACATGGTTTCTCGCCCTTATGCCAAGAGGTTTAATTCAGAGATAAAACAAGATGGTTCGATTGTACTTAAAATCTACTGGTCAGAAATGGAACAATTTTCTTTATTAGCGCAAACTAGGTGATGGTTTGTCAACAGTAAACTAAAATTAGACACGCGGCCGGGTCATCCTTCTTTAAAATTCTTATAAGAAAAAAAGACTAGCTTTCTTCCTAACTAAACTTGCGATACACAAAATTTTGGCAAGAGTTAGTAGTGCAATTTCGACCAACTTTTGGAATCAGCCCAGAGTAGAAGCTTGGTATCCCCTGCAAGGCTGTTGCACAAACGTTCAATAATAAGTGTGAAAAACAGGAGACTTACGTCATTGCCGTACTTGTCAGCGGGTTGATCAAAAAAATTCTTTACATTGGTCACTTCGCCTTGCCCCTGAAATCACACATTACTTAGTATCGCTCATGGCTGCGGATAATCTACTAAACTGAAGTTTACCAAGCAAGCAGACGAAACCTTCCGTGTGAACAGGGTTGGTTTCCTTCTGGGAAGAAAGGTGTTTATTCCCTCTCCCCCCCCCCCACACCTCGTCCCACGGAAGGGAAGAAATGCCTTTCTTGAGACCATATACCGGACGCGAGAACCAAACGATGCTTTTCTAGGTATGAACTCAGTGAAAATCGGTCCATTTGAAAAATGAAGATCTTTTCAGTAATGGAAATAACATGGTGGTGAGTGTATCTGTGCATACGATATCCAGACAGAAGGGCCTTGGACATAAGGGCCTTTCTTAAAACGGCCTTTCCAAAAACAACCCTGAATGAAAAGTTGGACAAAAGCGCTCTGAGAATTTTTTTCTAGGATTTTGAGTTTTAATTACCGGTATTTAATAAAATATGTAATAAAATAACAAGTCAAAAAATAAAAAAAACCTTCATTGTGTTTTTACAGATAACTGCCTTGATGTTTTGTTTCAATTACTCCCAATCACTCTCTTGAGATTTCCGAAGCAGTGTGCCATAGGATAATCCCTGTTTGTGCCAATCACTGCCTTGATGTTTTACTCACTGCAAAGACTCTTTCAATAACTTCCCATCACTGTCTTTAAACGCCAGATTTCGGAGTCATTGTGCTGTCCTCTGTTCCGTTCCTGATGTTATTTTCGACAGTCTTGCCGATATATAAGGAGTTCTGAATTTGAGGTCTTTTCTTTAACTGTGACCAACAGCAATGGGTATAATATAAAAGTAATAAAGGACAGCCAAAAACTTGTCTCGATGGCTTTAAGTACGTTAAGAAAAGCGTCTGGTAGAATTTCTTGGCGATGCGTGCGTCGTGGTAGAATTTCTTGGCGATGCGTGCGTCGTGGTAGAATTTCTTGGCGATGCGTGCGTCGTGGTAGAATTTCTTGGCGATGCGTGCGTCGTGGTAGAATTTCTTGGCGATACGTGCGTCGTGGTAGTCACTGCAAGGGGTCAATAACTACATCACTACAAATGGATGATCCGCAGACGAATTCTGAACACAACCACGATCCAAATCCAGCTGAGGTAATCATTAATCATCAGTTTGATTTGTAGTGTTGAAAATGGGTGTTCGAGATTGAAATAGCTCATAACTTCAATTGAAATAAAATAATAATAATAATAATTATAGTAATAATAATAACTATTATAGTAATAATAATTATAATAATATAGTAACAATATTTACAATGTATTTCTGCTTTCAAGTTGAGGCAACCAAAGCAAGAGAACAGCTTAGTTTTTGGCTCCCTGCTTCACTACAGCTACCCGCCAATGCCCAAACATGGTTCATGGATGACACCTTTTCTGTCGTACCTGCCGGATTTATGCAACTGTACGTGATTCGAGTCCCTATAGGTAATACCACCGTGGCCACCGTGTTTGCTTTAATGCAAGGGAAATCCCAAGACGTATACGAAGAACGTTTCCAAGCCATCGTAAGTTACTCTGAGAGCCGAAATCTCATCCTTGACCCTACTACAATTCTCTGTGACTTCGTGCTTGCTGTCATCAGGGCACTTGAAACGGTCCTCGGCCCAGAGTTAGATATTACGGGATGCTTCCAAGAAAAATCCAAGAACTAGGGTTGGTTAACAGGTACCGGGAAGACGAAGACTTCAAGCTGTTTTGTGGTCAACTTGACGGTTTAGCGTTTTTGCCGCTTGATGACGTCAGTGATGGACTCGACTACTTGCATGACCACACTCTGCCGAAACTCTGGAACGGCCACGATGCCACTGTGAACGATGAACCGAGGACAAACGACCAGTGCGAGGGGTGGAACTACAGGTTTTCTCATCTGAGTGGATATAATCACCCTTCCATCTGGCAGCTCACAACTGGCCTGAAACGCTAGGAGTGCACTGTGCGCACGCTCATTAAGCAAGGACAGCCTCCGAAAAGGCGCATTCGCCGGGGATACATCGCACTGAAACTGCGACTGAAAACGTTGTGCCTGGACCACGATGCCTGGACCGTTTCCCAGTCCCTTCGAGGAGTCGGACATAACATACGGTGGCGGGATGTTAAGCGGGAACATCTCGATAGGGCGTAGCGGTCCATCCGTCAGGCTCGAGACTTTTATTGCTGTTAGACATTGATGTGGTTATTGTAGGTTGCTGAAGTGGTGCTCGAGTAATTGTGCCTTTAAAGCAGTGTACGAGTGCATTCTGAATAGCCTGCGACTTACGTAAATGATGTGCAGGAATCAGGCAATAAAATCAATAAACTTTGTTTTTGGAGTTGTTATTTTATTACCCAAAAAAATAAAAATTATTTTGAGAACCATATCCAAAAAAAAAAATTGCTCAAGGCCCTTTTATCTAACTTTTCATTTAGGGCCGTATTGGGTAAGGCCCTTTTGGGAAACGCCCTTATGTCCAAGGCCCTTTGTCCAGGGCCCTTCTGTCCCGGATTCATGCATACAGCGCGACATTTAAATTCATTTGATGTAGGCTGTTATCTAGCTTCAAAATGACCTCGGGACATTTAAGCCTTGGACATGTGCATGAAGAACTTTTACGGTCTCAATTTTAGCTTCAGGGGATAGTGAATATTTTCTTCTTCAAGTGTAGAACTTATCAACAATTAATTAAAATATTATTTGAAACGCATGAGTTTCTTCGATTTCTTCCCTGAATAGAACGGAAGAAATTTTTTCTTCCGTATTACAAAAAATGGGTAAAAACCATGGGTTTGCCCGCTCTGTGTGTGAATTATTAGTAACCATGTAAATTATAGTAACCAGTACTTGTGTACATCAGTACACAACACTGAAAAGAGCATTATCGATGGACAGCAATTCCCTTTTCCTCTCTCATATAACTTAATTTTTGTGAATCAAAGAACAGCAGCGCTCGAGTTAGTTTTCGTTCAGAAAAAAATAAATCATTCTTCCTTCCTTGTGGAGGGAAAAAGAAGCAAAAGGCCACAAAAATGTCATCCCCCGCCTTAAACGCTAAAAGCTGAATGTATTTTGGAGCTTCCCGTGGAATTCTGTCCCGTTCTGTGTCGCGTATTTGGTGTGTTCTGTCTCGGCCTCGTCTGGGAGGCAACGGGACATACCTAATTATCATGTCAGTAAACGCTATCAGATTATTGTGACATAGATAGATATCAGTACTGTTAGGGGAATAGTGCACAATGAGAAGAGTTGCGGCGCGTTATTTTCGTCAGTGATGAAAATCTCAACCTTATATTGTCAGCGGGATCGCATTGGTGTACACGGTGTTGGTGAGCAATACTACGGTCTGACACCTGACTGCCACGACAAAATGTACATTGTTCTCAGCACAAAATTGTTATTTGATATATAAGATATAACCATAACTTATAACAACCCAAATCACGCTTTGGATGTTCCGAATGAGTCTAGGCCCAAACCACCCCCCCCCCCCCCGACCGAAACCCCCGGCGGCCTAAACCCCCCGACCCAACCCCCCCCCCCCTCCGTTCTCAAAGAAAATGTGTAATGATAATTTGTTATGGCGCCTCTTTTCGCACTCGTACGAAACACAGCCATTTGCTAGATTTTTTTGCTTTACGTACAAATGCCCTTGTTACAATATCTTTGGATTCCCTTTAGCAGATATGATGTATTCTATGATGGTAGCATGATTTTTCACACCAATCTGGGTCACTAAATTACCCATTCAAGTGAATCACAATGGATATAAGTCACATCTAACGCAAGAAAAAATTGTAATTTGTAAACTCGACTGATCTCGCAACCGGCATATGAATTGCAATTTTTAATGTGTACACTCTCATCAATCGTAAGAGCAATTGCAATTTCAAAAACTGAGTGCTATCATCAATGGATGTATGAAGTTTCTTTTATAGTGATGATCAATCCCTTCAGTGGTTCGGAAATTGCAATTTTAAACGCCGTGTGATCTCTTCAATGGGCATTTGAAGTGTAATTAACAACGTGGATGTATCGCAATTACAAAATATAAAATAGACCTGAGAACCGGGGGTTTTGGGTCGGGGGGCGGGGGGGGGGTTAGGCCGCAGGGGGGTTTTTGACGGGGGGGGGTTAGGGCCGGGGGAGGGGGGGCTTGGGCCTGTTCCCGTTCCGAATAAGACATGTAGGTGGCTCTGCGCTTTGAATGCAAATCAGCTTGGTGAAAAACACAGACATGAAAGAAGAATTATCCCCACAACAGTCCTTTCTTAGAACTTCTTAGCAATGACAACTAAAAGCTATTTTTAAACTTCAAATAAGTTTTATTTCAATAGAAGAGCAGAAAATCAACTTTTTAGTTTGGCGCTCCGTGGTGCCACAGCGTATGGATTCACAAGTCCCGATGAAATGTCTTAGGGTCCCAAAATGTACGTTGACAAGAGCAGTGCTCCTGCATTAAATGAACTCCTTTTGTTGATATCCTCTGCTAGTAAAACCACATACTACTAACCCCTTTTAACGGAAATAAAAACCTATAACAAAAGGGGCACTATCTTTTTCTACGGCACCGCACAGCACCAGGTCCAAGTACGTGAGATCCACGGCCAATTTTTACAGGGACCCCAGAACCATGAGAACCTATTACCTACTGTCATTAATATTATACGCAAAAAAAAAAAAACGATTAACACCGTATTATTTAAAGCAGGAATTCTGAAGCAAATAAGAAATTAGATATTTTTTGGTAGGCTATCCGGAATAGGCTACCAGTAATTCAAATGTCACAGAAATCAATACGGCTTCATTTTTCTTCTACCAAAGGGTGATAATAGGTATAATAATGTAAATTTTTATCCTTTGGTGAAAGGAAAATAAAGATATTGGAGAACTGAATTTACATTTAGCTGTTTATTAAAATGTCGGTAGTTCAGTATTGCATAACCTATTGAAATTTTTAAAAATTTATTTATATTTTCAATTTTTTTCGTATTTTGCTATTTTTATGCAAGAAAATAAGTTGTTTATATAGTCTGCAACATAAAATAATAAAATAATGGAAAAAATCGATTTCTGTGACATTCGATTTATCGGTAATCTATTCCGGAATAGCCTACCAGAAAATATATGGTTTTTTATTTGCTTCAGAATTCTTATTTTTAATAATACGTTGATTATTCTCCAATGCAAAACAAATTGCTCGAGTAATTTACAAATTTTCCTTATACAATCACGCAGATATTTTAATTTACTACAGACAATTCAATTTCAGTAAATTGTTTGTGTATTTTCTCCTCTGCATTTGTTTTCATATTTTATGCATGTCGAAGATTAGCGTTTCAAAAATATGCCAAACCTATACTGAAACTTCGCCTAGCGTTGTAAGATGAGTGGTGTTAACGTTAGTGGTGCAAAAAATTAAAAAATTGCATCCTTTACTTCTGAGGATGATTACTTTGGTCAGTTTTTTATGAAAAACTAGAATTGTGTCCATTGGAGCACGTATAATCCGCCTAAACCAATATGTCGGCCCTAAGGGTACGTGCACAACTAGGTTCGATTATCTTTCGATCCATATAGATTTCAGGTTGAGCCAAGCAAAACCCTAGGACAAGTTCAGTCTACAAACCTATAAATTAAGCTAACTATGCGTTTTGGGCCTATGTTAGGACCTCTCTCACGGACCAACTGACCGACCGACGCCGGTCCCAAGGGGACGTGCACAACTAGGTCCCATAAGCTTTCAATCCATATAGGTTTCAGGTTAAGCAAAACCTTAGAACAAGTCAAGTATACAAAACTCAGTCTATGAGTGTACACCGCATGCACGCACAACAGTCGAAACCTTTTTTTCTCAAACTCGCCTCATTTCATCATAGAAAGACGTTTCCAGGCATTACCTGAAATTTCGAATATGGTCACGCACGGACAAGTCAATTACAATATGGTCTTCCGGCTATCGCCGGGCGGGCTATAATAACTGACACACATGAGACTTTTCTGAATGTTCTGTTTTTGTCATACACAACACCCTTGTTATTTTTTATAATGTTCATCGTGTAAACTGCTAATGCGGCTTTAACAACTGAGCATACCATATTGACCAGCAGGACTACGAGTGGATACTTTTCACTTTAATAATTCCCCCCCCCCCTGCATATGTCCTGCATTATAACTGCACGTGTATTTTTCATTGACATGTCAAGTGTCACTAAGTTCATCGTTATTACTTATCACTCCGTTTCCTTTTGACTTATCGGAACACTGCGACAATCATGGCAGCTACGTTGTAAATTTGGTACATGTATCATTACCTCAGAACCATCCAACCTATTGTGATTACTTTACAACAATAACTTATTTATTGACTGCACATGTGTTACATAATAATACATTTACCGCGGCACTGTTTTTGGTTTTACTCCTTGCGTGTTTATGTTCTACCAGGAAATGTTATAAGCCAATTTGCACTTTCGGGTCTTTCCGGTGGAGGTGTTGTTTGACTGCAAATTTTTTGGGATGAAGTACAAAGAAATGACAAGGGAAAAAACATCAAAATTCAAAATTTTCTTTCAACCTGCACACTTTCAAATTTATAAAGCCATCATATGATCTTTTAAAAACTATTTTACATATTATTCAGTCCCTTTAATAAACACGTGAATATGTTTCTGGGAAAATTGATTTTTTATTTTTGCCAATTTTTTATCATTTCTATATGTCCTTATGTCCAATGAATTCAGCCGAAACGCAAAAACTTTTCGGCAATGTGCGAATTGGCTTATTGTGGTCCATAACCAAGTGAGAGGGCCATAGCTCCAAGAAGCGGTACGCTGCAAAGTTTTCAGGTACCGCTTCAAAGCCTCGCCCTATAACGATAAGCAAGTCAACTGCGCTCGCTTTGAGGCACCCAGGGTTGCCACGGGGAGTTGGGCAAAAAAAGTACAAAAAAAGTACACTGAAAGCGTAAAAAAAGTACAAAAAAAGTACGTTCAGTAAAAAAGTTAAAAAAAAGTACAAAAAAGTACCAAAAAAAGTACACTGAAAGCGTAAAAACAAAGTACTAAAAAGTACGTTCTGGAAAAAAAATTTAAAAAAAGTACAAAAAATTACAAAAAAAAGTACAAAGAACATACGCATCGGAGATGCACAGCCCTCAGCCAATAGCGGTTACATCACTGTGGTCCAGTTACTCTTGTGATATATCGCCCCGACAAACACAACATACAAGGTGCAAAGGACGGAGCGACGGCCGGGCCTGAACAAGAAAAAGTTTATAGAGTGCAATGGACGGGCTGATATGGGACAAACTGAACCTCCGCTGCACATCTACACTATATATACTTTCTTCCTGTAAGGTTTGGTGAAGCTCCAATGAATAGTTTTCGAGATATCATCCGGACGAAAAAAGTTTACTGACAGACCGACGGACAGACAAACGAGAGGTATCTTATGTGGTGGTTGCATTGTGTGGTGGCATTTGATGTGCCTATAATGAGTTTAAGTGGACGGTAACGGACTAGATTATTTGAAAATAAACAAGCATGTCCAAGGACATGACCCTGCCGAGTTACCAAACAAGGAAAAGAGAAAAACTCTGAAACGAATACTGTTAGGCCAAAAACTGAAGTATGTAAAATGCATTTAATTCGAATTTGGAAGCTCCCCAGAAAGGGATGTCAGAGAGGTTGGGTTTTGACGATTCACGTATTTACCGACATTTACACAATTTTACAAAAGTTTTAAAATCCCACCATTTCGGCATTTTTTATCATTTGCGAAAAAAAGCAAAGTCTAGGTGGAAAAGCACCTCTAAGAAACTTTCGATTAAAATTTTAGAACTATCTGAAAAAGATAGAGAAATGAATGGTTTGACAATTCAGTTTTTTACTACCATTTATTTCAGTTTTTGCCAAACTTAGCATGATAGGCGAACCCATGTGAAACATCTCTGTGTAACATCTAAACGATTGGAGTAAAACTGTAGGAGAAGCATTTTAAAAATGGGTCATTTTAAAAACGGGCACAAAAAGTGCCGCCATTTTGTCAGTTTTTCGTCCTTTTCGTCAATCGTCAAAAAAGTAATAGCCCAGGTGGGGGACCACCCAGGGAACATTCCCGCGTACTACCAAAACGATTGGAGCAAAACTGTAGGAGGAGTAGCATTTTAAAGAAAAAGTTTAACATACGCACATACATTCAAGACCCCTATAGTGATACGACTAGCCCAGTCCGACAAAGTCGGCTGGGTTAAAAATACTTAGTGGTTGTTTATATTTGCCCGTGCCCTTGTGTGGTTCCCAGCAGGCGTCATTGTAATGTCAATAGTGTTTTATGCTTTGTGAGTGTGCGTCAACGGAATTCTGCATATGCTACTTCACAACTTATCTTTCACTACTATTTTGCATAATTCCCACTTGCAAATATCAGAGGACTGTTATATTTGGCACACTTATAGACAGTCATCAGGTAAAACCGCAAATATTTTTCATCTTGACATAAAAGGTCAAGGTCAAATTGAGGAAAAATATTTTTCAAAACGTCTATTAATCACGAAAAGTGGCTATAATATGTGTTTAAATCCCAGTTTGAATATATAAAACGTACTTCGTATGGGGTAACGCTGAGACTTAAATCTTGACCTTGAGGGTCAAGGTCAAAGGTCACGTGATATCGTGTACCTTGAACGATAGGCAAACTTCCTTTCAAAACGGGGGACAGAGCCATTTTGAGCTCATTTTCGACCCTTTTGGCCTAAACAATGTTACATAAGTGGTACCTCGGTGACCTTGACCTCCTCCGTCATGGTCAAGGTCCTAAACCGGAAGTTGATTATTTTCTCGAAAACGGTTAGAAAACTGAATTTGATTATTTGTACCCAAAAGAGATAACATTACATTTACTTCGATGTCCTCGTTCAAGATAATAATTCGGAAGCTGATAATTATGTCGAAACACTGAAAAATGTCTTCGACCAGATAGATTGCACCATTGCAAGTGGGTGCCATTTCGCAACGTGTAGCGAAATTCAGTCTAGTTTTCTAAAAAATTCCGAAAAAAAATCCAATAAATTTCCAAGTCACTCAAAAAGCACAAGCCGTAGGCGTTACCCCCTACAGACGGCTCAAACCAAAAATAAATAGCATCTGATAAAATCTGTAGGAGGAAATGTATTTTGAATTTTTCTTTTTTTTTAAATTCCCCGATCGACTTAAAGCACAAGCGATATTCACGCCCTCCTAATCGTACCTCACACCCAAGATAAATGATATCGGATCAAAACTGTAAAAGATGCACTTTAAGGTATTTTCTTCAAAAATTCCCTCCAAATTAAAAAATTCCCAAATCGGGTCAAAAAGCACAAGCCGTATGCCCAACCCACTCAGGGATGCCTCAAACCAAAAAGAAATGAAATCGGATAACAACACTAGGAGGAAATGCATTTTGAAGGTTTTTCTTTAAAAATTTCCCAAAAATACAAAAATTGTCCGATCGACTAAAAAGACACAAGCCGTATGCACGACCCCTTAGGGATAACTCACACCAAAAATAAACAAATTATCAGTGAAACTGATGTCCCCCGCCACGAATTATGTTCGAATCGAAAAACAATGTGACGTCCAACAACTTCAATATATATATATATTTTCACTATAGCAACCCATTGGGCCGACATGGCTCATTTACAATACCGACCTTTGTGGGTTCCAATACTTCCTATATGTAAAAGATTTCAACAATCGATCCAGAAATGTAGGCTTGAGTGTGTTAACAAACTCATTCAAACGAGAAAGGATTGGGAAAATTTGGGCCAATGTCCTTGGACCGACATTGCTCATTTACAATACCGATCCTTGTTGGCTCCAATACTACTTATAGTTAAGATATCTTGTCAATCGATGCAGAAATGTAGGCTTGAGTGTGTTAACAAACTAGTTCCAGTATGTAAGGGTTGTAAAAATTTCTGAAGTTCAGCTGGGCCAATGTCCTTGGGCCGACAGGGCTCAATTACAATACCGACCTTTGTTGGTTCCAATACTTCCTATATGTAAAAGATTTCAACAATCGATCCAAAAATATAGGCTTGAGTGTGTTAACAAACTCACTCAACTGAGTAAGGATTGGGAAAATTTGTGAAGTTCAGCTGGGCCAATGTCCTTCGGCCGACAGGACTCATTTACAATACCGATCCTTGTTCGTTCCAGTACTACCCACATATAAAATATCTTAACAATCGGTCGAAAAATGTGGGCTTGAGTGTGTTAAAAAAAAGGTTTCAACAGACGGACAGACAGACCCGAAAACTATAATCCCCCGGCGGGGGACTAATGACATCGCATCAAAATTGTAGGAGCAGATGCATTTTGAAACGAAATTTTACTAAATAAACAACTAACTAACGGACGCCGTCTGCAAACCGATGGGGAAACCCCAGATTACGTGTAATGTAAGCCGGGCTAAAAACCACGCAAGTGACGGATGTACCGAAAATCTATCACATAACATAATCATTGTGGGCACAGACGACAGACAGACCGATAGCAATAGCCTTCAGGCAAACAAACAGCTTATAAGCCTTGAAATAAATGAAGAAAACATTAAAGGCGAAGAAAGGTATAAATCTTTTTTAAAAGTACGGTCTTGTAACCTTGTAACTCAAATTTTGCTTATAACAAAGCTAAAACTGTGCGTTTTGAAAAATGAACAGAAAAATGAAAATGCAAAACAAAGTATTAAAAAGTACGCTTGTCAAAAAAAGTACGTTTTTTAGGAAAAAAAGTACAAATCTTTTTTAAAAGTACGGTGTGGCAACCCTGGGCACCCCTGTGGCTACTTTGTACGAGATTCAACGACCCATGAGTTTTCATGGCATTTGCTAAAGGCCCTCAAAGTACAATGGCAATCATATACAACTTCTGTGTTGCGGTTTCTTTAAAAGAAAATAATACGGAATTAACCCCAAATCTCCGGCAATAATTGACATTTATTTGTATACAGGGAAAATACTTTATTACGTGAAAAAGTAACAATAATTTTGGCAATTATCCACCAAAAACTTTAAATTAATGTTTCAAAAAGAACGTAAAAATAAAAAGTCAAATATTGTGGGTGTACAAAATAAATTTATACGTAATTCTGCATCTATCAACTATTTTAGTATGTATTTTACAAATAAACTATAACCCCTTTATTTAAATCTTTGGTCACTTGATTTGGTCACGTGACATTTAAAGGCCAGAATGTAAACAAACATTTGACAGGTGGGAGCGGAAGCTAACTTTTCTGCACTTCCATGAACAAATAAAAGATATACAGATCACTAAAAATCGTGCCTGTTTTACAAAGAGTATATTGCGCATGAACTTTATGTAAATGTTTGAATATTGGGGGTTGGTATGCAGGATTCTTGCCTCAGAACATATCAATTTGATCCCTATTAGTGGAACAATGGAAGGCTTCGCAGCCCTGACAGAGAGATATACGATGTTATACAAGTCAGAGCTGACTCGGAGCTAAGAGGGCCGACGCACGATTTGAGCGATAATAGAAGATCCGCAAGCTAAGAAAAAGACTAGGGAATAAAAGGAGAAGTCGGTATCAAAATAACTATGTTGCCTCTTTTTTTTCTTAAAATGACACAAAATTCTATTAAATAGATTCACAAACAAGATTTCCAAATGACATGTTGGGGAAAAAATCAGAACTTCTCCACAATCGATCGTACACGTTTTTGTTTTTAATCAAAAACTACGTTGTTATTTAAAAGCTGACCTCTGGATAGGTCAATCTGCTATGCATTAGTGGCTGTGACAAAAAAGTAGTTTCTATATTGCAATAGGAACATTCGTTTCATGTAATTGATAAAAGGGTCAAATAAACAACAGATCGGATTCCTGCAAATATCGGTTTATGAGCAACTACGCATGAACATGGCACACCAATTAATCAGCCAGGATCTTTGACAATGACATCTCATTATGCAAAATCGAGTTTACTTTACATTTAGCAGAAATTACACAAAATACAAACAGAAAAGGATACTTGCCAAATATCGATGATTTAAGAAAAGGTTTGTGCTAGTATATTAGCAACTCAATTGAAAGAAATTGCTTGCGCACTGGGGTACTTCAAGGAATGTATAATTCCGCATTTCGTTACCAGCGTGTTCAGAATGCAAACCAAGATGTTCACAATTTATCTGTTTCTCCTCCACTAGTCAATACTAATGCGAAATTTACTCTTTAAAATAACAAAGAATTTGGTTGTTTGCTCGATACAGAACTGTTAGAAATAATCTGGAACTGATCAATAAACAGATTTTTGAGTAACCTTTTATGTAAAAAGTTATTTTCTTCCTAAATGCTAATATACAAAAACATCAAAACCATCTAGAAAAGTTATAAAAATACTTTCTTGGTAAACAAAATGCCCCGACCCCCCAACCCTCGCATACGCACGCATTCAAATTTTCTTTTTATTTCAGTTTGCAAAAATTTGTCCAAAACGTATAACACACGTATACTGAGCACCTCATTATAGAGTGTGATGGGATGATGGCTTTGGCAGAGCCATTCTGACCCAGAGATATGCAAAGAAATGTTGGTGATGTTGGGTAAGAGGGGGAGGTAGTTCTGAAGCATACAAATGGGGAAATTAGACTGCAAGATACTGTTGGGACGGAAGAAGAGATACATAAGTCTTTTATTGCAAAAGGATGGCTGAAAAACTTAATAACCCTTAAGTTTGAATTCCGCCATATGAGACCCAGTGCATACCCTTAGCTAAGATATTTGGACCGAACCTCATTCCGTTGCTTGCTACGAGCCAGGCTCAAATCAGGGACTAAGGGAGAGCAAGATCAAATCCCTAGTCAATAGAGCCAGCCGTCATTAAACGCACTCCAAATATTTAATTTAAATGGACACACCAAACACAAGCAAATTTAAAGGGGATTTAAGCATGCTTGAAGTTGAAATCAAGACTAAACATTATCTATTAATACACATGGAGAAGAAGCCCTGGGCTTCTAAACAGAAACTCGACATTTTGAGCTTCTTATATTGAAACCAAATAGAAGCCCATTCGTTCAATAAAAACAAGAAAAACAAAGCCAGTAGAAATACGACGCCAATAGCAGAAATCCCACTCTATTTAAAGACATTTTGTGGCACGAAAGTTGGCGGTGGAGTAGCAAAAATTAAAATTCAATTTTTTTTTTTAATTTTAAGGCCTTATTCGTGACATCGTGGATTCCACCAAGCAAAAAGCTGGCTACATCGCGAATACCTTTTACTCCGGAGTACAGGCGGGAGTAGGGGGTTGTATTGTGTTGACAAAAGGAGGAGGATTAGGGGTTGTTTGTGCACTCAAGGGGATTGAGCGTAGAAGTAGCGCAAGTAAATATTCAGTACCACTGAAGATGTAAAGGGGATTTAATTTGGAAACGATTTTTTACCGTGGCCACTTTCAAACCAGATGGAAGCCCCGGGGCTTCTATTCGGAAACAGTTTCCAAATAGAGGCCCCGGGGCTTTTATATGGGGGGGGGGGGGGGCTTTGTTTCGCAAACTCCCGGTAGTTGGTGTAAAACTTTGGAATAGATTGCAAAAATTAATAAGCCAAATTATACAATAATTTGCAAGATTAAAATGCACAAATAAAAGCGAGTAAGAAAGTGAAAATGAAATAAACATTTATATTTTGTGAGACAGCCGGCAAATTAAACGAACATATTTTTCACTCTATCGGTTAGTGCACAGAAAAAAAAGAACATGCCTTTCACATGTTTAAATATTCAGAAGATCTCCAAAACATGGCTATCTGGTGAAAAAACATATTCGTCCTTATTAAGAAAAAAATGAAAGGAAAGGATGTGTTTTACAGCTTCCTCCTTTTTTTATAGATAAATGAAACATGCTTAAATTTGATTCAGTGTACGTCCTTCATTCAAGGGCATGTTTTTTTCATTAGTGTGAATTGCTCAACGCCAACTTAGCTGCCCTGTTTTGGAGCGGACGCATTGATACATGTGATTCAGCATTAAGCTTGGAATTTTTGAAGTCTTTGGCCGTATCAATGGCCATATTGAATATATCTGCATAATACTCTGACCGAATTTTATGGCACAATGAATTCTGTTGTCATTTCGGGTGTTGGCCTGTAGTCGTAAGTTTCCGTACCCTGCGCATGTTCATCGATGTCTTGTACATTTCATAGATCATTGCGGCCCTAACACTTCTGGTTTTGTCATTTAAAACGTCCTGGACATTTGTCTTTGTGTTTTTGTCTTTATGTAGAGCTGCCTAAGGGATTTTAGCATATCACAGTTAGCAGCAGGATTACTAGTGGATGCTTTGCACCTTCCTAATTCCTCCTACAATGTCTTTCATTATTACTGCACGTGTATTTGCCAATGCTGTGTCAAGTGTTACTTAGTCCAGCGTCCTGACTTACTACTTCGTTTCCTGGAATTGCTCTTCAGAGAGAGAGAGAGAGAGAGAGAGAGAGAGAGAGAGAGAGAGAGAGAGAGAGAGAGAGAGAGAGAGAGACAGAGAGAGAGAGAGAGAGAGAGAGACAGAGACAGAGAGAGAGAGAGAGAGAGAGAGAGAGAGAGAGAGAGAGAGACAGAGACAGAGACAGACAGACAGACAGACAGAAAGAGACAGAAAGAGAAAGAGAGAGCCGAAATTCAAGATGACTACCAGGACATCATCTTGGTCCAGGAAGCCATCTTGTCATTTCCCGAGAACGGCTTGGTTGACTGTTACCAATCTTGTGCATAGTGATGTTAATGTTTGTTATACGATGCTGTTTCAGACTATGAAACATACATAATTATCATATATCCTCTATGGAAAATGTGTCAGAAGACATGCAACTTTTTTCACTTGTTTTTGAGTGGAATGTCAGGTGAAATGCCGCACATTCACAAGAAACGTAGTGAAGAAATTCGTGCTTTTCATTAACAAGCAGCATGCAAATTTCGTATCTTTTGATTTATTCACAGTTTTATTCGACAAAATTCTAGCAAATACTAACAATTTCACATCAGAAAATAAATAATGAGCATTTTTTTATAATCGTTTCTAAAGTCGCACTGATAAAAATTTATATGGTAATGGTCCTACACATAAAATAGGTTGTTCTCAGGTTGTTCAGAGGAAGTCGTATGCTAAACTCGCCAATAAAGATAAAGATGATAATAATAATAAATAATGCTAATTACAATAACAAATACAACAAGTATCATTAGATAGAATCTTGCTATGTTTTCGAAACAGAGCACCATTAGGCTATCTCTTATGCTTTAGGCACAGCTACTTCAACAAGCTTTAGGGAGAACAAACACAAGAATACAATGGCTTTGTGATTTGTATGCTAGATAAAGTAACAAATACAAAAAGTCACCCGGAAGGTAGCTTCCCTTAAGCTAATTCACTTAAAATCCGGAGGCGGTAGTCATTTTAATCACATCCACTTGTACTCAAGGTCGAATGTGAGTACTCGGGTCAATTAAAAACGCAAACATGGAGAAAACTGTAACACGCATTAAACCAAAAAGTCAAAATAAAATTATTGCGAATTCTTTTCTTACGAGGCCCTGAGGTTCCTTTTCGAAGATGTGTGTGTGTGTGGTGGGGGGGGGGGGGGGGAGGGGGGAGTATATTTTAATCTGTGATTGCACAATAACAGTTATAGTACTTTCTTAGCTAGGTCACGGCGGACTGTTTGCGCGGCAAGACGGCCCGGGGAGCCCATGACACCGCCCCCGGGATGTGTGCCACTGCCACACAGGTAGAGGCCTCTGATGGGGCTGCGGCAGTCGCTGTAACTCGGCACAGGGCGCATCATGTACAGCTGGTCCAGCGACATCGCTCCGTGGAATATGTTCTGCAATGGAATGCAAAAAGAAAGTTCAGGTTTTAACACACAAGTTCGCTATCATTTCGTAAAACGTACACTGTTTAGAGCAGACCCAATGTCTCAATAAAACAAGTGCTCAAAAGGTAAATTTTCTTTTCTTGGCATCTGTTCTGAACACTGCTGTTAAATAAAACACATATGATACCTTTTATAAATATTCTGGTTTTTAGTAACTTCTACAGATGAAAATTTCTGATATGTGAAGACCCTCACAGAGCTAAAGGTCATTTTTAAACGATTTCTTGCATTATGAGATTTATTTTTTGTCAATGATCACTTTGGCGAAGCGTATATTTGTCTGGTCCAAACAGTTCATTTTACAAAGATCTGACCATGTATGTTAGTGATCACAGTAACC
Source organism: Protula sp. h YS-2021 (assembly GCA_949752745.1). NCBI lineage: Eukaryota > Metazoa > Annelida > Polychaeta > Sabellida > Serpulidae > Protula > Protula sp. h YS-2021. The sequence continues at coordinate 53,456,146 of OX457029.1, read as the reverse complement.
ATTTACTTGTGGATAGGTTACATACAGCCCCACAATAAACGCAGACACTCACCCCACCAGTGAGGCCGAATATCTGCTCAATGTCGGGTGGCGTGAGTATATCTCGACCAATCACGCTGGCCTTGAAGCCTGGTGCGTAATCCTCAATACAGCTGAATACTGAAAGCAATAATGGGACTCTGAACGCCATAAGACACATACTAAATTTCTTATAAATATATGGTGTTTGGGACAAATTATTAATTAATTACTATAGGGATTTTGCACCTCTGCCAATGAAGTCTGGCAAGGTCACATTAATGCATGTCCACAACTTCAGCATCTACAACAGTGGACGACTCGACGATGAAAAGTTACACTGACATAGCGCGAAAAAGATGGTCAGAAATGCCCCTACATTTCCCGCTCTCTCTACTGAAATAAACACAACCTGTGTCGGCATAGTGGTCTTTCGCCTGCTGGTCCCACGGCTTGTTTTCGGCCAGGGTGTAAGGCGTGTACTGTGTGAAGAGCTGCACGATGTGACCACCAGGCGGCGCCACTGTCCCGTCTAAGACAGACGGGATCGTCATTTCTATCACCGGCCTGGAAGTAACAGGAACTGGTTAAGAAAGCAATAAATAAATAAACAGAGAGAGAGAAGAAGGTAACAGTATATTCCTAGCGTTAGTAACGATTTTAGTAAGAGCTGGGATTTCGTCAATATTTCCGCCATTTTTTTCCGAATTACAAAAAACTGGAATAACCAGTTAAGTACCAATGACCACTATCTGTAGTCAAAATTTCAAGTTAGTAAGGCCATTTCTGTGGTGTGAGTTAAAATTTTACTATTTTTTTTTATATTTCGCGAAGGAAAAGGTTTATCGCCAACATTTCAATTCTGCCAATTTTGTGGCAAATAATCTTATTTTCCTGGAGTTCGTTAAGATTTTACAGAATTTTTTTTTGGCTTTTCACCAAAATTTTCGCCGGTTTTTTAGCCAATCACCAAAAAAAAAAAAAAAAAAAGCAATAGCCAGTAAGATGATATTGCCTGCTACCAATCGCCAATTTTCGGCCAATCACCAAAAATTGTAGGTAGGAAGGCTTGTTATCTTTTCTTAAAATCTGAAGACTTTAAGACTATTTTCCTGGTGATCGTCAAGATTTTACTAAAAATTATTTGGTTTTTCGACAAAATTTCCGCCAATATTTTTTGCAATTCACCAGAAAAGTAACAGGTATATAGTAATGCTTGCTACCTTTACCTAAAATTTTAAGAAAGTAATACTATTTTCCTGGAGCTACTTCAAGATTTCACTGAATTTTTTTTGTTTTTTCACCAAAATTTCCGCCAATTTTTGGCCAGTCAAGAAAAAAAAAATAACAGCGAGGCAAGTAATAATGCCTGCTACCTCTACTTTAACTTTCAAGTCACTAAGACTATTTTTCAGCAGTTATTTAAGGTTTTACTGAAAATATTTTTGGTTTTTTGATACAATTTTCGCCAATTTTTGGCCAATCACCAAAACAAATAATAGCCGAATAGGTAGTAACGCTTGCTACTCTCAAAATTTCAAGACAGTAACGTTACTTTCCTGGAAATAGTTAAGATTTTACGAAAAAAAATGTTTTTGGCCAAAATTTTCGCCAATTTTTTGCGAATCGCTAAAAAAGTTACAGCCAGGTAGGTAGTAGCTCCTGCTACCTTCAATTTGAATTTCAACAACACAGTAACACTATTTTCCAGCAGTAATTTAACAGTTGACTGAAAATATATTGGTTTTTCGCCAAAAGTTTCGCCAATTTTTGGCCAATCACCAAAAAAGTACTAGCTGGGTAGGTAGTAACGCTTGCTGCCTTCACTTTAAATTTCAAGACAATACGATTACTTTCCTAGAGGTAGTTAAGATTTTAGGAAAACAATCTCGTTTTTCGCCAATTTTTTGCGAATCGCGAAAACAGTAATAGCCAGGTGCAAACTTACGCACCCTACCTCCAACCAAAATTTTAGAACGTTTCCACCAAAACCCTAGGAGGAGATACCTTTCAAAGAAATTTGGTTTTTGGACAATATTTCCACCAATTTTTGGCGAATCGCCAAAAACGTAATAACCAGGTAGGTACTTATGCCCACTACCAACAGTCAAAATCTCAAGACATTCAGGCTAAAAACCTAGGAGGAGATACGTGTTTTCCACTTGCATACGCAAGTATGTAAGAAGCTGGGGCTAATAAGGTAACGGTTCGAAGACATTAAATTTAACACAAATCTGTCCAAATGTTCTGAGCTATAACGTTTTCTTAAAAATTCAAACACGACTTATTTTTCCACTTTTCAATTTAGAAGTAATATTACTGGTTCACACATCGCTAGAGCAACTGTCTCTAGACCAAATGTCGCTTGACCGAATTTCGAGATTTCAGACACAATCAAGATACATGACTATCCAATATCACGGCTCAAATGTGAACCAAATACGTGACAGTATCGACAACTTCGTCATGACTTTCCAACCAAGGTCAATTCGAACCTATTTCTGCAACGAGATGCTACTGGAATATGAAGTACGTGCTTTAAACGCTCTTACTTTTGTGAGCTTTAAACTTTAAACGCTCTTACTTTTGTGAGCAGTGGCCCAGCTGAGCGTCTAAATAGGCATCATGAATAAGCTCCGAGTGTTCACAGTTCAGGTGTATCGTGGTTTGATGGTGCGGCAGAGCCTCGTTCTTCATTCCATTTGGATTGGCCAGAAAATTTGGTAGTTTATTTACCGCAACTGTGAATTATTAAGAAAAACGTAATGCATGTAACGTACAATTGAACGTTTTAGTGCACTACAAAAGTTAATATAATTTACTTTTGTATCAGAACAAAACGGTTTATTTTACCTCTACACTGAAGAAAATCAGTAGCAGGTAAATATCCTTAAAATTCCAGTATTTAATTAAAAAACTTAAAATTGCCACGCGACAATAAAGGTTAATTCATACAGTTTACGAAGCTTTAGCATATATATTTGGTAGATAACATTTAGAGAATACTAATTTTCTTATCTTGAGTCAATATGAAGTTTTATTGACCAGTAAGAAAATGTTGACCTTTTGGTCAACTGATCAATAATGCCTTCAAGCTGATTCGAAATAAGTTAATATATTCTTCGTTACATGACTTATTTGGCGTTCTGGTTACAAATAACTGCAATATTCATCGATATTTGCATTCCGATCAACATTGAACGGACTACGGAATTATTGGAATCGAAAAATCGCTTTATTTTATTATTTAGCCAAGTCATGTAACAGTCAGTTGTAAGGATGCTACATTCAGAATCAGCTGGTCACAATCACGTCGTATGCCGCAGGGCGGGCTACGCTACGTTCCTGTCCTACATAAACAAGGATCTACTGTCTAGGAGATTTTACAAACATCAAAAAGCGCAACATAAAGCAACATCAACACCAGGTTTACATTTGATTTTGTTATATGTGATGCTGTTATATGTGATACTGTTATATGTGATACTGTTATATGTGACAGCATCATCATACACTGATAAGCTTTTCTCTAACTAATGAATTTAAACCCTCCATTGTGGCAGGAATATGAAAAGCCAGTTTTTATTTCAGCCAAATTTAGCCGCCGGAATCTGAGGTCGTTCGTAAATAAACATTAAAAGCTAGAACAGTTACTTATTGTAATTGGAAGTATTTTTTCTATTTGGTTATTTTAGGCTTTTTAACATTCATTTATCACCATATCAGGTTTTCTTGATAGGCTGTTACAATATATCATATCAGATTATGGAAAATTCTATGCACCCTAACAATAGAGGTAACACTAAATGCCTTGTTCAGTACCATTTATTTTAGTAACAGGAGATGTATAGTCAATGGCCTGAACTTCCTGAACAAAATCACGGGGTAACACGTTCTGAAAACAAAATCACGAGATCACCACATTGTGAAAACAAAATCAACAAGTCAACACATTTGTAAACAAAATCATGAGGTCAACACTTTGTGAAAAACAAAACAACTTGAAATAATGTGAAAATAAACTGAAAATACCTTTCTAAACTAAACAAGAATTCTGAAGCGAATATTAAATAAGATTTTGTTGGAAAGCTGTTCTGAAATAGGCTACCAATAATTTGAAAGTTGAATTAAACAACATGCAATTCATGAACATAGCACGAAAGGTACAGGGGAGGGGCTTTGAGAATTCACATATCACCCCCCCTCCCCCCACCCGCAAGCCCCAACCAAATCCTGTTCAAATGTATCTCATAAAATAGTTGTGCAATATGGATCTGGCAGTAAAATAAATTAGAATAAATAAATTAAAAAATTCTCTAACATTTTTTGTTTAGTTCTGGACATTAAATTGGTTGATTTTTGCCCGGCTTTGAAAACAAACAGAAGTTTGGTAGCGGAATAAGGAAAAGTCCTGAGACATTTGAAAGTATAGAAGTGGCATTTTATATACAACTAACGGCGTTTTCACAGCTTAGCCCCATGAAAAAATAAGAATGTATGGTAGAGATTAGAAAACTATCTTGGGAAATTCCTGCCTATTTCGAAAGCAATCCAATGAAAATCCAAGTTTGGTAATTTGCAAAAATTTGCAAAATATAATTTTAAAGCAAACTACCAAAACGAAAATAAATAGATAAATAAATAAAAATAAAATAAATTAAAACGCACACAGGCATCAGTCTCGCAAAACATTCTTTAAAGTCTCATTGCGTAAGATTATACACACGAACATCGCACGGATGCATCCTAGTGGTAGAGCTTTTGTGATCTTTCGCCACCTGGGCTTAAAATTTTCATTGGCAAGTTTAAAGTATAATTTTGGCATTGTGCCAATTCATCAAAATCTCGAAAAAAAGGTCACTGAATGCGCTGTTTTCCACTGATCTTTATTATACTGGCGCCAAATAATAAATCCTACTTCTTTTATTCAGGGAGAAGGAGTCAATAAACCCACTCCCCCTCCCCACAGACTCAGTTGACAGTAGCCCAGGTGACCACAAAAATGCGATACTGTTATATATTTGTCAGCACAAGATTAAAGAAAATGAGCACAAGATAAAACCGCACTGTTACAATACAACAAACACCCATGCGCTATCTTCACCTGCGGTACAAGGTCAAGGAAAGTGACCTTGGGGGTGGCATTTGACAGGACAAGCCTGGACTTGACCTCCGTTCCGTCCTGTAGTACGACCCCCGTCACTGCTCCTTCGGCGTTTATAGATACCTGAGACACCGGCTACAACAAACGCTTCCAATCAGATGGATATAGAAAGCACACTCTTTTATTCTGGCCGTTTTTTTTTTTTTACTTTTGTGTTTGATTTAGTGAGTTTCAGTATTTTCTTATTGACTTACACAATATTAGTTAAAAGAGATACAGTTTTAATAATTTTCTTGAGTCATATAAACAAACAACTCTCCCGTGTTAGGCCTACAGACAAGTTGTGAATCACCCCACTCGTCTCGTCTTATCACTTTGCTTCTCGAGAGGTCTACCCGCTGATGTAAACAGGGTAACAATTTCCCAACCGGAACACGCTTCACCATAGAAAGAAGACTGGGTTGGAATTGTTCTTGGTCAACTCTTCCCTTTGCCAACTCAAACTCGGCCCTCACTTAAAGTAATGGGCACATTTGCTTAAAATTTTACTACGTTCCGATGAAAATTGAAAGAGGAGCAGACAAAAAAAAAAATCAAACACGGACGGACATTTTTCCCATCGCGTCATAACAAAAATTTAACAGCGTACAGTTGATTTTCAGGGGAAAGATGGCACTTTTAAGCTGATTATATCGAAACCATTTCGAATTTTGGTTAAAAAATGCAACACAAGTTGAGCTTTACACAAATGATCACAAAAATCATGCAGAGAACATTTATCACGTTTGGGATCACTGAAGTAAGAATTTTCTTTCGTTCTTCAGGATGGACGGACAAAACAGGCCCAACATGATGGGGATAGCACATGTGGCCCATGGCAAAAAAAGGGGCAAATCACCACGTGCAGTCTGCCCGGTGGCAAATCGCCTGGGGATATCTACCCTGTCTCTCCCATATAAGTAAAGGATCGACGGTCAGATGCGTACGCAGGGGAAAGGGGGGGGGGTTCAAATGTACTGACGTTAATGTTGTAGTCAATTGGTTACGTCACAAATTTTGTTAAGCTTTTTGGATGATCCTTATGAGGGGAATAAATGTTGAAAGAATTCCTTTAAGCAGCAACATAGAAGATTCCTTACATCAGAGAGTTCTTTTAAAAAATATATGTGTAAACCGATCCTTAAATATATGAGGAAATGTCCCACATTCAGGTGCATAACACCCATTTCCTAGATGATTACAGCCTGTCCAACAGTAACTAACAAAGGTGAAATGGGAAACCCCTGTGTAGGCGACATATGATCTGTGGAAAACATAATTTTTAAAAGACTTTAAGTGGGTGATAACAGAGTTCACACTCAGAAAATGCTCTATTTTATCCATAAATACATCTCGACTTCTGAAGCTAAAAATATGAAAACGTTACAGAATAAACCGGGGGCCAAGTTGGTAACGAAGGAAGAGACTTTTACGAGGGGCTGAGTTGGTAAGAACACGTCGGCCGTCTTGACCAAAATGGGCCGAGTTGGCAACGGGCCAAGTTGATCAAACCCCGCTTAAATCCCCAAGCACTACTACAAGCTCAGTAGAGTACTGACACCATTGAGAATGGATTAGCTGATATCGTTACGAACGCTAGTAATGCTTTTTGAATACGGGCCCTGCTTACTCATCAGCCTTCCAACAGGTACTTGCCGATTCTGTGAAGATGCTGGCGCCGCGCTCGCGCGCGCACGCGGCCACGGCATGCGACAGTGCGCCCATACCGCCCCGCACGTAGCCCCACGCACCCGCCACGCCCTCCACGCCTCCCATCACGTGATGCAGCAGTACGTACCTGCAAGGCCCAAAATACACGGGCAGTGTGAAAAAGATCAGTGTCACATGAATGGCAAACTACGACTTGGCCGCTAACCATATATATATATGTAATCAATATGTTGAACAATACGCCTTGTCAAGAGTACAAACAACTACTTTAATATCCATCTGGCAATAAAATACGGTCTACAAAATGCAAACCCTTTTTAAGTTTTTGCACATTTGATACGCTGTTTTTATCTTGTAAATATTCGGCACAGAATATACCCACCTACATACGGACCAAAGTTTAGATTGTTGTCTCGGGTAAAAATGTATTTAATGCCATTTCTGATCTAAAATCCCTCTCCACTTCCTTCCCTCCCCCACCACCTTCGAACTAAGAAACTGCAAAACACCCTTGACTATTTTAATGATAATAATTTATAGCTGTGTTGTAGCATTGATAACAGACTACTTAGTGACTGTGGTTAGCACCACATACCCGCTTCCTGGCAACTTAGGTGACGTCATAGCTCCAATGACGGAGTCCGTTGCTAGGGTCGCTTTGAGAGGCTCTGATTCGAACCACTTATCTAGCACCTTGGAGGCTGGCGCAGTCATCAGTTCGAACAGAGGGGCAGCATCTCCGCGTAACGTCATCCCTACGATGACAAAACCAGCCATCAACTCATAACGCACCAGTACGCGTGCCTGGGCAAATGAAGGATTTTTCTGAAGGCCAGCTCGTACACAGAATCGTTTGTTTGTTTGTATTTTCATAGCCTGACATCCGACTCCTTTTTGCCTCTCACTATGCTGGAAATCAGGTGGATTTGATACGGAGAGTGTGTTACTTTTTTCACTCAAGTAGATCCAGCCACACGATGAGCATTAAATGGTTGCATTTTTTCTCACATTTTCGACACTACTTTTAACGGCTTGCGAGGATAAGCGCTGGACATGTTTTATTATTTTGCCAGGAAATGCCATGATTGATTTTTTTGTACGATTCGCAGGAAATGGGTTAAAAGTCACTAGAAACTAACAAACTTAATTACTCAACTTAGGTTAATGAAAGAATTCCGGACAAGTCAAGTATTTTCACATATAAGCTGTGCCATTTTTCAACCTTAATTTCTATTGCTACAGAGGAAAGTATTACCAGATTTGAGAAGTGTTCGTAGTGCGGAAAGGTTCCTAAATTTATCCTTTAACTTGCCATGACTCCAGGCAGGTAAGTCCAACGGCTGGCTGTCAAGAAGCGGCTCCAGACTGGATACTATCTTTTCCAAATGCCGTTCATATTTACCAAATGCCTACCCAAAATTAAAAATATCTAGATATGTATTGGCAAAAATAATTAGGGATGTATCAATATTGTTCAAGTAGTTCTTGATTCTCATCACTGACCGCTTACACAAGTACGCGGGTACCCAAGTAAACAGGTACCCAAGTACACCGGTACACAAGTACACAAGTGTGCGCCATCCAAGTAAACAGTCACCCGAGTACGCATGCACCAAGTCCACAGGCACACAAGTACGCAGACACCCAAGTAAACAGGCACCCGAGTACCCAAGTATCCAAATGCATGCCATCCAAGTACACAAGTACCCGAGTACGCATGCACCAAGTCCACAGGCACTCGGTACGCAAGTACACACAGTGATTACTTAGCCATCATTATTGGTATCGTCCTCGTTAAAACTGTACTATAATTAATAAAATTGGTTCTGGACGGAAAACAAACATTCTACAGGATAACCATGATACGCCAAACTTGAAAATAAAATGATAAATAGGATAAAAAAGCACATATCCTATTCAGGTAAGGTACAGTGAAAAAAAAATTAGTTGAAACACAAACAGGAAGTCCGTGAAGAATCTTTCGTGCTTGCTTTGACCAATGCAAAGCGGGAGGAAACCACTCCATGTACCTGAGCGTCTTTGGGAGAAAACTGCGCGATCTCTCTCTCGTTCATTTGCGGGTCAGAGCTCAGTAGTAAGCTCGTCACCTTGCCGTGTGGCTCAAGCAGTGGAGTATACGAGTTGGGATTTCTTAGTAATATTTCCAGCCCGTGTTTCTACAAGCAATACATTTATACAGACTAAAAACAGCGAAACATTAATTATTCCTTCCTCAAGTGAGCATTCAAACAACAATTCTAGCAGAAACATGGGAACTGTTGTTTATGTTGTTTCAGGGGAAATTTTACAATATTTTTCCAAACACAATCGAGCATCTTTTTGTCACTGATGAATTACACAATCACTGCCAATATTGTTGTCTGTCTATGGATGTTTTTATTCCTTTTCCTGTTTCTGATTCTTTCTTATTCCAACATATTAACCTCGGCATAGACGCTGTGTGTTTTCAAACCTTTAATTCCAAATCTTTATAAATCTGTGGTCGCATCAAACTCAGTACATAGGAAGCTCTGGAAAATTTGAATCCTGAAACAGATACGAAGGTCGATTTGGAATTATTTAATGATCAACATATAGACACTTGTAGCTTTCAAAATAATATATACTTACGCGCGGTGAAAATACCCCCATTTTGGAACTGCAGAGGAAAGCCCACTTACCCCCCCCCCCCCCATCCCCAGCTTTTTTATACACATGGAGGAAGTCCTCCCTGTAAAATATCTACTATTCACGAAATTGGTCTGGGCATATTAGAAAAACCTAACCTTGAGTAAGAACTTCGGGGCGGGGTGGATAAACAAAGGCTTTATTGCTTGAGGCCATGGCTCAGTAGGTCAGAATGATTGTCAGGAGGGATGGCAATGGTTAGAGTTGGTGATTAACAAAGATTTACTGGAATCCAGAGTACATTTATGAAGCATAAATGATGCATTTTACTTGCATATTGAACTGTCATTGTTGTGTATGATATTAATCACTATTTTTCTCAAAGATGTTCTTCAGGTACAACAAAAACGGCGTGGCGGTGGGGAAGGGAGGGTTACAGTTCGGATGAATGACTCTGCTTGGGCTGCCATCGTGGAGGAAAGATTGCTCTGTCAGTGGATGCGGTCAATAATAAGGGCCGGTTCTTATACAACTCACTTCCAGAGCGCCGCTGATCACATAAAATTTGCAATCGGATTGCGACAACTAATGTTTAGAAAATTGAGCCGCAAAATTTTCAGTTCTTTTGTAATTATTGCTGGGTATCTCACCGGCGGATTGACAGATGAACGACTGGAGAGAAAATATCAACCTGGAAAGATTTCCTCTGTAACAGCTGCTCCTCCAATCAAATGACGCCTTTCTAGCACACAGACAGACAGGCCAGCCTTCTGCAAATACGCCGCCTGGGAAAAGTAAACAATTACTGAAGTAAAATCCGCGATTCGTCTACGGTTATTCTCAAGGGGTTCTCATTCAGTTTGTTTGGGATTGCTACTTATACCCAATGCCGGTACGGTTATTTCAAATTTCTTCATGGTTTCATTGTTGGAGGAGGGTACCCTTATAAATGACTTGGGGTTGGCACCGAGGTCAAATTTTTTTGTTTTCTCGTCAGTTTCCACATAATGGTTACTTTCACAACTTTGTAAATGATCCGTTGCACAAATGAATGGGATGGTTGAATCGTTGTAGAAGTTACACAGTAATATTATACTTACGCAAACAAGACCGTTGTGACCTGTAAGAAACAAAACAAAACAAGACAATCAGAGTTTGCACATCCCCGCCGCACAAACCTACATTACATATTCTTTCATTCCCCGAGGTTTGGTATGCTTGCGATCAATGGATACGGAGATATGGCCTGCACAAGGTGCCCTAAGAAGACGACTAAGTCCAAACATTTCAAAAGTCTATAACTTCCACATTTTCGATGAAATTAAAAATACCTGACGTTGCAAAACTACATTATATGTTCTATCATTCCCTGAGGTATGGTACGCCTGCGATCAATGGACACGGAGATATGGCCTGGACAAAAAAAAGGTACCCTAAGAAAACGACTAAGTCCAGACATTTCAAAAGTCCATAACTTCGACATTTTTCGATGAAATCAAAAATTAACCTTACACTGCAAAACTGCATTATATATTCCTTCATTCCCCAAGGTATGGTATGCATGCGATCAATGGTTACAGAGATATGGTCTGGACAAAAGTGATAACGGATAGACGGACGGACGGACAGACGGGCATGAGGCGTTTCTATATCCCCGCCACCGCTAGGACGGCGGGGGATAAAAAAACAAGGATAGTGAGTGTTGAATGCTATCCGGATATATACCATGAGTCAAAAGTTACTTATATTTTGGTTTCGTGGCGTGTGGATTTGTCAAGTTGGTACGAAAAAGAAAGAAAAGAATGAAATGTTTAATTTCAAACTTGTTACTAAAGTTTTGAGGACTATACCAAAAAAATAACACTATTTATCAACAACAGCAGAAGCTGTAAACTGGCATGGGTGAGACCCAAAAATTCATAACGTTGTGGCGAGCCACCGGACCATTTTTTCACGATGACAGAAGTAACTCAATATTGTCACTAAAATGCTTATGTGTCTCATGTGTACACAACATTGCTTGGGTTTCGCAACAACTAACGCGAATTTTCACACCTTGTTACATACAACCGCCAACTGCATGGGTCGCCGAAAATATAAATAATTACTACATACTCCACTTTTATTTTTCCCAAGCATACCAAATGAATGAATAAACAAAAAATAAATAATATGCCTTTCCCCTCTGAATACAATGACCGGACCCACGATGAACGTATGCGGGCCTCTCTTGTATAAAAAATCTGGGGCGAACCAGGGCCCGCACACGCCAGTCAGTTCAGGATGAAAATCAGTCGTCTTTCACATTCAATTTGGTAAAATTTTGGCCCGGCCTGGGATAATTTTTTTATTTTTCTTGAAAAATTTAGATCTGGACTGGGCCGTAGTTTTTGTTTATTTTTGAAAATTGCGGTGACCCGGCATTGGTAAAAATTCTGGTTTTTTTTTTTTTTTTTTTTTTGGCACAAAATATAGTTTACTGGTTTTATAAAAGGTTTATATGAAACAATACGTATATTACTATCTTATAAGCTGTTATTTTGGTGCCATTTAATTGTTAAAGTGCGTACCGCAGGAGCGAGCAGGAAATTGTACAACAAATTTCTCACCTAAAAGGGTATTTGAAACCGTATTTCCTGTGCTTTTTCTGACTTCCGGATAAATTATGTTAACTTTTGTTAACTTTGTTACTTTTATAGATCCAGCCGGTCGATTTCTTTTTCGTTTTTACTCGAAAATGTTTAGACCCTACAGAGTCACTTCTTTATTTATTTTTTATTTTAGTGACACGGCCGGGTATGAGAAACAAGGTTATTTCGGCCCGGCTTGGGTATTACATATCCCTGCTAACGTGCCTATGGTACCGATATTATATTCTTAAACGTTTATGCACGGTTTTGTAATAATTTTTGAATGCTACTCATTCAGCTGCATTACACTTTGAAGACCCTGTAACCCTTTTCCAATAAATGTATCTTATTTGTTTGCTTCCGCTATACCAAATTTTGCCAGGCGCATATATTACCATTTGAAAGGATGCAGCTGTCGTCAGCTTGCACTGCGTTGTCTGTACCACATAACTGCGGGTGCTATAAAAATTTACAACCAATCTCATATTTTCTATTGGGCCCTTAACGACTGCATGTAGGCCCTTACTTTATCTAACCAAGAGGTAGTTTATCATCGATACTGATAAGGTTATTGGTAGAATTACCAAATTGACACAGATAAGATTCTATTTGAATTTTGACAGCGCAATCTTTGTGGTTGAACTGTGCCTTCATTAATAAATATAACACTGGGACAGTAACTAGTTTTTTTTTTCATCTTAATATATTTGTTATCAAGTCTTATCTCAGGTGAACAGGAAATTATACGTCGATTATTTTGTTGGGCAGGATTTCTTGCTGCAACTTTTAACAAATCACCTTTTTCCATTCTAAAAATTATCGTCTAGATGCAGCAGTAAAGCACATTAAGCTGTTTTTATCTAGTTTTAAAGCATCTGGAGTGAAATGCTGAACTGAACCTTATTTTTGCCGTTTCATGCGTTGGCCCGATGTTTCTTTTTCTACAATAGATCCATCGTTACCCAACCCATATTGGCCAAACATTGCTACACAACGGTTGCCCAACTTAGTTTTTCCCAACGCTTGACCAACATCAACGCGCCGACTGCCATGAGTTCCAGCAATTACTAACTTGTGACAAAGGTGGGCTAACATACCATTGCTATCTGGGAGGGTAGTTATAAAAATAAATACTGAAATTTTGTTTGGAGTCAGTGGAATAAAAATCGCAAGTGCAAAAGCTTTTTGCGTATTTGTGCTATTTTGTATGTTTTCTTTGTACAAAAAGCGAATTTGTGCTTTCATTTTTCCGAAAGGTTTTGACGTTTCTTATTGGTTTGGAATAAACAAGGTAGCTATAAAAGAGGCAGAATAACTTGTATAATAGTCATAAAAGCTCAGGTGCTGGCTTATCAAAATTTAAAAATTCATGTTTTGACAAAAAATAGTATTTTGATTTGTTTTCGTTAAAATTTCTTGATACTTTATTGCAGTAAATTTGCAAATCCAAACAGCAGCTCCATGGGAAAGGCCCGAAAGTACAGATTGAAAATGAAATAATATCTCTCTTATTTTCCGATACTTGTGGCTTCAGTTTTCAATATACAAACACTCGTAAATTCTTAAATCTGTTGCTGTTAGTGTTGACATCTGATAGAGGAAATACTAGAATTACTGCAGTCCATTATCTAAAGCTTAAAACAAACTGATTACCTGCTCCAATTATCACTACATCATAGCTCTGCTTTAACTCTGAACGCATTTTACTTGATAAAGCTCTCTTGAACAGTGGTTGAATTTCAGAATTTTTGACGGGGTGCATTACAAAACCATGCACTATATTGTTCATGGGCGAAATGACAGCTCGCATTTTTGAGACAGATTTCATCGTTTGTCACGTTTCATTTAGTTCTGAAATTCGGTTTTCTTAAAGAATTCTTTGAAATGCAAATAATATACAGAGAGATTTTGAAACGGTTCAAACAGTTTCCAAAACCCGGAAATAACAAACTGGCGTTCAATAAAAAGTCGTTGTTGTTGAATAGCTAACCTCTTCGTCGGTTGTACAATAGCCAACCTCTACAGCGGTTCTGTTTGCTGTGTATAACACCTGTTTACTTCACAGACCCACTGGAGATTCCGCTAAAATAGTACTCATGAAAGAGAAGAACTACTTCTTAAAATATCCATCCATTCTGGCAGGCCTGCTTCCGAAAGATTGCTCATGTACGGACCAGATTGCCACGCTGCGTATCATCCTAGAACAATCCCTAAAGTGGAATACTTCCCTCTAGCAATCTTCCTAGCAAGCCCTTGATAGCGTAGACGGAGACTCTATAGAAACTACTACGACTGCATAGGGTGCCTGTAAAGCTCACCAACATTATCAGGAACTCGTACAAGGGCCTAACCTGTAGAGTAGTTCATGGACGTCAGATCTCCGATGCTTACCAGTAGGGTGAAAACGGGGCTTCTGGGTCACTTGATGACGTCATACTGTCTGGAAGTGACGTCATACTGTCTGGACCGGAAGTGCTGTCTAGACCGGAAGTGCTGTCTGGACCGGAAGTGCTGTCTGGACCGGAAGTGACGTCATCATGTCTGGACCGGAAGTGACGTCATCATGTCTGGACCGGAAGTCACGATAAGCGTTAGGATAGGCGCGACCATCTGTGACGTCATCATGACGTCATACTGAGATGATGCTGTCTGGAGCGAAAGTGGTTTGGCCGAGTCAATCAACATGAAGCCAAAGAACTCGACCTGTCAATCAGTGTAACCATGGCAACAGACCCTAAATAGGTTGACAACCCCCCCCCCCCTCGAAATTGTGATTTTTGCATATTTATCCGTTTCAGACGATTCTGAACATTTTTCATTTTTTCGACCCCCCCCCCCCCCTCGAAATTGTGATTTTTGCATATTTATCCGTTTCAGACGATTCTGAACATTTTTCATTTTTTCGACCCCCCCCCCCCCCTCGAAATTGTGATTTTTGCATATTTATCCGTTTCAGACGATTCTGAACATTTTTCATTTTTTCGACCCCCCCCCCCCCCTCGAAATTGTGATTTTTGCATATTTATCCGTTTCAGACGATTCTGAACATTTTTCATTTTTTCGACCCCCCCCCCTCGAAATTGTGATTTTTGCATATTTATCCGTTTCAGACGATTCTGAACATTTTTCATTTTTTCGACCCCCCCCCCCAGGGCATACTATGTACGGACCCCCCCCCCCCCAGGACATACTATGTACCGACCCCCCCCCCCCCTAGGCGAGCAACATTCTGTCAAGTCAGCTTCAGTTCCATCAGAGGGGTATATAAGGGATGAGCATACAGCAGTGACAGTCATTTCGGTGAGTGGAGCAAGGAAGTACAAGTTGTAGAACTACAATTGGATCACATCAGATCAAGGGATGGCATCCAGTGACAACTATTTCGGTAAGTGTTTATTGAAACTTTATAAATAAAAAGTGAACTTTGTAAACAAACTTTAGTTATTTGCATAATTGAAACTTTGTAAACAAACTGTGTAAACAAACTTTAAAAACAAACTTTATAAATAAACTTTGTAAACAAACTTTGTAAACAAACTTTGTAAACAAACTTTGTAAACAAACTTTGTAAATAAACTTTATAAACAAAATTTGTAAACAAACTTTGTAAACAAACTTTGTAAACAAACTTTGTAAACAAACTTTATAAATAAAATTTGTAAACAAACTTTATAAACAAACTTTATAAACAAAATTTGTAAACAAACT
Source organism: Protula sp. h YS-2021 (assembly GCA_949752745.1). Lineage (NCBI taxonomy): Eukaryota > Metazoa > Annelida > Polychaeta > Sabellida > Serpulidae > Protula > Protula sp. h YS-2021. The sequence goes on along the minus strand of OX457029.1, from coordinate 53,440,348 downwards.
TTGTAAACAAACTTTGGTTATTTGCTTAATTGAAACTTTGTAAAACAATACCTTTCGTTATACTTGGTCGATTTATATGAAAATTTCACCATTTGATTCAGTTTTATGTAAAGTTTTGTTATAAAGTAGTCATAGGCTATTTGCGCAGCTGGCTGTATGCATTTTTACCGCCATTACAGTGCTTCTTCGCGGATGAATACCATTTGGCAGACCATTTAACTTCACCGTCAGTTAACTTCACCGCTAGATGTCTCTGCTGTATAACAGCTGTACAACTCGACAACTGTAAGTGAGACATTCATATACACAAGTAAAATTCTGCTGAGTCAGCAATTTTTTAACAAAGTTACACACCATATTTTGATTACATGGAAGTAGTATAAAAGCATGAGTGAAACATGTCAACTAGTCAACTAGTAATACATTCTGTCAACAAGTCAACAAGTGGATATTGTGTGACGAGAAAAGACTTGACAATGTCAGCCTTACTTTTTCACAGATGTGTAGAGACCATGGATGACGTCTTCAAAGTGAATTATGCTGACTATGTGTTTTCAAAGCTTCCTGCTTTTGAATCGGATTGGATGCTGCAAGTGAAGAACTTACATCAGCATTGGGAAGCTGTTGGAAAGACCATTCCAAGAGATCGTTTCATCCGCTCGTTTCTACGTGAATGTGAAGATCTACATTTACCGTTAACTTATGACATTGATTTAGCATTTATCAACGTGAATACAATTTGGGCAGTTGAGCTCATGTTAGATGTGGCTGCAAGAATCATTTTACATTATGATGATGATGTTCCATTGAAGACGAATGTATCAGAGCTTGTCCGATTCAACCATGGACGAGTTGAAGTGAATTCAAAACTTTGCAAGTTCTTTGAAAAGAAAGCTGACTCAGCAAACAGTTGGGTATAAAAGGGAGTGAACTCAGCAGAGTGAAGTCATTTCTCAGCAGACAGTTGGAGGGAGTGCATCATCAGTACATTGTAGCAGCCATGGAGAACAAGACAAGCAACGCAACGCAGCGCAGCAGCAGCTTTAAAATTAGTGCTAACTTAACCATTACTGTGGAGCATGGAGAATATGGGCCATTTCTACGCATCACACGTGGAGAGAGATGGTGTGCTTATTCACCATCTTTGTGGAAGATTGTATGTCAAAGCTTGAAAAATTTACGTGACATTGGCTTCAAACTGTACTTAACGCAAACGAAGTGGCTTGAAGTCATTTCATACTTGGATATGCGTTATGTGAGTTTTGTGCGCACGTCACGGTTTGAAGGGAAAGAATACACACATCACATCAACATGAATGATGGTGAATGGGAGACACTGCTTCAGGAGATGGACAACATCAACTCAGCCCTATCACCATGTGAGGAATGTCATGACAAGAAAACGATCATCAAGCTGCAAAAGGATGGTCGGATGAAGTTGTCAAAGCTATCCAAGAAAAGGCTGGCTGAAGTTCAGTTGGAGAACATGAACGTACAAAATCAACTTGGACTTACCTGTGACTATTGCGGTGCTTGTGGATATATGGAGGATTATCAGTGCCACTGCCACAAGTATAATTGCAAGTTGTGTGAACCAAACAACTTCTGCGGCAAGTGTGGAGTACTTAAAGTCAGTGAAGCAAAGTAAAAGCCCACAAGACACTGAAACAAGATGGACGCATGTTTTAAAAATGCTTATATTGACTTGATGATTGCTAAACTTGCTTGCTGTGGCACTCCAGACTATCAACTTTATCATTTGGATGCTTTTTGGGATGTTGTACATCATAGTCTTGATGTGATTGAACTGCATTCAAGATTTCTTGGAGAATGTCATAAAACTGGAATAGAAGAAGATCCTGACTTTGACTTTGATTCTGCACTTTATTCTGCTCGCACTGATGTGGAAGTATATTTCACCGTGGTTGATCATTTGAGAGATTGTTGTAAAGAAGAAGAGGAAACCGAGCAGCTTTATCAGGTAAGTTATAAAAACCTTTTCTAAACATGTTTATGACAACATAGTGAATTGTTTCTCAAAGACATAACCATGTTTTTCTTACTAGCAAATTTAGTTTTATGTGAGTGGTTTCAACGTAAACAAAGAAAGAATATGATAGAAGAGGCAGCAAATATATTAAAAGATATTTTATTACAGGAAGAAACCGACATGTCAGAATAAAACAGCAAAGTCAACATGGAGAATCTTGTACTATTCAGCGGTCATAAGGACGTTCTTTCAAACATGTTTCCAACACGACTTGAAAAGTATGGACATGTGTTCAACTCAAGTGAAGCTTTGTATCAATATGAGAAAGCAGTGTTTCATCACCGTCCAGATATTGCTTCAGCCATTGTGTCATCCAGAAATGGATATGAAGCAAAACGTATTGCTAAAGTGATAAAGCCATGTCCTTTATGGCATACAGTGAAGAGAAGCAAAATGCAAGATGTTTTACAAGTCAAACTGGATCAGTGTGTATTGTTTCGCAACAAGTTGAAAGAATGTAAAGACAAAACTTTAGTTGAAGCAACGTATGATCATTGGTGGGGAGCTGGTGTGAAACATGTGTCATCTGAATATCCTGGTCAGAATATCATGGGAAAGTTGTTAGAACTGTTGTGTGAGGGTTAGAGACTTTTTCATTTGCTTGCCAACCGTCATGGTGTGCAGACGTGTGAACATGTAAATTTGAAGTATGTTTAACTTGTGTTGCATTGATTCAAGACTGCACAATGGCGGACATGACACTGAGACAATATATTGTGCAAAAAGCTTATTGTGAAGAAATGTTATCCGCTGTAAAAAAGTTTGCCTATTTAGTCTGTCCTGCTTGTCAACATGAAGAGTGTCAAGAACATACTTGTCATTTTGCATCTGTTTATACATATTGGAATGAAGCTAAATATTACATGCATTTAGATAAAGTGTTAGAGAATGCAAATCAACGTTGTGAGAAATATGGTGTAGATGCTATTACATTGGATGAACTCAGTCATTGGTTAGTGTTCATTGAAGACCAATGGTCTCCAGTGATTCATACCATTGTATCTATACTTGATTTGTAAAAAACTTGTTAGTTAAGTTATAAATGTATGTTAGTTAAGTGATGTTGGTTGAGTTATAAAATAAAAGCTGTTCTGTTGAGAAGGTGGTTTTCATTCGGTGTGACCATGTCGACGTGGAAAGACTACTTGACTGATATTTACTTCAAACCTGGACAGCCTGGAGCATTTGCTGGTCCTTACAAACTGTATCACATCTTACGAAAACATAATCAACCAGTCACACATTCACAAGTGAAGAAATGGCTACAGGATCAAGATGCTTTTAGTTTACTCCAACCTGTCAAATACAGGTTCAAAAGACAACGTGTGATTACACGTGGTATTGATGACATGTGGGATATTGATTTGGCTGATATGGGAAACATAGCTCCCTATAATGATGACATACGCTTTTTACTCATTGTCATTGACGTGTTTTCCAAATATGTCTGGGTACAGCCAATACCTAATAAATCACATACCAGCGTCATACAAGCTTTCCAAAAGATTTTTCATGACACACGACGAAGACCGCGAACTCTAAGGTCTGATAAAGGAACAGAATTTAAAAACAGATGGGTAAAAGCATTTTTGAAGAAAGAAGGCATTCATGCTTATACCACAAAGAATGAAACCAAAGCCAACTTTGCTGAAAGAGTCATTCGTACTCTGAAGGGAATGATGTATCGGTATTTTCTACATAATCAAACTTACCGTTATTTAGACATTCTTCCAGACTTGGTGTACAATTACAACCATAGACCTCATGGTTCTCTTCCTAATAAATATGCTCCAGCCGAGATTCGTAAAGACAACGAATCAAAAGTGTGGAAGTATATGTATGTCGACAAATTGAAATTGAAACCGAAGAAGAAGAAGTACAAATTTAACATTGGTGATCATGTTCGCATTTCTCACATTAAATATGTGTTTCAACGGGATTATCACATCAAATGGACGCAAGAAGTCTTCATTGTCACACATCGTTGTAAGAAGCAAGGAATACATTTATATCGTGTGAAAGACTTTTTAGACGAAGATATTGATGGTCATTTCTATGAAGAAGAACTGCAGAAAGTGACCAAAGATATTGAATCTATTTATAGAATTGAAAAAGTCTTGAAAACACGTAAAAGACGAGGAGGAGGTGTGAAAGAATTATTTGTCAAGTGGTTAGGTTGGCCAAACAAGTTTAACAGTTGGGTGAAAGAAACAGACATTCAACAATGAAGCATCCATTAACATGTTTAGTCTCTGGACCTACAGGCAGTGGCAAAACGTCTCTGGTGAAGGAAATTCTAGAACAAAAGTTGATTAAACCCTCTCCAAAAAGCATTTTATGGCTCTATGCAGCAGATCAGCCTTTGTACAAGGGAATGAAAGGCGTGGAATTTTACCAAGGCATTCCAGATGACATTGAAGAGCGTTTTAACCCGAAGAAACCAAACTTACTTATCATTGATGACTTAATGACGAAATGCCATAGTGATGAGCGTATGACACGTCTCTTTAGTGTTGGCAGCAGTCATCAAAATCTAAGCATTATTTTTATTGTGCATAATTTATTCCATCATGGGAAAGAGATGCGAAATATTAGTTTGAATACACATTATATCATTCTGTTTAAAAATCCGAGAGACAGTCAACAAATTAGTACATTGGCGCGGCAAATGTATCCTAGAAGATCTCAATTTCTCATAGAAGCCTATCAAGATGCTACTAGCAAACCTCATGGTTATTTATTCATTGATTTAAAACCAAAGACAAATGATCAACTACGTATTCGTACAGGCATTTTACCAAAAGATACACATTATGTATATATTGATAAAGCAGTGTATGAACAAGAACCAAGTCATTTAACCATTCGCAGTCAAGATGTCTAAACGTATTCGAGCGAACCAGCCGTTTCTTCATTTGCTTGCACGCAGTGGGCCTAAACGACGTAAATCCTTGCTACAGCAAGCTACAAAGGAGGAATTAACAAGCTTGTTTGAAATTTGTTTGAATATATTGCAAGGACATTTACCCTTAAGCTCAAAACGGTTTAAGGAATTTAAACGTGAACGTCATACGCTACGTACTCTAGCAGATAAGAAGATATCCCTTCGACGAAAAAAGAAGTTGATTAATCAGAAAGGAGGATTCATTGGAGTTATTGCTAGATTGGCATTGCCCTTGTTAGCCAAACTACTGCTAAAATGAAACATACGATGAAAATGGTCCTCATTCCTGAATATGAATATAAAATGTTGCTAGAAAAGAAGGGTAAAGATGGTGAAATCAAAACGAAAGTGAATAAACTTTTACGTGGGAAACGAACACGTGAAAAGGCTATAGAAATGTCTCAACTTCTTGGTCGTCATTTACGAACAAGTCAGTCTAGGCAGCAAAAGCCCTCATCATCATCACCACCTGAAAAGCCAGAAAAGTTATTTTTAAGTCATTTTCAACCTATCTATCATGGAAAAGTAACACAACTTTTAGCAGAACTGAAGAAATATGGTACGACATGGTCAGAGAAGAATGAACTTGTGTTGAAAACGGGCGATATTATAGCAAATTCCAACATGGTTGATTTGATGAAAGAAGCATTGGTGGCGACAAGAAGAAAAGAACGAGCCATACCACCACATGGCTGGCATCCGTTTATCCAGGAAATTGTTGATGCTAATATTCCAAAAACAATGTTTAGTAAAAAGACCACTCGTGACGACATTACAACAGAAATGAAACAACGTCAACAAAGACAGTTTCCTGAAGGATGGGAAAATTTTTAACATGGCTGAAAGAGCTATGTTGTTGTTGTTGTGAGGAAGATAAACCAACTATTCCTGTGAAGATTAGATGTACAAGTGCTTGTTGTGAAGGAGAAGTTATAGATCATCTAGATCATCATCATGATGTAAAAGACCATTTGCATACTTGGTCGAATGGCGCGCGCTATCGTGAAGTATATAGGCAACGTCAACGCACCTATACCATTTAGTTCCCACCATCATGGAGTCGACAAGCTTTTACATCACTTTGCCTAGCAATGCGAGTATGAACTATTATCCCAACAACAAGGCTTCGAATTATCAAATTCGTATGCCTCGAACCATCTATCTGAATGGAAAATATGAAGTGGCTTTAGCTGAAATTCAATATCCACATACATGGACAACGATGAGACATGACATGGACTATTCTATTCAGTATCGACAACAACCACTGACAGAGACACTTGACACTATCAATATTCCCTATGGTTATTATAGATCCATACAAGAAATATGTCAGGCAGTGAATGAAGAAGCAACTCATTCTATGAAAGATAATCTTAAAGAAGCTATTCGGATAAAGTATGATAAAATTAGACGACGTGTGTTTCTATTTCTAAATTATGGTTTTGAAGTGTCCTTTTCCGCTGGATTGGCTGAGATTTTAGGATTTATCCCAGAGCAATGGTATACTGAAACATGTACAGCTGAACATAAAGCGGATGTGAAACAGGGATTTTATACACTTTATGTGTATTGTAGCATTTGTGAACCACAAGTTGTTGGTGATTATTATGTGCCGTTACTACGTTCTGTTGGCATACAAGGCCATGATGGTGACATTATCATGAAAACGTACGGCGAACCGCATTATGTTCCTGTAAACACGTCCAAATTTGACGTGATAGAAATGAATATTAAGGACGACACAGGCTATAATGTTCCATTTCAAACTGGAAAGGTGATCTGTAAACTTCATTTTCGACCAAAAGCAATATGAAAGCTTATACACACGATCCGTCTGCATATCGCAACCATTTTCTTCGTCAAGTGGGCGGGGAATTACCAGGATTCAAAGGAGCGCGAATCCAATATGGTGATGGTATTGGTTCAATACTGGGATCATTGGCTCGCAAAGCTATTCCACTACTTAAGGCTGGGGCTAAGATCGTTGCGCCACATCTTAAGAAGGCTGCAAAGAATGTCGCGAAAGATGTGACGGGTCGAGTAGCAGAACGTGTGTTTGGTGAACAAAAGCGTATGCAACCGACGAAACGTGCCAGAAGACGAAAAACAGCCAGACGGATAACATCAAAATATCGCAAAGATATTTTTTAAAGAAAAAAAAATGTCTCTCATTCATAATCATTCGTGTGAATGTAGTCTTTCTCCATTGGAATGGTTTCACGTACCACCAACGCAAACTGCTGTAGAGAAAAGTTATAATGTTGACTATCAACCACTTACAAGCATTAGAGAAGGCGCTCCAATAGAATTCTACATTCCTGCGAGTACAGAAGAATATCTGGATTTAAAGAACAGCAAACTTCATATTGTATGTCGCATTCTAAAGGCTGATGGAACAGCGTGTGGCGCAGATGATAATGTCTCTTGCATCAATGATGTGTTTAATGGGTTATGGTCTAATATTGAATTGTTTCTGAATGATCGTTTGGTTTCGCATAGCAACAATACTCATGGTTATACCAGTATTATCTCTCATCTCATCCATGATTCGGAAGAAAGTCTACATTCTGAGCGCTCTATGCGTCTCATGTATAAGGATACTGCTGGGTCAATGAATAGCTATGAGGTGAAAAGACCTAATCATGAACAATATGTATCCGGGTTTCATGTCAATGCCGACGGCGGTGACTTGGCTGAGCAAGGCAACAATGGCTTACATCATCGTTATTTGCATACATGTCTTAGCCGTGATGTTATGCTTACTGGCGGTTTAAGGATAGATTTGTTTGAGCAGGATCGTTATCTTCCGAATGGCATCAGTTTGAAATTGCGTTTCCATAGACAAAAAGATGACTATGTATTGATGGCTGCAGATAATACCTATAAGGTAGAAGTGAAAGAGGCATTTTTAACCATTCGCAAAGTGAGGGTGAGTCCAGGTATTCAGTTAGGACATACAGATGCATTGATGAAAAGTCCTGCCAAGATCATCATCACTAGAAAAGAATGTAAAGTCTTGGCTATTCCAGCAGGATTTCAGTCTTTTGTGAAAGATAACATCTTTTTGGGTCAATTACCAAATCGTATTGTCATTGGTCTGGTTCATAATGAAGCTTTTGGTGGATCAGTATTGAGGAATCCATATGATTTCAAACATTTTAATCTGGACTATATGCAACTGTACACGGATGGTGAACCAGTTCTATCCAAACCTCTCAAGCTTGACATTACACAGAACAAATACCTGGACGCTTTTGAAACGCTTTACAAATCGTTTGATCGGTTGAATGGTGAGAAAAGTTCCATTATAAAACGGGAAGATTGGCCTAGAGGTTATGCTTTATTTTCGTTTGACTTAACACCGGATTATGATGGCGATGATCATTTCCCCCTGATCAAGCATGGGAATTTGCGGCTAGAAATGAACTTTGCTACGGCTTTGCAGCATACCATCAATGTCATTGTCTATGCTGAATTTGACAACATTATTGAGATCAGTGCAAATCGCAGCATCCAATTCGACTACCAGTCATGAACACGAAGCAGATTGATGCCATATTGAGTCATGATGTCATGACCAAAGACTTGTTTCAAGGCGTGTTTGCCATGGACCAGTTACCATCTCTACAACGCGGCGCCTATGTGATCAACACAGACGATCAAGATGAACCAGGAGAACATTGGGTGGCAGTGTATTATGACAAAGACCCTGCAGAATATTTTGACTCTTATGGACTGTTCCCTCTCGATGATCGTTTAGATATGTTTTTAAGAAATGACTATATGTATAATTCTATATCATTACAAACGCCAATATCATCGTCATGTGGTTTTTATTGTGTCTATTATATATTACATAGAGCTCGAGGTCAGAGTATGTTTGATATTGTGAATATATTAAAAAGAAAGGATGGTGATTTTATTGTAAAGGATTTTGTATATAGACATTATAAACCATTGTTTTATTAATGTTGTTGTTGTTATATTAGTTAAGTTGTTGTTGTTGTTATATTAGTTAAGTTGTTGTTGTTGTTGTTATATTAGTTAAGTTGTTGTTATTATATTAGTTAAGTTGTTGTTGTTAAATAAAACAAATCAAGTTTCAAACAACTGTCTTGTTTATTGTGTTGTACATACGTTTATTTACAAATTCTTAACTACAAACACTATTTACAAAGTTTACAAACACTATTTACAAAGTTTACAAACACTATTTACAAACTCTTAACTACAAACGCTATTTACACTATTTACAAATTCTTAACTACAAATTCTATTTACACTATTTACAAACTTTTATTTACACTATTTACACTATTTACAAAATTCTTAACTACAAACTCTTAACTACAAAGTCTATTTACACTATTTACAAACTTTTTATTTACAAACACATTCATTTTTCAATACATTCATCAATGAATACCATTCATTAGAATCTAAATTGATATAGGTATCATAGACATTACATCCATGTTTGTAAATGCTATGAAAGCTCACATAACACACATCACCAAACTTTATCACTTTAACAGTTTCATGTTCAGACAGTTTCAGTTCATATCCTTCTTCTAAGTCAATGTCCATCACACGCATAGGTTGTGTCAGCTCAATGGATTTGGTGCCTCGTGTAAGCCATATTTCTGTTTCTTTGAATTCAAGCGTTAGGTTCTTTCCAATCCAATGCTTGTAACAACGCGTTCCATTCCACTGTGTTGAGGGTGATGTAGTCATAGTTTTCTGTAAGCTCGTCATATTGGCGAAATTGTATAAACACGTCTAAGCAGTTCTCAGTCACACGCACTTCTAATTCATTTGAGACTGCTAGGAGAAAGCCAGGTATCCTGAACTTCTCTAGATGGTCTTTCAACACGGATTGGTCATCAAGTGATAGGACGAGATACTGTCCAAAATGTCTTAGCACAATGTCATCATATTCGTTTCTCAGATATGAGAACCCATGCGTAATTGGTTTATATTCCGTTAAAAAGTCTTCCATCTCGTTCAACAGTCAGATGAACTATGAGCTGTCTCCTTGTCTGCAAAGACGTTTTTTTTTTATGCTCGCAAGATGGCGAAGAGTGGATGTTGTATCGCTTCTAGGAATCGTAAGACTGCGCGCCAGTTCTTGATATCAAAGATGATCAAATCTGTATATGGTGTATCTGGTACAACTCCCTTATAATCCTTTGGATAATCCTGTAAAAGATTTCTACAGATTTCTACACGTATGTTAGAATCATATTCAGCTACCGTCACTTCCACTTTATTTTCAAGTCTACGTTTAAACCCAGCTTCAAGTGGTATGTTTTTAAAGTCTTTCCACACTTCAGGTTTAAACCGATGATAACTTGTCTTAGAATCTAGTATCACTTCATTCCTCTCATTGACAGTAAGGTAAACACCACCGTTCAGCATGAGTGCATTCATGATTGTTACCTTGTTATGACTTGTCGTCTTGTCTGCGAAGCCTTTTATCCACTTCTTTCACCTGCTTCTTCATCATTTTCCATTCAGGTATTGTCAGCAAGATACCCTTTTTCGTTGGACGGTTTTTTCCAGTCCCCTCATCTCTGAGGTATTTGCGAATGTTCACCACACCTTCATTACTTTGTTTCATAATCTTGATATACTTTCCATTGCCTAGAGAAAGCATTCCATCCCACGACTGTGGTGTTGGTACTATCTCCACTTTTAATTTCTTGATGGTAGTATCAGGATGTTTCACTTTCATGTCTTTGACTGTATCAGCAAGAGTATCCATATCCGTTGGTGCAGATCTTTTCATGTTGACGCTTCAGTGTTCACACCACAACTAACTCTCAAGTTGAAGTGTCTCCCCCTTATATACTGTAATGCCCATGCGCCAAAGTGGAATAGCCATCACTCATCACATATCGCTTGTCATCAAAGGGAGAGAGAGCCACTTTCCTCAACTTCTCCGAGAAGATCTGGTGGTTATGACTTCGAATGATGTGTCCTGTAGTCATCGTTTGCGTTTGGTTGAACAAACTGTCTCTATACTGCTGATGTTTCATCCGTCTTTGACACGCGCGAGTGATGCCTTTGGCCGTACGTTTTTCTTTCCCACCATACATCATACTATACATTTTCGGCCGAAGTCCAACAAACTCTTCAATGGGAATGCCCGCCGTCTCATCTTTCATTTTCCCAAGCACTTTCTTGTTCACGTTGGAATGTAGGAAATGATCTGGGGGATAGTCACTTGTGTCGAACAAGTCGGCATCTTCCTGCATGTCTTTGTAGATATCTTCCGTTTCTATGTCATAACATAGACTGTCGGTGTCGCTGAACAAGAGTTTGGCGTTGGGATACTTGGTCATGATGTAGTTGTAATGAAAGTGGAACATGAGCACCTTGCTGAGGTCGAGAATGGTGAACCCAACTTGAATGGGTTTATCCAGAAGCAGATCCACTTTGCGCAAATGTACTGCGGTTAAATCTTCGTTGAAAATTCTAAATTTGTGGAAGGAAGGTTTGGCTACAAGTTTCTTGAACCGCTTTTCCTGGTGAACAAGTTCCACATTCATGCGCTTTCTTACATTTTCCATGGTTTTGCCAAACACAGAGTTGTTCATCAATTTGAAGAAGTCTTTCTCAAACGGGTTCTTGGCCAACTTTCTCTTTTCCGTGTTCAAGGAGATGTATTTTGCCAACCATTTGCTCTGTGCAAACATGATGGCACGGTGCACCTTCGTGACTTTCAATCCCAGTGAGACATATTGCTGTAAATTTCTATAATGAAGCACATATTTCTTCTTGTCACACAGGTTGGGAATGAGCTTTTCACTAGGTTTGCCTTTCATGTTTAGATCTTTCCGTAGCTTCTGACTATGTTTTGACAATTCTCCCACTTTCACACATTTCCGTTCTGGAGCCACTGGATAGTGATTATGATGATCATGGATTGAATATGGGTATTCCAAATCCACTTCTAAAATGTATCCAATCTCGTCATCTTCATCCACATCCATAAAGTCAATGGATTCTGGCTCGCTCACCCACATAAATCCACTTTCCGGCATGCTTTGCGACATAGCCCAGCCATACAAGTTGTTTGCATCCAGGTAAGTCAAGTAGTTGGTTGGTTTCAAGGGATCGTGATCTGCTACGTAGGGGTTATTTGCTTTCGCATACTTGTGTGTGATGACAGATATTCCTCCACGTAAACCTTGTTCAACCATTTGGTACATGTCAATGTCGTTGATCAATTCCAATTTCACCTTTGTCGCTTTCAACATGGCATCCCACGACAGTCCTGGCGCTGTATAGTAGTGAGCAGGATCCAATTCATACGTGTTGAGACATACGTGACGAAAGTTTTCAAACACGTCAGCCAGCAGCAACACATCTGATTTCAGGTACAAGTCATGGTATTCGCCAAATGTAGTACAGTGGAATGTCTCCCACACCTTCTGCGCATGCGCATAATCCTCATCGCTAATGTCTTCTTCACTGAGTAGACTGTAAAACTTGTCCTTGGACGGCAGTTGTGTTTCAGCAAACTTGGATGGCTCATCCACGTAATCATAAGGGTACACTCCCTTTCTCAACAGTAAATCTTGTTGGTCGCTATCGTGAATGTGTGACGTCATGTGATAAAAGTTGTCTTTCCCTTCTGCTGCCAGGTTGGAGACCAACTTCTGTAGAGAAGTACTCATGAACTGAAAGCTGTCTGTAAATTTCAGATTGCTCATGGTGAATGCAATATATTTCTCAACGGTGTTGGGAATGACTGTAATCCTTTCGTTTTTGAACTTTCCAATTTCTTCCATGATCAAATGGCTGTCATAGCCTCGTAAATTGTGGAAAAACACAGGAATGATGAAAGAATCTTCAACATCCTGCTGATCTTTTCGAAATCGAAATTGTAAATTGCATTCATTATGTGCAGCTCCGTGGTATTTGCCATTGATATGATCATGATCTCTCACACGATCTGCTCCTAGAGGCTCATGACAAATGTAGCAATCTGTGGCGTTCTTATAATGCTCTTCATCTTCATGAGTCATGACTATTTTCTTTTTCTGCTGTAGACCATGCACAATACGATCACGTTCATATACCATATGGTCTAAAAAGACTTTCACAGCATTATCTCCTCGATATACGACTGGCGCACGTGTATCATACTGGCTGACAACCACATAGGCAAAGCTGTTTGGACGATGATGCTGATACTTGTCTCCTTCATGCTTTTTCGTGAAACATTCAAAGTCTGCATAAATGACAAACGGCGCTCGCTGTTGTTTGGCTACATTCTTGAACTTGATGAAGGGTTCCTTGGGGAATGATAAACGTTGTGCGCCATGCTTGCCACACACTTCACGATGCTTGTCTAAAAGATCTTGTCGCATAAACCCATGAAGACAGTTGAAACAATAAAATGCTGTAGCCTTATGCTTTGATCGATAAGCCATCAGTCTGCTGAAATTCTTGATGAGGCAGTAATGTCTTGTCTTGTCATTGCTAATCAAAAGCAAGTTGATTTCTCTGGCGCTGTTGGCGCTGGTGTTTCGACTGAGTTGTATGGGAACAACGACATCATGTTCATATCCAAACACGTTAATGGACACATCATTCTCCTTTTCAAACTTTGGAATGTCTGTAATCGGTGTTGGAAATGTCATGCCTTCCACCTTCAATTCGTTCTCAAATGGTGTGTAATGACTCACGCGGCAAGGACTGTTTGTTGAAGGGTGAAGGTGAGCCAATACAGACCATAAGAAGCACTTGTTGTCTTTATTCTGAATGTTTAACACCGCCTTTGTATTCTTTACTTTCTTCGGTAGTGGGATAAAACTGCTTGCTTCCAATGGTGCTGACGTCGCTGTATGCACTTCAATGAATAATATGTTATCCAACACCCAGCCAGAACCTTGTCGCTCATGTTCATCAAACCTAGTAAACAATTCTTTATAGGCTTCTGGTAAGTCCTTCTCAATATCCGTTGGATTGTATGCTGCATATGTCGGACTGCTGATGAAGGCATTATCCACTTGTTCTACCATCACGCCTTCAACATTTGGTGTCATTTTCTTGAAGCGTGCATGTACCACAATGTACCATTTCATACCACGGTTTAACGTTTCTAGCAAATGTCTCTTGATTCTATTCTCTTGTTGTCGCATTTCGAGTAGCAAATCCGATCCATCTTCAGGCTCAAACCGTCTTTCCTGTGCGTTTTCACCAAGACTCACTCTTCTGCCTCTGCCTATTTGTCCTGTCTCTTTCTTTCTTTGTTCTTCATGAGACACATTTTCCATCTCAGCACATGCATGTGTCTCAAATGCATCCAAACATGAAAATATCTTGGCGCATTTACAGCAGAGGACTGGATCAGGTCTGTCAACACCATCTTGTACGGTTTTTCGTCTCTTGGCTTCAATCTGCTCAACAAGCTCTTCATGAGCACGTTTCATCCTAGCTGGTTTGCATGTGTGTGTCACGAACAATTCCAGAGATGGAAATGTCACATCACAATCATGACAGTAGACTGGTGCCATCGTTGTTGCTTCTTCAACTGCTGGAACTGAAATGAAGTAAAATATACGTTTCACTCTTCCTTTTATACCACTTCAATGGTGTGTTGACTCAGCAGAATGTATCACTAGTTGACTAGTTGACATGTTTCACTCATGCTTTTATGCTACTTCCATGTAATCAAAATATGGTGTGTAACTTTTCAAACTTGTTCCAAAATGTTAAAATTGCTGACTCAGCAGAATTTTACTTGTGTATATGAATGTCTCACTTACAGTTGTGAAGTTGTACAGCTGCACTGCTACACAGCAGAGACATCTAGCGGTGAAGTTAACTGACGGTGAAGTTAATTGGTCTGCCAAATGGTATTCATCCGCCAAATGGTATTCATCCGCCAACTAGACCTGAAATGTGATAAACTGTATTCTCTCACACACACACACACACACACACACACACACACACAGACATGTTTTGCTTCATTTCATAATATAGGATGGCCCTTAAAAGGGCCCGAAATATTTTAGTATATATCAGCAGCAGTTATGGGGTTGTCCCTCATATTCCAACCACACTTGACACTTGCAGTATCGTTGAGTCAGTGTTACTATGCGGTTGTTCCACATAAATGTAATTACTACGTCAGGCTTCACTGCAGTGATCTGAGTTGGAAATTGTAGCACCTCCTCCAAAGCATATGTAATATCAGCTGCTTCAGCTTCATCACGCATATTTACCCAGATGCAAACAGATTCATTCGCTTGAAACGCTGTTAAGTCATCAATGATGATAGCTGGTGTGTTATCCATGATGTGTCTGACGATGTCTGACAATGTCTCTAAGCCTTGAGACACCACACTTATATAGGATTTTATCATGCTGATTCGGCAAAAGTTTTTGTTGCTCCCCTTTGGGGGGGGGTCGGTACATAGTCTGTCCTAGGGGGGGGGGGTCCGTACATAGTATGTCCTAGGGGGGGGGGGGTCGGTACATAGTATGTCCTAGGGGGGGGGTCGGTACATAGTCTGTCCTAGGGGGGGGGGGTCGGTACATAGTCTGTCCTAGGGGGGGGGTCGGTACATAGTCTGTCCTAGGGGGGGGGGTCCGTACATAGTATGTCCTAGGGGGGGGGTCCGTACATAGTATGTCCTAGGGGGGGGGGAGGTCAGCACTTTTTAGGGTCTGTTGCCGATTGACTTCGGAAATGAAAGCTTGACTTCATTGACTTCGACGATCATAGACTGCGCCAAAACTCTCATGCAAACCCTAGGAAGCCATCACACAGCATGACGTCATTATGACGTCATTATGGCCTCATTATGACCTCATTATGACCTCATTATGACCTCATTAGGACCTCATTATGACCTCATTATGACGTCATGGATGGTCGCGCCTATCCTAACGCTTATCGTGACTTCCGGTCCAGACATGATGACGTCACTTCCGGTCCAGACATGATGACGTCACTTCCGGTCCAGACAGCACTTCCGGTCCAGACAGCACTTCCGGTCTAGACAGCACTTCCGGTCCAGACAGTATGACGTCACTTCCAGACAGTATGACGTCATCAAGTGACCCAGAAGCCCCGTTTTCCCCCTACTCTTACCAAGTCCGAACAGGTATCAGACAAGGATGTTTGCTGTCTCCAGTTTTGTTTCTGGGTCATAATGATATTCACAGCACAGAAGCGAAACGGCATCCAGTGGACCCTATGGTCATAGTTGGATGACCTGGACTTTGCTGATGACCTATCCCCACTTTCGCATACCCAAACAGAAGACGAGGGAGAAGACCAGCATTGCGCAGAGAACTCATCCAGGTTGGGCCTGGACATCCATTGAAGGTTCTGAAAGTAAATGCCACCAGCACATCACGAGACAAGCCCTCAGGTGGAACCCACAGGTCAAAGGAAGAGAGGTCGACATAGAGGAACACATGGCGGCGTGACCTGGTCGCAGATGCCAAGAGGATGGATCACACAGGGGGGCAGCAGGAGAGTCTTGCCCAGGACAGAGGAAGATAGAGAGACCTTGTCAGCGGCCTATATCTCAGCGGGGATGATGGGCGATGATGATGATGATGACGATGATGATGATGATGATGATGATTCCACAAATATATATTATTAGACAATCATTTATGGTTGCAACTTTGATTCGAGCCTTTTTGTTTGCTGCACATGAACACATTAATTTCTAGCTTCCGGATGTAAAAATTTTTTTCATGTCCCTTTCTAATCTCTTCTCATCTCTTATTTTAGGTCGGGTAGGTGTACAGAGTTATGTACTTGCAAAATGTTCATCTAAGTCGCTCTTGATGAATATCGAGAGTGTAAGTTCGGTTATGCAAATACTTTAATACAGATCAGTGTGAACGCGGATAGAAGCATATGATCTGAGTCAATAGTAGATCCTTCTCAGAATTCCAGCGACAACAGTTAGGGACCAAGAATAATCTGGCAGTTTTGAACAATAAAGATTAGTATGACAGGGATAGACTGTCCTAGTATTATTAACAATTCAAAATCACACTGTTATCATCAGGTGAGGTCAACTAAGATAAACAGCCAACTATTTCGCAACAAAAATCTCTTGGACACTTGGAAAAATTTATCAAAAATACTGGCTTAAGGTATTTAAACTGTTTTGTGTTGCTACATGTATTAGTAAACAGGTTAGAATTAAACAGAAACGAACAGTATTTCAATTAGAAATTAACTGTAGCAGTAAAAGAGGTTTCTATTTTTCAAGTCTTTTTAAAACTAAACGTGCCTAAAAACTTGCACGCTGAGTATTATCCCTTTCAATGGATCTCTTCGTTCTGCTTGAATTAACATGCATAATGCTTGTTTTTTGCTTTCTCAAACCTTGTTTTTTTTTTAAATTTTATATTTCTATAGTTTCTTTCGCTTGATGATTTTGATATTTTTTCCTGGCAGGTTAGCATCACTTGTTGCGCTGAACATAAGATAATGTTTCGTTTCACTGTATTTGAGCAATTACAACACGGAGCTGCAGGTTCTTATGAAGATCTGCTTGTAGCTGCTAGTCTTCGGCTGGCCTGCCGGTTTTTTGTGCTCCTACCTGGTTTTACAAAATTAATAAATGTCAATGTCTTGGGATTTGGCTGACACAATTTTGATGCTACTGTCTGTGTGCCCTGTATCAGTGATGATTGGTAGGATGACAGCCATGCTGTAATATTATTATATGTTTTGCGTTAACTTCCTGTTTATTTAATGAGAAATTTTACTTTTGTATATAACTCGTTCCCGGTTTCCGTACATAACTGGTTTAAAAACATAAAACGTGTAGTATACGCATATGTCGCGACGTATCTTTTTGCGGGTAATATTTCATATTGCTGTTCTTCAATTATTTTCCATGAATTATTAAGTACAAAAGAAGTGTTGATGATTTTCACAAATATTATAATGGAGAAGCAAGTTGAAAGAATATTTTTGAGGTTTAATTTATATACTGACGAAAACAGAAAGCATGCAGTAAATATTTTCGATATTTTGGGAAACAAAAATATCTGGATTATAAATTTCGAACATGAGATTGGTTTTCAAATTTGCACCTTGACTTCAATTAATACCTTTTCAGGCATTGTAAACTTGGGTATGTGTCGCTTATGTACTGTTAGCAAATTAGTCATATTGTTTATTGTCCGATCAGTGCTGTGTTTTTTCACTACAAACTCAAAATGGAAAAATCGGAAAAGTGTCTGACTGTTTTTTTTGTACGACTCAAATGAAGCATGCCGCAAAAATAATTGCCACCAGATTTGTGGCTTGCTTCCTGCAGAACAGAAGTTCTGTGAACAAGACTGCTAACAGATTTGGGTGCACCCTCTCTTCGATATACCTTTACAACCGCGATATCATGAAACAGGAAGCACGGTAGATCGGCTACGAAGTGGCAGGCCGCGAGTAACTACGGCTACACAAGGTCGACACATGCGACTTATGCACTTGCTCAACAGGTTTCCAAAATCAACTAAAATAGCGGCGATCACGTCAGGCACAAACAATAACAAGATAAGTCGACCGACGATGGCGAAAATTAAAGCCAAACGAGGAATACGTGCACGCTGAATATTTCTTGTAATGCTACTATGCCCACCAAAAACATCGAATAGGAAGGTACTGGACGCGAAATCACAGCATTGCAGTGGCCGCATTGCAACTGGTTGCGAGTAATGTTTTCCAAGAAATCTTGTTTCAGTTTATACCGAAATGATGACAGGCAGCGCGTATATGGGAGAATCGGAGAGCAATGCGTTCCACAGTGCGTTTCTTATGTTGACATATTTGGCGTCAGCTCGGTCATGGTATGGGGTGCAATTTAGTTTCGGTGGAAGTCGCAGCTTTTGATCATTGATGACAACTGGACCGAAAATCCGAATAACGACGCCGTACTTACTGCGCAGGTGGTGTGCTATATTCAACAATAGAACAACAAATTTTTATGCAAGATAACATATTATATTGCCAGAGACAGTTTACAGTATCTGGCAGCACATAACTCAGTCTGTTGTCATGGCTACCATATTCTTGGCTATGAATCTACTAGAACCTCTCTGGGATCGTCTGGACCGAAAAATACGCGAAAGAAATACTCCTCCGAGAAATTATGCAGACTTCGTCAAGCGCTAAACGAAGAGTGGTAGCAACACCCGTGGGGAGAATCAATTTACTCATTTACTCAATGCAATGCAGAGTCCAAGCCATTCGCAATGCATGCGGTGCGATATTGACACACTAACCAGTTGACTGTACTTCATTAACGGCTAAAATCTTAGTTGTGTTACCTATAAACGACATATTCGTGGAATTTTAAGACAGTGCGGTTTTCAGTGTTTTGGGTTTGTGGGATCTTGATACAATTAAATTTTGTTGACAATTTCAATGTAATACAAGGAATAGTAATGGAGATACAAAAATATAAATATTTTGCATATTTTCTTTTGTTTGTCAGTAAAATTTTCTTTTCTGTTAAATATTCGATACACATGCACATGGTAGTACTGTTGATGACGAAAGCGTAAACTTAAATGACTTTTATATTCTTTAGTGATGATATTTAAAACTGATTGTGTTTGTTTGTTTGTATCAAAAGAGAATGATAGCACCATGCACCGTGAAGCTATAAGGTAGTTTCCTATTCTGTTTATTTTAAATATTATGAAACCGTTCTCCTAACTGCAATTGCTAAACACAGATCATTTTTTCCATTCATATTTTTTAGGCCCCGTTTTAGTGGTGTCCCAAGAAATTCACTTCATAAAAGACTTTTCTCTGGTTGTTTGCAAAACATTTACAACCTTTCAATAATTCTGTTTCGTTTCTGTTTTGTTCCGTAAAATTGTAAACACTATATGAGCATTTTTTATAAAATAGGTCAACCAGTACACCACACCCTTTTTGATCTTTGTTTACTGTAGCGACGTTTTTACTGAAGTTTCTAATTGAATGAAACGATAATAAAATATGTTATTCCTTTAGTGAGTCTCAGATTTCACGGAAAGTCTATTATTGGCTTTTTAATTTTCAAAGAATTTGTTTAAAAAGCAATTGTAATTTTCACGTTGCTCAATAGTTTAAATATGCTATAGCTGTGAATAATAGGACATTTTCCCGCATTCTCTGTCTATCGTTCTGCATTGCAGCTTGTTAGATTACAGAAACAGGTTATACGTGATAAGCGATAAAATATCACCGTTATCTTGTCTGAAGACCATCCTATTTCATACTAGAAATTGGACATATGTTGCGGTTATTTAGCATTCAGTGTTAAAAATAGTCATTCAGCTCTTACTACAACCGTTCAACATTTTTATTTAAAATGTTTTTCAAAACAATCTTCGTTTTGATTTGTCTCATTGGATATGCTTTCGCACAGAACCTGTCTGATGTTCCAGATTTTACGTGGGTAAGATTTTATTGACAACTGGGACAAAAATTATTTCTCGTATTCCAAGCTTTCTGTTCACCTATAATAGTTTGAAGCTATTCAACCAAGTAACTGTACATAATAACCTTGAGGTTTTCGAATATTCTGCTGTGTCGGTGGGGATGTAAAACGAGTTTTCAGCTCCAGTGTGCCCTCCTGCACGGGAAAGAAATTCACAACCCAGGAACTCAAAAATTTCATCTGGCCTGTTGTACATGTTACTACTCTCCTCTATTTTATATTTTTCATTTCCAGTTTCAGGGGATTTCCACTCTACTCTTGTGTTGGAAAAGCCAAACTTTAGAAAAAATTAAGCACTGCAAGAACTGCCTTTATAAGCAAACTTTTTGGCTTTGACTTTTAAATTCATGATTAAATTGCAAATCATGATCATTTCAAAAATCAATTAATCTAGTACACGGCAAGACATGAAATGAGCTAATTTTTTGTCCTATGCCAAAAAGTACTGATACTAAAAGTACCTAGAGTCTCTGTGATAAGCTATATGTAACTTCTAGACCTTAGAGGCTGAATATTCGAAAAGCTCAATTTCTCGAAAACCCTTTGACCCTATCCCATACGGGGTAACATAAGGAATAATTTCCTAATCTAAACTTTGAACTTGTTTTCAAGTTCAAGTGACCGATGCTATGTAAAAAGTTTCTATGCTTTTAGATAAGGCTGAGTTTGTTTTCTGAAGTTTAACCTTGATTTCAAGGTCAGGGATTAGTTTGCGCTGTGTGAGTTCGTGAATTGCTAAGGATGTGATACTGTAACCCCATTTTCAATCTTCAATCCCTGTAGGTATTTACATAAGGAACAACTTCATGACTCAATTTTTACCTTGCAACCTGTGATTTCCAGAGGTAGAAGAATTCTAAAATCATTGGTATGGAACAACATGGTTCGTAAGAGCGTGTTGGGAACATTGATATTGAGTTAATGACAACTTTTTCATGACAGCTAAGATTGTGTCTACCTTATTTCATGTGGGGAATGATTTGGTGCGAAGTAGCTAAATTATGTCTATTATTTTTTTGGGAGTGAGAACAGTTTTCAATGCGTACAACCTTGTAAAAGGGGTTGGCTGTTTAAAACAGGGATTATTTGATAGGTTTGGATCCAGGGTGTCGTGGTAATACAGCTGTTATTCTGTACTTACATGAAAGTAGAATTCTACTTACATAAAAGTAGATTTCTGTGTCACTCGCAGAGTATATCAATAAATGTCTTTACATAATTTTTTCAAGATATTCAAGTTATGAAAGAAATAACAGCTGAAGCTATATCATCCAGAAAAACAGACCAACTAGACTCTTATGAGGTTTATGTTTTATTAATTAGGATGAATGGACTTACCTAGATGACTACGTTCACCGAGAAGACAACATGTTCAGCTGGTACATCCATGATGTGATAAACTACAGAAATGTAAAAGTGCTGCTCGTTAATATGACGTCGCAAAAATGGCTGAACGGTAAGAACGGCTCAGTAACCACTAGCTGAAATGTGTATTTGGGAATCGACTGGTATTGTATCTGGCTTTCACAAAGGCCCTTGATGTGTTCAAGAGGCTCATTGAAGTGGCATTTAGGAGATTTAGGAGCAGTTTGGTGCCTCAGTGTTATGATATTTTTGTATAAATATAAAAAAGCCATAATATTATAGGAGCAGTCTAGGTAAAAAATCCCAGGCCCTTAGCATCCCGGCCTTTACCCCCTAGACCCTTCGCTGCTAGGGCCTGATGACCACCTTGGGCTTGATTCAGCTTGATGTCGGTCAGACCTTGTTCCTTGATTATGACATCCAAGAACTTCGAAATGTTTGGCTTTGGGACTCCCATAGAAGTGTTCACTTTCCGACTCCAACCTTCAACTTGGTTGTTTGTTCTTGGGGAATCCTCCTCAACGCGCCCATGCATGTTCCACATAATCTGTGGAAAAAGTGGATCGATGCGACCATTTCGGCGCTGGGTCGACCGATGTAAGTATCCTCAAAGTAGTTCAAGATCGGTTCCAATGGAAATGTAAAGGTTAAGGGGTGTATTCACGGGCGGGGGGGGGGGGGGCTAATCACGGCCGGGAGCTTAGGACGGGGAGCAAAGCTGCGGGGGGGGGGGGTAATCACAGCCAGGGAGTAAGGACCGGGGTAAAGGCCAGGGGAATAAGGACCGAGGGGGTAATGGCCGTTTTCCGTCGAAAAGGTATCTGCGTGGAGCTAAATGTAAATTATATTCGCTTGATGCGCCTTGGTGGCGTGTTGAATTGCGTAATTTTGCCTTGGAATGGTTTTAGCCTGTCGTTTAACCAGTAATCTGTAAATGTAGTATATTTTCAAAAGAGCTTACGGCAACAATTAAATTCAAAATCTTTTTGTTATATAACGGAATCTCAATCTGAAGCAATTGGCATGCCTACTGGCTATGGTCTATTGTGGAACCGTCTGATGTGTAAATAAACTTAGCGCCGTTTACATTATATCTGATAATTACAGAGTCTCGAGTCACGCGCTCCGTTTGGTGGCATCAAATGGGCATTGCCATACCAGACGAAATCTATAAGAACGACACGGCATTTCTCTTCATGGACGGAGGATCAAACGGCGATGATGAGGAGTAAGTTTCTTAATTACTTTTATCGCTATCGCTACCGTGTGTGTTGCCTTGCCTAAAAACATGGGAGCTGGAATAAATTTTGCACAATTCCAAGTGCTGCATGTTCTCAGTAATCTTTTCCGGTATTTTGTATTTGTATTTAAATTTAAATGCCATCTGTCACATAACAGTTGCATGTCTACTGTTATTTTATAATTTCTAGCGATTGAAATTAAGAAAGTTGCTTCTTATCTAATATCAAGTTAGAAAGAAATCGGCACATGTTATGGTTTATTGGAATTCTGTAAAACAATTAAATCCCCAAAAGTCACCTGCAAGCTGATAGGCCTATCTGATTTCCAAATTATTCAAGCATAACTTATCTGCAATTTAATGCATTAAGTGCAATAAACTTCTTTGAGTTATCTGAATGATGGAGAAAAAATAGATTTGCAATTTAGTATATCAATCGCAAAAAATCTAATGACTTAATGAAATTATTATATCAAAACAAATTCTTTTAGGATAACTGCATTAACTGCAAGTTCAATTTTTTGTTTCAATATTATGGTACTTACTAGTATTTCAATAGGTATGGCTATGACAATTCTTCACATTTGATTCGATATTGTTGATATATACATTATCTGCGGTGTCCTATCTAGAATCGAAGCTTCAGTACCGTGTAAGAACTTATAATATAGAGTTTGCATTAGGAACAAATGCGCTTTCAAAATGAGTTCATACTGTAATGTAGGAAATCACTCTAATAATTGATAAGGAAATATCATTACCCAAATCAATCACAATTATTAGTATACCACTAGCATGGGCCGCTTGACGTTTTACTGCAGATGGCCAGGACGGCTGTCTTATTTCAACATTGGAGCATCTTGGATAGCGAACGACACGGGTGTGGTGTCGGCTTGGATGCGCCAAGTACCCAACCAGTCAATAAGATTCTATGTAAGGCTATACAAGTAATGAATCCTTCAATACTTCGATATCAATAGGAAAACTAAGTTACCAGTGTAAAGTGTTATTGTTGCAAATAAGTTGTTTGTTTGATAATACTAGCTGCTATTCCAGTAGTGTTCATATGAAACCTTCTGTCTCACAGGTGTAAGTGAGGTACTAGCATCAAACGATTATGGGCTTTGACACCTGATAAATGGTGTGTACGATAAAACACGTTGACATTTCACTTATGCCACTTCCATTAAATATGGAGTGAATGACATTAATAAACAATCGTTTTGAAAAGTTCTATAAGGTAACTATCATATAATTATAAATGTGCATGGACTGTTGTCCTAAAGAATGCAGGATTCAGGCCGGTGCTCCTCAAAATAATTTGTGAGACTGTTTGGTTTTACGTAAACAAAAACACGTCAATGAAGTGTTGTGTAAAGCAATACATTTTTTTTTGTAATGACTAGGACGATCCAGAACAAGACAATCGCAGTGAAGATAGCTTGATAGCTTACACATGGAAGTGGTTCATCGACGAGTTGCTGGCTGGAAATCAGGACGCTGACAGAGACATCATTCTTAGATGCCCCATGACCAAGGTTAGCACGGCTAAGCGTTATTTAGCATTGCTAGTATATAGATTAGATATCAGGTCGTTGGGTTATATCGTACGACGCTCGGTCGGGAATTGCAGATTTAGCGATGGTCTGTTATTTAGAAAATACCTACCCATCCCTACCCTTAGGAGTTATTGTCATTTAATCAGCAGTGAGCTCATGATATGTTCGTCATTTCGTCACCGCGTCTTCTTTGAGCAAAGCGCACTAGTATTTGAAATGAAAATTTAATTTTAATGGTCAAAATGCTAAAAAGGAACTACAAATTCGTTTAACCAGCACAGTACTTTAGCACAGCTCCAGGTTTTATAGCATTATCAGCGTATACCGCAGATATCTGTTGGTGGAATATGCCGCTCAGACATCGCTTGGTCGGTAATTAGGCCATGACATGCAAGCAACTTCCTTGTGAAAACGAAGTAGCTGAGTTTGAGGCCAATGGAATGGATAATGGTTATAAACGATAGCAATGTGTGTTAATAGTGTCGCTGGTCATAATATAAATTGCTGGAAAAATTTCTACCATAACCTAAAAAGCTTTATTTAGGTTTATTTTATCAATATGAACCATTTACTCAGTTCCTAAGTTTTTGATAATAATCCAGTTTCTGAAGTTTGCCCTTGCAATAAAATGTTCTAGCTGTTGTTTTTTATTTTAAGCGATACAAATAACAATTGGTTATATTTAAGAACCTTAAATTTTACACTTAGAAGCTAAAAAAGGCTTGGCTTAATTTTTAGGATTTCATAATAGAATTTAAAAGAAGTAAATGTTTTTTGTAGCTTAAATCGGTAATGTAGTGACTTGTTATGTGTAGATGTTTTCTTTAACTGATACATATGTATGTCAACAACAGGCAGGTGTTAGAGGAATGGATGCCGTGGCCGAGGTGGCCGCATCAGAAGTTCCAGGGTTAAACATCACTAAGTTCATTATTGCCGGAGCGTCGAAGGTAAATCACTAATATGAGCAATAGCAAAACCGTCTTTTTACAACTGACAATAAGTTCAGTAATAGAAAATTATTTCCTTAAATAATTATTGCAAACATGATATTTATAATTATTAAAAGGAATATTGCAGTTGCTTAATGTGTTTGCTTTGTTATTCAATTAGTCTTTTAAAATAAAATGTTTAAATATATTTATTTTTTGTTTTAAAAAGATGATCCACTTAACATTTTCTTAAGTTTTCAAGTTTAAGTTTAGTTTTCAATGCTTTTGTTATGAAATATTCTTATATGCATTGTTGGGTCGGAAACAATAAAAACAATATTGTTACTATGCAAACTTGAAGTATTGCAACATATTTATAAACATACTTGATAATTTGTCAGTCAGAGGATTCTTAAGAGGGCATGATTTGCCATTTCTCTCATTTGTTTGACTCATGGAATTTTTTTAATCATATGTGGACTTCATTGAAGTTCATTGGCTTCACAAATGGTAGAATACAATATAAAGCACACCAAACTAATGTTCTGTCGCTATTATAACACAAACACATATAAGCATTCCTAAATAGTATCCAGTACAGAATGCTCCTCGCAGGTACTCCCCAGTTCTGTGACGCCGCTTGTGCGTTACATTCCAACTTTCTTTATACAAACAAAAAGTGTTTCGTCACATGGACTTATAGCTACCTGGAGTGAATGAGAGTTAGATAAAGCAAATTTCATTATCATTGCTTTATGCGTTAGTGCATTTTCTATAGCTCATCTCATAAGCTGCTTAATTACAAAAGTTATAAAACTTCATATATTTCTTCCAATTAAATTATGTTTAGATAAATTCAATCAAAGCTATTTTATTTTTAATAGTAACAGAATACAAAAGTTTTTATAATTGTTTTTGTGTTGTTGTGCAGCGTGGCTGGACGGCGTGGTCGGTGGCTGCGACAGACAAGCGCGTGATTGCAACAGCACCCCTTGTATTCAGTCTGCTCTACTTCGAAGAGACACTCATGGGTCACTATCAAGCTTTGGATGGTGCCTGGTCGTTTGCTTTCAGGCCGTACTACGACCAGAACTTGACTTATTATCTAACTGATCCCGTTTCGGAACCACTCTATGAAGTAGAAGACATGTTCAGTAGGTTTTCTTTTATGTTATTATTTCTTTAAATGGAACCCCAGAAACTTATATGTGTTTAAAATGTTTCAGTCTTAAAACGAAATATCAATAGACATTTAACTTGGAAAAAAATGAATCAATTTGTTTTGTGGTTTCTCGTTCAAGTGATGCTGTGGAGAGCTCAGAGCGTCTTAAAGCATTTCGCCGTTTACGGAGCTTTACAGAAAGCTCTGTTGAAGAAAGCATAATGTATTTCTGAGATTTTAGGAGAATTATACAGGAAGGTTGAATGGATAAAAAGTTGATAACCTTGCAAAGACATTCAGCATAATTATCAAATTATAATTAATTTACTAGTGCTGCTATAGTATGAAATACAACTACATTTGTGCTCAGTATTGTATTCATGTGTTCTAAAATTTAGTAAAAATTTGTATTGGAATATGAATAGAAAAAGAGTTAATATCAGAATATCGCCATAAAATATTTGGAGCGACTGCGTATAATTTGACGACAGGGATCCATTTATATCATTTCAATGAATGAACGACATGGTTGTAATTATACGGTATATTTAAACACTTTCATTTCGCGGTAAGAAAGCAAACTATATTCATCGTGAATTCTATATGAACTGCTTTTGAAAGCGCATAAACTGGTTAGGTGTGCGTTTAATGGACTTTTGTATATGCATGAAATGGTCATAAATTTTGTGTATATTGTTGCTGGCATTCGTACGAACTGATAATGACAACTAGCTGTACTGTAACGAAATGTCGTCGTTACTGTGTATGAATGGAGGATGGATGTCTGCTCTTGTTGAATGGCATGATATTGCTTATTAATGTTGTAATAACCGTTTTCAGTGCAACGTGTACTGGTCATGAATGCAGTGTGTATTTGTCATAAATTCGGTGTTGTTGGTCATACATTCCGTGTGTACTGTGCATTGATTCGGGATGAACTGTTCATGAATTTCGTGTCTATTGCTCATGCATTCCGTGTGCTGCCAGTTGCATTGTTTATGAAATATGTGTTCTGGTCACGAATTCTGTTGCGCTACTCAGGAATGCTGCGTGTGCTGCTCCTGAATTCCACTTGTATTGCCCATAAATTCCTTGTATATTGCTCATTAATTCCGTTGAACTGCTCATGAATTCTATATACTGTTCAGGAATTCTTTATGTGTTGCTTCTGAATACATTGTGTGCGGCTTATGAATTCCGTTTGCACTGTTCATCAATGTGGTATGTATTGTTGAAGAATGGGTACTGCTCAGAAGTTTGAATTCCATGTGTACTGTTGCAATGAATTCGATGTATACTTTTAAGGGTTCAGAAGTCGATTGGCTGGTATTCCTAAGCTGATGGTTTCGGCTACGGGGGACGAGTTTTTCCTGAATCAAGACAGTCACTACTGGTGGCACCTCATGGATGGATACAAGCTTATCATGTAAGGTGTAACCTAAGATAACTCTGATGACAATAACGGCTTTCTCATTTGTACAAACTGGTAGTCTGTAAATGAAACACGAAAAACTCAAAAGAGCAGGAATGAAAAAACCCAGAAAATTGTGTTTATTCGAATATATACTTCATTTTCACATCTTTAATTTTACAATTGGCAATAGGCAAATTAAAGTAACTTCATTGTTTCTTCAGGATGAATCCCAACGCAGAGCACGTGCTATTTCCCCATTGGCTGAGAATTTTGGATTGCATCATGAGCTGGATGACGATCATTGTTTACGTGAGTTGGTTCCTTAGATGCAAACGTAAACATATTCATCTCAGTTGTCAGTTTTACTGTATTTCGTATTTGGTTTCAAACTGTTATTTTTTAATTCTTATTTTCTCCATCCTAATGAATGTCACTTAGTTCTATCCTGCACATTTAAACATTATTTGAAAATAGTATGGATTTTCTGGTAAAAATAAAAGGATGCAGTTTCCGGTGAAAAACACGGTTGGTTGTGTTTCTTTCATGTGCATGGGTACCATGCGCATATTGACAGTATTTTGACCTGCATTGACTTGAATATATTGTTATTAAAATATTTCTACGTTGCTGATGCTCTTTTATAAACTCATTTCTATAATTCTATTGTATCTTACAGTAACACGCATTTGTATGTGAGTTTTTTAGATATAGTATTATCGTAATAGCTGAGTCATTCTCGTTTTACAGGAAGGGCCAGAATATTTGCCGAAGGTTGAGTGGACACGAGACGATGTAAGTAGCAGTGGAATCGCTAAGAATACCGCTAATGCTGAAACATGACAGTAACCATGTGCCAGTATTTTTCTATGCTACAATGGTCAAATATTTATTGCTAGTTATACCCGGCTGACTCACAATTATGCATCGTCCCAGCACAACTCCTTCCACCCACGAATTAAAATAATGCATCAAGGACAGCAAAAAGCGGTTATTTTTCACACTCCGATTTTCTCGGTTATTTTAAAAAGTCATGAAAACACATATAAACTAACAGGTTCTTATGAGAGTGCTCTTATGATGGCAGAAGTATTCATTCAGGCTGTAGAAAATCACCGCTCTTATTGCAGTACAGCAAGATAAGTAATAGTTTCCATTAAAGAAAACAAACAAATTAACGTAGTGTGTAGAATTTCAATTCGGCTGTTTTAGTTGGGTGACTCTGGAATCATCACTTATAGAACGGACCAGGAACCGATACGAGTGCGGGGAATGGTCGCAGAAACGATGGAAAACGTTACAAGGTAATATTCAAAGTTAAAGGTTATTTTAGGATAAATTGGAGTCATACTTTTTCCCCTTTAGGGTTATTGACTCCTTCAACCACATCCGCCCGCTAACTAATCCTGAGCATGTTGTAATTTGTGTAGACTGCAATTCACCAGTTGTGGCTCGGTAAAATTCATTAAATGATAACATCATAGAATAAGGAGCAGAAAACCGGGAGGGAGGGAGGAGGGGGGCATCACGGGAGGGAAGATCGATTGCTGAAATTTACGGAAACCAGTCCATTTACTAAAACAACCTGAGTGATTGTGAAGCAAAGAGTGACAGCACGAAAATCCGGACAAAAGCTTCAGTTCCAATGCTGTCCAGATAAATCAGGTTTTACTGTGTGTACCACAAGATAAGAAAAATTAGTATGAGGGTAATGACCGTCGATAGATTGACGAAGACTGTCTCACAACATTCAGTCCCCGGGATTAACTGAAAGTTAAATAAGCCCGGTTTATTAAATCGTTTCGAAAAATGAAAAAATTGTGTTGTCCACCCAAAATATAGTTTGTGTCTGAAATGAAATTCAACGCTTTGAATATGTTTGTATTGACGATTTAGGATCACCAATACTCTATGGGCATTTAAGTATATAAGCGCCTATTTTAACACAAGTAACAAGAATCCGTGGTAGTGCTGTAGGAATTATACTGTTATACAGACTAAGTCACATCAATTTGTATTGTAAACAATGCCAAAGATGTCAGTGCCAAAGGTTAGATTGTAGCTTTTGGTGTTAAACTGTTGATTTTAGGAGAGATTTCCGGTTGATTGTTGGTTACCCAGAACAGCGGCCACAGCCCGTGAATTGGGTACCGGGTAACGTCACCGAGACGGTAAGTCTTAACTAAGCGTTATAACTAAATGCGCTCAACGATTCAATTAAGACATTAAAACAATAGGAAACCTGAAAAGTTCCTTATGTTTGTTTCGGGTAAGTTCCATGCGCTGTCCACAGGGCCCTACAAGCTCTTTGTGTTGTGCATTGGATATTATTAATTAGCTATTTCCCAGTGTGACACTGTGACAATGTTACGCATCTGTCTTGAGGGTGACACTGCATAGTGTTTTTAGCATGTGCCAAAGTGGCACTGCATAGAATCAGTGCAGCCGTTCTCATTGGGACACTATATCAATACCTAGTAAATGGCTTAAGTGTTAAATTGTATCAATGTGGTGCAGCATTCTTCCGTGAGACACTGCATTAATGCTGTCCAGCATTCATTGGCTTAATACTCTTCAATGTTGTGCAGGATTGTCTAGTAACACTGTATCAATGCTGTGCAGCATTCTCAGGTGCAATACAAGTTCAGTTTTGTGCATCTTGGTCTAGTGATACTGTATCAATTCTGTGCAGCATTCTTCGTTGTAATACAACTTCAATTTTGTGCAGCATTGTCCAGTGACACTGTATCAATGTCTCACAGCATTCATCTGTGTAATCCAAGTTCAGTCTTGTGCAGAATTGTCCAGTGGTACTCTATCAGTGTTATGCAGTCTTCTTTAGTGAGACACTGTGTCAATGTTGTGCAGCATTCTTCAATGTAATACCACTTCACTGCTGTGGAGTATTGTCCAGTGACAGTGTATCAGTGTTGTGCAGCATTCTTCGGTGAGATACTGTATCAGTGTTGAGTAGCATTCTTCAGTGTCACACTAAGTCACAGCTGTGCAAAGGTCTTTAGAATGGGACTCACCGAAATTGTGCAGCATTCTTCAGCGAGACATTGCATCAGTTCTGTGCAGTTTTTTCAGGGGTGGCACTGTATCAGTGTTGTGCAGCATTTTCCGGTGTGACGCAGAACATCAGTTGTGCAGCAGTCTACAGTGAAACACTGTATCAATATTCTGTAGCATTGCTCAGTGCGACACTATATCAGTGATGTGTAGCATTGTTCAGTAGGACACCATATCAATGATGGGCAGTGTGCTTCAGTGCAACATCGAATCACAGTTGCAAAGCAGTCTTCCAGAGACACTTTTCAACTGATTATAAGTTTTTGACTAAACATATCAGCAATTATTACAATAAATTCAATATTAACCTTCTATACTAGTGTAAGCAGTTTAAATTTAAATAAATAAGTGTTTTAAAATTCACACTACTCATAAAGACATTATTCGGTGTTGTTTCTTCAGTTTCAACAGTTATGCATTAACCTGATAATACAATCTTCTAAGGTTTTAAAAGACAAATCAAATCCAATGACACCTTTCCCAAGTATACTTAATTAATTAATTCATTAAAATTGTTCTAGGAGCCGCTGATATACGTGATGGTAGAAGACTACCCTGAAAGTGATGTGTGGAAAGGTTTTCTCATTGAGGTTGTGCATATTTATATGTATATTTACATAAGCTTGATACAAGTTAATAAAGATCTTTAAATCCACTTAAAGTAACCGCTAAATGTAATGAAAAATTTCATGTTTAACTTGTTCCGATTTTGTTTTTTTTTTCAGTTGGAAGTATCCTTAAAGTAAACTAGAACCCCATTTTGCAAGCAAAATCTTCAACACTTGACAAACATTAAGCGTTAAAGATATTTCTTTGAACGGCTTATTATTTCTTGAACAACACGAAGTTTTTTACAAGCCGCATAGTTTGTAATACAACTAAGTAGAGAACTTATGGCGTAGCACGTATGCGTCTTGTAAGGTTCATCTGCTTGGTTATGGTGGCTCAACGGCTTTATTGATTGAACGAACTAGCACTTTTTCTCTGTGCAGGCAGAACTCGCGTAACGCCCATAAGCTGTGCTGTCTTGCTTAACCTTTACTTTGCTTTTAAATGCGCTGTATGTATTAACACCTGACAAGGCTTTGACTTGCAACGGTTATATGAATTTGTGCGAGCAGCCGTTTGTCCTTTTTTTCCTTGACAGTTTTCCGATTTTTGTGTCTTCTTCTTCTCTGACACTATGGGTCCTAGGACCATGAAACTTGGGACTTATGAAGAGCTTGATCTGAACGTTCGATTTCGTTTTATTTGTTAAAACGCCATGTGAAAAGAGTGTATTTTTGCAACTAAATGCGTAGCATTTAACCCACATCACAGAACACACAGCTGCTCCGCTTTGTGCGAACTCTCACTGCGTAAATAGATAATACGGCGTATGCCTGATCATTCAATGAAACCTTAAGCCAACAAAAACCAAAGACTGCGTATTCGGCTTATAAGACGTATTTAAGTTGTGTTGTTTGCAATATATTATTAAAGAAATAACCCGTTGAAGGAAGTATTTTTGCGCTTTAATTTTTGTCAAGTGTTTAATATGAGGTTCTAGTTTATTCTAAAATCAGCTATGTTCGTATGGCATTTTAAGCATGAAAACGAAATCGTAGACGAAAAAAGGCGGGATGCATACCCTCAGATCAAGTTTTTCATAAGTACAAAGTTTTATGGTCCTAGGGCCTGTTGTGTCAGAGAAGAAGCTGAGACAAGAAAGTGATTTTTTTTTACTTTCAAGAAAACGGCTGCTAGCACAAAATCATATAACCTTGACCAAGTCAAAGACTTGTCAAGTGTTAATAAGTTTATAAACCGACAGCGTCTTCTTACTTTGTATATAACAAAATTCACTAATAATGACAGCTACTGCACAAGGCCT
Source organism: Protula sp. h YS-2021 (assembly GCA_949752745.1). NCBI lineage: Eukaryota > Metazoa > Annelida > Polychaeta > Sabellida > Serpulidae > Protula > Protula sp. h YS-2021. The sequence goes on along the minus strand of OX457029.1, from coordinate 53,407,252 downwards.
TCGTCTCTGTCAGCACAGTTAACACACTCTGATTACATAAGCGTAGAAACTTTGAATGAATAGAAGTCGGAAAATACTGAATTTGAATAATTTGCCATAAATTCTTCGTTGCTGATAACAGTTGTGTATTCATCCCTGTGGCCCAAAACCATGGTAGAAAACATCTATTGTTACTAAGTGGCATCGGAACTTTGTTTTCTCGATATTCCTCTAAGGTGTGATATTTTAGCTCTAATCGTATCAGTTACGGCAAGTGTGGAAAAATATTGAGCAGCATGTGGCCGCCATATTAATGATTACTGTAGACAATACTACACAGTTACATTAGTTAGTTCTATTAATAAAGCCTTAGTTACCAAGTTTTATTCGCACATACATCATATAACTGCTGCCGTATTAAACAGATTGTAGCTTTTTCACGTTGAAAGGATGATAAGAAATGAATTTGTAGAATTTGCAAGAATATCTAGAACACATTCTGCAAAGCTTATAAATCCTAATTCCAGCTTTTGTTTACTTCAAATTCTAAGGAATGCTAGCAGTAATTTGCAAAATATTTGACATATGTTTTGATAGCAATTTGCAACATGTTTGATATATGTTTGGAATACGTTTGCTACGACTTTGTGCAGGGCATGTGGACAAGCATGTATTTCGACAGAGACATGTGGTTTACGTCGGAGGTACAGATCATACCTGACACGCTCCCTGCCCCACCGTGCGAGGGAGATGACTGCTATGGATATCTTGTTTAAAAGAATATGATATGAATACTACTGAAGGGAAATATACAAAAATTGAAGCAATACGTGTGCTTATCATTTGACTAAATATCGCCAATATATTGTAAATAATATTAGTGATTCAGAGAGAGAATGAAATTAAGAGAGAGAGAGAGAGAGAGAGAGAGAGAGAGAGAGAGAGAGAGAGAGAGAGAGAGAGAGAGGGAGGGAGGGAGAGAGAGAGAGAACGAGAGGGGGGGGGGGGTAAACAGAGAAGTGCATTCCTTTATCACATTACTTACAAAGGCTTTATGCCGAGCTGCGACAAAACTGTGAGGACTATCACAAACATCCTGGACTACAATACGGTTACGTAAAAACGCAAAAACGACAGGTGCGACTTCACAAAAAATAAAAATGAATAAGTAAAAACAATAAAACGGCGTCATCAACTCGACCGAAGGCGACGCCGTTCGGACATCAGAAAACAAAAAAGTAACCCATTAAAAGACGTCGTTGTGTTGTCGCAAAAAAAACCCCCATAAAAATGATGAAGCTAGGCGATATTACAATAACTTTAAAACGAGGTAGTAAAAGCAAGATAATTTATACCTCTGTTAGTTATATATTTTGTGCACGGCAGATGTTATTGGGACGTCCCTATGCTCACAAAGTCAGGCCGTTTTGTGCTTAGACATACACATCAAAAAGAAAAAGAATTAAAAAGCTACGGAACAACGACAATTCCATATATTTTGTAAGGATCACGTCCTCTCCTGCACAATACCACCAACCCTCGATATCTCTATCACCCAGGATTGCATCCCCCCCACCCGAAAGAAAAATCACAATTTGTTTTCTGTTTTCCATCTTAACAGTATGCACAAGCTTGAGCAATTTGTGTGTGTGGGGGGGGGGGGGGGCGTCGTTGTGGGGGGGGGGGGGTGTAAAAACCTGGTCCTTCTGAATTATCTCGGGGTCAGGAGCAATGACTGGAAAAACCACACCCTGTACCACCTGTGACAGAACAGAAAACAAAATATGGATATCTGATAGAGAATTTTAGATATAAAAATATTTTTTAATATCTAAGATAGAATTTAGATATCCTAAATTCTATTTTGAGATATTTGTATATGTTAACTCAATTTTAGATATCTGAAATCGCATTAAAATATTTTATGTTTAAAATTAATTTTAGTTATCATTAATTTGTTCTTGATATCAAGACAAGAGTTTTATGTGTCATTTTTTAAAATTCTGAATATCACCAATTCTTTTATGGATATCAACAACATGACTGATTTTGTGATATAAATATTAGATGATATCATGAAATGCCATTTTCACATTTATTTGGCTATTATTGATATGAAGATTTATTTTCTGATCTCAAAGATTTTTTACATCAATAAATACCCCCCCCCCCCGCCCCCCTGAATATCCAACCCCCTTCACCAAGAAAGTCACGGACATCCCTCTTGCTTCCTTGCTATCTACCCATTTCGGTTGTGGTGGTGTGCGTTTGGACAGACTTCTCTCTCGCTACGCAGACCACTTGAGCGTGAGATAATTAACCAGATCTGAAAGCTTTTCATTGCACTCAGCGAAATACTCATTGAGGAGTTTTCTCGTCTTCTCAAGCATGGGATACACCTCCGTTTGATCCCTGCCAATCCCTGATTTTATGATCTCTCCTTGTTTTTGTGTGAACTTACTTATCCCCAAGAATGGCAGTACAGTTTGATCTAATACCTGTCTTGGATTGTCTTTGTACAATTCATAAGACAGGAACAATAAATTAGCTCGCGGGAAGATATTTATTGCAGGCTTAATGTAGTTATAAAATCTGCTCTTTGTGTCTTGAAAAGGCGTTGATGTGTTTAACTGTTTAGTAACGAATCTGTGGAAGACTTGTGGAAAGTTTTCTTTGCGTTTGATAGTGTCTTGCAGGCGATCTATAAACCGGGCATACTCCCTGTCGGCGGGCTGGCGTAGCATGTAGATGAGCTTGCTTCCGGGGAGCATGTGTGCCAGACTTCGAAGGCTGTGTTCTTCATAGTACGTCAGCGACCCGTCCAGCAACACGTGATCGCTGATGCTGGACCCTGGCCCACTTTTATGCCCCCGTGCCCTTTCTCGCCTCATTTTGGCAGACAGTGGCCGCTCAACTCCAGTGTCTGTGTTTTGCAATGCTTCCTCCAAGCCCTTTGTGTGTTTTTCGATAATATCCTTCTCTATTTTTTGCGTGCCTACAGCAAAGAGTCTTGTGTAAGCATACAAGTTAAGAGTCATTTTCCCATTTCTTCCGCGGAAATCCTCAAATATCTTACCGCCACTGAACCATGACGGGTCTGGCCTCAGGCCAGTGGATACTTGAGGGTGCAACGACAAATGTTCCAAAAGATCCTGCGTGCCACAGAAAGGAAATCCCACAATAAAAGCTTTCGGTAAGCAACTTAAACGATACAAACTTAATGTTTTACCACCATCTTGAATATTAATCATACCCTTGGCTATCTGGAATGTCCACCCATTGCTGCCCCGCTCCCTTGGTGAAATCCTCAGGAAAAAGCAAGGACTGTTTAGTTTGGGTAAGATGTGAGGGTGTATTGGTGGCTGAGACAAAGCATTGTCTGGTGTCGTGCATATCACATTTTGATCCAGTTCCTCTTGGCTGTAATATGATGCGTTGCAGTTCGCGATTTCTCGAATAAAGGCTTGGATTCGCTGAAAAATATATTTTTGTTTTGCAGTTTTGGGTACAGCTCGCTTTTCAATGTTCTCGCCTGATTGGTTGTGGGTTTCATCGGGTAAAACATCCAACAGATCTTTGTCACCACCCTCGTCACTTTCCCCACCGTCTTGCTCGTTTTGGTTTCCATAGAAATCAGCACTAGTGTTGTAATGAATTATCCTTGGTTCTTCATCCAAAGTGTCATCGGGACCAAATACGACGTTGATGTTTCCTTTGCTTGACAATCGCACATTTACAGACTCAGCATTTGATGGATGCTGGTTGCGTGGCCACGTAATGACTCCGTCCGCTTTCACACTATCCCTGGCCACAATATTTATTTTGTATTTATGGTGTATCAAGTTAAACCCCAGCCACATGCTGCCAGTCATAGCAGTCAGCGTTATCACCATAGCAACCGTCCTTATTTTTGATATGGCTCTCATTTTTTTTGGTTCAGTCGTAAATGTATTACTTTTTTTATGCATCCGAAATCACATGTCCTGCAAGTCAACTATTACAGTGGCGAAAAATAACTAGTCCAATCCTAGACAGAAAACTTCATGACAGTGCACTGAGCAGAAAGCTGGCGGCTCTAAAAACACACCGATTTAACTGTTCACAAGTCTTGATTGTAGTTCATACTTATCCATAATTCATGCTACTCGAAAGATATTGTTAATATTTGCTTCAAATGGTATCAGATGTTAAGCAGGCTTGACACTGTTGGTTTGTCTAAACAATACGGTTCTGAGAACTTGGGTTGTCCACTTTTTTTCTTGGCAACCGGGGGGGGGGGATAAGTTCACATGCTCACTGGTTCTTTGACTCCTTGGGGCGGGAGGGCACTCAATTACAGATTGGTTACCACGCGTGTCCACGACTTTTTAAAACGACCCCTAAACGCAGGGTGCAAAATTTGAAATGATGCGCTCCTTTTCATCCAAACGCATAGTACAGTTAAGAACCCGCTTTTTGTGGGAAACACTGACTACTGAATGCAGATTACCGCCTCCCCCTCCCCATACACATATACCTTTAACGAAATTAATATTCCGCACGGACCGCCCCCACCCCACGCTTGCCAGAGGAACGGAGGGGTGGGAGGGATGTCTTTGACACCCACATTGAAGCAACCGCATCAGAATACCACAAATCGACTGGAAAATGAGCCCCATCAAAACATACATTTTTGCTCACAACTACCACGCCATGAATAACATATTAGGTGTTTTATTTACTTATCTCTTGGCCGCTTTACCGAGCAAGGTTATTCTGGACAGTAAGTTGTGTTGGATTAATCCAGTAAGCAGTGTCACATAGTATTAGTGGCATTTATATCAACACATATTTACAATACCATTTCAAGGAGATAAACATGAATGAGCGGCTTTTGACTGTGACACATCGGCATACATCGGCACACATCGTGACACATCGGCACACACCGGCACATATGAGCAGATTTTTCTGCCTACGAGTGTATTTATTCATTCGGGCAAATCACTTGAAAATAATAATGATGCAAAGACAAAGAAGTAAACACTGAAGTCAAGTAATGATATCAATGATATCAATGATTTAAATGATATCAATAACGAACTTCTTGATATCAGTGACTTGTCTTTATATGAAACATTTAATTGATTTAATTGATAAAGTGTCATAAATATTACAGTAATAAATATATTTGCAGATACAGAGGAAAACATTAGTTTAGAATTTTTATGTTAATAATTAAAATTACTGAGATCTAGGGGATGCCATTTTCACATTTAGCAGACAATTATTGAAATCAAGAATTAATTTTTTATCTCAAAAAACTGAATTTTTGATATTAAGATATTACTTTTTATCTCAAAAATTCAAGGTCGGGTCGGCTAAAGGTCGGGATACCTCTCTCCAAAGATGCATAAAACAAACCAAGTGAAAAGCTTAAACGCACCCGATATTTATTTTACCTAGCAAGAAACCAGAGCATTTTAAAACGAGCGGTATCTGTGAATGTTAGTGACGGCGAGCTTTTTACACGAGGCTGCCTGTGCACTCGACGCCTTCACATGGACCTGTAGGGAAGGTATCAGGTATGATGTGTACCTCCGACGTAAACCACATATCTCTATTGAAGTATTCACTCTCCCACATAGCCTGTTAACATAAACGATATAATTTCTTATAAATAAAAATTACGCGGAAACTCAAGCACGAATTACATTTTCAACGGGCTACATATCTTCATTGTCATGACTGTTGCATGACACAACGTTTGCATGCTACAATGACGACGTTATAAGCGTTTCACTATTCCTCGGCTTTATTTTTTTATTTAAAATGTTTTATTTAAAAAATATTATTCCGATACGCTGATTAATTATTTTCGGTACCGAATGATCAGGCAGAATTCTTGCCGACATGTGTCGTATTTACAACTGACTCTGTTGTTTTGTGAACTCCCTTTTGAAATATGAAATGTCTGTCTGTGTGTAAATCATAAAAAAACCATACCTCTATGAAAAACCCCTTCCACTGCTCATCAACAATGTCTTCAACCATTTGAAACTGTTTGGGATCAGAATCCTTGAACACATAGATAGAAAGAAGTCAAGGGTTCGAACTGAAGATGTCAAGGGTCAAGGGTACCAGATAAAGAAATTATTTCTGACAGGAGAATATTGCATAAATATTCGATCGTTATGGGGAAATGATTATCTAAGAACACGATTAAAACAGTCTTTGTCTTTCTCTAGTTAACATTCCTTTGTTTTGGTTTGAAATTCATTCATGAATTTACATGAAACTAGACTCCGAAACATCTCCGAATATTCTTCTCAGTTTATGTTATTTATGTAAAAACAATATTATTTATAAGTCATTGGAAAATCGAACAAAAAAAATCGCCATTTTTTACAGCTATGCTATTACACGTTCCATACAAACTGAATAATTTAATTATATGCACAAGTTGGAGAAACACAATCATGTAAACATTCCGTCAAAGATACATGGATCCGTGATAAGACCGGAAAGTGAATTAAGCAGACCGATTTAAAGTTATTCAAAGAGCTGGTTTTGCTCTTGAGCTGACCGTACATTTTGCACCAGTATCAACAGATTTCATAATATTTCATTTTAAATAATGTAGATTTTAATACTGCATAAGCTCAATTAAAGTACTAAATAATACATTTTGGAAACAAAAAATTACAAAGAAATAGATCATTTCATTTCAGCGACGGCGTCCTCAGCTACAAAATATCCCATTGTCTCAATCCGAATTCCACGACTGTGATATACATATTCAACAGTCATACAATATTGAGCTCTGGGGTTTTGCCCATTTTGTGAGAGGGTTTACTCTGGTGGGGGAGGTTTACTCAGGTTGGGAGGAGGGAAAGGCCTACAGTAACAAAGCTATATCAACACTCACTATGACGTCGACTGTGCTTCGAGCCCATCGGATGTCCTGTGGATACTGATCAGGCCACCCCGCCACCATCCGATAGTCTCTCCTGCGCAAACATCATCATCCAGCCAATTTTATCAGCAGTACGAAAAAGACTGGGGCATAGCACAGGCAGCGTAGGAAGCACCGGTCTCTCTCTCTCTCTCTCTCTCTCTCTCTCTCTCTCTCTCTCTCTCTCTCTCTCTCTCTCTCTCTCTCTCTCTCTCTCTCTCTCTCCCTCTCTCTCTCTCTCTCTCTCTCTCTCTCTCTCTCTCTCTTTTTGTTAGAAATAACATTGTAAAGGGATTTCAGTACCGTTTCAGTAAAGACCGGAACATGTCACAAGTTGCTGAGGAATAGTTACTTAGTTGTATAAAACTAACGTTTTATTTCGTAAAACGTGCTTTTACGAGTAAAAGCGCAATTCGCGTTCTCCACTTTTAGATGGGTTTCCCTTCAGGATAAATCCTTTCACGCAAATAAATACAAACTTTTTGTGCCTGCAGAATAGCCTATCCCGCCATCCACCCATCAACCAATCAAAATGAGGGAATCCTCTGGTATTTCGTCATGATTGACAATGGGCATTCCCTTTAAGCCCCACTCGGTGGTTGAAAAACGCACCCAGGCTTGTTGAGGGTGGATGGGAGGGAGAGTAGGCTAAAAGTGGAGAACGCGAATTGCGCTTTTACTCGTAAAAGCACGTTTTACGAAATAAAACGTTAGTTTTACTTCGCAAAAGCTTTGAATTCGCTTATCTCCACTTTTAGATGGGACTTAAGTCCGGAGCAGGGGAGCCTGCCATTCTGTACTGCTTCACAAAAAGGTTGCGAATTGTGCTAGATACGTAAAGACTCATCGGTAGATGTAAAGATGAACCGTAGTTGAAGACTGAATAAAAATGCTAACTACGTTCCACTTCTTTTAATGTTTTCCAAAGGTTTGGGATGGGGGGGAACACTCCCAGTCCCATAACAATCATCATGGGATATGACCCCATGGGAACAGAAAATAGAGATCTGACACATGTAAGTCAAGTACATCACATACACAAGAGTGGTTACTGCCATCCCCCTCCTACCACCCACTGGATGGGTCCCAACCACACACTCTCAACATCGAGGTTACCAGTAATAATTTCAAACCGTCGATACTTGACAATACGATCGTAAATCTCGGAGATTTACGTAAATAAACTTAATACTGCTAGGGAGTGCGCCTGCAGTATTTACAATTAACTAACATGCTGAACTGACGTTAGGTTAAAGCAAATGAAAAGGTCCAAATGACCGAAGCAAAGAACACAATATAAATTGAAGGTTTTTCCCGCAAAACCTACAAAATACGACTAGATATTCTTTTAGATTCTAATACTGATAGAATTTAAACTTAAAAAGTGAAAAACATTCACTGTTATATGGATTCCCGTGTCTTGGGCCAATTACGGGCCCATGGGAACAATGGGCATGGTCATCATGGACCGATCCCCTAGTTACCGGAGGTGACATGGGACTACGGGAACCGTAAGTACCGTGTACCCCCCCCCCCTCTTTTCTGACCTTAGGGTCCGAAAAGAGGATGATGGCAGGTAGCTGGGTGTTAGGACCACGATGACCCTGCCCGCACAAGATAAAATTACCTTTACCCTGGAAACAATCTAGAGCTTAAAAACTAACGTCCATGCAAGTGAAAATATCAGTTCCGTGGTGAATTAAAAACACTTGCTTAACTGTACTCGAGGTACGATAGCAAAGTCTGAGAGCATCACTGTTTCTTGCCCTTGAACCCATTGTTGTGTCCCTTGGGGAATCCCCCTTTCTGTTTGCCCTTGCCTTTCAGCTTTGGAGCGGGTTGCCTGAAACCAGAGAAGAAGGATTCGTAATGATGGTTTCCGCAGCAATGAAGGGGCCTAAAAAGTAAAGACCCGACAACTCGTTTTGCGAAAAGTCTTTCAGGTAATACTTAACGAATGAGTTGGGAGAGGACCAACAACCTGTTCTAAGTATATCTACCAAAGACACATTACGAAGAGCTCTGAGGGAATTTGCTATCTGGCGGACATGATGGGCTTTAACTTTACATTCGTCTTGTAGGCCCGTATCGGACTGTGCCCGTTCATAAGCTGCCAAAATGACCTTTTTAATGTAGTTTGAGATGGTCTGTTTAGAAAGATCTTTGTTAAATTTCGGCATGAAAGAGATAATGAGGGCTTTTTGATTTTCTGAGCGATAGGTTTCTGAAATCGAAAGGTATTGACGTAGTGCTTTGACCGGGCACAAAGAAACGCGATCCTCAGACAGTTGTTCCCCCTGAAGGGACGGGAGCGCAATATGTTCAAAGGTGCCCCGTCCTTGGGAGATGATATGTGTCTTACCCATGAAACCGACTCTGGGAGTAAGAAACACTCTATTCCACTCCCCATTTTCCTTTATTATCTCCCTGTCCAACGCATGGATTGCACCTCTCCTCTTACCGGACGCTAAGGCTAACAGGAAAGTGAATCTTACCGTGGCATCTTTTGCGGAAATGTTTTGTTCCGAGAAATTCTCTGGGCACTGTAAATAACGTAATACCAGAGACAAATCCCATTGGGCCACATTGGACTGTAGGGGAGGGGAATTCACCTTGAAATGTCTAATTAACTGTGACAGGGCCGTATCCTCGCCCGGGTCATAGCCAGTAGATGCCTTAAGTCTAGAACCGATAGCGGCTCGATAACCTTCTATCGAACCCACCTTCAGTTGACCTTGTGTGAAAAGATGGTCCAAAAAATCTGCTACCACTGCTGGTGTCGCCTGGAAGGGATCTAGCTTAGAGGCAGCGCACCAAGAGGAAAACTTGTTCCACTGTGACCTATAAACTTTCGCTGTGGATTGCTTATGATTGTTTACCATCTTTTCCACTACCTGCTTGGAAAAACCTTTTTTCTCTAGGAAGGATTGGTTAGGCACCACAGGTGTAGGTTCATTAGTTGTGGGGATGGGTGGAAGTGCCGCCAATGGGGTTGGGATAATAGTTCCCTGTGACAAGGTATCAGGACGGACTTGATCACCTTGCACCGTAGAAGAAGAGTGAACCACGGAGCCTCTGGGGACAACGGGGCTATTAGTAACAGAGCTGGAGGTCTGAGTTCTATTATCCTTTGTAAGACTTGTAGCAGAATGGCCTGGGGAGGGAAGGCATAGAGTACTTCCTGCAGAGGCCATGGGCACTTTAATGCATCTACTGCCCAGGCTGCTTGATCCGGGCATGGGGATACGAACCTGGGTAGCTGGGTTGTCAACGCATTGGCGAATAGATCTAATGTCGGGGGACCCCATGGGGATTCCCGTGTCACCCAACGGAAGGATGACTGGGCTAGGCACCACTCTGTGTGGATGACTTGACCCGCCCTGGACGCCAGATCGGCCAGTACGTTCAGCTTCCCTGATAGATGACGTGCTACAATGGATATTTTGTGTTCCCGTGCCAGAAGAAGGATGTGAGAAGTCAGGGTCGATAGTTGAGAGGATTTGGTTCCACCTTGTTTGTTCAGATACGCCACTGCTGTAGAGTTGTCTAGAAGAACTCTGACACTCTTTCCCTCGAGATGGTTCGATAGCTTGTTCAGAGCTATCCATACCACTCGGAGTTCCAGCCAGTTGATATGGTATCTGCAAAACGTTGCTGGCCATTTTCCTCGCCACATTTGACCCTGACAGTGAATTCCCCACCCTTCCCTGGAAGCGTCCGTTTGGAGCTCTATATCCATGGGAGGGGCCTGAAAGGGGACTCCTTCGTTCATGGTAACCGGGTCGCACCACCATTGGAGAAGGGAGAGTGCGGAAGAGGACACTGTCATAGTGGCTTTGGGGGACCGTCCCTTCGTTAGGGCTTGTCTTACCTGTGCCTGGAATCGTCTGTAATGTAAGCGGCCTAACGGAACCGTCTTCTCGGTCGCTACTAATAGACCTAGCAGTGACTCCATAGCCTGTACCCTTACCTTTCGGTTGGCAGAAATATTCCGGATAGACCGAGAAATTCTCTGCTGCCTGTCTGTTGTGGGGAATGCTCGGGCTGCTGATAAGTCCCATCGTTCCCCCAAGAAGATGACGTCTTGTTTTGGGGTCAATTCTGATTTGACCAGATTTACCATAAGACCTACCTGTATCGCCTTTTTGACCAGGTGGGTTGTCTGGTGATGGGCTATGTCCCGTTGAGTATGTGCCAGGAACCAATCGTCTAAGTATTGGAACACTAGCATTCCTTGGAGACGTGCCCATGCTTTTAGGACCCGCATGATCTTTGAAAATACGTACGGGGCCGAGGAGAGGCCGAAAGGGAGTGCCAGAAACCAGAAACGCTTTCGATTTACTTGGAAACATAGGTACTTCCTGGCCGAGTGGTGTAGGGGAACATGTAGGTAGGCGTCGGATAGATCTATCGATGTGCCCCACATCCCTTCCCGTAACATTGCTTTTATAACCTGTGCCGTGTCCATCTGGAAGGAGGTTATTTGCAGGGACTGGTTGAGGGAAGATAGATCTATCACCAGTCGCCATCCCCCTGACTTCTTGGGTACCAGAAAAACTCGACTGAAGAAGCCTACCTGGTTTTCTGGCATTTCCTCTATAGCCTGTTTTGCTTGTAAGTCTTTTAGCATTTCTTTTAGGGCTAAGTCTTTTTCTGATCCCTGCTGATAAGCGGCGGCCAGGTTGCCTGGAGCTTGGAGTGTTATGGGAATAGTTGGTTTGAGTCCCCTCGGGCCCTTCTTGAAGGGGAGGGGATAGCCGTTCTTGAGCCACCGGGCTATTCTCCGGGAAGCCCCTAACTCTGCCCAAGCATGCCAGAACTTGCCTAGCCTTCCGCCTACGGGCAAGGATGTGTTGCAAGACAGTAGTTCTTTTAGATCGTTTAAGCCAGAAAAAGTATCGCCAAGAGACGAGTCCCTCGTCTCTGAGCGGTACTTTGGTTGGCTGCTACCTGTGCTGCTGGGTATGCTGACCCTCTGGCTTGTTGTCTCCCGAATGCTTGGGCCTCTTCGGCGGAGGGGACTGCACCTGGGAGTTGGGTCGGGGGTGATCCGTAGAGGACTGTCGTTGCTTCTTGCGCTTTGCTGGTTGGCGGAACGAGGCACGCGACATCCTTGACATCAAGGCGAAGTCTTGCGACAACGAACGGCTCTCTTGGTTTACTCTCTCCACCTCTGCTGGGGGGAACAGTTCTTTCTCGCCCAGGATGGGAGTATGTCTTAAGTCACGAAGTCCTTTGACGCTTGACCAGCAATGCTGGAGGAAGGCGTCCCGTCTTAAATATACCATTGACGTCATTAGGAAGGTAGAGATTTTAACGACATCACGGGTGGCCAGAGATAGGCATTCCAAAAGTTTAGAAGACACTGGGTCATTGAGCCGCAGATCATCCCATCTCGCCCGTAGTGCTTTCAGAGTGTGGTCCTGAAAGGACATAATGTTTAAAACTTGACGGGCCGACGACTCAATGTTCCTGGCGTCTTTTTCTACTAACGGAATGTCTGAATCCGCACGAACTGATGGCATCCACACTGTTCTCTTGGATGGTTGATCCAGTGACTCCATCGGTATCTGATCATCCGAGGTACGATATGGGCCGGGACGCACAGAGCAGTGCTTTGAGGCATGAAATCGCGATAATGTGCGGCCCTCACTGGCATCCATCTTTTTGAACTCGTTTGACCGTACTACCACTGCGTTCGCGATGCCCTCACTCGTGGATAAGGCAATAAATGAATCGTGGTGGGGCAGAGACATCTGGGATGTCATCCTAATGGGGGGGTCATCCCTTTCCAGACATGGGGTGCCACAGGTAACGTTAGCGAGGCGGGCTATTTCCTGTATTGCATCTCTAAACGGGACATCTTCCGGAGCTAGGGACGATGACGTCACAGAGGGAGCTCCCTCTTCCGCTGGCGATGAGAGATCGGGAGGAGACGGGGTCCTGATCGGGCGACGGCCTGCTGCCGCTGGGTCGTGCCATAGACGTTGACCACGACCTGGGGAACGTATAGAGTCCATTTCCCGTAGGGGTAAGTGGAATTGAGTCGGTGCTGAGAGCTCTTGGGGCACTTCTCCGGTCTCTTCCTCTTCGGACTCTTCCCCTTCCTGCTCCTCTTCACCCTGTCGCAGAGCGTTCATGGGATGTTGGGTGAGTACTTCCCCCGAGGGTGTATAGATCTCCCTCTCTCTGTTAGAGGGAATAGATGTTATGGGGGAGGTGTGAGCTTGAAGTAGGTCGTCGTCCTCTTCTCCCACCAGATTGGAAGCCTGCCCCGACGGTGGAATACCCGAAGAGTCCTCCTCACTGGGGTCCTCCATCTCACGGTCCCTGACTGTACCCATGGCGGGGGTTTCGTGGGACGTGGACGTTAAGGGAATCAATTCCGGTGGAGGCCGAGAGACCGTGGCCGAAGGTGTACGCTTCCTGCTGGGGGTCCCCTTTGCCTCTTGCTCCTTAATTGAGCATTGCAAGTCCTGGATCTGGCGTTGAAGTTGAGTCTGTAAAGCCAGTATCGCCGACAAGCCCATTGAGTCACCCGTGGAGGGGGGTACAGTTGTTGGATCTAGCTGGGGGAACAAATCCTCTGGTGCTGGTATGCCCAGTTGACCCGGAGTAGACGTGAAGGCAGAGCCTGTGGCAGTATGCACAACCGTTACTTGTCCTTCCGCAGGGTAAAGTTTTTTGTCGGAACCTAACCCTTCCTTCCCCGAACCTTGTCGGTCCGCGGACCAGGCGTTACGTAAAGCCGCGCGTTCATCGCCATCTAATATGTCCAGTTCCGCCACTGTTTCCGAAAAGGCTCTGGACGTCTTTGACTTTTTACGCTTGCGCTTTGTGCCCGCTGTATCCGACTCTGCACCGGTATCCAAACGGATGGGCGTCGATACCTGTTGAAGGATTACTGAACTCGCCTTTTCCATTGGGCTGGAGGTATAGTCCGGTGAGAGAAACAGGGAGGGGGCTTTGCGTCTGCTCCTTCTACGATCGTTCTTTGCCCTGTTTCTGTAAATTGCTCGCCACTCTCTGTGGGTTAACTGTTCACACTCAGGGCAGGTATTCGTTTCAACACACAACGCCAGGCCCCGATCTCGCCTGCAGCGATCGCACACTGTATGGGGATTGAGTAAGGTAGGCGGGTGTGAACACGGCAACTCCTTCTTGTGTGACCGTAGGGTGGCCTCTGTCATGTCTGAAAAGTAAGCAGAACGAAGAGACCATAAGAGACTGTATCAGAAAACACAAGGCAACAGATAGAATAACGTTTAGGCTATCGTTCCCAGTGATATGCAGTACTTCCTATTGAAATATATCATCTAAAATAATCAAAATGTTGATAGTTATGATGAATAAGGGCGAAAAACCCGTATTTCTGGGACATGTGACGCTATGGGCCCATATTCCCATGGACCCCAAAGTCCCATGCTCCCATATGAGACCATGTTCCCATAAGAGCCCTGTGCCCCTATGGGATCATGACCCATAGTCCCAAGGTACCTTACGGACCCATGTTCCCGTGAGACCCATAGCTCCATGTGACCCATGGGGACATGGTCCCATGCAAAGGCATGGGACGTCCCGTAAGCCTGTAATCACCAGTCTGGGAATACATGGAACTACGGTCCCTGCGGTCACAAGGGCCGTTGCTAAGGACCCTACATGGGGCCTACGGAGGGACTATGTCTGTTTTAGACCCCTAACGGACGTGTGGTCCCAGGGGTGCCACACGCTCAGAAAGACGTCTCAAAACAGCTTTTTTCGCCCGGACGAAATTCTATCTTGCAGAGCTTGCAGATACAAGAAAGAACGAGTCCTTTTTGGAGTGTAAGCAATGGCAAAAGCCGGCCATTTCTGCTATGGCACGGTAAGCCGTAAACGCTTAGAGTCTAAGCAGGCAATGAGGACTGCAAAGACTCGAAACAACTCCTGAGGGTGTGTGTTCGAACCAGTGGACGTAGTCACTCGATCCTACAGTCTTCTAGTGGAGAAAAAGAGGCGCACTTCTCGGGACTATCGACGTGTCGCCGCTGCGTGCAAACTCAAATTCTGCCGGACCGAAGTACAAGTGCTATATTTGCCTCGAAACCGAACCAAATTTATCCAACTTCCACAGAATGATAAAGAAATCCATTATTAGTTAAATAAACTAAATAAAAGGCAAAACCGCACCTTTCCACTAGTTCCCCAACGAAAAACTTCGCGGAGCACACAGAATGGCGTGTGTTTTCAAACACACGCTTAAAGGGAATGCCCATTGTCAATCATGACGAAATACCAGAGGATTCCCTCATTTTGATTGGTTGATGGGTGGATGGCGGGATAGGCTATTCTGCAGGCACAAAAAGTTTGTATTTATTTGCGTGAAAGGATTTATCCTGAAGGGAAACCCATCTAAAAGTGGAGATAAGCGAATTCAAAGCTTTTGCGAAGTAAAACGTAATTCTAACTTTACATTATGGTAGAACATATTAAATATTTTATGGTGATACAATCTATAATAACCTAAATTTAGAAGGCTAAACATTCCTGAAATTCGACACTTAAAATAAATATTCATTAAAAGGTCGGCTGATCTCAGCATACATAAAGACACCCACGTTAGCCAGCAGTGAATATTTTGTTGGTCACACAGACCTCGTTCCATTTTCTAGGGTCAATGCTACAAATCCTCTCACATCCACAGGCTCTATATCCGATGTAAGCGTCAGCCGGCCCAACGTCTCTGTCTGCAAAACATATTACAGGCTGAAACGATACAACTAAGCTAGCTTTTTTAAAATAATTTTTTTTGCGTTTATATATTTCGACCATTTTAACAACCTGCTTTGATAGAGCCACCTATAAATTAAATCTAGCCCCGTCCTCACGAACTCCAAGCAAATAGAAAAATACCTCCTTTTCTTGGAAGTGGAACAATAGCACCTTTTCTTTACCAGCAGAGAAGCAATAGTCATCGGTTCTTGGCCATCGAGGTATGTATAAGTCAGAAATATTGATTAAGTGGTTGATTTTTCTCTCATTTCGCATCTCTAAGTGTATCATTTAAACATCAAATTAACTTTGTTGCTCTGGTGGCAGTGTAAAGTCTGCTTTCAGTAAAACAAAACAGTTGAAAAATTAGGTAATGGGTTGCACGTCTCGAGCTTATGTCACTTTCTGGAGAAAAGCCTAATGCTGAGTTGTTTTGTTGCATGTTTTGAGCATCTCACATCTGTACTGTTTCTTGCATTTGCAATTCTCAAGAAAACTGTCAAGTTCTTTTGGCACCTTACTTTGGAAACATCAACAGAACATTATAATTTGTGCTTACATCCTGGCCCAAGTTTTCCCTTACAACGCACATTCAGCCTTTATCATTCAGTGTATAAATAGCGATACATTATTGCCCAACAAAGGTCACTCTTCCATTACGTTTTTACACATGCCTACATTTAGTAATATGCCTTAGTTGCCTTGATATATTTGTATGCAGGCCGCCATTGGCTGTTCTGCTAAAATTCAGGATTTCATGCCCACGGGGGTCAGTTGCTATTACATGTTTTACCATGTCCAAAAAAAAGGGAATGGGGGGGGGGGGGGCGGGGTAACTTTGGACCTAGGCGCGGCCCTCGCAGAGTGAAAATTTCGTTAAAGAAGGAGGGGGGGGGGGGTAAATTTATATATATATATATATATATATATATATATATATATATATATATATATATATATATATATATATATATATATATATATATATATAGAGAGAGAGAGAGAGAGAGAGAGAGAGAGAGAGAGAGTTTAATGTAGGTTGGGTGGGTCAACCGAAAGTCCACCAACCTCTTCTCTTGTCCAGCTGACAACCGGAAGTGCCTCTGGTCCTTCCTGTAAACGATAAACATGCGTCATATCAGGTAGTGACTTTACATGGGCGAGAACATCATCTAGCGACTTAGCAAAGCTCAATCTTTTCATTTTCCTCATTTTCAATCAGCTTCAATGTTTTAGTGTAAATATGCTTTAACTGATATTTTTCTTCAAATAAATATTCAATTTTCGCTTGTAACTGAACAGTTTTTTTGCTTTCAGCTAATGGGTTTCAAGCAAAAAGTCAGTTCTAACGTTAGAATCTTCAATTTATCGACCAGTTTTCAAGTTTGTGAAGTGCTGCATTTGGCGGTTATCTAGTAAATACGTCGTTGTTTGATTGAGACTATACTGCACTGTCTCAGACATCTCTTCAGACGTCAAGCAATCGACGACGATCTAACGTTTTGTTTCGGTTTCCATATGCAAGCTAAATCCAGTCCAATGACTCAGTCTAACGTCTCCATATCGCATCTTTGTTAGATAGACGTCGGGTCACAACCAAAAAATCAACTTATCCTGTTGTCGCTCATTTAAAATTGCAATTATAATAACTTCAAAGTAAATAAGCCAAACAGATTACTTAATCCATTAGAATCTGAGGGACATACAAGTTTTTTTATGGCCAACTTTTGAAAAATATACACGAATGCGACCTCATACTGATTCTAGCAGATGATTCAAGAGCGAAGGGGTACTCCATCAGAAGGGAGGAGAGACGTGGTATACCAGGAATGCCGCTTTCCCCACGCCTATACGTGGATCTTCCCTGGCTATCCATCGCAGCATCCTAACTGACTGATTGATCATGGACGTGGTACTCTTAGTTTGACAGAAAACTGAGTTAGTTTATTAATGGAGGTGAATATAATCGAAGATTCGTTCACTTACGTTAAGGATGATCATAAGCCAGCTGAGAGCTGTATCGTAGATGATCGTAGATTCGTCTACTTACGTTAAGGATGATCATAAGCCAGCTGAGAGCTGTATCATAGATGATCGTAGATTCGTCTACTTACGTTAAGGATGATCATAAGCCAGCTGAGAGCCGTGTCGTAGATGCGTAACCAGTGAGGAAACATGTCGTGATCCGAGTTAGGGTTCATCCTGACAGGTAAAAAAACACAAAACGTGTAAGATACAGATGTAAACATTTCATTAAACCACAGCATTTGAACTAAAACTAGACCTGCAGATGTGCGTAAAAATAAATTCTATGCGTTATTTATATTCCAGCAATTCTTTTTTTCTGGGCAGTTTTACAGCTGCTTAAGACTACAACATACAGCAATTTCACATAAAGAGCACAATATACTGAAATGTCAACAAGATGTTCAAGTCACATGATATGTTTGACTCCTCCCATGAGGTGCCACCACGTGTGGCTGTCCTGGTTGAGGAAGAACTGATCCCCCGTCGTGACTACCATCAGCTTGGGAATCATCGACAGTCTGCTCCTGTATCCTGTGCAACAGGTCAGAACTGTTAGAAAAACAAACTCAGTGAGCAACCCTCAATGTTTATGTGTCACTGTAATTTGAACTCATATGGATATAGTGTCTGAGGTTGATGGTAGAACAGCTTCAGCTATTGGGCATATGCAAAGTGTTCCGGCTCTGAACTGAACAAACATCTTGTAATAAATTTGATTATAAATTAACATCTAAAACTGAGATAAAATAACATTTTCGCATTGGACAAAAATGAGAAAAAAAAATGAAACGATTTTTCAGCAACATGTTAATAGAGATGCGCTTACTGAACATGTCTTCTAAGTCAAACACGGGGCCGACAATGGGATCGGTGAGGTACTGTGTCAGATTGTGCTCGTAGTAGTCTTTCAAGGCGTAGGAATATGCCCCATCCATGGCCATATAGTGCGTCATCATTGTCTCCTCAATGTACAGTAAACTCATGACAAACGGCACTGTAGCAAAAACGCGCCTGTCGGTAGCCGCCAGTGACCACGCTGTCCAACCGCGCTAAAAAAGCGAAAAGAATGCAGACTGTGAAAAACGCTGTGCAATCGCGCTAAAAAAGTGAGTAGAATGCAGACTGATTTCAACGACATAAGTCATACATTGTATTGCCCATCATATGATTAATAAAATGGACAGCTCGCGCAGGAAGCTTACTTGTCAATGTCAGCCGATGACTGCATAGAACCGAGAAAATTTTACATCACGAGACCTCGTTTCAAAGTCTCATCAATCGATAAGGATCATTTACTGAAGGCAAAAGAAAGTATGCAGTGAAAAGATAGCTTTATTTGTTAGTCAACAAATTGATCAATTCTTTTGAAAAAAATTCAACAAAGACGTTTCAGTTTGGTTTAATGGGATCAACAAAAATGCAAATTTCGAAATATTGATTTCTTAAATTCTTGTTTTGATTGTGTTTTTGGTATGTGAAATTTAATACACCCAGTATACATTCCAACGTCGATCCAGCGTTGATTTGAGGTATGCGAGTCGACCTCACCAAACCACCAGATTAACTAAAGCTGTACTTTGGTTGCGTCGCGACTACAGATCAACGACTCCTACTCAACGTTGAATAGAAGTTTGATAAGCATTGTTACCGACAACACGCCCCCCCCCAAAAAAAAACCGTGTTATCGCTCACCGAAAACGGTAGCCATGACCGGTCACTTTGGAAACAGAAGACTTTAATATGGGAATTTTAACAGCGAAGTATTTCCTTCCTACTTTTGAAAAGTAGTCAGGGAAATCGACTTCGTACATATCCCACATACCAGGATGACCCAACAGTGCAGGTACTGTGACAGAGGGGCGATCACACTATGACTGTCACTGTCCGGACGGCGATTCTAGATTAACATTTTCCCAACAGCATCTTTTATATACGACCTTTACACAACGTTTATCAGATGCCAGATAATCGACGTCTATCCACTCTAGAAAGGTAGACGTTGGTTCGACTTCCATAAACAATAAAATCCGGCATCGGGTGCGACGTCTATCCAACGTTGATCTGACGTCGCAGTGTTTACTGAGCAGTGTTTACAATAGATGATATTTATGTTTTCTTTTCATGTGCATTTTCGTTCTTTAAATGTTTCCAGAAATGCGATTCAAAGCGAATAATATCAAGATAACTTTGTGTTGAGGAAGGACAATTACGCCATTTTTTTTCTTTTTATGAGTCTTTTAACTCCAGGCCGAGCCACGTCTTTTTTTGTTTATGAGGGAAGGAAAAACAGGTTTTTTGTCAACCACATTTCTCACTGTAAGCCTTGTTATACCTGGAATTAATCTTGACAATAGTGAGAATCAGATGTGCAAAAGCTTTTAAAAAGAAAAGGGAAAGACAGGCTTCTGACCTTCGACGCGCCACTAAGTGCGAATCTGCTGAGATTGAAATTGCTATCCTCTTGAAACGCCACTTCCGCCATGGCGTCGAGTCCCCTCTTGGCCGCCTGCAAACATCAGTGCATGCCGGGTAAAATTCCGGACTCGTAAGGCGAAATAAACGTCGGCTAACTTATTCATGTACCAATAAAAACCTGTGTTCTTTAGTGAATAGAAGTTGTGCATTCGAATCCAGACATTCACAAACATTTTACATTTCACTTAAATGATATGCGAATAGATGTTCTTAGATTTTTCGTTCTTGCAAATGTCCGACAAAAATAGCCAGTAACTTCAACCCAAAAAAAAAATGAAAATTTGATATAAAATTTCTGTGACGTACCTTTGATTTCGCCCTCAAGATCTAGATCAAGGTTTCGGAGCTGAGCTATATGTAACTTAAAACAGGATGAGGTTCGAAAATGAGATCAACTGCGTTCATGACGATGATGGTGTTGGCCATGCTGGCGATGATGATGATGATGATGAGGATGATGATGATGATGATGATGATGATGATGATGATGATGATGATGATGATGATGATGATGACGATGATAATGGTTATGATGGTGGTGTCTCTATGATAGTGGTGATTTTGTTGTTGATGTTGTTGTTGTTGTTATTGATGATGATGATGATGATGATGATGATGATGGTGGTGGTCTATCTAACATCATACCTTCGTCATGGGACACCTGAGTACAATGTCCAAGTCGGGATCCTCTCCTACGAGCAGACGATCGATAACCCACTTCCACGTGTACGCTATAATCGCGTCTTCGCTCCGATAACGCTCCTCTGGATCGTCCTGGAAACAGAGGCTGTCTATTAATTCATGTCGTAGCTACAATTAAGTAGCTGTGTGAATCACTCAGAATTCTATGCCTCAAACATCTTTTAGAGGCTAGCAAATTAGGAGTAAGTTCAGAGCGATTCCCACTGAACAGCAGTACAGAAAACTCTAATATAATTTCTTTTTGACATTTAGACATAAGTTATCCGTAGTTCCTCAGCAGCAATTAATAGCTACTCTCAAATCACTCATCTTGTAACTTACATGCAAAAAAAAAAAAAAAAGAAAAGCAAAAGAAAAGAAATCCATTATAGGATGACAGAAAGGGACTTCTTGCATAAAAAAATGAGAACTACCCTGCTTTGTATGGCAAGGCGAGTAAACTACAAACAATACTGAAAATACTGAAGACAAAACATCTGGTAAGTACATATGAATATGCTGTCGGTACAATAGTTTTTATAAATTTTAAGTCTTTGAGCAATCGTTCACTTTCCAGTAGCCTGACAAAGAGCGCCAAGGTAGTGACTACCCAGTTAGCATAATTTTTGGTCAAACGTAAATAACGCGTTGTTTTTAGGTGGGATTTACGTGGGAACGTGGGACGTTGGCATGGCCGCATAGAAGACATGTGTAATATAAGTGGACATTCCCACGGTGTGATTTCCGTATAAACTCTACATATAATATACATAGGCTTTCCAACGTATAAAATGTAGATAAACGCGTAAAATGCATGGTTTTTCCCGCGTAATGCCCACCGTGGGGATATAATATACGTAGAATTCCCCACTTCTAAAATGCATGGGTAATTAACGCATATTACATTTATATTATACTTTTGAATTCCCACGTAAAATTTCATTAAAACTCATTTGTATATTACACGTATATTTTACGTGGGATTTCCCATATGGGCATTCCCATGTAAAATACACTTATATAATGCGTGAAAATTTCCACTTAGTAAATGCACGGGAAAATATACGCATATTATGCGCAGTCTGGCAAT
Source organism: Protula sp. h YS-2021 (assembly GCA_949752745.1). Classification (NCBI taxonomy): domain Eukaryota; kingdom Metazoa; phylum Annelida; class Polychaeta; order Sabellida; family Serpulidae; genus Protula; species Protula sp. h YS-2021. The sequence continues at coordinate 53,385,314 of OX457029.1, read as the reverse complement.
GTGGACTTATTATCGCAGACCGGAAATAATATATTTAAATTTTGCTAAATTCTGCACATTTTGGTGGAGGGCTGCCTTTTTTCTAAGTATATTAGAAAGCTAGACATGGAAATACCAATTTCACTAAAATTTTTATGCTTAAAATTCTTTTAAGGAGTACTTTATAGCCGCACTATAGTTATAAAGGTTCATGTCTGTGTATTCGATGGAGTCATCGTGTATGCCCAGGGTGGGTCGTTCCTTTAAAATGCCATGCTTAATATGCGTGGGAATCCCAATGCATGGCACGTGGAAATTTCCCCAACAAAACACACATTATTAATGCTTGGGTACGTGGGAAACCCACATATATTATGCATAGTCCCCATGTGGGACTGCTATCTGGGTAAGCATGACTTTAAACATGATTATCAGCTACATTATTACTGTATTTACTGTTACAAGTATCCCTGCATATATAACAGAGCGTGGGGGTACAGCTTTTAAGCACTTCCAAGCAACATCACCCTGTGTGTATGTACCATACTGTAGGATTTCCGAATACTCCAAATCCCAAGTCATAGAAAAACTGAATTCGTAAAAAAAAACAGATACTGAGCTACAACTTACATAAAACATGAGTGGTTGGTTGGGTACGTGTTTTATCCATGCGAATACCATACCGGTGTCGTTTGCCGCCGTCGATATGCCCACATTATACGCCGTGAGCCTCCCCGGCCAACTGCAAAGCACCCTTTCCCAACTATAACACTTCCAGTTTACCATTTTTATCAACATTTTAAAAAGTCGCTATTTAAGCGATGTCTCAGCTTATTAAACCCTTTAAACTGGCAACTTGATTTTACACCACATTTTATTGATATCTTTACACAAATACATATTGACTTAAATATACAGAATCTGCTTTTTTGAAGGCCTAGAGTAGTAGATAACTGAGATTTCAAACATATTCAGGTATTGATTCAGGCTCTAGTTATGTAAATTGGATGTCAAAATTTACTCTTCTGGATCATCGTTTGCACTTGAACCCCCGTCAATGTGGAGAAAACCTGTTTCATAATTAGAGACATCATCGGGAATGGCTATCCCCATCATGTGCCACCATACTGAGCGCGTCACACGGGATTCTGTAAACAAAGGTACGCAAGAAGTGATGACGTCATCGAAAACAGGTGTCAGTACACTGAGTGCGTCACATGGGATTCTGTAAGCAAATACACGCAAGAAGTGATGACGTCATCAAGAACAGCTATCCTTATCATGTGCCACCATACTGAGCGCGTCACAAGAAACTCTGTAAGCAAAGATGCACATAAAATGATGACACTATAGCTTTCATGTGCCGCCACACTGCGCGCGTTACTCGGGTTTCTGTAAGCAAAGATACACATAAAGTGATGACACTATCCTCATCACGTGCCACCATACTGAGCGTGTCTCGTGGGATTCTGTAAACAAAGATACCCATGAAATGATGACGCTATCCTCAGCATGTGTCACCATACTGAGCGTGTCACACGGGATTCTGTAAACAAAGATACCCATGAAATGATGACGCTATCCTCAGCATGTGCCACCATACTGAGCGCATCACATGGGATTCTGTAAACAAAGATACCCATGAAATGATGACGCTATCCTCAGCATGTGTCACCATACTGAGTCACACGGGAGTCTGTAAACAAAGGTACACAAGAAGTGATGGCGTCATCGAAAACAAATATCAGTGTACTGAGCGCGTCACATGGGATTTTGTAAACAAACACATACAGGAGGTGATGACGTCATCAAGAACAGCTATCCCTCTCATGTGCCGCCGCACTGAGCATGTCACCCGGGATCCTGTAAACAATGACACACATAAAATGATGACGCTATCCCCATTATGTGCCACCATACTGAGCGCGTTACACAGATTTCTGTAAAGATAGACACTCGTCACAGCTGTATTCTACAGCAGAGACATCAAATTAGCAAAATGCCGTAGTTTGGTAAGGTGAACTGGAACAGAAATAGGCTCAGAAAGATCTGCTAGATATTTATTATTCTGTTACATGCTTATAAAACAATTTTCTGAATAATATTTCTTAACAGAGTTATGTAATTACATAGTTTTAGTCAATGCATACATGTTTAGTTTCTGTGGTTTAGTTGTAGTTATCAGCTGCATGCCAAAATATTGTTTTGTAAATACTAGTTTTGTGATAGGTTTAGACATAAGGCTTTTAAGTAAAAGGTAACCCTCTGTGACATGCTAAAATCTGATCAATGAAACAATGTATTATTCGTTTGTATAACTTACCATCTAGCCATTGTTGTGATGTCATGTTGATGAGCAATACGCGCACATTTGGATAATAGATGGTGTCATGGTAATACCAGCTAAACATGCCGTCCTCACGGTGCACGTATTCATCCAAATGAGTGACGTCATCCTGTGTAAAGAACACCACCGACTGACAGATGCACTCTCGTTGAAGAAATGACAACCAGATATGACGTTCTCCAGTCGCTAGCCATTTTCACCGGAACGATAATCTGATACAATGTGACTGTCAAGAAGATTGTAATATTCGGCTTTCTACGACATGACTTGATGGTGCTATCCTGGATGAATCAAGTGCAAAGCGCCCAAGTTCAAAGTACGAAGAACGTGAACCAAGTACAAGTACTCAAGTACAAAGTGCATGAATCAAGTACAAAGTACAAAGAACATGAATCAAGTACAGAGTACCCAGCCCATTATCTGTCCTTACAATGAAAAAGAAATGTTTGCTAAAGCCAAAATCCTTGTTTGTCTAATACAGTGTTTAAATATTTTGATACCAATATCTTTCACCTATTTTGTTAGTGAAAATGAACAGAATGTTAACAAAATAAATAAAAAAGGCATTAGTGGTATTTACTTAACTCACCCAAGTAAAATCTGGCACTTCTGTTTGAGCGTTTCTTGGTGTGAAGAGTGCGAAGACAGCAGCAAGCCGTAAGAAGAGCATGTTGAATCTCTCTTCTGCTCAAGTTAGGTGGCAGGTTTGCATATAACTTGCTTAAGGATGTGGCGAGAAATCAGGTCACTATCAGATAGGCTTACGTCTTATCTCCTGACACTAGGGAATGTGTAATAGATATGGGGTGCACACATTGCAGCAACGATATCTTCATTTGCTCGCTATTAACGTTATCATTTTCGTGTTTAGCAATGTTGATTTTCTTTCAGAAAATTCAGAGTCAGACAGCAATTTTAAAATAAAAAACATAACTAAGTTCTATCATGTTGAAGTGTGCAATTCTTCACTTGCTTACTTGAATTTTATTGCAAACGTACACCACTGCTGTTTTAACCTTATTACACAGTCATGAAGCTTAAAATTTGTATCTTTTTTCTAAAGTACAACGCAGCTATTCTCACCACAATTTAGACTATTCTTATCTAAGTGATTTTAAACAACTATCTCCAGTGGAATTGATCTTTCGATCTAAATTTATTGTTATTCTTGTAAGCTTGCAAATGTTACCGATCTATAACCTCAGTAACTAAAAAAACAGATGCTGTAAACCCAAAATAAATGCTCATAAATTGCTTTGACTATGTTGAAAGTTTTATATAAATGCAAGAAGGAATACAAGAGTTTTAAGTGGAATATATGACGTCATCCAACAAGCATGTGCTGCTTTCGCATGTGCTGCTTTAGACTCTTTCTTTCATTGTCTGGTGTTTCATTTGTTACAACGTTAATTTTCGACTGATTTTACAATAAGATGCAAATTAAAAACGTCTGGTCCTGTTAAACCCCACAATTTTTGCCGTACAGTGACGGCGGACAATAATATCCCACAATTTTTGCCGTACAGACATATCAGCATAACTATTTCTGGTTTACCATGTGTATCCATTACTTTGAAAACAACTCCTCAACGTGCTAATTTTGAAATAATGCCACCTTTTTAACCAAACATGAAGTGTAATTTCGAAATAACTCCCTTTTCGTCAAGACACTGAACAAAAAGTAAAAATGATAATTTATCGTCTGTATGAGATAAGTGCATGAAAAACTGTGTAATCGAGAGAAGGACAGAGATAAATCGAAAGAGGGGAGAGAGAAAGAGAGAGATAGACAGAGTGAGAGCGAGAGAGAGAAAGAGAGACAGATAAAGACGGGGAGAGAAAGAGATAGAAGAAAGAGATAGAGGTAAAGAGAAAGAGAGAAATCTACAGGAGAAAGAGAGAGGACGGAGCAGGGAGGGAGAGGCGAAGAGAAAAAGAGATATATAGCGTCAGGGACAGAGAAAGAGGGGGGAGAAACAGAGAAATAGACAGAGGGAGACACAGAGAGACAGAGACAGAGACAGAGAGACAAAGAAAGGTCAGAAGATACAGATGGCAGTGGGTAATGGACATCTTATTGCAATTATTAATGTGGTATGAAATTAGCAGGAACATACGTAGGACAGGAGGTTGGTGCCTATGTACTGGTGAATAAAGAGAGAACCAAACCGGGGATACTAATACCAGCAGTTGGTGTTTTTTGAGCTGTTTGTGATGTCAAAGTTAGAATAATCAGACGCAGAATATGCTGCGTTAATATTGACAGCTTGGCTGTATCGGCCTGGTCAATTGTTATTGAATTGCACAAATATAGCTGAAATACTCTAACAAAACTTACTTGCAGCAAGATGTAGTTTACTTTGTAAAAACGAGTGAAAATAGAAAAGTAATCGCTACTTAGAAGGCTTGTTTTATTTATTTTTCTCGAAACTCGTCAAATATAAATGGGCTCATACGAGAGTGCCCGTGCATTCATCGCCTTCGCAGGGACCAGTAGGGAACGTTCCAGGGATAATGTGCACTTCAGATGTGAAATACATTTCACGGTTAAAGTAGTCGCTATCGTATCTTCCCTGCAAACAAGAAGTATATTTATCATTCTAAGTCCCAAATTTTAAATGCATTTTCTCAATCCATCCAGTTGCATTCATGCTGCAGTTAATGTAGAAAACGGACAGTATGTGTTACAATTTGGCTCTGTCATGGCAGAAGAATGTGTTTTTGTGCTTTATAGGAAGACACAAGGCAGACACTAAGACAAAACATATGAATGTGGATATATATATATATATATATCTAAAGTTTATAATAATACAATTGTGTGTCTAGGTTTTCTTTCTCTTATGTCAAGTTTTATTATAACTATGGTGTTTCAACAATGCTGTTGCTATTATTATTATTATTATTTTTATTATTATTATTATAATCATAATTATAATGATTATTATTATTATTATTATTATTATGTTACATACTATGGCTTCGACGTCACCCGGTATCCAAGGAACGTCCTGCTCGTAGTTCTCAGGCCAGCCAGCTGTCAGACGAAAGTCTCTCCTAAAAATAAAAACATATGCTCAGACAAAATGTTACTCCTTGGTGTGGCAGCATTATTATTATTTTTATTATTATTATTATAATCATAATTATAATGATTATTATTATTATTATTATTATTATGTTACATACTATGGCTTCGACGTCACCCGGTATCCAAGGAACGTCCTGCTCGTAGTTCTCAGGCCAGCCAGCTGTCAGACGAAAGTCTCTCCTAAAAATAAAAACATATTCTCAGACAAAATGTTACTCCTTGGTGTGGCAGCTTACTTATCACTAAAATAAGATAATCAGTACGATAACCATTGCCTGTAAAACTCTTTAATTGTTAAACGAAGAAACTTGTTCTTATGTGTCGTCGATGTTTAGAATTCTAAATCCTGCTTTGAACAGCTTCACTTCAATAGTTCTAACTGTTTTAAGATCAAGTGTACATTTCTATGAAAGTCAATAAAGCACTAACTTCTGTGCCAGTTTATCTCAGTTATCATTTTAAAATTATTTTGTCTGAAAACGTGTTTAATTTTTTTCATCCACAAAAATTAAAGCGTCTAAAACTAAAACTGAAAAATTATAGAATGTGTACAGTTAAAGTAGAATTTTTGATTGCATAGTACTAGCCGTGGTTATCTATATGGTACAACTTATAAATAAAATTCGTGCAATTTCATATCTTCTGCTTTTCTTAACTGAGAAATTCTTGCAGGTATGCCGGTTTCGACCTGAATAGATTATGTACCTGGAGTTTGTTTTGAACGCCGAAAATTGGTGTGACTGACCTGGTTATATTTTCAGGGGTCAAGGCCACCATACCACGCACATTCACTGGTTCCACATCGGCGCTGAATGTTAACACTCCGCCACCATCCGTCTTACATTACACAGTGAACATAAATGCATTTTCTTGATATAAAGTGTTTTTTATTATTTTTGTCCATAATAAAACATTTGTATTTACATCTGAATATATGTGAGTTCATGGCAAATTATAGTTTATTTTGAACAAACAATAACATTTTTTTCGGTGTTGCGGTAGTCTTAACCGATACAGTGCTGAATCTGTTAAATCCATAAAAATCATAAATTTGCACCAATATGACAATTTCAACTACATTCAATTCATTAAATAAAACCATGTCAAAAACTGACCTCCTCTCTGGTTGAATTGACCACAGGTAACGCACTCTCGCCTTCCTGTGTTTTAAAATAGTTTAACCAAGGAAATAGCTCTGATAAAATTTACTTTAAAGATTTTAATTATATCTTTGTTTTCAAAGTTTTTAAAAATGATATTGTGCAAAATGCCATGTGTAAAAAAGGCTCATGTTATTACATTTAAATGAAAACCATATGCATTTATGCAAAAACTTAACAAGTACTAGACGCAGTTCTGTTACTTTGTTTCGTGAATAAATATTATTACTCAAAGCTTTTAAATTTGCTAACCGATATTTTTTTCAGGTTTTCTCGTCATGTAATAACGTGACCGGCCACGCTTCTATTTCAATGAAGTTTATTACTTAAGCAGTTCAGTCGAATGCTTATTTTCAAATGCATCACAGTTTTTTAACCTGAAATCCATTCTCTATGTGTCCATGTATAACAGAATGATGCCGAACATAATAGGTGTGTAACATGTTAAAATCGAAATCTGTAGGTATTCTTTTTGGTGATGTATTGTTTGGTTGAAATCGCTTAAAGAATAATCCTGACTGCTGCATCACCAGTCACATGAATAATACAACTGACGAAAATTAGATTATTGTAGCAAAACTTACGTTGACAACTATCATGGTCCAGCTGACAACAGTATCATACACTCGGAGCCAGTGTGGAAATAAATCATGTTCGCAATTCGGTGCCATCCTGCATCAATATGAAGCATTTATTAAATATCTATATCAGTCCAGGCAAAACAAAGCAATTCGTACTTGTTAAGACTTTTCTAACATCAAAAACAATTATAAACCATATTGATGTCTTGTTAGTTATACATTTACAAAAATGCATACATGATGTGTTTGGTTCCACCAATCAGATGCCACCATGTGTGACTGTCCTGATTGAGAAAAAACTGGTCTCCTGTTGCAGACACCATAAGTTTGGGTGGCTTTTCCAGTCTGCTTCTGTACCCTTTGTAAACATCACAGAAAAGTTTAAGCATTGACCAACAATTAAGAGTTTAAAAAAAGTAAATATAAAATTAAAATCTAATAGTGGAATTCTTTCAGATGTACATTAATATGACTTCGGAATGCATATAAAAGGATGCCAACTACCATCTACTGAAATATTCGCTAACCTGTGATCTATCTACGGAGCACATATATAAACAAGAATGCCAAATACCACCTACTGAACATATCTTCTAGCTCAAAGATAGGTTGAGCAATTGGTTTTGTCAGATATTGTGTCAAATTATGCTCATAATAATCCTTCAAAGCGTAGGAGTATGCTCCATCCATAGCCATGTAATGAGCCATCACAGTTTCCTCAAAGTAGAGTAGACTCATGACCAAGGGCGCGACGGCAATAACACGCTGATCTGTAGCCGCTGCCGACCACGATGTCCAGCCTCGCTTCAAATACATTATATAAATTATTAACAATTCTTACAGTGTCTCTTGATGTGGATTAATCTTTTTTTCACAAATTAGCAAAAATTGTTGCAACTGTACCAAGGGATAGAACAATAGCAGATGTTTTGCTTGTAATCAAGGTTATAAAGTGAACTTCCCGCCTTATCTCATGACTATAGACAAGCGTTTGCAACACTCAGTGCGTCATTCGTCAAGCAATATTTCTATTTAGCAAGCATCTGACCACAAACCAATATGCAAAGCACAGCTAACCTGCTAAATGGGAGTTACACTCATTCTTATATTTGCCTTTCATTTATATTGCTGAGAGACAAAATATAAAACTGAATATTTAAAACATGATGAACCAAGTAAGTTTGACATATTTAGTTAAGTTTAATATTTCTTTCTGTTTATTTTTTTACTGAAACGTACCTTGGATCCCCCGCTGACTATAAACCTTTCTACGTTGAAACCTTCCTCGTATGTGTTGGCCACTTCATATATTGTATCAAAGCCTTTCACGGCAGCCTATGTTCAAGAAACACCTCTGGCAATGGATGCTTTTAGAGTTAACATCTCTGCAGAAATCATTTGAATCTTTCTATGTATACACATGAAGTGTCAAAAACTTCAACAACGTCAACAGCATTAAAAAAAATTGTTAAAACAATCTGTCTGTTGAGTAACAAACTAATAGAAAACATTCCATCGCATTACATATAAAAGATCTAATTCCAGTATAAACACACAAAGAAAGAAACACGGAAAACGTAATTTTCAAAAATTCTTTGAATTTTTTTATTCACTGGGAAAGTGATTTCGACAATCATCATAACTCTAAGTAGAACTGAAAAGTAAGGGACAAAGATCAGCTCATGACCACTTCTTGCCTGGTGCATGAGGTAAACCACTGATATTGTTTTACTTGTTACCAAGGTAGCATTGTAAAGAATTAGGCCAAAAATTGTTTCTGGATAAACTGTTTCTATTACAAGAAATTGTTCTATGGATGTTTTATGCCTTAAAATTGAAATTCATCTCATCGACCAAGCTTTAATCTACCTACGCATGAAGAAAGAAACATAAAACCAAATGCTAGTTCGGTATTTTATATAACTATAGCTACTAATTGGATAAAACATTTGTGTATTGTATCAGCATTGTTGTAATATTTTTCAATGGTCTCGCGACACTGTGTTTAATCAATCTGGGTGGCATCAAAAGAATATAGAAAAATTACCACGAAAATTCAAGCTGTCTTGGAAGTATGTTAGTGCTCAAAATTGAGATTATCGTTTGATACTGGACATGTATTTGTGTAGATCAGTGTGTATATATGTATTTGTTGATACCTGTCTACGGCCTAATGGCATTTTTCTATAAAAATTTGATTGCAGAACATAAATTTATTGTTTCTAGGCTACCTTAGTCATGGGACACCTGAGAATGATGTCCATGTCGGGCTCCTCGATGCCATCCTGCTCGTAACGATCGATGGCCCACTTCCACGTATATGCAATGATTGCGTCTTCACTCCTGTAACGCTGTTCAGGATCGTCCTGCAAGTGAAACGCGAAATACTGAACGTATAATGGGATTTCGAGAAATGTTAAACATTTACTCATTAGATTTAAGCAACACAATTCGTCGTTGTTTCTTCACTATGATAGATATTTTGTTGCGTATGCCGCCATGTCAAGCCTTTCGCAAACATGGGTGAGGAAAAGTAACATCAGGATTAATTTCACGATATTTTGGCCGTTGTGTTCCTTGTAATTTTAGTTAAAAATAATTTGCGCCTTGTAATTTTTAGAGATCAGTCAGAGCGCCACTGGAACCTTTGGCAAGTGAGTGATCCAGTAACTTTAATTACATTAATTACAGTATAAGTGGTAACTACAGTTAATGAAGTGCAATGGGGACAAGTACAGCAACACCTCCCTCCGGATAAACTTGCATAATGTGAGACATAATATGTAAAAACCTAGTTTTCTAAAATGTTCCTTGCTCTTGAAGTATTTGACTCCGAACCTCTGGGTGCAATCATGAAGGAGATATTTCGCTTTGTATATTTCATGACGTCACAAGACACTGACGTTGAAGTCATAGATTAAGCATTATTTCACATAAATCCAGAGGCCACGGTCCAACATATATGCGCCAAGTATGACTTCCTAGGCTTTGGAGATGCGTGAAAACAAAGAAAACGAACAAAAAATTGAGAAAAACAAGAAAGAAAAAAAGAGAAAATATATAAAGAAAAGCTTTTGCAATGCCAGGTAATGCAATAACTCGTTGTGTAAAGTGTGCGGTATTAATTGCTGGTCTTAATTCTGAGGTGGCCTGGTGTACATGTTGGAATAAACATATTTAAAATAGAAATTACTGTGCGGTAATTGTCTTGATACCTATTGATACGTACATAAAACATGAGTGACTGGTTGGGTACTTGTCGTATCCACGCAAAGATAAGACCTGTGTCGTTTGCTGCCCATGCTGCACCCAAGTTGAAATAAGATGTCCGATCTGGCCAACTGTCAAATAAAACATGGTTATGACTATACTGATGCAAAGTAATACGGCTACCACATACAAGGCTGTAGTAAAATACAATACTAAAGATACACTGTTAGTGTTAGGAGAAAGTCAGGTCCTAAAAACGGCACCACATTTTACATTATGTGTTAATAAGATACAGAAGGAAACATCGAATTTCACAGTGTGATTTCTAGCGTCTCAGATGGAACTATCTTGCTCCTTAGTATTTGTGTCATCTGTTTATAATGCTTACTCTTCAGGGTCATCGTTTGTATTTGACCCACCATCGATGAAGAGGAAGGCGACATCGGTGTGCATGGGGTTATGCGGGACAGCGATGCCCATCATGTGCCACCAGTACGAGCGAGTTACGCGCGACTCTGTCAAGTATTCAATCAAATAACGGGTCAGTACATAATGTAATCTCAAGCAACAATGCACTGGTTCTTTCATGTAATATTTTCATTAATTTATATGGTGACTGTGTGCCGTAAAACTGTTTTCAGAAACTAGCACTACATTAAGAAAATATACAATGCTGAAACATATCAGCTCTAACAAAATGTTAAAATATCTTTACAAAGAACGGTCATAAGTGTAATCTCTATAAAAAAAGTCAGATTTAAAAAGCAACACAGCATTTGTTAGTATAAACACAAATTCAGACTGCATTTATGCCCACCATTTAGCCATTTCTGGGATGTCATGTTGACGAGATATACCGTGACATCTTGGTACTCTATAGTGTCGTGGAGATACCATGAGAAGGCACCATCGTCTCTATGCACATATTCATCTAAGTGTGTTGGCTCGTCCTAAACAGATTACGCAACTTGCGTTGTCTCAAACAGTTATCACATATCATTACACCGTTTTTCAACGCTAATTGCGGTTGGCAGTAAGAATTCATAGGGATTCCGACTTAGAATAAATCACAAATTTTAATTTTCCTGACCTTCTTACTGATTATTGATGTCAATATATTAATTTACTTTAATTTAACAGTCCATTTGAAACTCAAAGTTTAACACTCTAATTTATTTCTATACTATCAGTCATTTCGTTTATTTTATTTTTAATACACTTAAAAGCGTGTGATGCTCATTAAACTAGCCTTACAAAGCTTATAAAGTTTGCATTCAATAACCTTAACTTATCAAGCTCATAAAAGCATAGAATTTCTCAATAGGATCAACTTATAAGCTAAATCTAGATCCATGTCTCAATATGCAAATGTAGGGAGATTTCAACCCACCAGAGTATCATTATACGCACTATATTTTAACGAAAGAGGGTTAATTAATTGGAAAATTATATCATTTTCAGCTTATGACTGTGCATAGTGCTGAATTTATTTTAATCATAGAAATCTTCCCATACGTTTATGCTACCGGAAATTCTAGATTTTGTTCCTGTAATTAGCGGACTAAAACTAGTTAGCCTGACTGAAATACCTACGAATTAAAGCTTTCCCGCACAGCTACTTACCCAGTCGAAATCCGGTATTTCTGATCCGTCCTGTGAAAGCACCAGTGCAGCAAGCGTGCACCAGATGACTACGTATAAAGTCTTCATGTTGGCGTCTACACCGCGCCTTACTTGTTTTCCCTCGAGGAATGCCGCGTCATACTCAAGTCATCACAGTGATATGCTGTTATGGTTGGGAATAACTCTTATCAACAAGATAAGTTACAGAGTTGTCGTGGGAACTGAGAGTATTTTGAGATTTGATTTCAGATACGCTGAAAGGAGTGCCCGCATACACTCACATCGTTACTTCACATTATCACACACTCATAACTAGCCTTGCACTAATTATAGTGTCTCAGCTCAACAACTCACATTTTGCGCCTTAACTTATTACTTTTAATTACTTAATTCGATATTATGTTCTTATATGTAAGTCTGATTTAACAGGAAAGGACTGAATTTAATCTAAACTGGAATTTATTGTCATTCTGAGGCACATCACGCAATGTTTTTTTAAATATCTTTAAACATTTTTGTTCAAAAGACAACGAAGCCAGTTGAAACGACATAGAAAAAACTATGAAAACAAGAGTACTCCTATTATTATATTTCAGAAAAAGAAGCTATATAACGAGGAAGAACTTGTTAAAATGCCATGCGACCTACAAGTAGTTAAAGTCATGAATAATCTGTAACTTATAAACCATCTAGCATTTATACTTAATTTCAAGTTTACTGCACTGCTGAAATAATAATATAACGATCAAAGGAAACTTCCAAAAAATCTGTTGTCTTAAATCTTCATTGACATTTCGATCATGCATATATTTGACAAGAAAACTAGATTTCAGTAGAAAATGTTACATTCCTGCGTACTTTTGAATTGAATGCTGATGTGATGAAATTAATAGATTTTTGTTTCAACAATGCATCAGCAAATTCTGATTTCAGCTACAAAGTAGAAAATTAAATTATTGCTTCTTAGGGTCAAATTAAAATCAAACGAATATATGACATTAAAATCTCATGAAGACTACTGATTTTTCAAGAAGGCATATATAGCAGTCTCTTTCGGCATTTTTATATACATATACACATATAAACTGACCAGATCAAGACCAAACTTGAGCGGCATGCATCATATTGTGCCTGATATAGACATCGAATTTAATGGATCATTTGAGTAGTCAAATAATACTGTGTGTTCAACTATGTAGAATATATAGAATATATATATATATATGTTACAGCGAATCTGTAAAACCAGCGAATCTATAGATTCGCTGAAAATTTCAGCGAATCTGTAGATTCGCTGACTCACTTAGCGAATCTGTAGATTCGCTGAAAATTTTCAGCGAATCTACAGATTCGCTGGTTTTTCACCTAAAAAATTATACAGATTCGCTGAAATTGCCTGATCGGCCATTTTTACCGACATGATCACTTGTTTTTGCTAATATTTGAAATTTAATTGCTTTTTATGTGATTACGCCAGTGAAGGGACTTTTGTGTGAAGGGGCTTTATTAAAATCGGGCTTCATTTTCTTTTTCCATTGCTATTAACTCATTTCATGGAGCTGAGGTTTTTTGGTCATTTGATGAAAATGCAGCGATTTATATGCTCTCACACCGGAATAAAGTTTCTATACTTGAAATCCTTGTCCTATCAGTTTCTCTTAAATTAAAATATTAGTGTGCTGAGCATCGAAAATTAACACTGGTTAGATAAGCGTACCGTAAATCAATTGCAATTTATATCACCCGGAGGTGAAGATATTTTTGTGTTGCACTCACGGAAAAGTAACTGCAATCTGGCTAATAGCAATTTGAATGATACTCAGAAGGGAAGTAATGATTGTAATTTATTTAGAAACAATAGTATTAAGATTTGCTGTGATCACTTTTATGAAAGACGATAACACAAAGAGAGAAACTTAATTTAAGCCTTTGTGAATATTGATAGCAAATATTTTCGAACGCTTTCCAATATTTCATTTGAGACTAGAAATTCGCATTTCAACAATGCATTTTAAAGCTAGTTAAATAAAAATATGTGTGAAATAAGTGAATCAGCGAATCTACAGATTCGCTGAAATTTTCAGCGAATCTATAGATTCGCTGGTTTTACAGATTCGCTGTTATATATATATATATATATATATATATATATATATATATATATATATATATATATATATATATATATATATATATATATATATATATATATATATATATATATATATATATATATATATATATATATATATATATATATATAATGTTTCATCAGGTCAAACAACGAAAGGTGAATGAAAAGAGACTTGAATCTAGATTGGAGATTTCAAGGATGGTTTAGTTTCTCGACAATTTATATTCACGTTTCTTTTGCTGACCAAGACGTTTTATATTGCAATTAATTACCTACGAAAAAAATAAAGCTACTTATTCCTTTCACCTCTTACCCTCTTAATGAAGTTTTTGTACCTGAGATAAACTTGAGCCTGGAGCTAGAGCTGCTGTGATTGAATTAACTGTTTTTTTTTTTTTCAAATCTATTTTCAAATGTTCAACGTAATTGTGCTTGAAAATAACCAATAATATAATTGAAAATATCTATGTAAAACAGTGGCAAGAATACATTAAGTCGCCCATTAAAGTTATTATATTTTTTAAGGTACGAGTGAAGATTTAAAAAGAGCTTGTTTCTTGTTAGTGCACATTGTTTCAGGCTCTTGTCCTCCACGGCTGTGATAGGCTGCGCTATTTTGACGAATGCATCCGCAATCCGACGAGTCTTCTTAAACCTAATAAATACCCATGTTTTCTATTTTTTAATTTTCCACTTCACATGTTTCAGTTGTCGGTTTCTTCCACTAGGCTTATCCTCTTAAAATCGTACGTACTGTATTGATGGGTATTTTCCAAAACTTGGCGTGGGGTGAACAGTTCCGTTTGGATTCTCGTTTGTGAGCTGTCTCCTCTCTCGGTAAGTACTTGTAAAATAAAAAATATCCACTTTTGTTCCATAGTCACTTACCGGCAAAATCCAAGCGTTTAATAATAATAAACGTGGGAAAATGACGTGAAACTAAATTAAACAGGGACCGATAATCACCGCATTTTTATAAATATATCGGATTCACTGTGTAAAGATTGTAAAAATGCAGAAAAACACGAGTAAACGAAGATGGGTCGTATTTATAAAACAGATGAAGAAAGCAACATAATGAGTGCTTTTGGTAAGAATTGCTACTTTTTTAACATGAGTGCTTTTTAAGGAAACTGCACTGGCTATAAACGAGTAACATAAAAACCAAAAGAGAGGAACTGCAACAAATGTAAATGTGAAGTAAATCCAATCAACTGACTCTGGTAGTAGCTATATGCTTTACTCTCCATGCTTTACTCCAGACATTCCTAGCTCCATTCCAGACTCCATGCTCTACCCCAAACATTCTAGCTCCATTCCAGATTAAAAGTTACAACTCTGACTTCTGGTTCCACACAAGACTCCACTACGGAATCCATTCTGTTTTCTAGAATAGCCCTATAGATAGTTTGGATAGCCTCACATTGTAAATCGTTCAACTACTACATTATCTATCATTTCAGTGGTGTAGTGGCACTTAACTATTATATTTACTAGTTGTTATTGAATTTACTGCTTGACAACTTAGTGATTAAGAAGCACGTGGATTAAGACTTAGCCATACATCACTTTCATTGTGTTTTGTACTAATTTCAACTTCACCTTCAAATAAAAACGCATCAGCGCATAAAATACGAAATCTCTCTTAAGCTCGTAAATGTTGTCGAAATCTTACACTTAACTATTAACTTCAATGTTAAGAATAATACAAGTGAAATTAATGTTGTCATAAATGAGGGACAAAAAATTAAACAACCTGTTTTCATTAATATCATATGAAGAAAAAATAAAATACTAATACTGACATCCGCATCAGTTGAGCACACTCTTGTGATATGATTTATCTATTCTTTATAGACAAACAAAGCTGTATTAAATACAAACTGTCATCATATGTTAGATAAAAGGAGTTAATCTTTGTGACACTTTCTTGTGGAAGGCTGTAGCAATTGTTCTCCAGTTTATCTAATTAATGTAAGTAATATGACTCTAATTCAATGTATCTGAACGTTTCTTTTTTTAACCTTAATTTTCCGTTTCGCAGTATAAAGTATATTATTTACACGTGTTTCATGTATAAGAGTATTTGTTTCTAGTCTTAGTCTTTCTACTTATTTATTCATGCACTCTGTGCCCGTATATTCTCTTACTGCTCCCACTCCTCATCAACCCACGTTTTCATACTCACGTTTAATAGCATTACACTGTGCGATCCTTACAATCAGTGTAATTCCTCATTTCTGGAGCAAGGATATTCCAACTATACACGGGTCAGCGTCCAACAACGATCCGTCACCAGGACGTTAAGTGCGATTGTGAAATTTTCGAAAGATGTTGACGCTGGGGCGGGGTGACGGGCAGGGGTTTAAATAAGTCAGCAAATTACGCCGGGTCCTGTACTGTGAAGACAGTTATAGTTGTGATTTTGTACATATTAATGGCCTCAGGGTCAAAATGGAGCAGTTAAAATAAGTACCAGAAAAGGAGGGAACAAAACAACCCCGATCAAACTGGCATCGGTCAAAATAGAGCCTATAAAGCCATTTGAATCTTTCCAAAAATATAATAAAGCAGATTTGGTTTTTAATTCCCTTACCTTTTACCTCTCAGATACTTTGAAAAGTTCACCTGAAATCTGGTTCGCCTACGCAATAAATTAAGATAAGCCACATAAACCGCTCCTTTAATCCTTATCATTGGCGTAAAATCCGTGCCGTAGCTACTTTTCACGTTGACTGGTACTACAAAATAAATAGAAACAAAACAAAAAAATACAAGTAACAAGCTCCGATTAACCAGTGTGATTATCACTGGTGCCATCCTTACTCTCAAACCCCTGGCAGTTTTCGGTGGCATTTCGGTTCCATTTTGCCCCCCCCCCCCCCGCCCCCGCCTCCTTCTTCTGTTCTTCTGTAGGTAAAATTTCATTTCGACCGGATTTTTTTTCAGATACCTGACATCTTTGCATACAGATATTTTTTTACAATTCTCGTAGCTGTGCAAACATCTCGTGTCAAAAATAATTGTTCGACGAAACAAAAAAGAAACAAAAAAGATAATTCTTTCAAGAACGCGAAAACATCTGAAAGTTTAAGATTTTTGTATTGCATATGGTAATTTCGGGCTAACGTCTTAATGTCTAGAATGGACCCCTGTCAAGATAAATACATGCCATCGTGGAGAACGCAGCTCCCAACCGGAACTGAAAATACAAGATGGCGACCATGGTGACCTTGCAATTAGTCAAGGTCAAAATAAAAACTAGAGTGTACTTTACCACTGTTACAGGTCATCTATATACCACATATCGCAGGAAACGGATTATCAGGGTGAGAGTAACAGTCAATGATAAACTGACAGACGACGGATAGACGGAAAGATTGACGGGCAATACCTAAATCCATAGTCCCTTCTTGCCTTTAAAGCTGCGGTTGGGACAAAGATAAGACAATGTGTAACCCTTTACGAAATAAATCTAAGAGCAGAAGTTATGAAGTTATGGAGAAGGTTTAATGCAAGAACATTAATGCCCAGTGGGCCTACATTAAGTCCTATTAGTTACATGACCATTTTAGGTAAGAACGCTTGCCTACTGGATCCGGATTCTCCTGGATCCGCCACTGTTTGATTACTAGTATTTGTGTGTCTATATTTTAGGTGTATCATGTTTAAAGTGACACTTTTAATAAGCACGGGCAGCAGCGATGTGGCCGCATATCTCTTACCTCTGACAGGTGAGTGTTCTATATCACGCTGACACATCATCTGCTGACACATGGGATCGCCAATCGTAGCCAACCAGTCCATTATCAGAAGGAGTCTTATTTATTTTAATTTTAAGCATAATCATTGTAATATTTTATACCTGTAGTATACACTGTCATTGTAGGCTACTTAACTAATGTAGACGTTGAGGTTCGTGTGTTAGATTTAAATTTTTACAGAAGTATTTCAGTGTACATCTTATAATAGAAGTTGTTTTACTGATGCCTGAAATGAACATGTAAACTGCCAAATAACTTGTTAATGTTGCCACATTCAACATGCTTCTAATGACATCTTTCTGACTGTCAAACCATTATTTCTTTCTGTGTATTCTGAAAACAATAAAATGGATATTTAATCGTTGTCAGTGAACCTAACGGTGATTGGTGTGTTATGTAGTTTACAGTCACGTCACTAAACACAGCAGTTGCTGTTGATAGGTATCAGATTTTTTTTGTTAATTTTTGTCACCAAATAATTTTGATAAGGAAGTTCAGGAATACTTTTTGTCCCTCCGAATGTCAAAAAGCAGGCACTTAACAGTTTATGTGGAAGATTCATTGGTGTAAATGTTTTTTTTTTTTTGTTTGTTTGTTTTTTTTTTGATAAAAGATTGTAGATAAATGCATGCAAGAGCAGAACGTGGCAGGGAGAGAATGGACAGGCTGTCGCCGTGGAGACCAAGTTCCGTGTCACCGACATTCGCCCAGGCCTCTGACGCGAGTCCCCGCTACCCCTCACATATTCAGTACATCTTTGGGGACTGGAAATCGCGCAGAAAGTCACGTGATGCGAACAGCGGAGATTGGCGATCGAATCAGTCGTTAATATCTGTAACAAGTGCCTCGAATTCACGGAGAAAATGCTGCCTGTTTTGGATGACGTCAGCCATTGTGTTGGCCCTTTTGTTAATCTCCTTCGTCGCCGTGACAGCTGTTACACTGTTTGGAGTATTCGAAGGTAAGTCAATCAGAATGTGAGTTTTAGAATCGCCGTACCCAATCTACAAGGCAGTGAGGAGTGAAGACAGTTCACTTTCCTGAAGTCAAAAGCTATAAGCCATCAGGCAAAAAAAAAGTAGGGTGGGAGGGTGGGGGGGGGGAGAGAAAAAGAAGCCAAGGCATTGTCCGCAAGGTGTGCTGTCAAGGGGTGCTGTGGTCAAATGCCTCTCCGGACTCGGGCTTTGCGCTATAAATAGGACAGTACAAGGCTTTTGTCTGGTGTAAAAAGTTTTTAGGACATGTTGTGTGGAAATAGTATAAAACAGTTCTGTTTTTCATCCCATGTTAACAAAAAAAATTCATCGGCCCGCCAGTGATCGTTAAAAAAATGTTGCGAACGTGTTTCTGTTCCGGAAAAAAATTACTCAAGTGTGAATTTCGTGTTTGCTTTTCGTTTTAGTAATTAAATGTTATAGATAACACATTGTTTTTACAAAACACTCAATCAATGACTTCAAGAGGTGTTATTTTGAATTTTTTAAACTTTTTTCTTTGAAAAAGAGAGCGCCAAAGAAAAAAAGCAGTGATTTTTTTCAACAAATACAACGCGTAAGTGCTGCAGCAGCACTTGCAAAAGCCTCTCGCATATACCACACTGCACATTGCACATTACACAAATGAGGTGCACTTTATTTACATACGCCAAATGCACTGAGCATGGTGAACTGCTTGTACTGTAATGGTTTTATAAAAACGAGGCGTGAATGCAGAATCTTACAAAGTCATTCTAAATGCACTGAATGTTCATGTAAAAATATCAGCTTCACTTGGGAACTATTCTTGGTGAGGATGTGAGTGAAGGGGGTGCCATTTCATTGAGTATGCAAAGCTACGTTTTTCTTGGAAAGGTTTTGGGCTAGCAAAAAAGATTCTTAGAAAGGTTTCGGAATCTGAAGAAAACATTGACTTGTCTGTGAAGGAAAAGCAAAATCAAAATCAGGCTGAAAAGTTTTTAAAATTCTACTCGTACGCAGAAATTGATTTAATTCCCTTTGGCCAAGTGTTTCATATTTCGCCTTCGAGAAATAGGTTCTCCTTTTTATCTTCTTTTAACTACATGTAGTTTTATTGCAAATAGTAAAATTTTCTTATTTGTTTAATAAAAAAGCTGTTTAATCTTAATCTGCTAAAAATCTCATGACAAATAAGAGAAATTTTTCTCAACACATTTATTGGCTAATCATTTGACTTTCAGGCGGGCTTTATTATATTTATTATGCCTCACCCTGTAGTGACAGATCTTTTGTATGTTTTTTGCCCTTTCTATGATGTTAGTTTCATTGTTAACGGTCAAACTTATGTGCAACTAACGGGATAAAGTCAGTGTTTTATAGCGAGTATATCACAACAACGGCATACGAGGGAAGTATCTAGTCGATTTCAGGTTCCAAATGACAATTAAAATTCTGTTGCAAAGTGCCAAATAAATGCACTTCTGCATTGATATCTTTCTATCCAAACAAGTCCTTTGTGTACAGAATTAGTTCTAATCCCCTCCTAATTGCATACATCGAGTCTTTAAGGAAGCAGATTTTTTCTCTTTACTTATACTAGGAATCACCGACTGTAGTTTGTTCAGCACATACCTGCTTTGTTCTGTGACCGGAACAGGATATCATGACCCGCCCCCCATCCCCCACCCCCCCCCCCCCCACATACACACCATGGAAGCCAAATTATCCTAGGATATCCTGGCCATCTGTTTATACAAAACTAAAAAGAAAGTATTTTATATAATTTATTTCTCAGAACACTGACACTGAAACAGTAAATACAATCAATATCGTACAAAAAGAACAAATAAAATAAAATCAAAGCACCCCAAGAGTTCAGGTTGCAGTTCCATATTTCATAAACCGAAGTGTAATGTTCGTTTATATTTGAAATGTGCACATCCTGTGATTCGCCTTTCTAAGTTTTGTTAAAGGATTTTATGGCAGATCCCTGAGCTTTGTAGGGAAGTCAGTCATAAGTGAGGGCTAAGATGTACGGAGGCCAAGATATCAGGGGAAGAAGATATCCTGGGACACCGGTCCTATTTGCCGGGTTCAAAATGGTATTTGGGGCTGGCAAAAGTGGCCGTTTCGTTCGATTTGGGGGGTAGTTCGACTTGTGGAGTTCGTTAATAACAGAAATGGATGGAAGAATTTCAATTCTGGTGAAAAGTGGTCCGATTTGGGGAGGGGGTGGGGTGGTCAGATCCCGGGATTCTTGTGGATAATCTATTCCTGGGCTATGGAAAAAATATACAAAGTGCTACTTTTATTTCTGCAGTAAGTCATTTTGTATCTATTATTTTTATTATATGTCTTGCTAATTCAATGCAAAATACATCCACTGCTCTTGAAGTGAAGTGTGCGTAGGTGTGAATGAGCACCTGGAACTCTCAACCGCAGTATATAAAACTCCCACCAGCATCTGAGATGGTCTACCCCCTCAAATCCGGTGCATATAGACGCCAGAGGAAGGTTTTAAAATATTCTTCCAAAAAATGTCTCACTGGTCCCAAACAGACGTCCGGAGAATGACGGTTAGAAATATAGCAGGCAAAATTCCTTAGAGATATATAAGAGCTATACTGATGTTAAATTTACTTTATCAAGACAAAATTTTCAATATTTTCATTACTGACCTGGAGTGAATTTTCTTTGTTTTAGTCAATATTTTTTTCATCAACTTGGTGCAGTCTCCATGTGATTTATTTTATTTGGAGCAGGGTTCGGTGGTGGTGGGGTTACCTGGCTAGTACAAACGATTACTTCCCAGTTGGACTGCGGTCCAGTTGGACTACAAATTGCTGATCCCAGTTGGACTACGATTGTAACATTCCCAGTTGGACTACGTTTTTTTTTGTTCCTAATTGGACTGCGATTTTTGACAAAAAATGGGGTAGGGGAGGTGGGGATGTGATAAGAAAATCGAATTGCAAGTCGACTTGAATTCCAAATTCCAAGATCAAATTGTAATTATAAATGCCCTTGATCAGCCATCTTGGAACGATCGAAAGATGTTCTCTGATTGCAATTAGGATTTCCTCTTGCAATTCAAAAATCAGGACGATTAGTTATTAATATCAACGATTGTTGATCTTCCATCGTCTTTGATAGCAAGCTGTTCAATCAAAATATGTACAGCATAGATGCATTAACCCCCACCTCGAACCATACTGGCCTCCTAACAAAAGCGTAGTCAACTGGGAACCAAAAAGGCGCAGTCCAACTGCATGGGATGTCAAAACCGTAGTCCAACTGGGAACAGCAAATCATACTCTACCTGGGCTGCAGTAAAGCTGGGAATTCACCATACAAACAGACGAAATAAATAGCTCACTATTGTGTTGTGACGTCATGTTTAGTTTTTTGTTTATTTAACAATTATTTTTCACTTTTTTATTTTATTTTGCAAGAATCAAGAGTTAGAATGAGAACCAGCGAAGTCTTTTCTTTAGGAGCAGTTATAAGTAGCAGTGACGTCACGTCAATAATTTGACTTTTCGCACACAAACAGAAACCATGAAGTTAATTTTCCCGTATATTTTTTGGCAAAAATATGAAAGAAGGTGCTTTAAAATATATTTATGTGGACGACATCTGTGTTTAACTTGTCGGAATTCGCTACTGCTTCCTGAAATACACCATCCTGGAATAATGCGAACACTATCACTATATGTTACCCATTACATAAAAGTATAAGGTATGTCGCAAAAGAAATAAGGGAAACAAAAACAACAACAACAACAACAACGAAAGAAAGAAAGAAAGAAAGAAAGAAAGAAAGAAGAAAGAAAGAAAGAAAAGAAAAAATATATTATGTAAGCCCATCTGCTTTCTAATTGAAAATAACATCGAAATTGAAACATGCAAAAAGTACAATCTGTCCTTCGGGTGAGTGGCAGGCAATATTTAGAAGTGTCTGGCCCAAAGTTTTTATTTGAGGCCCACGGCTGACAGTTCGACTGTTCTTCAGGCGCTACTAACTGTTATTTTATCTATTGTTCAAAGTATCTGGGCTATTAATAACTTGAATTTAGAGCTCGCAATACAACAGTGGCGACATCTCCATAAATTATTTGCCATTTTTATCTAATCAAAACCAGAGCTCTATTGCGGATAACATTGTTGAAATTTTTCTCAGTTGTGCAATACCAAATACCACGCTATGCAATTACTGAAATTAAAACGAGAACCTATTTCTCAAAAGTGAAATATTAAACACTTGGCCAAAAATTATATTTTTAAAATCACTTTCTCTCTTCGAAAAGAGTTTCAGCCTGATTTTGATTTGCTTTTCTTTACAGACAGGGCAACGTTTTTTTTCAGATTCCAAAGCCTTTCTAAGAAACTTTTTACTAGTTTAAAACCTTTCTGGAAAAGAAAACATAACATTGCTACTTACCAAGAATAGTGCCTAACTGAAGCTGATAATTTTCCTGAGCACTGAAGTGTATTTAAAATGACCAGGTAAGATTTTGCATCCGCGCCTCGTTCTTATAAAACGAACACAAGCATGTCACTGTGCTCAACGTATTTAGCACGGTATCGCGACTTTTCGTCGGCGACATTTCGGAGAGCGATCTTTCGTCGAGCGACTTTTCGGAGAAAGTGGCAAGTGCGACTTTTTGTCGAAATTCTTCAGAAGTTAGTAAATCATAATAAAACACATGTACATATCCATCAATGACCAGAGTTGCTCTAAGATCTCACTGATAGATACAAATTGCAATTAACAAATTGCAAAATAATGGTGCTCCCTTCAGATAATGCTCTTTAGAAAAGATTACTCATACATATTCACCAATGACCGGAGTTGCTCTAAGATCTCAAGATTAACATAATTGCAATTAACAAATTGCAAATTAATAGTAAGCCGTGATGAATCAAATCTTTGATGCCCCTTTCAAGATAATAAAAGTTGTGCTGTTTAAAAAGTTGCTTTTCTGTTTTTAGTCATGGGCATAACGCCACAAAAAGTCAATTACAAAAGGTTATCTTGAATTCCACATAGTAAAAATTTATTCCTATAAAATAACACACTTCGACGAAAAATCGCACTAGCCACTTTCGACGAAAAGTCGCGGATTCATTTAGCACATACAAATAAAGCACGCATCATTTGTGTAATGCTCAATGTAGCTGTTGGCACACGCGAGATGCTTGCTTTGCGCGTTGTAGTTGTTGATAAAAAAATCACCGTTTTTGCTTCGAGTGTTGATCATGAAAATGAAAACAAAGGCAAACAAAAGGTGAGGTGCATAACCTGGATAAAGTACCACATATGTGCAAAATTTGGTGGTCCTAGGGCCAGTATGGTCCGAGAAGTAGTGAAGACAAACTGTCGGACCAGTAAAGAGAAAAAAGATCCGAAATATTGGCTCTGTACAGCTTCAATATATTTGTTGCAAATCTTCTATTTGTTTTGTGCATGTCACGTGTAGACGTTTTGTGCTTGTCAGCTGTATGTGTTTTGTGCATGTCACGTGTAGGAATTATTTTTTGCAATTCAGGTGTAGGTGTTTTGAGTATATCAAATGTAAGTGTTTTGGCATATCGCGTGTAGGTTTTTGTGCGCGTCACCTTTGGGTGTTTTATGTTTGTCACCTGTACGTGTTTGGGTGCATATCACAGGTATTTGTTTGTGCATGTCACGTGCATTTGTTTAAGCATATAAATTGTAGGTGCTTTGTGTATGTTACGTGTAGGTGTTTTATGCACGTCACGTATGGGTGTTTTGTGTATGTCACGTATAGGTGTTTTATGCACGTCACGTATGGATGTTTTGCGTATGTTAAGTGTAGGTGCTTTTGCATATCAAATGCGAGTGTTTTGTACATTGTGTGCATTGTGTAGGTATTGTGTGCATTTCACGGTAAGAGTTGTGTGTATGCCATGTGTATATTTTTTGTGCATGTCACATATAGATGTTTTGTGCATGTCAGGTGTAAGTGTCTTGTGCATGTCACATGTAGACATTTTTTGTATATCATATATGCATTTCACGTATAGGTTTTTGTACATGTCACTTGTAGGATGTTTAGGAATTTAACTTCAAAGTAATTTTGCCTGGTTTTCACTAAACGGAATGCATTATCCAGTCAAAATAAGCACTGAGAAAGGAAGAGAAGTAGAGAGAGAGACAGACAGACAGACAGAGAAAAGTGAGTGAGTGAGTGATATAGAGAGATTGGCCATAAAACATTGTGCATGCCTGGATCGCAGCAATCCACGTTGAAATACACAAAAGCTTGAACGAATCACACACAAAATAAACTCCCCGAAAGTACGTAATATGTGGTCATGTGCCTAAACAGACTTTATTTTATCCAGACAGCACCGAAAACCTAGCTTCAACTACAGAGTCCGACAATGCGTGGACGTCACAGCCTCGACCACAAACAACAGCTGATATGACAACAGCACATCAACAGGCCACAGGTCAGGCTTGCTTCTTTGTGCAGGGAGATCGGGTATATTAGAACCCTAGTAAATCAGCGCTTGACATGGAAAAACATATGTTCATCCAATTAGTCACATATCTCAGACATATGGTAGACATTTGCTGACCACATGTATTGATCATATATGGATTTTTGTCTAAAAGGTACTAAAGTATTTTGTTTAATCTTATAGATGCAGTATGATAATGAGTATATATATATATATATATATATATATATATATATATATATATATATATATATATATATATATATATATATATATATATATATATAATGTTGGTAAAACTATGTATTTAACATGTGGGACAAATTTATTGATCATGTAGTGATCTTATGTTTACTTAGCTAAACTATAAGTATTCACCGCAAACAACATGCAGTCAACATATGTCAACCATATGGACATCATAAATAGTCAACATATGTTTTGGGCTATTATCATAAAAGGAATAATATATGTTAAAGAGATATGGTAAAGACATGTTTATATGGTCGACAAGTGCTCAACGTATGCTGACTATTTGGCAAATGTGCTGAACATATATGTAGCTTAGTGATGCTGTTAATATTGCATTCCACAGGGTGGAGGATTCTCGCAAATAGGATATTCCAGTTTGCATTTGTTATCACCGGAAATATCGAGAGAACAGCCAATCTGTTTTATTACTTATTTCAAAACAGTTTTTCTAAGCCCAAATAACGTTTGCCCGTAGAAAGTATGGTAAAAAGATATATTGTAAATATGCCCCAAATATACCGTTACTAAACAGGAAAGGAATAAAATGACTGCAGTACTACAGCCTTCTGCAGTACTTCTGCAATTTGTTTCAAAAGCGACTGCAGAAGCTTGCTTACCCAGTGCAGTTTTACACATTAACTACAAAACTATTGCATTTAATCTCAGTGGTACTGATTGTGAATTTGAAAAAGAAACTGGCATCAAATATGTTCCAGGAACTTAGAGCATTATGAATCTACAAATAACAACCGTATTTGTATCGAATTTTAGCTTAAAATTTAATTTTAAATTTTTAAAAGTCTTATCATCAAAAGGCAGTACTATCGCAGGTGATTGTTTTTAACGCTTCTTAGAGCACTTGGATACCGAAAATGACTGCAAGACTGCAAGACTGAATTAATTGAATGACTTAAGAATTTACGTCACCGATGGCAGTTAGACTGAATTAATTGAATTGCGTAAGAATTTAGGTCACCGATGACAGTTAGAAATGCATTCTACGCCAGAAAATGTTTTACTCGAGTAAGCCGAAGCAGAATCAAGCATAATACAATGAACTTGGACCAATTTGAAAGTTATTGATAAGTGGACACCGGAAAGATGTCAACCGGCGTAAAATTATTAAGCAACAATTCAAGATACACTCTGTATGTTTAAGCTTTGTATTCTTTGCTTTCTTTGCTTTCCTAACGGAATTAAGGTATCACTCTTAAATTTTGATATTTCTATGGAGTTCAGCAACAAAGTAGAGAACAGGGTAAAAGTGTTGTAAATTTGAATCTTATTTATTTAACAAAGATGGATGTATGTTTAGAATGAAACAAAACTAAAAATAATAAATCAGATTAACTTTTCTTTTTGAAGAGGGGAGATAAAATGAAGCCACATATTTTTTGCTCTGTTTCAACACTAAAATTACATTTGGTTGAAAAATTTCTAATGCATTTTTTATTTTCGAATATTCATAAAATATAATTTTATTTTAAAATCAATATTTTTGGGTTTTTAATTTTTATTCTTCTATGTATTTGCAAATAAACGAAATTCCGCAAATATGACAATCAGTCGGACAGAACTGATGTTAGCCAATTTCAGGGTTTGTCCTATTTGATTGCCCATAAAACATAATGCGCCCTTCTCCATTACCAAATGTGGTACACTTCATCTCTTTACAACATAACATTGTTGAAGTCTACTACCCCAACAGCGCCTCACGAGCCGACAGCAGCAACACAAACTACCTCAACAGCTGCAGCAACACAGGCAACCAAATCAGCTGCAACACCACAGGCAACAATGACAGCTGCAGTAACACAGGCTACCTCAATAGCTGCAACAAAGCAGACAACCATAAAAGTTCAAACAATTGTAGCAACACAACAAATTACATCTGCAGTGACACAGGAAGTTAAATCAGCTTCAACGGCAGTTATGTTTACAGCAGATGCAACCACACAGAAGCATATAGCAGATGCCACCACGGATAAGGTCAGCAGCGTAATGATAACACAAAAGAATTCGAATGAGAGTACAGCTGCACCGTCAACGCATGAACCCACGACTGTGATTACAACAGCAGCAGCTGCATCACAAGTGCACACCTCAGGTACCTGTTCTTCATCCACCACTAGGGGGGAAGGCATTTTGTATCAAATGTGTTATTTCATTCAGTACTCCGCGTTTCCCACAAATATGTACGGGCAGATCTTTGGAAAGACACTCTACGTTTGTTTAAAATGTGGGCATTATTTCACTTCTGAGCTCGTTTTAAAAAGTCATGTGACCCACCCGGGACTTCATCGTCACTATTTTTGTCAAAGACATAACTTGTATCAAGCAACATTGGTGTTCACCCTTTTTTAACCTTTATTTCAGGCACTATTTTCGGAAACTGTTGCAGTGATGTAAAAAATACAAATAGTGCCCTTTAAAAATATGTGCATTATATACAAATACTATTATAAATGCTAAGATGCTATTTTTATGTGCTGTTTATATGTTTGTCATGTTCTGTTTATCATAGCATTTTTCACAACGCTGATAACACACTAAATAAACACACACACATAAAATAAACTCTAAGAGAGAGATTTATCCGAATACAAAACTAATAGATTCGACAATAACTTAAAATTATGGCGCAGAGATTCTGCACTCAAGTTCACAATAAGCACCAATCTTATGTACTTACGCACAACTGAAGTTTGATTATAACTCATTGCCGTTATCGTGTTCTTTGAGTGCTTCAAAAAGCCTGTTTCAACGGTCGGTAACTGGGAAGAGTTTGTTTCTTATGTGTTCAACCAATGTCTAGATTTATTTTCTACTAAATCAGCAACTCCAACATAGCAGTGGCTCCTAATTCTCTTAGTGATATCCAACTTCAGCGCCTGATAGACTGGTATTTTCCCTTGAATATAACAACCTGTATCGCCCGAGAGCTCTCTGGGCGAGTCTTTAGTTGTGCTTATGTTGCAACACTTGAAATCGATTATGATGATGTAACTTTGAATAATGATTATCTTACGAATCGCACAGTTGTCCGCTCATAAAAAGCAAGGCAGTTGTTCTCCAAGATTGTTCTCAGGCTATTGATGTCCGGCTGTACTGTTTCTTGCGCAGACATTTATATGGTTCATGAGCATATCCAATGTTTTTGGTTAGTAAAACGACATGAAAGTTTTATGTGTTCTCGAATTAGCTACAATCACTGTGAAAGAAGGAATTGAAGCGAATACATTTACTTCAATGCGAATTTGTTCTTCAGTACGTTTCCTTATTACACCTAATTTAATTAATGCATCGATTAATTGGTAATTGTTAGTTAAACTAGAACCGCATTTCGCAAGCGAAATCTTCAACACTTGACAAACATTAAAAGTTAAAAAGCAAAACTCATTTTGGCATGTGCTCCTCAATGACTTCAAGGCCTCCCCTCCTCCCACGGAAACCACCTATACGCGCCCCCTCCCCCATTCTTAAATAATATTAATATTTTGGACTTCTTAGGATGTCAATTGTTTTATTTGGACAAGTTTCTTCTAATGAAATTGTCATGCCATTGATATATTAGCAAACGTCACAGCTTGAAACCTTTAAAAACCGTGTACATCTGCTTGGTTGTGTTGGCTCAACGGCTTTATTGATTGAACGGACTAGCACTTTTCTCTATGCATACAGAGCTTGCGCAACGCCCACAAGCTGTATTGTTTTGCTCAACCGTTGCTTTGCTTCTAAATTTATTTACCACTTGTTATTTATTCTAAATCAGCTATGTTCGCATGGCGTTTTAAGCGTGAAAACGAAATTGTAGACGAAAAAAGGCGGAATGCACACCCTCAGATCAAGTTCTACATATGTACAAGGTTTTGTGGTCTTAGGGCCTGTAGTATCAGAGAAGAAGCTGAGTCAAGATAATGGATTTTACTGTCAAGACAAAAAGCACCAACGGCTGCCTGCACAAATTCATATAAGCCTTGACCAAGTCAAAGACTTGTCAATTATTAAATATAATGATATTTGCCTTTCATAAATATATATAAAAATCAGGTATTAAGATGTGAGGAACTGATAAAGCTTTTGAAATTAGTTATAAGGATAAAAAGTATTTTAAAGCAATTAGGAAAATATTAGCACACAAGGGTTCAAGCAAAAGAATGGGGAGATTGAACAGGTTATTAATACGATTTAAAATCAGATGTTTAAATGTCTTCGCAGTTTGCGTATTACCTATAAGCATTAACCAATAACAAGATATTAACTTGTAATAGCTCTACTTTGCTTTATTCCATCACTGCAAAAAAATCCATGTGCTGTTTTTACCCTGCTTAATATATTTTGAAACATGGATGGATATGTAATGGATATGATAGATACAAAGGCAAATTCTAGCATCTATTATACCCAGCTTAACTAATTTTGAATTTGTAAAGGGAAATATTGCTTTATTGCATCTCTTTACCTGGCTAATAGATGATTTTCCCTGGCATATCCTTTAAAAATCCCAGAATGTAAAAAAAATGAAATTTGTGGTATTAACGTAAAAAATCAATTAGACTCACACACCGAATTTTTGCAGGGAATCCTGTAATACACTAAGAAAAGGGAAAGACACATGTTAGAAGACTCAGAAAGACAACAATTTTTACAATTGTAGAATTGAACAAGAGCTTAACAACTGAGCGACCTGAAACACGCTTTACAAGGGAAGAATCATCAACGATATTAAAAAGCAAAGAAAAAACAACATTCATAAGAAATGAAGAAACCACAACATACACAACAAATCAAGAAGTAACAAAGCGATCAACAAGTGAAAAACCAACAGCACGATTTACAAATGAAGAATCGACAGCTCCCTTAATGAGTGAAGAAATCAGAACTAGCGAGGAACCCACATCTTCCGTGGCAACTGAAGAATTCACAACACGAGTAACTGGTGATGAACCCACATCTCCCTTTCCAAGTGAAGAAATCAAAACTCACTTATCTAGCGAAGAACCCACAACTCTCTTGAGAAGTGAAGGAATCACCACGCAAGTAACTAGTGGAGAATCGATAACTTCTTTAACAAGCAAAGAAATCACAGCACACTTAATTGGTGAAGAACCCACAACTCACTTAGGAAGTGAAATCCTGAGGACGCGCTTAACTAGTGGAGAACATACAACTTCCTTGGCAAGCGAAGAAATTACAACGCACTTAACTAGTGAAAAACTGGCAACTCGCTTAGCTAGTGAAGAACTCACAACACACCTAACAAGTGAAGAACTACCAACTTCCTTAGCAAGTGAAGAATTCATAACGCGAGTAACTAGTGAAGAACTCACGACGCTCTTAGCTAGTGAAGAAACCAGAATATCCTTAGCAAGTAAAGACTTAACAAAGCCAGCAACTAGTGAAGAACCCACATCTTTCTTGGCAACTGAAGAATTCACAACTCGAGTAACTGGTGAAGAACCCAGATCTCCCTTACCAAGTGAAGAAATCAAAACTCACTTATCTAGCGAAGAACCCACAACTCTCTTGAGAAGCGAAAGAATCACCACGCAAGTAACTAGTGGAGAATCGACAACTTCTTTAACAAGCAAAGAAATCACAGCACACTTAATTGGTGAAGAACCCACAACTCACTTAGGAAGTGAAATCCTGAGGACGCGCTTAACTAGTGGAGAACATACAACTTCCTTGGCAAGCGAAGAAATTACAACGCACTTAGCTAGTGAAAAACCGGCAACTCGCTTAAATAGTGAAGAACTCACAACTCTCTTAACTAGTGAAGAACTCACGACGCTCTTAACTAGTGAAGAAACCAGAATATCCTTAGCAAGTAAAGATTTAACAAAGCCAGTAACTAGTGAAGCACCCATAACTTCCTTGGCAAGTGAAAAACTCACAACTCGCTTAACCAGTGAAGAAACTACATCCTCGTCAACAAGCGAACAGAAAATTCCTTTTTCAACTGAAGAAATCACAACGCAATTAACCAATGGTGATGAAAAAGTGATAACAACGCAAAGTGTCGCAACAACCATGGCATCCAAGTCAGAGGCAATACAATCAAAGGCAATCACGACAGGTAAATTGTTAAAATTGTATGAAAAATTGAGCACATATTTTAAATTGTACACTATTGCTGTCCCTGCTTGTATATTATACAGGTATCGGTTTTCAAAACTACCATAATGACGCGAACCTTGGTGCTAAGATTATATAGTCAACTTGCATTCTGTATATGCTACTGTATAACAAAGCAAAGGCAAAGATTTTCCTGGTATATTTTGCCAATCTAAAAAAAACTAAGAGCGTGACGCTTTTTTAATATTCCGTACAATGTTAAACATTTGATCCGTTCTGTTTATAAGTTTAACTCCTTAACTTAAATTTAAAAACTGATTCGCTTACTAATTTTGACTAAATTTCATACAGAACTATTTATCAAGCTTATTGCAGCTGGTCGCTGATTTACATAGCTTGTATATAGATTTTTTGTGGGCGGAGTTTATGCACAATCGCATTACTTTGATGCAATAGCATTTTTATTTCAAGCATAAAAGACCCATTTTAAACCAAGATGTCAAATCACGCTGCTTTCCTTCCAGCTTAGCACTTTTTTGCTACAACATAAATATTTCGTAATAATCAGTAATCAATTATTATTTACATATATGTTTAGAAAACCTTATCCCACGCATGCTACAGCATACCAAAAATAAACCGGAGAATATTTTTCAGATTTTGATTTTAAATTAAATTTACCAGTCGATTCATAATATACATATAGTTTTGTATAAAATAGCTGTTGACACAACAGTCATCAAAGACGAAAAGACAACGACTGAACCTGCAGCGCAAGAAAGTACAGCGATATTTACAACAAAAGAAACAACATCACTTACAGCAATACCGTCTACTGGTAAGAATATCTCATAAGAAATTGCTAAAATTCGATTGTTTCTGTGATTATGTGACTGTTTGTTTGTTTTTGCTTTTTATGTAAAAGTCTTCTCCTTGTTTATAAATGCAGACCTGGCTTGTTCTCTTTTTAATTTGTTCGTAATTTCACCTTCTGTAATATATTGTCCAAGATATTTGAATTTGGCGACTTATCTAGGACTTCACAATCCAACTGTGACATTGTTATTGTTTACTTTGTTGTACGTGATTGACGGTCGCTCATCTGGAGCGACAGTTCGCATAACGTGATTGACAGCTTCGTAACGACACGACGTACCGGCAGTATATAAGCGCGACGCAACGCAACTCGGGGAGCTTTGCAGTCCGAGCTCCGTAACGTACACTTCGTTTACGTTCCGCGTAACGCTTAGTCACAACCTTTTTATTGTATTGTTCAATTTAATGTGTTTGGCTTAATAAATTTTATCATCTCTTATTTGAATAGTATTATTCTCCGCTACCTCGTAGCAACTTGTTTTCGTATAAAGACCAACAGGTCACAACTTGGTGGCAGCTTACGGTCAATTTTCGGTCGTTTCTTTGATTTTTATGTGAAAAGGAAGGAGTAGGATATCTGGAATATTAGTTCCTTATTATGCAATATCCTCATGAGGATTGCATTTAATAAGTGGAACGTATTCAACAGACAATCGCTCTCTTTTTCTCAGAAAACTGTCAAAGATTTTTACCTCGTAAATTTTCTTAGTTCGCCGAAACTAATTTTTCTTCTATTTCGCTGTTGATAAGAAAACAGTAAAATCTTTTGAGTATTTGTATTTTCTACTCAAATTTTACCGTTTACGTGCTATAATTTAAAGTAAAAGTGACATTGTTTACATTAGAACATTTTCCGCAAATTCTATCGTTTCGAATGCGGTGTTGTGTAATTTTTGCTGTACCACAAAAAAAAAAAAAGGTCGTACTTCGTATTTTACTTTAAATAATTTTTTTTTTTTTTGAAAATCCGAATTACATGGCGAATTATTGACGTGTAAATGCCTGTTAGGACTGGCTCCGATAAAATTTCAAGGAAATAAGTTCATATTATTTCCATTTTGAAATCGTCAAATAATTTTATTTAAAATTTACCCATTTCAGCTCGCAGTCATATATTATCCGATTGTGGAGTATATTGATAGTGGAAAGAACAGTACAACATTATAACAAAATTTTGCGATATTAGCTCTTTATTTTACAATATTCATTAGTGAGTTGTGAAATATTTAGAGCGTATCAGTAAATACTTTTAAATGATATTTTAGTTATTCTATAATACTCGTCACGGAGTTATAGAGTAACAGGAAAATATTCTCAAGGAATTTCTTTGCTTTATAATACTCGTAACTGAGTTATAAAGTAATAAGAAATATTTCGAAAAATCTTGCGATATTAACTCTGAATTCTGTAATATTCATTAGTGAAGTATAGAATTATAAGAGCGTATCAGGCAATCCTTGGATCTACAGAAAGTACCAAGATGAGTGAACAGCAGGGAGCAGAGGCACAAGGAGCTGGTGACAATGCAGTTCCTGACAAGATTAATACACACGAATTGAGAGGAGGGAAAACTTATCCCAGTAACCCTATTCGTCGACAGATTGAAGGAGAATTAAACTCGGAAAATGACAATGATTCAGAAAATGACATTACTCGACCAAAGGTTCGTGCAAGGAACCGAGAACGGCAAAGTCGTAGTAACGATATACCATTGATCGATCTTCATAATTCGCAGGATAATACGCCAGTTATGAGACCCGACACTTATATTAACCAAAACAACCATGTCAGAGACCAGTATTACTCAGACAACGGAAGACAGGATACATTTTCGCCAGGTTGCACTCCAAGAAATATATTTAGAAGGGGTAGAGGAAACAGAAGGGGAAGAGGCAACTATAATTCCAGTGAAAGAGGGGAGAAAATGAAAACAAAACTTCGCTTACCACAGTTCTCTGGAAAGGAAGATGAATGGAGGTCATTCAAAAATCAGTTTGAGCTTATGTCTCATAGTTTAAAATGGGATGACCAGGAGAAACTGCTAGAATTAAGTACTGCACTGGACCCAAAATCAAGAAATTTCATCACAGATTCCTTTCCTAGCCTGTTGGAAGCTTCGTGGAGAGAGGTTATTTCATTATTAGATGACCGTTTCAGTTCAAGAGACACAGATCACTACAGAGCTTTATTGTTTTCTCAGAAATACAGCTCATTCGAAGATATAGTTGAGCATACTGATAAGCTCAGGAATTTAGCTAGACGAGCATTTCCACAAGAAAGACCTAAATTTATTGACGAAATTGTGGCGACAGCTCTGTATGGAAGCATTAAAGATCGAGAATTATCAAAGTTCTTGACTAGCCAGAGAAGAAGTTTGGTTAGTGTAGAGGACATTATAAAGGCTATTCAATCTTACCAAACTATTGACGATACCCATGGAAGAGACAGAAAGTTTGGAGGCTATAAGAGCTTCAGGAATGATGTAAAGAAGGATTTTGTAAAATACATCAGTGTATATAGTGATGAAGAAAATGAGGATTGCGATGAGGAGGAATATGAGGAACATTTGGATGAAATCTGTCAACATTTGAAAGAAATGGCAAAACCAAAGGAGGGAAGAAAAGATGAGAGTTCTAGAAAGAACAGAGATTACAGCTCTCTAGTCTGCAATCATTGTGGAGGAAAGGGACATTTTCAAAGGGAGTGCCCTTCCAAAAATAGGATTTCATGTTTAAACGCGATGACTTCCGCTTCGAAGCCCGAAAGCGGGAGAGATCAGAAGAGCCAGTAGACTCAACAAAAGGGCCGTGTAAGGATTCAATGGAGGAAGAAAACAAGAAGAAAGATGATATACAAACTGTCTACCAGATAAACTGTGAAAATGTTTCAAAATTTAATTTTGATCAAGATTTAATCCAGGAAACTACTGAAGAACCCTCCATTAAATTACTTACTCATCCAGATGTTTTGAAGAAATGTAGGGCAGAGTTAACATCTTTGGGCAAAAGAACAAGAGGAATATATTTATTTGGAAGTTTTCAGTCACAGCCTATTCCAATGTTACTAGACACTGGAGCATCAGTCAATATATTAGCGAAATCTTTGTTTGACAGTTCAGAAATGGAAAAGAAGTTTACTCTGAAAGATATCAATTGTCGTGTATTAAATGCCTCTGGAAAAGAGATGAAAACTTTTGGAAATTTAGAGATTCCTTGTACACTTGGAAATTCAAAGAGAGTTGTTAGTTTTCTTGTAGCAGAGATACCTACAGACTGCGTAATTTTAAGTTTCAAATGGTTGCAAGACATGAATGGTAAACTGAACACTTGTGAGAATTCGGTTTATTTAGATGACGTCAAAGTTCCATGCTGTGTTATAGATGGAATACCAGCAGTGAAAAGAGTATCTATAAGTAGAAAATATGAGATTGAACCTATGCAGGAGTACATCATTTTCGGGAAGGTGAAACATGCTAGCAGCTCAACCGACTCAAAGTCTACAATTCCTATGATGTTAGAACCATATGCACCTTTTGTAGAGAAATATAATGTTATTCCATGTGCGTCCATGGTTATGAATGGAGAGAAGTTAGTACCCATTAGAGTTTTAAATTGCAGTTCAAATACTGTGACAGTTCACCCTAACACTATTTGCGGTTATCTTAAGCCAGCAGAAGTTATATCTGTGATACACTCTGTTGAAACGGAAGTTACCAATTCTACTACCGAAGAAGTTGACGCAGAGAAAAGATGTAAATCTACAGAAGATACCAATCCTACCACAGAATTTGAATTAACAGATCTGCCTGAACATCTAAGAAAAATGTTTAACGAAGCCTGCGTTCATCTAAACATGAAGCAGAGAGAGGAATTGAAATCTTTACTATTAAAATACGTGGATGCATTTTCACGTAACGACATGGATATTGGTTTTACCAGTCTGGCTCAACATAAAATCAACATAAAAGAAGGAGTTCAGCCAATTAAGCAAAAACTAAGACCGTTTCCGTTGAAGCAACAGGAGGAAATAGATCGACAAGTGGAAGAATATTTGAATAAAGGTTTTATTCAACATTCAAATTCACCGTGGGCAAGCAACGTCTTACTTATAAAGAAGAAGGATAACACATACAGGATGTGTATCGATTACAGGAAACTTAACGCAGTGACAATTCAGGACGCTCATCCTATTCCACCAATACGACAAACTATAGACGCTTTATCACAGGCGAGATATTTTTGCGCTCTTGATTTAAGTGCGGGTTATATGAACATCCCAGTTCATCCGGATTCTAGGCCAAAGACTGCTTTTATAACACGTTCCGGCTTATATGAATGGACTAGACTCAGTTTCGGTTTAGTTACAGCACCGTCTACTTTTCAACGTTTGATGGAATACGTCCTTCACAACTGCCACTGGAGCATAGCAATGGTATATTTGGATGACATCTTGGTTTATGGAAAAACCATCAGCGAAACAATGAAAAATTTAGAAGAAGTACTTAAAAGATTACAAGCAGCTGGGCTAAAACTCAAACCAAAAAAATGTCATTTATTCAAAACAGAAGTGTTGTATTTGGGATATATTATTGGTAGAGGTGAAGTCAAAACAAATCCAGATAAGATACGGGACATAGAAGAATTTGAAACGCCAAAATCAGATAAGGAAGTGAGGCAATTTCTGGGACTCACAAATTATTATAGAAAATTTATCAGAAATTATGCTAGAATTGCAGCGCCATTGAATAAGTTGCTAAACAAGGATGTTAAATTCTGTTGGAATAAAGAACAACAAGACGCTTTCACGGAACTGAAGATGAAACTTATGACAGCGCCTATTCTGTCTATGCCTATGGAAAAGGGTCAATATATCTTGACAACAGATAGCTCTAATTTTGCTATCGGGGCAGTGCTAAGTCAAATACAGAACGATGAAGAGAAAGTTATAGCTTATTCCTCAAAATCATTAAGCAAAACGGAGAAAAATTACTGCATCACCAGAAAAGAGCTGTTAAGTATAGTGTACCATGTGAATCATTTTCGAATGTATTTAATGGACACAAAGTTTGTGGTGAAAACAGATCATAAGAGTTTAAAGTGGCTGTTAAATTTTAAAGAAGTTAATCCTCAGTTGACGAGATGGTTTGAATTACTCTCACAATTTGATTTCGACATTGAATATACGCCAGTTTGTAAAATCGGCAATGCCGATAGTCTTAGTAGATGTCGATTAAGGAATTGCTTCTGCAAATATGATTGTAGTGACCCCACAACAGAGGAGTTTGACAATTCGCCGTGTCCACTTAGGGAAGAAACGCAAGTCGTACGTTGCATACAGCAGGATATTTCTTTGCCGTGGACGTTAAAAGAACTAAAAGAAGCCCAAGAAAAGGAGTTCAAAGTGGTTTTAGACGCACTAAAAGCACAACAAAAACCTGAATATGAAGAGATTGCACATTATGACGAGTTAGTGAAGACTCTTTTCGCTAAATGGCAAACATTAGTATTGCATGAGGGAACCTTATATAGAAAGTTTTTCTCTCTAAAAAACGACATTCGTTATCAGATAGTCGTACCAAAGCAATATCGCAAGAAAATTATGGCATATTATCACGATACCAAGACAGGAGGCCATTTAGGTGTTGAAAAGGTGCATAAGAAAATCAAATTCAGTTACTACTGGCCGCAAATGCTTGAAGACATTACATTTTGGATCAAGTCCTGTACACAGTGCCAGAAGAAAAAGAACCCGAAGAAATCGTACTGTGCTGATTTGAAGAGATATCTGGTTGGAAATCCTTTTGAACGAGTAGGAATGGACATTCTAGGCCCATTGCCAGTAACTTACAAAGGCAACAAATACATATTGGTTGTTGCAGACTACTTTACCAAATGGGTGGAAGCTTATGCTATCATGGACATGACAGCAGAGACTTGTGCTTATGAGTTCTGTAGTCAATGGATTACGCGGTACGGCGCACCCAGAGAAATTTTCACAGATTTCGGCACACAATTTCAGTCGGAAATTTTCAAAGAAATGTGTAGATTGTTTGAGATAGAGAAATTCAGTGCAATAGTCCGTCGT
This sequence comes from Protula sp. h YS-2021, assembly GCA_949752745.1. Lineage (NCBI taxonomy): Eukaryota > Metazoa > Annelida > Polychaeta > Sabellida > Serpulidae > Protula > Protula sp. h YS-2021. The sequence goes on along the minus strand of OX457029.1, from coordinate 53,346,690 downwards.
CCAGAATCAAACGGATTCATAGAAATCATCAATCACAGTCTGACACAAATGCTTTCAAAGATAGAAAACTTTGATCCTCATCAGTGGGATATTTATTTGCCATATTTACTATTAGCGTTGAGAAGCAGCGAGCATTCTTCAACTGGTTTCACAGCAAACAAAATGTTATTTGGCCGAGAAATTTCATTGCCATTGGATGCTATTACGCCCAGAACAGCAAATTACAGGGAATACTCTGTTGATGAGTATGTTGCTAAGCTAAAAGATTATTTAGCTGAATCACATCAGATAGCCCGAGAAACGTTAGATAAGGCCTTTAAACATAGACATAAGGTTTACTTAGGCCGTCTCAAGAAGCATCAATACAGTTTAGGAAACCCAGTATACTATTGGAACCCGACAACCAAGAAAAATCAGTGCAAGAAACTGTTATGTCAGTGGACAGGACCATTTTACATAGTCCAAATAATCAGTGATGTTGTATACAGAATTCAAGAAAAATCAAGAGGAAGTACTCGAATAGTTCATCATAATCAACTCAAACCAGCTTATATTCGGGAAGACGATTTACAGCCCGAATGGGTAATTAGATCCATAGAAAACTTCAAAATTTCCAAAGAAACAGAACTGCCTTCACAGTTACATAAATGGAACACAACACTACGTAAATCAACAAGAATTAAGCGAAAACCAGACTGGTATAAAGTTTAAAGCTTTCGGGTATGATTTGGTCAACTCCGGGATAAAGGTGGATGAATTTCTTTGGAGGCTCAATTTTGGAGCAACACCCGCTGTTACAGTTTCGAATGCAAACAGTTGTTGTTATGTTTGGAACGTATCCATAATTATATCAAATTTCTTCACTTTTGAGTTCTAAAATTACATAAATTGTATTTCAACATAAAATATATAACATTTAGATTGTTTTGACATCGCATTAAAACAGCCGTTGCAGTTCTAAACAACAACAAAATAGTTTATTGTCAGCTGTCAAAATTTCGAGTCTCTTTTGTTTTGAAACTGTAACCTTTTCGTCTTAAAAGTTTTATTTCACGTATATATAATTTTATCAGTACTAGTGCATATCAGTAATGATGTTCCAATGCCAGTTCTGCCCGAAGAGTTTCCCTCTCGAGTATAGTAAGAACCAACACGAGAAGGCAAAACATGGTCAAGGCAAGGCCGATGACTTCAGTTCCATCATGAAGGCCATCAATAATTTAGCTCAAACCGTTGGTGTCAGCCACAATACGGAAGTGATAGCAGAAAAGGTTGCTACCAAAACCGTTGTGACTGAGTCATCCAGTTCGATGAGCAAAACAAAATTACCTAAAGTGGCTCGAATAGCTGGGAAAGAAGACCTTAAATGCAGTAAATGTATTTTTACAACCAGCAACCAGAAAACCATGGTTCAACACATAAAAGCAATGCACTCGGTTAAAACAGCTGCATTTATTTGCAATTTGTGTGACATGCATTGTGTCTTTCCAGAAGAAATGTTTTCTCACGTCGTCAGCAAACATAACCACAACGAAAATGCGGAGTATTTTACTAGGTGTATTTTCGTAGAGTATACGTTTATTCCTTTTTGCAAGATTTGCAGATTTGCCGCGTTTGGTTTGAAACATTGTCTGTGTAGATCTACACCTACATTAGGGGAGGCGAAAGATTGGAGAATGCCGCAATTGAAGTCCATACCCAAACGTCAGATTTCGCAGAAGCCGAAAGAAGTATTTGAAAGAACCGAGTTGTTTCCTAACCCACCCACCAAATTACCTTCACCAGGTAATGAACTTTTCAGCTTTTCCGCAAACGATGAAAAATCACCGACGCCGTTACAGAAATTAGAAAAGTTCGTATATAATTTTCCAGTGCCCAAGGTAAAGAGCTGCGTGGTGAAAGTTGACAAGAAGAAGCCGAAAGACAAGAAGAGGAAGAGAGAAGATAGGGAGAACAACACGTCAGGTAGAAAGAAGAAGAAAGAGATCACAGGTAATACTGAATCAGTTAAGGAAAAGGAAGTGGCAAGCAAGGATATTCTCGATGAGGCGGTAAAACTTTCAGGCATTGGGGAAGATGATGTTCGTGTTATAGAAGATTTTCTTTTAGACGAGGACCTTGGCGAAGATCCAGTTCTAGGATTCGACCTTAGTCTACTAGATAACGAAGATTAGTTCATTGTGTGTTGTTTTGTACAGATTAGATGCTGATGATGTTACTGTCCGCTGATGAAATACAGAGTTATCATGGTGAGTCACTGCAACTCATTTATGAACTTCTGTAGCACGCCAGCTTGTAGCAACAACCATAAATTACAATTCGATTTCATCTGCATATAATGTGGACGTATGCTGTAAAGTTTCAAGTTAAAAGTAAAAGAATGGTACTCTTGCAATGTTTGGCCAACTTGCAAGGTCCTAGGAAAGTATGATTGGAGTGAGATAAACGGATGGAGTCTACAAATAACGACATTTTACTTGAAAACATAAATAACGAGTTTGATACCGAGTGATTAGATCCAGTTAAAATAGCGAGTGTCATATCGTTGACTCAAATACGGTTTATTTGAGAGCAATATGGCAGGGTTTTATATTGTTACCTGGCTTATTGTCTGAGATAGGGAGCTGGGAGCTGATCAATATAAAATCGTATCAAGATTGCTTCTAGTTCATGGGCTTAATAAGTGAATGAATGGATACCCTCGGAGGTCCATGTCAGTTAGTAGCTGTTATTCGTCATGAACAGATAGCAATAGAGTGTTTACTCAGCACAGGAATTCGACAAAATTTTGAAATACACCAGTTCATCAAATCGTTTCTTCCACTACTTCAAGTTTGAGAGCACCTTTTGTGATATGTACTTACTTTGACGCCGATTAGTACATGATGATGTTTGGTCTTCAGGTTTGGTCAACTGCTGCAATCCCGTGTGCCCCGTAACGTCAGCCGATGTGGTATCTACGCCAGGTGGTGTCGTCAGCATTGTTGGATTTTCGTTAATTTTATGGACATTTTAGTTTATTGTTAATACCAGTGTTAAAATGGACATTTATTTTATTGGAAATAGTTATTTTCAGTTGAGTGGAGATACAAAGTTTTACAATTGAAGATTGGGATAAAATAATATAAATAAGGGTATATTTTGTGGTATATTTAAATTCAAATTCTTCAATGGGAAAATATGTATTTGCACTTAAACTGATTATTTGAACATTAAACTGTTAACAAAAGTGGTAAGTATTATTTATTCCTTATTAATAATTCGTCAAATGTGGTTAATAAACAGTGAATATTAAATATAATGAGTCTATATCTAGTCATTTATAACGGTAAAACTAGTCACATTTAACTATTCTAGTCGTACACTAGTGTATTCAGTATTGGCAAATATTTTAAAATATTTTAAATATCCTGTTTTGCTGTATGTTACGCAATATTAGCCTCTTATACTGCATTACTACGCGTAGTTTGCAGCTATAGTTGGGGTGTGTTAGCTTACTATACAGATAAACAGATAGGGACTATCTTTTATTCGGAAGGGGAAGTGTATATTTATTTTTGGTTCAGTACAGGATTAATTTAATCGTATGACGCATATCTTACTTTTACGGATTGCATTATACATATGTATAGTTGTTATAACTTATCGCTAAGAGTAATTTACATCACTGGAGATCTATATATAATCTTTCAATATGTTTTTGTTTACGTGTAAATATGTTTTAAATCTTGAAAGATCTCCTATACTGCTATAAACTAGCAATATACAAAATTTAGCTTACGCACTTACTCATATCGACACAATTTATTTATTTATTTGGGTGCAAGCAGCTAACAAAGTAAAGAAAACACACGTATTTATTGTTTTATTAATTTTATTATCATTGATTATTGTGTACACTGGGTACATGTTCTGTTGACACAGTTAAAATAGTTATAAATTGTTTACAGTAACATGTAAATTAATATAAAATCGTTTAATATTGATAAAAGCGATTTTGAATTTTAACACTTTATTGCAAAGCAGACAGTTTTGCAGAAAAATATCTTTTAAGTTTATACTGTTGTTGTATAACAAACGACCAATTTGGAACCCTGCTCCGAAGACATTCTCGCCCGCTACGTATAGATGTAATTTCTTGAATGTTGAATTGGTTCTTGAACAGTTAACCTGTAAATAGAATAGACATATGTGTAAAATTTATTGCAAAGTTTAACGTGTATTTATCTATGTATTTTTGCATGAGGACATGCGTTCTCTGAAACCCCACGGGGTAGTTGTGACATTGTTATTGTTTACTTTGTTGTACGTGATTGACGGTCGCTCATCTGGAGCGACAGTTCGCATAACGTGATTGACAGCTTCGTAACGACACGACGTACCGGCAGTATATAAGCGCGACGCAACGCAACTCGGGGAGCTTTGCAGTCCGAGCTCCGTAACGTACACTTCGTTTACGTTCCGCGTAACGCTTAGTCACAACCTTTTTATTGTATTGTTCAATTTAATGTGTTTGGCTTAATAAATTTTATCATCTCTTATTTGAATAGTATTATTCTCCGCTACCTCGTAGCAACTTGTTTTCGTATAAAGACCAACAGGTCACACAACGCTACCTTCATTTTGGGCACTTCTTGCTTATGGGTACCATTTTCTTTTGTTTCTTTGCGTTCATTTCCAAGCCCATCTGTTTTCTGACGATAACACTGTTCTATCACTCTCATCTACCTAACTTTAGATTGGTAATTCTTTATCCGTCAATAGAGCCTTCAGTGCCTTTTTCTGTAACACTGAGGCAGAAAATACCCTTGTTGGGTTCCTCTTTAGGAGCCAAAAATTGGACTATTTTTGACACATTATGCGCCATGACAGCCTTCATAGAGTCCTTCTCGAAAGAATGGGCGAAGGCAAAAATCTTACGAGGAAGACTTTCAGTGGTTGAACAACATTCGGTATTGGCAGGAGAAGAACCACCCAGGACTAGAGTAGATGGAGGGCTGCCTTAGTCTTCTACCCAGAAACTCCAGAACTACACCTTGAATATTGACTGATTGTGTGCCATGTATAGAGTCAAAATGGCGAAGCCGTTATAAAGCAACTTTGACAATGTTATGTAAAACTTAATTAGATAAAGTCAGTTCGAAGTTACTTCGAAGTACTTGCTAACTCTTTGCCCTTACTTTAAGTTTCGAACACTCGGGTAATGGGTGATGACAGGAAATCTGTAGTAACATATGCATGGAAACTTTGAGTGGGAGTGAATCCTGACGCTGACACCAGCAAAGTAGAGCGCTTCAGACAAATATTAGCCAATACCGTCTTTAGCAATTCAAAAGAAACAACAGTTGCATGTTAACTTAGTGAACGTAGATGTGGTTTATCATTAATCTTGCAAATTCTCTTACTGATAATTAAACATATACACAATGCTTTGTCTCGTACACGCAATAATTCAAATAAAACTTCATACTGGGTAGAAATTTTTCGAAAAAAATACAACTTTGGTGTTGAGTTAAATCAACTAACTCACAATAAACATGGAGAAATGTTTTTGCTCAAAACAGCTGGCCACATAACAATCACTACAGACGAAACGACAACGACTGGATCTACAATACGAGAAACTACAACAGTACTTACAACAAAAGAAACAACTGAACTCACAACAGTACCGTCTACTGGTAGGAGTATTACATGAGAAAGTATTTATACGTGACGGCTGCTCTGAACACGTAGCGTGTATAGATTCAACGCACTAAACCATTATAGCCAAGTTTTACTTTATTTTCTAAAACATTTTTTTGGCTAAAACCAATATTCGAGAATTTTTAAACACATATTATTCTTTCTTCACTTTTTATCTTTTGCAAATTAAACATAAATAAAGTGCAAAAATGATTACAGCGTAAATTGATACGAAGTTAATTAAAAACAGTGATAGATCTAATTTAGCTTACGTTTTGTGTCGACAATCTGAGTAATATAAGTTGTGGAGTAATATATGTTTGAAAGACTTTGATTACAAGATAAATCTGCAGCAGAAAACCCCTCCTTCCAATTTTAAAGATTAACATTTGCACTCAATCAATGCACTTCAGTGGTTTCAGTGCATAAGGTGTGATTTATGAATGACCGTTCAAATTCACATGTTATTGCTATCGCTATTCCCACTGCTTTGTCTTGTAGTCTAAATACAACTTTCGTAATACAGATGGCTTTCATACTGATCAGTAAGTAACTGGAACTGATCCGGTAAGTCTGTGAAACCCGTATCCGTGAATCATAGCGCATTAAAAATGAACTTGTAACTTTGGCATTAACTTAATTAAGAAAGAATATACATACAGAAACTTTTCATTTTTTGTTTTGTTTTGTTGTATGCAACAGCTGGAAACACAACAATCATCAAAGACGAAACGACAACGGCTGCTCTTACAACACGAGAAAGTACAACAGAACTTACAACAGAAGAAACAACAGAACTCACAACCATACCGCCTATTGGTAAGAATGTGTTGACTGTGAAATATGATACCAACTTAGAGCCAGCGCCATTTGGCCGTTTTGTTGATTGCAAAGTCCTCCTATATGAAATGTGAAAATGAATAGATTTCGAGGTAATAACAACAATATCGTATAATAGAAAGAAAAACGAGCTCTTGTCTTGCAAGTTCTTTGATTTTCAAATTTGAATCACAGTCTTTTTTCTCAAACTGGAACCATACCTTGCCTCCCTTTCGTCAGTGGTAGTGTCAATAGAAAAGATTTTAATGATACTTAAACTAACCGTCTGAGCCAGAAACCACCAATAATAATTTTTATGAAACAAATACTGGCATCTATACTTCTCGCAATTTAGAAGAACATAAACTTTAAAAATGCAGAACAACTGAAATACTTTTTATTTCTACTCATGAATGATGCTTAATGGATGTAATATACTTACAAATTTTGTGACATATTTCCGGGGTTGTTTTTTTTTTCTAGTAACCTGTTGGATATGTATCTAGGTGAATGGGGAGGCTGGACATCTTGGAGTGATTGTGACGAGACTTGTGGACTTGCATATAGAAGTAGAATGCGCGTTTGTCTTGAAGAGCCTTGCAAAGGAACATCAATACAAGTGGAGATGTGCGAGGCGGTTACTTGTCACAGTGCGTTTCTTCAACATATTCAGCATTGCTTCTTATCTCAAAATTGTACATTTTTGCACACATGGCCAGGTGGTATAGTACTCATCATCTAAAACGCTTGCCCATTCTTCGGATGCATTCGTTTGTCTGCTATTGCCATGAGCCTGCATCAACAAGACATTACAGCCTACGTCAACATTACATAACAGCCTATATAAGTACAGTATATTGAAATAGGTTTGTTTTCGAAAACTTGATCAATAACGTTAAATATAAAACGGTTTTTCAACTGATTCTTGACCGGTACCAATGGCATCTTTTTGAGGTGTGTAAACAAACATGCTGAGCAGTCATGGGTTGTAGATTACGGCACGTGGGAGCAGTGGTCAGCCTGGTACCCATCCTGTACTGACGTCATATGTGACCCAACCGCCAACGAGTTCCGAGATCGAATATGCAAACTAGAAGCAGGACAAACAGAATGTATTGGACCAGAATATCAACAGCGACCTTGCTACAAGAAAGAGTGCTTAGGTCAATACTTCGCTCAGACATTTAATTTTTAGTAATTTATCGTTTGGCAAAAAGACTTACAGTGAGCAAAAAAACATATCGCTATTTGCACAATAAATATGGCGCTTATACAATTAATATAATTTGATAAATAAGTCATCATTTCTAAATTAAAGCTTAACCAATTAATTTTGAACTTAATCAATTATGATTAAAGATTCACAAAGATAGACTACAGGTAAAAACGTATCAGATATAATGTTTGAGGGGATATAATTTGGTGTACAGATTGCGGAGCGTGTCCCGCTGGTGTACCAGTCAATGCGGAGTGTACACGGTGTCTCTGCTCTAACGACACGATGCACGGTCAGGTGCGCGGCACCGATGGCAGGCCCAATAAAGGCACTCTCATCGTGTGAGTTCCCCTGCTGCCTCAAGGGAGTTTGTGATGACACGTTTAGACAATTTCTATGAGAATTGCCACAGAAGTTTAAGTTCCAAGCAACAACTTTTCCCTGTAACTGCTAGAAAGCTTTGTGTTTAGGAGTTTGTAATAAAACGTTAAAATAATATATATATATATATATATATATATATATATATATATATATATATATATATATATATATATATATATATATGTGTGTGTGTGTGTGTGTGTGTGTGTGTGTGTGTGTGTATTTAATTATATATTTCTATTAAATATTCAGTTTATCTTTTTAAATACGAAAAAATGTCAATCACAACAGTTTTTTCATTAGAATTCAAGCTCCAAGTGCTATAAGATGATGACGTAAGTGGATTAAACCTAATACAGGGACACAGAGATTCACAGCGTCCTGTTGGCTACGTCAGACGAGCAAGGTAACTACGTCCTAGATCACGTGTGCGCGGAACGCAATTACACGTTCACATCGAGTGCACCTGGATACTTACCAACATCCGTGCTTGGAGTACCTGGGAGACTTGACGTCACTATTGAGAAGTACAGTAAGTGAATAAGTATCAAGCAAAGTGTTGTGAATTACACTGTTGGGTAAATGGTAACGCTATTTTCATTAGGACTTCTCTTTTACCCGCACTGAAAGTACAAGACACATTTAAGACCAAAACTGTGAATTTTTATTATCTAGTATTTCAGGCGTGTATTCAGATTTTTTGCTGTGTGGGATGGGGGAAATGGTGGGGGAGTGGAGGGCTCAGAACCTCAAAACACATGGGGGAAGCACTTGACATCATATGTGTTACCATGTATGTTTAAAAACACAGAGAAAGAAGATAATTATTGCACTAGACACTGTCCGCGTGAGTGCAAAATTCGTTAAAAAAGAGGAGAGGTAATTTTAATTCAGTACTATGTGCCATACGCAAAAATTATCATGAAATCGGCCTCAAAAAGCTGCGAGCTAGATCCAGTGCCAACATGCCTGTTGAAGACGTGCATTGATGAGATATGCCCCATTATCACTAGCATTGTCAATGCATCGCTAGTCAAGGGAGAAATGCCAGGGATACTTTAACAGGCTATTGTACGTCCATTGATTAAAAAATCAACACTAGACCCGATTCGAAAGAACTATAAACCAGTGTCAAACTTGGCATATATTTCCAAAGCATGGAAGAAGCTGTCAGCCGACAGATAGCGCAACATATCGAGACAAACGGTCTCTCAGATCCACATCAATCTGCATATAAAGCAAATCATTCCACAGAGACTGCATTGCTCAAGATGTGTAATGATATCTTATTAGAAATGGACGCGGGAAAAGACGTTTGTCTCGGTATGTTGGACTTGAGTGCGGCATTCGAAACTGTTGATCATAGGATTTTACTTCTGCGTTTAAGTAATACTTTCAACATTAAAGGTATAGTTTTGTCATGGCTCGAATCTTATCTGTCGGACAGGCCAGTTCGAGTTTGTATTAATGGTGCCTACTCCGATTCGGTCATTCTGAGCTGTTCTTTGCCTCAAGGGTCACAGATGGGCCCATGCGTTATAATGATTATGTAATGCCATTGGTCAGACTTATAGATAGTGTACGATTACTATATCACTGCTACGCCGACGACACTCAAGTGGGGAAACCCTGTGATCCTAAGCAAGAGGACACACAACTAGCCACTGTGCAAGATCTACATAGTGGTATAAGTAGGATATCTCAATGGGTGTATGCCAACCGTTTGTAACTGAATTGTGAAAAAACGGAGTTCATGGTGTTTGTTTCGAAACAGAACTCGGCATATATCAAAGTTAGAGAATTCTTGCTAGGTTCGGATATCATACCTGCGGTCCCAGTCGTTCGAAATCTCGGTGTTTATTTGGATATGGACTTATCGATGGAGCAGCACATAGCATATCTTCGCAAGATATGTTTTATGTACTTAGGATGGATTAAGAAAATATGCCATCTGTTAACTTGTTAAGTCATTAGTTCACGCACTTATCATGTCCAGACTTGATTATTGTAACAGCTTGTTTACCGGTTTGACACAATGTTGTTTCGATAGCTTACAACAGATCATGAATGCGTCTGCCCGAGTTATTTTTAGAGCCAATCGAAATGACCATATGAGTTAGATGCTGAAGCGTCTGCACTGGCTCCCAGTTAAAGAGAGGTGTACTTTTAAGACACTGACTTTGGTCTATAAGTCCAAGTGTGGTCTTGGGTCCTCTTATTTGCAAGATTTGGTACACCCTACTCCCCTAAGCGTGAACTGAGATCGAAATCCAAAAACTGTCTTGAGCTTATTAAGGTGAAACGGCAATATGGAGAGCGGTCTTTCCAATGTTTAGGGGCAACATTTGGAATAATCATTCCAAATAACATCAAAGAGGCCAATGCAATACAGAGTTTTAAGAAAGGCTTAAAAACGCATCTATTCATTCAAGTTTATGGGATTCAGGAGATCTCTGTGTAGAATTTTTTATAATTTTAGTGAAACATTTTATTTGTATTATGTTGTCATATAAGGTATTTATCGTAAACTTGATGTTTCTATATGTTATATATGTAAGCGCTTAGGTGTTTTTACTAAATAAGCGCGTTATAAATACCGTGTATAATAATAATAATAACAATGGCTTCCATTTTTGGTGAGCGATAGACAGTGTTGTTTCGGTTTTGACCAAAAACAATGTCTGAGCAACGTTGCTTACCCAACGCCTAGTCAATGCCGTGCCAAAGTCCTTGATTGGACGTTGATCTATAGGCATGACCAATCACAACGACATGCAATGTTGGAATTTGATGGTTTTTTTGACAACCCCAAATCTACATGTTTAATGTCGGAATGTTTACTGGGGACACTGTGCTTATTACCATGTTCGTTTGGGACTTCTTTGAGATGGAATCATCGGGATATCGAAACTTGCAAATTTTTCCGTATTTTTAACATCAGTTTGACCATAAAGGGTCTTGCAACCCCAGCCTTCCGACCTTCTTCCCGAATTCATGAATTAACTTTTCCTACACCAACTTGTCATGTGTACATTTTAGCTTATAACGGAATTCAAAGACTTTGAACTAATCAGTTATTTTCTCAAAACAACCTAACGTGAAATTATGATTAAGTGCTATTACAGTACATTTGATTTTCTTCAAAAGGGTATTTAATTTCTCGACTCTTCCCTTATTATTTAAGTCCAAGTTACTTAATACCGCATTTGTCATCACTTCGAACAAAACTATCAAATGAAGGAATCATCGATTTCAACCCAGTTTTTATCGTTATAATTTTAAAAAAAAAAAAAGAAAGAAAATAAAGCAATGGAAATAAGTAAAATACAAGGTGCAAAACTTTATCCAATTGTTGTCGCCTCCCTTGTCGTGACTGTTGAGCCAGAGAGTAAGGGGAGGCGTCCGGGGGAGGACGTCACGCTGTGCTGTGACGCCACGTCAAATGCTGGATACTCCTACATTGAATGGTTTGTAAATTTAAACACATATTAATGTCTCTGAAAATCTGTCACACTTTGAAATTAAAAAAAAACCACTAGAGCATTTCCAGAAGCAAAGTGGCATTTACCATTCCATGAAAATTGTTTGATCCAAAGGATGCGAGATGGCGTTCTGGTTGACCCACTGAGACTGGAATACGAGCCAGAATTGACGCTGAGCGCGGTGAATGTTGACGACACGGGGTTTTACACCTGCAGGCTTAATAATGACGTCACATCATCGACCACAGATCCGGCACTACTCAACGTTCAAGGTTTGCGACAGTGACGCTTGTCTCCGTCCTGACATCTTTTTTTTTTTTGGACGACCACCTGGTAAAATATGTGTATGAATCCAATGGACCAAAACCAGTCACGGAGTAAAATCACATGACAACTGAACTCAGAAGTAACTTGGTATGTGTTATGTGGTTGTTGTATCAACAACAACAACAACAACAACAACAACACAATGTCATTGCAGTAATTATCACTTTGTCTGAGTATTGTAAGTGTGTTAAGTTATGTATGAAACAACAACAAAAAACTTAATGGGCGGCTCTGACATGTTCTTGCCCCTTACTTATCATCTAGCGTGTTATCGTACGCTATTCACAAGGTTGTTTTATTGCATTAGGACGTTCGTGAGGTCAGGAAAAACAATTAACCGGTCGTTGAAATGGAAAATAACAAATAGAAGCGGCTAGACTTGGTTTGAAATTAATTTCAGGCAAAAATTAAGAGACTGACCGGTCTGTGGGATGTAAAAATTTTGAAAGTGAAAAATGTTTTACCTTTGGGGCAGAAAAAGAACTGAAATTCAATGTCACCTATATGAAGCTGCCAATCAACTAGACTGGCCAATATTTTTTGTTAAAACAAAAACGGATATGCCCCCCCCCCCCCAATCAGTCACGTGGAAAAAAATTCCTTGCTTAAAAGTACAACATTTTCAACGAAAATTAAAAAAAACTTTGCAGTATACATTTGCGTTATATGTATGTTCTTCTTGCGACGTCTGAGCCTTATCCAACGAATTGTTTTGGAGATTTAGCCTGCCAATTTGACAAAAATACACGAAAATCCCCCTATGTTCAAAAATTTGCCAAAAATAGAATTTTGGAAGGAACGAAAAAAATAATAACACGGGCACTATCTAGACATGTACCCCAATATGTTTATATGCTTTCAAAAAAAATCGACCCATTAATTTCATAAGAACTCACTGCGGACAGACGGATGGACGGACGGACACACCAAATGCTATATATATGTCTCCCTTAGGGGTAGACAAATAATTCCCAGAATTATCTTTTTATTACAAGAAAAAAACTATAACATGGTCAATTGAACAGCTTGCCTTAAAACAGTTTTTTTATAAACTAACATTCAACTGAAATTGTTCAACAGGTAGTGAACCAGAATTTTGCCCAGAATATCCAGAATCCAGTATGGAAATGCTTCCAATACACTGCCCCCTGCACGGTATACCGGAAGTGGATGTAGGGAGCTGCACACCACTGCCGTGTCGGAACAGCACAAACACGGACAGCGGCCAGTGCAGTGACGGTGGCGACATCTCGTGTTGTGCGGCTGTGACGTACGAGACTCTGCACATACCGTGTACTGACGGTTCCGTCCACACCGTCCAGCTGATCACACAGTGTGGATGCACCCACTGCACCCCATGACTACCATCTTAATCATACTGGGGAAGGAGCGAGTTATTATGAATTACTGTCAGGAGAACAGCTAAAAAATCTTCAAAGCCACGGCTACAATTTGATACGGTTGTTTAACTGATAATTCCATAAAGTTAAACACTACGAGTTTCAGGGCGCTGACGGTTAGCTCGGCAGGTTAGAGCGTTAGACTAATATGAAGTACTCGGTTTCCAGTCCGGCTCAGGATGGTAAACAGGGCATAAGTCCATGTACCTCAGTTAAACAAAAACAGTGGTCTAAATCGAAATTTAAAACTGCACTCTTTTTTCTAGCCTTTACCATCCGTTATAATTTAACATTTTCTGTATCAAGCGAAGTTAATATCAGCGTCGGAGCTGCTACAATAAAAATCGATTAATAGACGTCACAGCCAAAGATAAGGTACCAAACAATTCTTTACGTATAAGTAGTCTCATGACCGTAGGTGCAACCACTTTCGAGCTTTTCATGATGTCATAAGATCCAGAATCTATAACCCACTATATGGGCACCAAATTTCATTTTACTAGCTCCAGTCATGTCATGGGAGATGAAACTTTCGCAATGACCGGTAACGCAGTAACTCGCTGGGAGCCCATCCCAAATATCAACAGTGCATGCTCACGTACGCAAAAAACAGGGTCTTTTCTCAAGCATCAGGTATGTTAGGTTGTTTATACAGTAACTCCTGGAACATCGGTAGAAAATCATTGCAAAACTAGATCGATTTCGTCACCAAGTGACGAAATAAACGCTTAAAACACTCTAAACTTCCGATTTTTGACTCCGACGTGACCTTGAGATCAAGGTCACCGAAAGTTATACCTTACGAACGTCGAAGAGGATGTGGAGGTCGAAAATGAGGTCAAAACTGCTTTATCTCTTACCGTTTTCGAGATACAGTGCAACTTCCGGTTTGGCCTCGAAAGTTACCTTGAGATCAAGTTCACCGAAAAGTATATCATATGTACAGTTGAGGAGAGGGTGGAAGTCGAAATGAGGTTGAAATGGCTCTTCTCTTACCCTTTTTGAGATAAAGGGCAAATTCCGCTTTTTGACTCGAAAGTGACCTTAAGGTCAATGTCACCAGAAGTTACGTAACGTCTTAGAGGGGATGGAGGTCGAAAATGGAGTCAAAGTTGCTCTATCTCTTATAGAGAAACACTCCTTTGCAAAGAACTAACAACAGCAACTTTTCATAGTATAAGTCGAGTGAAGGAGTTTACAACAAAACCTTAAAATTGAAAAAAAAAAAAAAAAAAAAAACAACAATTTGTTCTCTTTGTTATAAAAAGCACACAGCCAGCTGCTTGTAAAAAGCCACGAGAGTACGTTCAGCGGCCTCCGTAAAAGCAGCATCGCACATAGCAGTAGCTGACAGTTAGCCTTCCAGTATCGTCCAATCACATGCGAGTGTGCCCTATGCCTGTGCATACGCTCACAGACAGTAATGCTGTGCTAAGGATGACCGTGAAGACTATGTATTCAGGACGGGCATTTTGTGTACGTTTTTGGGGGATAAGGGTTGAGCGTTTTGCAGGGCACTGGGTGGTCGAAAGTTATTTCGTCAATTTGTATACAACATATTGTGTATTAAAATCCCGTTATAAAACCGACCAGGAAAACGAAACGGAAAATGACGTCATTATAACCTCATGCGTTAAAAACAACGTTATCACGATGTTCTTTGTCAAAAAGTAGTCTCATAACGTATTTTTCTCGAAATCTCTAGGTCCAGCCGTTTTCAAGATATTCAACTTTGAAATATCCGTGACGTCACAGGGCGTTGATGACGTCATAGGTCAATTAAAACGTTAATTAAAAAGTAAATTAAAAAGTATGCCAAATTTTATTCGCCTAGCTTAAGCCGTTTCGGAGATGTCTGGAAACAGACGCAAAAATCTCGGCTGAAAAAAGAGAAAAAAACTAACAAAAAGGGGAAAAAGGAGATACTTAAAGTACTTTAAGCCCACACTTTCCACAACGAGTAAAAACAAATACGTTTGAAAAGTTTACTTTTCAACCGTTAATAAAAAGCGACTGAAGAAATATAGCCAGTATAACGGGTAGATTTCTTCAAAAGGGCCCCACCCAAAAGCGACCCGGACATAATGGCCCAAGTGAAAAGACGGACATTTGGGCCCCAAGGTTTGTTTTTTAAAAATATTGAAAAGACAAACTTTAAACATTTTTTTATTTTTACTTCCAGAATTTTCACATCTGCGAAAACACTGCTAAGGTGTGATCTGCACAAGTTCAAAACAGTCAGTCACAAATAAACCACTGGCAGAAGTTTACGTAATAATTTATTTGTGTTTTGTTTTAAAATATTTCTTATTTTCGATGAGCCCAAATGTCCGCCTTTCCACTTGGGGCCGTTATGTCCGGATCTGAAATGGGCAGAGTCGTAAAGGGCAGGGCACTTTTGTCCCAGATTCGGTGTAGCGAGTTGTACAGGTTGCCGAGGGTGTTCGGACCTCCCTTATCTCCTTGGCCTGTGATACGTCAAACAATCGCAACTATAGAATAGTAAAATAAATACACTCTTTTCAAACACCTCTAATTTAAATATAATACAACATGAGACACTTCGGTGTTGTGGAACGGCAATGTTCCAAGCCAAACAAATCAGATTCGGGTTTTCAGTTTTTGCACAATACTACTGGCCACAGAGTGTAAAAGGAAACCATTCCACCTTTCTCCTCCCATCTCCCCATTCCCCAACTATCGGATCACTAAAATCGCAAAAAGTGGCCCAGCCGGTTTGAAAAATTTGCGGTGAAATAAAAGAAATAGTTTGGCTGGCCAAACGCAAAAAGTATAAAGGTCTTTCAGAGGAGAAATTTTAAAATCTATATCGCCAGGTCAATTTTTCTAAATATTGCAATGAGAAACAAGATTGTTTTTCGTCATAGAGAAATATACTTCTTTCTATTTTGGAGATTCTCCATCAAAATAGTCGCCGCAAATAAGAAACAGAAAGACTCTAAAGTGGTATCATCTGACGCCTGCCAGTTTTGTCACGCCCAGTTGTACTCTGCTACATTTTTATAGGAATGTAGATTCTCTCAGGACAGTATTTTAAAGTTGCCTAAGTTTAATTAATCGTGAGAATTTGATTTGGATAAATTGGATTTTCTTTTGGGGTAAAAATAATCCTTTGGAAGACTGCCTGTCTATTCTGATAGAAGATTCCTGTCTAAGGGAAACTGCGTAAAATACGATGTAGATATTAACAGCGTGAACAAAAAACGTTCGGTAAAAATGGGGATTATTTATATAACGAATGTGATATGAATGATAGTTTGCCGGCTGGTTAATATGCACACGCTAAGGCAGTAATCGTTCTAGTACTTGTATTTTTTGCTAATTGTAATGAGTTTCTTCTATATTTGTTAAACGGATTTTTGTATGGATAAATGATTGCATACGGTTGTTTGAAACAGGCCCACGAAACGCATTATAGAATATGTATGTGCATTCCCCATCTCATCCCACCCAAAACAAGATTGTTCTTGTTACACCCCTAATGCAAATTTGAAAAATTCATGTTGACACCATCAAAATAATTGTTACACAAAAAGAGCTGAAGAGTTGAACCTTTAAACAATTGTTGATCAAAATGAAACAGATTGTACTTATGAAAAGCATGCCTTTTCCCCTGACCTTTAAAATAATCTCCAATATATCAAGCTTATCTTCATACTCCCGATAACATAAAGTAATGGTGAAATAAACATCTAAACAAATCAATCTTGTCCTTGTGCATTGGATAAAGAAAAATTGACTACTTTGAACTGGACATAATTTATTCCAGTTACTCTAGGGACTGGTTACATATTTCACTGCTCTTAGCAAAATGTCGCCCATACATCGATTCCCAAATTTATCAGTGGGGGCCTCCTCTCCTGAATAAATCCTTCTTATTTCTATCTTATTATCGTCTTTAGATCTTATTTATTATCCTTCACTTTAGGATTTTAACTGGCACAGTTTATTGGATTCGTACGTCGCGCTAATGTGTTTCTCCATGGCTGATCCCCTTTTTTGTGCAATTAGCTTGCCCGGCTAACCAGTCTCAAATGGTTAGAACAAGAACGACAACATTTGCCAGAGACACACTAAAGCATGTCTAGTTCATCGTCCTTTGAATTAATTGAAATTCATTTGCACTTTATATGACAAATTGGAATTTTGCCCCTGAATGCCATATATATATATATATACTGTCCACAGTGGAGCATACCGGTACGGATCGCTCCACTGTGGACAGCGAGTGAGCAAAATATCGTACTATGTGCTGTAGTCTTGTCAAATTTAGCGTTATTACACGTTGGGATTTTTAGTCCCCATAGTTTATGGAATTCGTGCTATTCGGTAAGGTATATTCCGTGTGATTCTTTTTTTTTTACCATAACTTCATAATGCGAACTCCTCTGAGACGGTTAAGACCAAATTTTGCAGGGACATAGAGTAACATGTCTGGATGGTCCATCTCAGGATTTTAAAGAGATTCATTAACATTTTATATGAAAATGCGGATTGAATTTTTGTCACTGAAGCCCTTTATAAGGCGGGCACGCGTTATGATATAACTAACAGCACAAGCTATTGATCTCTCCACTACCTACAAACAGTGAGTAAATTACGCTTATGTGTTTTGTGTTGCACCTTTGTCGTTAGACCGGGATGCTTATCTCCCACGTTTAGAGGATTCATGTCTCCACGGTTGGTATTAAGTTCTTTTCACATTATAAATGCCATTTTAGATTTCCTTTACCATAGTTCAAAATAATGCTCCCGATAAGATTGGGGGTTCAAGCACATTATATCGTAGTCAAATGAAATCAGCTCAGTTTATGGGAGAGTTCGAACTAGAAGATATTTGGAGTGAAAATAATCCTCATTTACATGGTCCGAACCGAATCCCGCTTTCCGATGTAGACTAGACTATTTTCTGGTCAAAAGAAAACTAGGCAATTTTGCAACTAGGGTGAATATATGTTCAGGACTCATGAGCCACCACTCTGTAATTGAACTAGTATTTACGCTTGGGGGGGGGCGGGGCCTGGCCTCTGGAAACTTAACTCAAGTCTAATTAAAGAAGAAAAATAATCACGATATGAGAGTACTTATTGATAACGTATGGAAGGGAACAAATGAGATCCCAGATTTAAGGATGAAGTTTGACTGGTTAAAACATATGGAATATTCGAGATACTATAGCAAAACCAGGGCAAAAGAAAAGAGGGCCAAAGCAGATGCTTTAAAGCGCAAAATAGACTATATTGAGCAAACAATTTACAATAACTTAGCGAGCGAAGAGGGAAAAGTGTATCTTAGTGAAATAAAAATAGAACTGGAATCCTTAGAACTGAAAGGGCAGGAGGGACAAGATCCAGAATCCAAAACATAGAATTTAATAAAAAAAGTAATGCATTCTTTCTCAACCAGTCAAAATTTACCTATGAATAGAAACGGTCAAAATGTTATCAACAGCTAAAGGTATAATGCAAGATCCCAAAATGATATTAAATGAACTACAACTTTTTTTATCAAACACTTTACACTTCACATAGTAATCCAGATACTGAGCATTTCTTAAATTTAATAACAATGGAACAAACACTGAACCAAACCCAGCTAGAACAATGTGAAGGAGCCCTAACCTAAAAGGAATGTAAAAGTGCCTTAAGGGATTTCAAGCTGAACTAGATCGAAACTCGCACACCGGAAGTTATACCTTACGTAACGTCGTATAGGAGTGGAGGTCGAAAATGAGGTCAAAATCTCTTACCGTTTTCGAGATAAATCATTTTTTTTCTTAAATAAGGTTTTTTCCCGATTTGACCTTGACCATCAAGGTCAATGTCAAAAATTTGTAACGGGTGCCTCAGATCACATTTTCCTTTATATATGTGCCAAGTTTGGCTTTTCTAGCTTCAGCGGCCTTGCAATAGATGTCTGGAAACCGATTGACCTTCAAATGACCTTCCATACATGTGCCAAATTTGGTTGGTCTAGCTTCAGGGCTCTTGGAGGAGAGTCTGGAAACCGATTCGGCGGAAGAAGAAAAAAATAAAAATAGGTGAAGAATTCCAGGCAATCAATCCCCACTTGGTATTTTCAATACCAATTGGGAATAAATCGCCTGGGTGTGACGGCCTTACAGTAGAGTTTTATCTGGAATTTTGGCACCAAATAGAACCAAAACTTGTCGAATGCTTAAACTATGCGCGAGAGAAAGATGAACTCTCACTCTCACAACGGAGAGGGGTAATCACGGTGTTAGAAAAAGCGGAAAAAGACAATAAACTAATTAAAATTTGTAGGCCAGTGTCTCTATTTAACACAGATTACAAAATCCTTGCAAAAGCCCTAGCTAAGCGCATCGCAAAACACATCCCGTCAATTATTCACTCGGACCAGACAGGATTCATTAAAGGCGGATTCATAGGGGAGAACATATGGTTTATCGAAGATATCATTGAATTATATATCACAAACAAAACCTTCCAGGAGTGTTGCTGCAGCTTGATTTTGAGAAAGCCTTTGATTCTGCTGAGTGGAATTTTTTAATGCTAATACTTTGAAAATTTAATTTTGGGAAAAATTTGGTATCCTATATAAAGTGTTGTTATAACAATATATTTAGTTGCGTAAGCAATAATGGCTCTACTATGGACTGGTTCAAATTATCTAGCCGTTGTCTAGCCTACTTTTTATGTTGTGTTTAGATATTATGGGTAACATATTCGTAGCAAACGAAACATTTAAGGTCTTGTCATCGACAGCAAAATTCACAAAATAAAAATTAACAGTTCGCTGATGACTGCACCTGCATGGTCAGAAGTATCCCTTCAATATATACATTGATACAAACAATAAGTGGTTTTTCCAAATTCTCGGGGTTGAAACTAAACACAGAGAAATGTTGTATTTTCTACCTGGGCTTATGGAAAACCAACAATGCAAGTATTTTAAATATGAAAGTAATGAAAGATTCATTCAATTTATTGGGGATTCAAGTAGGCAGAAACATATTAGAGCAAAGACGATTGAACTTGAAAATAAGACACATTTTCTCACAAAGGTTTTAAATATGCATAATCAAAGATGAATTAGTTTCTGTGAAAAAATCCTTATTGCAAAAACTTTTGGTTTATCTAAATTCATTCGCCCTCTTTCTATTGTTGTTTCAAATAAAGACATCATAAAGAGCATTCAAAAACTGTTGGAGATATTCATCTGGAACTCTAAGCCACCAAAGGCGAGGAATTCCACGCTGATAAACGGCTATCATAAAGGCGCACTTACAGCAATAGATGCTGATGTGATTGACGAGGCTAAGCATTTTAATACTCACGATGATAGGGAAAACGGCTCTCCATCTATGTAGTTGAGCCCACTTGGAAAAGCGGTCCTCAAGCGTTGAATCCAGTTCAACTCTTTTTTCAATCTAAGACCATTGGCAGCGTCTTTAGAGGGGTTCAGACTAATGAAATCTACTACATGAATTTTTATATCATCAATCCCCTTATGCTCCCACCTATTAAGGTGATCTACGAGTAAAGTGGGTAAGTCATTTCTGCTGATACACCCAAAATGTCCTTGGAATCTATCCATTATACGTCTTTCCGTTTGGCCTACGTATTGCAAACCACATGTATAACATCTGATGACATAAATTAGGCTGCTACTTTGGCAACAGATGTTCTTTTCAGCCGTATATGTACGCTCTGAAGATGTACACTCTAGTCTTCCAGATCTATCTATCTTGGGACAGTATCTGCACTTTATATTAATACATACATTCTACAATATGGTCTACATACGGTCTACAATAAGCTTTAGTTACCTTTAAAGCCTTAAAATCTCTGAATGATGGGTTTCTGGTTAAATACAGTAAATGTTTTTCAACTATGTTACCTTATATATTAATACCCGGATTACAAGTTGTAATCACAAAGAAGGGATCAGATTTATTTTCATCTGTTGCAGATTTGTTTGGTGGGATGAGAAGACTGTCTCGGTTCATCCCTCTCGCTCTGATGAGGGATGATTCAATCAAGCCAAGTGGATAACCTCTTTCTAGAAAAGATTTCCCCATGTCTACTGCATTACGATCAAAACTATTTTAGTCTGAATTTAAGAACTGGCTGTACGGGATGCCACTTTTACACGACAAAGGGTGTGAAGAGTTATAAGAAAGATAATTTGCATTATTTGCATCTGTCGGCTTACGAAATAAATCCGTTGTTAACAAGTCGTTTTTTTTTGTATAAGTACACCTAAAAAATATATTTGAGTATAACTATACTCCAGGGTAAACTTTAAAGATTTAACCTGTGCATTCAAGTACTCCACGAAGCTCTCCGAGGACTTCAGGTCTCCATGCCAGATGCTGAAGATGTCATCAATAAACCTAAACCATAACAGGGGTTGTTTTTTATAAACATACACATACTTTTTTCCAAAATTGCCACGATTAAATTTGCATAAGACGGTGCTACTCTCGTACCAATTGACGTACAAAACAACTGGAGAAAACACTCCCCATTAAACTCAAAGTCATTCATTGTTAAAACAAATTCTAATAACTTTATTAGTAAACTATTACCTTTTTTTGCCATATCCCCTGTGGTCATTTAGGAAGTTTTCGACATAAGACAAACCTAGATCTGTCGGAATGTTAGTGTACAAAGGTACCACATCTAGAGTAAACAAGATACAGTTTTAGGGTAGTTTTTGATGCTTTTGTAATTTCAACAAAAAGTCATTTGTATCTTTAATATATGAATCTGTAGAGCATACATAGGGTTTGAGAAAATAATCCACAAACCGACTTATCCTCTCATTAGGACAGCCATTAGCGGAAATAACTTGTCTCTCCGGGGGAGGCCTAGTTTGTTTGTGGATTTTGGGTAACAAGTATAAACGTGCTGTTCACGGTTCAAACTCAGTTAGATACTTAAATGTATCAATTGTAACTTCATGTTCAGTTTTAAAGCAGTATTCTAAATACTCTCTAATGGTTTGATGAAAATGGAAAGTTTTACAACCATCCAATTTCTTATATACTTTACTGTCAGAAAGTTGGGTATAACCCTCCTTTACACAATCATCCCGATTCAAAACAACAACCGCACCCCTTTATCAGCGGGTTTAATTACGATATCTTTGTTTGAAGATAATTCCTTAATAGCATGTTTATTTTCAATCAAGTTAACAAGATTAACAACTAATTGTTTTGAAACTGACATGTTTATTTTCAATCAAGTTAACAAGTCTTACGATAAAACCTTGTAACATTGGTTTTGCTATGAAGATCTGAAACACTTATGTCTCAAAGTTATTTGGCGTTGGCATTTTCGCGCAAGGCCGCTGTTTCATCAGGGGTGAGATTTGTCACCTCGTAAGCCCCATTGCTTACAGCTTATGGGACCCTCATTATCACTCACCGAACTACCGATTCTTTTCTTCTTTTAGGAGGTTTTTCGGAGTTAGGGTAAGCGATGATTTGTGTGTCATTAAGATTACACAATTCTAATAAATTGTCAATATTTTGTTTATCAATATTTTGCTTATCAACAACAGGTGATAGAAAGATAGTATTTACTTCTTCTTCCGAACGTGATATAAATTCAAATTTAGCAAGTTTAGACTTGACTTTATTTGTATTAATTGCTAAAGAGGGGTTTACACTCCCTACCTTGTCCACTTGCTTTGAGGATGGCTGCATAATCCTTCTCATAAGGTTTGTTTAATTCTTCCTTTTTTCTTTCTCAGAAGTTGAGTTAACTGAATTCGAAATGTCGGTCTTTCCCTGGTCTTTGTCCATAATTGTCGTAAAGATAATAAAAATTGGACGAGGCTAAGATCAGTTTGGATCGTACTTATCACAGCGACCCAATGAGGGATGGGCTGACATAATCAATATGTATTCTGAAAATATGGGTGATTTATTATTCTTGCTAAGATGCAACTACAACACAGAGTCATTGACATGTCTACCCATGTTTTATAAAAACTTGCTTAGATACGCTGCAGAGATTACCCTCTCCGCGGGTTCTGAATATGCTATATGGAACAACAAACTTATTGCAATAGAGGGAAAGTGCCTCTTTGTTAAGAGGCACTTTATTATATATAAATGTAATGCTGAAGGTTGTAACGGCAACATAGAGTGAGAGTATCTTCATCATCTTCTTTTTTTACTTCTTAGCATAGTTTTTTCTTTCCTTTTTTCTTTTTTCCTTTTTCATTTATTTTTTCCTTCAGATACATTGGAGAGGGTAGGAATTTTAAAAATCATTCTGGACCTATAGTGAATTTTTTCGGTAGGCAGATCAAGGCTGATAAAAATTTTTTAATAGAACGTAATATTTAGGGTTCGCAGGATTAAAAATGTCAGTTGTAATAGTAACGAAGGTTTGTGATTTGTATAAATATAATATCTCAGTGATTATCCTATAGCAAAAATTTGCTAAAAATTATAAAATGGAAGGTTGATCTGAAATGAAAATAAAGGGGACTGTTCAGCAATAAACAAAAATTTTTAGATTTCCTTAATTTGCCAAAGAAATATGCAAGACGAATGATCCATCCATTTAATAGAAGATCGTTACGATATAAAGTCACATTAATGTTTATGACGTTATTATAATTCGTTCATTCCACGAAAACATTGTAATGTTTCTTCAACGTCAGGTTTTCCTTAATTATGGAAGTCTACATGGCAAAAACACTGAGATGGGGTCCATACCAACTGACCACTGGTTATAACAGCACTGATCATATGACCACCGGACAAAAAAAAACACCGGTTATATGACCACCAGCAGAATGATAAACCAACCATTTAACCACCAGGTCATTGTTTCCATGATTTTTATTTATTTCTTCTTCTGGCAGCGAAATTTTTCACAGAGGTGGTCTTTTTCCTACAGCTGACTGAATAACGGGGTGGAGAACTTCGCCCATCAACTTCACAACGTATAACTAATTCACTCACTTAGACGTCAAGAGAGAATGATATAGACATTGCGAAAACACTGATCACATCACCATCTCAACAGTGACAGTCATAGGGAATAGCATTTATTGCTCCTCAAAGTTCACTTTGGGTTATCAGGTAACACAGGATGTAGAAACCGCTACGAGCGATTTCTGTTTTATTTTTAAATGTGCTAAATCTGTGAATTTCTCTGTATTTTGGGGGCATTCAATTGCAACATTAAACGTGGTTTTGTGACATAATTACGTCATTTTTTTGTTTCGCTAAAAACGAATAATTACTTTGCAGCACAAAGTTATCCCGAGCGCCGGGGGAAACACCGCGGTCGGAAAGAAAAATCCCAGGAATTCAGTATCACGTAAGACAGTTTTTCACATCTTATGGCCCCACAAATTTGTGCACATGCCTGGCACCCCAGAATTGTTATTTGACAGCTTGTCAATGCCGGAATTTGTCGCAGGAACTAGCGCAATCCTGCTTTTGCCCGAGCAAAAAACGCTCTCGCCTAGAACACCTCCAGTTCTTAATAAACATTTCTTCATATTCGTGGGAATCTTTGCGTTTCCTTTACGCGGTCGCGCTAGAGGACATTCAATGCGGTCACTGCCAATGGTCCGACACGCTAGTTGACCACAAAGATTTGATGCTGACATCAGGTTCTAAAATCACGTTCCACAGGAAGTATTAAATTTTAAATTTGTTTTTCTTCACTCAAGACACGCGAAAATTACTTCTTGTCAATTGATACGGCAGTGTAGGAGAGTTTGGCTTTGGTAACCTATTTTCTGATTGGTTCATTGAAAATGAGGCTGATCTATTTGTAGACAGACTTCGTTATTATATAAATAGTAATTTCCTATTTAATGAATAGAAACGTTGATCTGTTGAAGTATTGTAATTTAAACACAAGCACAAACAATGAGTCGCACTAGGAATGACCTTGGGGTCGCGTCACCTGCTCTCTATTTCGTCGACCAATTTATGACGTCACTACACAATAGGAAGGTATGACCTTGACAATAGCGTCACAATAGAAGTCTCACGTCACAGTGACCGAGAATAATAGGAGTCGCACTCTCCTTGACTATGATGTCACTCTCCTCTCTGACTGGCTGACCCATTTATGACATCACCTCGGAACAATAGGGGTCGAATATTTAATGCAGGGCTCGCCTCTCATTGAATGACCTACTTATGACGTCACCCCGGAATAAAAAAACAATACCCGAGAACAAAAGGGGTCGGTACCGGAATACATAACCCCAACCCACTACTCTTGGTAGTAGAAAGCTGACTATCTAGCAGAGACAGCATCCATAATTCCCTGATACATTGGATGCCTACGTAAATCGGCTACATTACAAAGCAAAAAAAAGTTGTCATCACTGTGAAATAAATAACAAAAGCTTTTTTATTCATACCACATTCGGACCCCTCCTGGAATATATAATATTTGTTTTAAAAACAATGTTAAGACTTTTATTACACACATACCCTATTAAGGATTCGAACCAAGCATAAGCAGTTCTTAATGGTTACAAATCCTACGCGCTAATTCAGCTACTTTCATTTATAAACACTTTGATAAAGCTTTAAATGGTTTTTAGAATACAAGCCCAGCAGAATAGCTTTTTGGACATCGCCAGCATAAAAATAGGTCTCCTGCTCTCCCTGCTGCCAACACCCCGAGATCTGTTCTTTTTTAGGTACTTTTTCAGAAAGCTCCACCACTCCCTTCTCGTTTTGAATACCTTCCCATCATTTCTTTATAAGCCATTTACAATGTCCAGATACCTGTACATTCGAGGTGTGCTTGTCATTGGTTGGCTGGGATACCTTCTCTGGATCGCCGGGGTATAACCCCCTTTCCCACCCCCACCCCTGGTGAGACTGAAGAGGGCAGACTTACACCTCAAAGAGAATTACTTAGATTTCCATACTCTTGCAGACTCTTGCAGACCTTTTTAAACTTCTCAGCCATTGACAAACTTAGGATAATAATAGAAGAAATAGCAAGATAGAACATATGCAAAGTTTGTTGGAGAAAATATGGAATAAACTACAAATTTTAGTTTAGTTTTTTATTGACGTTTTATTCGGGATAACAGACCGACTTTTTTTAAAGAAACAGACGAGTCGCACTTTTTCATCTGGCAAAAAGTACACCTTTTCCAATTCTTCTGCATCTGATTTAAGGTTGGAAGAATCGCGCTTTCACTAGCTGGAAAGCGCATCTTTTTCACTTTTTGAAAAGTAAGGGAAAGCGGGTGGTATTACTAATTTGAGTTAGTAAAGCACAAAAATAATCAACCCATTATCGACCTCCGCAAGTTACACCGTCATCGTACTGTCGGTTCTTTAGCGCAGTCAGCAGGATCTTTATAGGTAAATATTCATTTTATTTTAGTCTTGAAAGACAACATAGAAGTAGACAGGATGAGATTAAGGTTTTCTCTGCTCTAAAGTTTCAGTATATGAGTGAAGAGAAGACCAAATCTGCCAGTTTAACCCGCAATTTGCCGTTAAGATTTTAATGTTTCGAGTATTGAAAGATTTGTTCGTCTTCCTTCTGTGCTCACAAGGCAAACAACTGGGCCCTATCAACCCTGCTTTTCAGGCCACGCTGTATTGTGGTAACACTCAGGTTCATAACACAGTTTAAAGTGCCCCAAGCGGCCGTACCCAGAGAGCAAAGACTAGATCCTTTGCCGCTACCGTTCCAATTTTAAACGCGAGCATTCTTTCCATTGTTATGTATAGCAACGGGTTCTTGCTTGTGCCCAGCAGGCTGCGGAATTGTATCAGCCATTGCATCCATTTCTGGGAAAAAGTGTCGAATACTCCGGTTTAAAAGCCTTTCAAACATTAGAGGTCGAGTGTACATACGCAAGAAAAGACAGGTTTTGAATATAGGCATGAAGGTGATAGAGAGGAGGAAAATAATAGGAAAGAACAATATCTTTTTGACGCTAAATCGCGTGCGAAAAGTCTCAGGTCTCAGTCTCGGGTTTCAACATCTCTCAAGTAGCCGTGTTTCCATTTTTTCCATGCTGCAGTAAGATACATGGTAGGAATTTGCCTCTTGTATTTTGAAAGGAAAGCAGAGAAGGATATAAGAAGGAAACGGTTATTTTGGCATGCTTTTAAGTTCAATTTTTGGCATAAGCAGACAATAGTAAACCAGTTCAGGATAATATAAAAGAAGGCTTCCTGTATGCGTATCTCAGAGTAGGATAAAATGGTTTTGGTCTAGATATATACTTTGGACAAAAGGTGAACTAGTTATTGGGTTCTGGCATAGCTTTTCCGTAATAAACTCATCTGTGTCACTTATTTTAGCTGTTACTTGCTAGGAGTGCTAGCGTTACTTTCGTTGCTAATTTTTAGACTAGAAAGAAGCACAGCCCTTCCTTGGTAGTATTATAATGTTAATAAAA
Source organism: Protula sp. h YS-2021 (assembly GCA_949752745.1). Taxonomy (NCBI): domain Eukaryota; kingdom Metazoa; phylum Annelida; class Polychaeta; order Sabellida; family Serpulidae; genus Protula; species Protula sp. h YS-2021. Next base: position 53,318,950 of record OX457029.1, on the reverse strand, counting down.
TGGAAAATAAGGTTTATGGGTGAATGATAGATGTTTGAAATATATTGTCAGAAAAATAGATTTGCAAAAATTCGTTAACATCCGTGAGTTTTTCCGCTTCCTTCTTATTTTCGATCCGAGCATTAAAAAAGTTAAAATTTTAATAATTTTTAAATTTTGAATATTTACAGGGTTTATTTGTAATTGGGTGTTAGTTTGGGACAAAGTACTTGTTACTGTTTATTTACGTATGGAAAGCAATGGTAGTTCAGTGGAAAGCCATAAATAACTTAATCACATCAGGCTCGGTCTCTGACCAGTATCTCTGCTCCAGTTCATCATGAAAGTACTAATTTCTTATTTTTCCAATTATTATTTTTCCAGTCTTTGGGCGACAATTGAAAAATTTATCACAAAGTTTCACTTTTCGTATTTGCCACTCCAGCCAGCATTCTGAGGTGAATTTGGCTCAGTGCTTGAAATACAAGCATGAGCACCGTATTTCAAGTTTTAAGAAGGGGAGATAGTGAGAACCCATATTAAAGGACTTTTAGAATACAAGCCGGGCAGGATAGGTTTTTGGAAATGGCCTTTGGTAGCATAAAACTGGGTTCCCTGTTTTCCTTTTTCCAACAACGCGATATCTATTCCTTTTTAAAGTAGCGTTTTTTTTTCAGAAAAGCTCCATCACTCCCTTCTCGTTTCGAATATCTTCTTATCATTTCTTTATATCCAATTTGCCATGGAGTTGTATCCAGATTTCTTCCCGGTGAGTACGATTTGTCATTGGCTGGCTGGGATGCCCTCTCTGGATCGACGGGGCATATCTCACCTTACACAGACTGAAAGAGAGTTTCACCGATTCATGCACGCTTGCAGACTCGTGCAGACTTTTCAGCATGTCAGCCATTACGAACTTAGATTGATATTAGAAGAAAGTAGCAAGGTAGAAAATATGTAACATTTTTTAAAGAAAAATGTGGAATAAATTACAAGTTTTGGATAAAATTCAATTTTTATTGACGCTTTTTATTGACCGGCTCTTTCTTAAAGAAACAGAAGAGTCACACTTTTTAGCCTGGCCAAAAGAACATCTTTTCCAATTCTTCTGTATCTGATTTAAGGCTGGAAGATTCTCGCTTTTCACTAGCTGAAAAGCGCGTCTTGGCCACTCTTCGCTAGAGTAAATGAGTCGTGTTACTAAGTAGCGTGGTAACGCACAAATAATGTCAACCCATTAAAAGCTTCCCGGATTACGCCAGTATTGTGATGCAAGTTAAGAAAATCAGGCGTTAATGCGACCACATTACACTAAATACCATTTTATTGAACCAGATTGTTTTGAATACTGCGTGAGTCGTCCTTGGGGAATCCAAAGCGTTCTCTCTTAAGTTAAAACTTGCCAAAAAAGTTAACAGGCTCTGCCCTATTTTAGTTGTTATCCATATGCATGTGGAATACAATATTGTTAGAATCTGTCATTCTTGCGGACACCTTCATGCAATGCATTGTGGGTAACTGAGGGCATAATGAGCGATATTTGGAGTTTATCGCACTCTTTTGTACCAATACAAATATTTATATTTAAACTAAGTAATAAAATTTTTTCTAAACGGTAAAAGCTATTCAAAGAACTAAATTCCTGGCATGTAACAAATAGGCCCAAATGTATGCAATCGGCCCAGAACAAGAAAAATACCCTGTTATATTTGGTATAAAACAATGAGAAACTAGGCGTTTTGCCCCGACGCAAGCACTGGCACTTCTTGATCACGTCATGAAAAAGTTAATTCTCATTGATGGATGTAAGGTTGTGGCGTGAACTTGTTCTAGCGAATTGTTTCGGGGCTGTGTAAGATAGAGAAAGGGACATTTTAGGTGATGACATAAAGACACATATAACAAATGAGGTCACATGAGAGATAGATCTCTTCAGAGGTCAGCTGTTTTATAACAACGCTGCAAACAAAACCCACATTGTACAAACTGCACGATATATAACCGCTCCCTTTTTTACTTCCGTTCAATGACCCGCACTATAAACTTGAGACGTGACACCACATGTTGTTCAGTTTAACACTGGTTCGGCAGTCCAGAAATTACAATGGAGCGGTGGCACGTAAAAATGATAACCCTTTTCGGGTGTTTTATAATTCCTTTTGTATGCACCCTCCTTCCTGTGAAAGTCAATAGTTATTTTGAAAAGAAAGGAGAGCGCGGAAAGAAAATGTTGAGCTGTATGATGTGTTTCGGAGGTGGTGTGTTCTTTGCAACGTACATTTTGCACATGGCTCCAGAATCTAGGGCGATTGTTGAATATTCCTTAACTGAACCAAAGGGTATAACATACCCTGTCGCTGATCTCATAATGGCTGCCGGGTTTTTCCTAGTTTTAATTTGTGAAAAACTTGTTCTCATCATTAACAAGAGAAAGAAGAAACAAACAACAGAAAGATGTGTCCAGTTCAACACAGTTAATGGTGAATCGCAAAAAAATAAGGACTCTAATATTGGTGAAAAATTAAGGTATCATTCCCACGTCAAAGATATTGAAGATCTAGTAGACCCTAATTGTCCGTTGTATGGGTCCGGTTCCTGCTGCAAGGACCCAGAAGAGGTGATCATACAAGCGAACGCCACCGAAGAAACCGGATTTTTTGGTGCAGGTATGTGTGTACTTACCTAACGTAATAACTTTTAAGTATCTTCTTACTTCGAACTTTTACAGAAAAGTTTTGGGGAATTGAGAAAGAACGCACAAAGGTATGATTTAAAGAAAAAGTTATGCAGTCCCATGCAACATTAATTTATTCCGCACAGAATGTGGGGAATATGTGCGATCAACCTTATGTCGGTCTGTCATCAACAGCTTGTTAACACGATAACTTAAAAACTGCTGCAAGGATTTTAATGAAACTTAGTATGTAGCTTCTATGGGAACACAGGTCGGTATTGTAAATGGGCCAGGTTCGTCCAAGGAAAATGCACCAGCTGGACTTAGAAAATGTCAGCTCTTGCTAAGGTTTACATTGATGGCCGTGTTTAACTGATTTGGGCTGTGTTGAATATGTGGGCTATGAACACTGCTCTAGTTTATTGTTACCTTCCCTCCTTTTTTTCCTGCAGTCCCTTCCCAGGTCCCAGGTTGATCTCAAGTGGAGTTGTAGTATTTTTGTTATCGGTTCGAAAAAAAAACTGGCCAAACACAAGATGGCTTTAATAGAAACACAAAATACTGTTCGTTCAACATATCCTATCCGGTTACTTTTGACAGCGGTGCTGCCCATCAGGCCTTCTATCAAATCTAAATGTTGTAAAACGGTTTTTCCTTTCATCCTTGTAGTGTCTCCGCTTTTACGACTGTGCACAGTGTCCATGGACATTCTTGTCTTTATTTTGATATTATTTTTGACTACAAGTTAATCTGATTGTAGTAATTTTACAAAAAGACATACGTATACGAGTAGGACAATTGCCCCAGTGCTACTGCTCCCCCTCTCAACCGGAACCACTGTCCCCGGAATGATCACCCTGAACTTTCACAAATTAATTTTTAGGCATCAACGCTTCGGATTGGGGCCTATAGGTTTGGGGTGTCTGTCCGTCATCGCTTTATACCCCTATGAATTTGGGGGGGGGGGCGGTTGGTGCCTGCTTGTGTTTCACAAATACTTACTTGTCATTTATGGCACATTCCTATCTTTATCACTAATTATTCACGCCATTAGCAATCATTTTCACACCGACAGACTCCATTTGAGAACCCGCAACACATAAATGAACAATAATAAATGTGTGGTAATAAACACCATTTCTATTAAAATACGTGAATAACGATTTTGACTTGTGGTTTTAAACAAAAAAAAATTTTGGTCACATCTGTCAAGCCCGAATGAGAAATCAAACGTAAATTTAACAGCTGAGTCCGGAAGGTCTTTTCCATTGGTTAGGCTCCAGCAGATCCGGTTAATTGTAATTTTCGAATTGAAAGAGTGAATTGCAATATTTTTTCGACAGTTCTTCTAATTTACTTACAATTTTGATTTAGGAAAGTAAGTTAGATTGCACTCTTTACATCCGTGTGTGTGTGTGTTTTTTTTTTTTTTGTTTTTTTTTTTTTTTTATTCTTCTAATCTTTTATTTGGATATTTGAACTGCAATTAATCTGCGCCTCATGCTTGTCTCTCAGAAAAACATTTACTGTTAAACCGACGGAACAGGTGGGGTGGGGGGAGGGGGCGTCCCAGGATAAAATGCCCTAGACCCGTAGTTGGGATATGAGGGCCAATTTTTACCATGCTAATGTCATTATACCATCATAATGCGTACATAAGGGGATTTTTGGGACGATGAGTTTGCCGTTCTAGCTCTTTGGTTATTACTTTTCAGTGAAAGAATCCAATCCCCACGAGAGCCACTGTCACGAAGCTGCTATCTTGGAGGATTCGCACAGTGCGCGGTCCCTCATTCTCCTGGTCGCCTTGTCTTTTCACCGCATATTTGAAGGTATGAGTATCGGCCTGCAGCACACCACGGCCAATGTTGTCAACCTGTTCTTGGCGGTGATGTGCCACGAGGCTGCCATTGGCTTCAGTCTGGGTCTGCAGTTCGTGAAGAACCGGTGGTCGGTACGGCGCATCGTGATCGCCTGCTTCCTCTGCTCACTCATCATGCCCTTCGGCCTCGCCGTCGGCACACTCATGGTAGAGCTCGGCAATACCAGCAACACCCTCGACATCTTCAACGGCGTGCTGCAGTCGCTGGCCACGGGCACCTTTATATACGTCACGTTCTTTGAGATTCTGCAGGAGGAGATCTCGCCCGAAGATACCAGCATGCTGAAGGTGTTTTCTGTCATCATTGGCTTTGCATTGATGGCAGGGCTGAGTGCCATTCCTGAGGAAGATCCCGAGGCCTTGACCGGTCATGATGTGCACGTGACCACGGAAGTGCCGCTTATTGTGGCCTGTACGCACAACCTCACCACTGTGGGGCAGTAGGCACCGGAGGAGTGTGCTTCTGTGATCTGGCTACAAAATGTGAAGGCCCAACAAAATATTACATCGATGGTCAGTCATTGCATTGTTAAAATCAATTTCAACATATTTCCTCCCCTGTGAGGTGGGAGAATCTGCGTTCTGTTCCATGCATGTCGTAAGAGGCGACTAATCGGAATTTCTTTCTTTCTAACCCTTCTTTTACCATTTCTTCATTCTTCTTTTTTTTCCCACTTGTTCCTTCAGCAAGTGCGTCCTAATATACCCATCCTAGATGGGTTCTTCTAAACAGCAAACAAACAAATCAACATATTTTCCAATTGTTGAGTAAGATCTGAATATTGTATTTTCGATTTCACGATTAAAGTGGCTCTATTCACATGCTAAAGGTTTGTCGATTCGCAATCACAGTGCCATAATGCGTCATAAATTTGTAATATGGCTGACATAGCTGAAAACGGAGTGACTTGCTGTGGCCGTATTCACAAAAAAATAATTGCACAATTAACAAATTTGGTTAAATTCTCATGTGGTATGCAGAACTGTTGGAATTTAATAAATGCATTACCCCTTTTTTTTACGTTTCCAAATCTGTGAAAAACCACATGCAGACCTTTCTCAATTTACGAGTGTGCGTTACCATTTTGAAAAATGGTTACATGCGTACAATAATACGTTTTAAATAGTCGGATTGGAAAATAGAAGAAGAACGCCGGTGGGTTTAGCTGTCAGTTTGGGAACTAGTTGAATGATGATATAGTTAGTTCAAGAAACCATTTTGTTATCTTCTTATCCAGACTGACAGTTATGTATCGGGTTCACGCAAAGGGTATGTTTGTGTGATATTTGTGAAGCCTCTTGGAGCCTTCATCAATGATCCTTGCTCCTATCTTCGCCCGATAATGATCTTTTTGCAATCGCTTTCTGATAAAAATAGGGATAAAATTATTTACGCCAATCCTGTGTTACTGTTATCTAAAAATGGAGTTCGAACATAAGAACGAGTTTTTTCACCAGCACCGGCACTTGAGGTGTTTTGACTCTTTGCAAACACCTGCACTTAATCACGACGTCATCTCATGGCTATAGGTTGTTTGAAACACAATAGTCATGTAAAGCGTGTTGATCGTATTCGATTTCAAAAGTTGAGCACATCTTCGTAGTGTTGTGTCGCCATTTTTAGGGTCGGATGTGTACGTGTTCGGGACGTTTCTTACCTGTGCTGCAGGTCGTTACTATGCAGCCTTCGTACAGCTAGTTCTGACCTATAATTTTAAAATCTAACACTCTGTCCAATCCTTTACAGCTGGGACGTGAAACGAGTAGTTAAACATTCAACGCAAGGTTTCCGTTGTCAGAATATTTGCCATTGTTGAAGACTGAGTAATCAGCAGTTTATTTTCCTGTTTCTTTAATTTCTTACAAAAAGCTTGTGGAGTATGGTAAAACACCAGGTGTTGTCTGTTTTCTAAGGCATAATAGTGTCGGGGCGAAGTTCTCACACCATTTTGTGTTCAGTGTCACCAACAGTGTCAAAATTACGCGACTTAATCTGTACCTTATAGGAGATTGTTTTTAATGCAAATGCTACTATTGTTATTTTTTTGTAGTATTTAGCTGTAGTTGAAACTTAATGAAAAAAAATAACAAAAAAGAAAAAAAAAGATGATCGAAGGCTAATTGATTGCATTCCAGTGCAGAAACTACTAAAAAAGCATGTGAAGATGTAAAATTAAGAAGGGAGGTGTCAGCTGGCAGTTGGATGTACTCCGTGGTGGTGGTGTGGGTGGCAGAAAGTGCCGTGGTGGGTGGGCGCAGAAGCTGTCTTGGCGTGGTGGTGTGGATGGTTGTGATCCGTGGTGGGTCCGCCCAGAAGCTATCGTTGCATGGTGGTGGTGTGGATGGTTGTGATCCGTGGTGGGTGGGCGCAGAAGCTATCTTGGCGTGGTAGTGTGGATGGGTGTGATCCGTGGGGGGTCCGCACCTATCGTTGCAAGGTGGTGGTGTGGATCGGGAGTTTATTGCCATGGTCGATGCGCGCAGAAGTTATCGTGGCTTGATGGGGTGAATGGGAGCGATTACCGCGGCGAGCCATGCCCTGCTTCTTCCTGGTCGCATTTGAACAGAATAACACGGGCACATATGCAGGTAACTGTGCAGCAGTGCCTGGTACATTGATGCCGCCAGGTGTGAGCCTGCACGGAGTGTCAACGGCAGTGCCTGTTACACTATCTGTGATATAGATATACATATATATGTATATATACATGTCTTATATACATGTCTTATATATGCGCCATTTTAAAAATGTTATAAAATTATGGTTTTGTTCCGTATCTTCTCGTGCAGCAAATGAGTCGTGTCGTGTTATCAGCGATGTGTACTTTAATTTATACAACTAATTGCTATAGTCACGGATTCAGTATCAGCTCTAGTTCTGGGTACTTTCTGCAAAAAGGAAGCTGGTGGGTTGAACCGTCCCGTGGGCAGTATATTCATTCCATTGTTCACTCCCGATGAGTGAAGATACTGCTCTAGTTTGTCTGCTGTTTCCACTCTCAGACGTTGTCGCTCAGTGAACAATTAAAAATCAAAACAAGAGCTCTAATTTTTCGTTGAATTGAAAAGGTTAAAGAGGAATTGATTTTGCCATTAACGTATTACTGATCAGCTGTTAAAAAGCCATCAGGAGAATTGAATTGCATCTTAATTTACCATTGTATTTGTTTCAAGCAAAATAACTTTTTTTTGCTTGACATTGATGTTTCCTAGTGTGAGCCTGTACGGAGTGTCAGCAGCAGTGGCTGTTACACTATCTGTGATATCTGTTTTATATGCGTACAAGTCGTTAACAAATGTTAGGTATTTTTTCGTAATATTATTATGACTTTTTTGCCACTGATTTGACGTTTTCAAGTGTGTGTATAGTGTCCCGGACATTCTTGTTTCAAATCGTTCCACTGAAGTGAAGTTGATAAAAGATTCCTTATCAGTTTGATAACATATCAGTGAATAGCGAGATAGATTAGATGTGAAGATTGTATGACAACATAGATAACACTATGAAAGTTGCAGTGATTAAAGGATAAGCTTTTTTTGGCAACTAAAACAATATTAATGATTGACTGAATCGTTTCAGTTATTTTAAGAGAACCAAATTTTGTTGCTGTAGTTGTTATTCGAGATGCTCTTTTAGGGCATGCCAAGTGAACGTTGCAATGTCAGAAAGGTTCGTCGCCTCAAATTTTGAACCCCCCCCCCCCCCCCCCCCAATTTCAGAAATTTGAGCATTCATTTTGTCTCTCTGAAGTTGAAGACTATATTCATGAGTGAGTCTGGCGTATGACTTTGTTGAAATATATCGCGTATTTGTTGTTCGCATGCGGTAGCAAGGAAAAATATTATTCAAAATAAGTTGTCATTGTAAAAAGCACCGACAAAAGTGGTTGTTTTACCACCGGTACGCGTCTATGCCCCTTTTGCACCACGTGATAAAAATCAGACACCCTATGCTTTTGTTAGTGTGGACGGTAATGTACCTGTACACATGTCAAATCTTACCAATATTTTAAGTTGTATAACGCTGTACGACTTTAAAAAAAAGTAATTTTTCTCTGTAGTTAGTATTTGCTGTCAAAAGTGACACAAATTTTAAGGTTGGTAACTTGCCTGTACGTGATCATCTTTTGAAAGGTGCTATAGAATGGAGGCATATTGGATTGGTTTTACATAACTAGGTGTGTCCTTTCGGTTCTTTTGCTCAAGACTACGTGACTTTATTCACGTATTCAGTATTCAGAATTAAAAAAAAAAAAAACTACATTGACTTACTTTCAATAACGCGGTCTGCCTATGGCATGAATGTTTTACCTTTTTGACATGGTGGAGAGCCCGTCAAGTGGCTTGTGCTTGAGGAAGTTTTTAAGGCCATATTTGGTAACGATTTCAACTGGTAGAAAACGCAGATTGGATTATGAACACCCGATTTGACATAGAACAAGCAACCCCTGTGTTTCGCTCATATGTAGCCCGGTTGCACGCTGGCGGTAGCGACCACTCCGCCAGTGTTACCCTTGTTAGACAGTGTGTTTTCTTGACGGCAATTCTTTTTTTTTTTTGGGTACTCCCCCCCCCCCCCTTTTTAACAACTGAGAATTATATTTACCTGACTATAATTGTTTATTCATGTGGAGAATAACCAAGGAGCAGTAATAACGTGATCTTTTGTACTGCTAAAGCTTCGTTTTGTTGGCTTGGCAGACTGTCTTTTTTATAGCATTGATATTTTTTTGCATGGCGGTGAATGCACGATCATGGCAGTTCAGTAATTTAAACAATCTTTTTCATAAAAATGCAGTCAGTTATGAAATACAGGGTTAAAGTACGGCCTTGTGAGACAGGGCAAAAAAAAGCTAGCTTAACAGGTTGTTCCTTTTTGTTTTTCAATTCATTTTTATTGGCCCGTTTGAAAAAAGTGCGTCAAGTCTAACCCTACTGGTATGGCTGCTTCATTTGGTGTAAGAAGAATCTGACCACTTACAAAGCACACCAGTTAGTTAGGCGTAATCCGGAGAGTTGTTGTGCATATGGTTAAGGGATAAGAAACTGGCATTATTTTTTTTTTTTGGTGGGGAAATCGGTTAATGTTAGAGCCCTGAAGGGTGAACTAAGACTAATGCTGTTCCGGCATGGAGGGTTTGTTGTGTATGAGAGTTGCCCTGCCAACAGTTCTCCTATGACAGAAGTTTTGTTTTATTTTTAAAACGTTCATAAACAATTGGAATTTTTTGAAGAAGAAAAGTTTGTGCCCTTCAGGATGTTTTGTCATATGTTGAAGAAATAGTGCTTTTTTTTTGCGAAGAATGTCCGGGACCTAACAATGTTTATAGTGTATAGAATGTGTGGGAGTGTTTTTTTTTTTTTTCATGTTTTATATACTTTATTTGTATATGAGCTAATGTGATGAGGTGCGTGTCAATCACAGAGATGATTACACGGTGTAAAAGTTAATGTCGGCCAGGTTTGGTTAGCAGCACACACACACCTTCGCTATTTTACTGGTACGTTTATGAGGTCCTCAGCAACTGATAACACGAACGGGAGACCTTTTCGCATTTGGTTGTGTGTCCCGAAGGCCACTCTGCTTGTCTCCTCGTCCCGTGTTTTCACTTGTGAGCGTGGCTTGCGCGTCAGCTTTGCGTTGGGAATGTATCGCAGTCAATAAATGCATTGTGGGTTTAGAAATTTCTTGTAAAAGCTTAACCGGAAGAAACAAAACAGCAATGTTGTGCAATAGCGTACGGTTGTGCAAAAGCGGATTTGATGTGAAAGAAGCAGCAAGCTGACGCCATGTGACGTCATACCCTGTACCGGTAATCATTATGTGAAGAACAGGAACCCCACAAAAAGAATACAAAGAAAAAGGAATAAAAACACAACTGTTGGCTGAATGTTTGTGGTGTTTGTAAATAGATTCCTATCGAGTTGTTTCTTTTTCCGTTTCAGTGTGTTAAGTCTCCTGTATTCTAGATTGCTTTTGAATCGATTTTCACACGTGTGCTTAGCTGCCACAGCTGTATTTTCTTCAACATCAGTTACAACAGTTGTGTTGGCTTTTTTTTTTTCGCGTGCGCAAAGGTTGGACAGTTACCAGAGAAAATGGAAATGAAACAAAGACGATTGTCTCAAAATGTGCTTGCTCTCTGATGCATCGGTGACCCCTAAGTGAGGGCTATTTGGAAGCCAGTTGTGAACATTTCTGTTCCAGGGGTCTGTTGATTATAAATGAGCTGGAATGGATTCCCCAAATGCATGTCAGTTTGTTGGCAGCGTGTCCAGAAAATGGGTCAAATTTGGCAATTTTGGGTAGGGACGAAAATCAAACTGGTTTTGGTGTTGATTATTAAACCTTTGCTTAAAATACACACAAATACACAAAAGTGGGCCTTTGATTTTTTTTGTTCAGATTTTCGTTACAGGAACCCAGTTATTGACCAGAGGATGACAGAAAACGCTCGTTAATTATCTTCTGTTTGAACTTTCAAACTTTTGCGCACTGTGAAAAGCATGTTTATGGTACTTGAACGACACAATAGTAAATCTGGTTAAGAGTATCAATAAAAATGTATCACCAACATTTGAAGCCGACTTGGATAAGTGCTGTCATTCGACTAAGTTACTATTCTATGGTGACTCTGAGTTAATGATTTTTCGATGTTGATCGGAACACAGAAGCAGATAGATGCAAGTTATTCTTAGTCAAATTACAAGTCCAGTTGTGTAAAAGAGCATATGTAGTGTCTTATTTCGAGCCGACATAAGCATGTTTACTGATCAGTTGCCTAAAGGCCAGAATTTTTTAAGTGACCAACAATTCGTAAAAATTGATGTAAATATTGATTTTTTTTTGATTTTTTTTTTTGCAACTGGACAGTAATATGGTAATGTTGACTCGGGATAAGTCAGTATACGGCAGTACACATGTCCTTTTGCTTTTCGGTCAGCATTGATAAATTATTGACATAGGCGAATAGACCAATCGGATTACGGCATTTTCCAGGTCATTACCAATGTTTTAATTTTGCCTCAAAATAAGTCAGTATCTGCTTATTATATAATACCCATGGCAATGTGGTGGAGTACTATTGCAAACAGTTATTTGGTGACGGAGAACTTTTACAGCTGTTGTCATCAGCAGTGGTTGGTACACACTGTAAAGGTGCTATTATATTTTATTCAACGATTTTGTTGATATTTGTATTTGAAAAATCTACATTTTTATTAACAAATTCATGCGTATGTGTTCGTATTTAATTGTAAGACTACAAGATTTTTATGATGAGGGTTTTGTGTGAAAATAAATGTTCTGTTGATGTGGAGAGCGTTGTTTTCTTTCAACAAATATTCGGTTCTATTGTGCAATTAATAGTTAGATTTTCTTAACCCAGGACCCACCACGTAAAAAGCGGTAACCGGCTTGTCATTAACGACTGTCCGGGCAGGTGAAAAATTGTGTTGGGGTGGTAGGTTTTTAAAAGTTCTGCCCGAGCGGCATTTAGTACAGTCGAGAGCCCCTGAGGGATCACCTAAATGTAAACTTCTAGTTAAAATTCCCACAAACGACACTAAGTAATTTGTTGCCGTAGATACATAAACGAATGACCCGGCTTTCAGTGGATCATAGAATATATACTGGTGCGACCCACGTCGACGTCAATTTCTTTAAAACTACTGTCCTAGGGTTTTCATAGAAACGTTCTCACATTTTGTTGGAAGGTAGGGTGCATATTGCGTGTTTTGGAGATTCACCAAAAATTGAGGGAAATTTTGGGAAAGAAAAAAACAATCGTTTTATTCACCCGGACAGTACTTGTTTTTCGTTATTGGCTGAAATATTAGCAACAAAACAGAAAAAATTTTCACTCACACTAGAGAAATATCCTTACTTATCTTCAAATTTAGATAAATCATCATTGGTACTTAACTCACTATTAATGTTTTTCGTAATTTTTTTCCCGCGGAAATATTGGTGAAAACTTTCTCACTAAAATCTTAAATATTAACTAATGCTAGTTATATAATCTTGCAGTCTTAAAATTTTGAATTAGAGAAGCGGATGTTCTCTCTCTCTCTCTCTCTCTCTCTCTCTCGCTCTCTCGCTCTCTCTCACTCTCCCTCGCTCTCTCTCTCTCGCTCTCTCTCTCTCTCGCTTGATTCGCCAACAGTTGGCAGAAATATTGGTGAAAAAGCTGATGCTAGGAAAATAACCTCATTGCCTTGTAATTTTATGTAATAGTGGCACACATTACCACCTACCTGGCTATTACTTTTTTGGCAATTCAACAAAAAAAAAAAACAAAAAAAAAAATAGAGGAAATATTGGTCAAAACGCACATTTCTTGAAAACGTATATACTAAGGTTTTAAACAAGCCGTGCACCTTGTTTATATTGAAATATTGACGATAAAGCGCTTTTTTTTTTGTAAAATCTTAACCAATTCAAGGAAAATACCCTTACTATCTTGAAAATTAAGGTATAGGTAGGTAGTATGTATTACCGTGTACCCGGCCATTACTTTTTTTTCGGATTGATAAAAAATTGGCGGGAATATTGGCGAAAAACCAAAACTCCCAGTAAAGTCTTAGCTCAAGGCCAGAGAAATGGCCTCACATTCTTTAAATTTTGGTTATAGATAGTGGTCATTGGTACTCACCTGGTTAGTGCTGTTGTTTTTGTTTTTTTTCATAATTAAAAAAATGGCGATAATAGTGGCGAAAAACCAGTTCTTACTAAAATTGTTACTAACACTAGGGATATAATCTTACCTTCTCAAAATTTTGACTTATTAAAGAGGAAATTAGTACTTATCTGGCTGTAACTTTTTTGGTGATTCGCCAAAAACATTGAAAACGTACCTGGCTCTAAGTATTTACCTTTCCTCTCTTAAAATTCTGAGTAAAGGTGACAGGCTTTGCCCCCCCCCCCCCCTCCTCCCCTGGCTGTTATGTTTTTCGTGATTCGCCTAGAATTGGTGGAAATATTAGCCAAAAACCGAATTTCACGAAAAGTTTCTCCTAGGATTTAAACGGAAACATCCTTCACCTTTGATGGAAGGCAGTCTTATATATGTCCACCTGGCTATTATTATAAATATTATTTATTCCCCACAGAGGGAATATATGCGATCGACCGCGTGTCGGTCGGTCTGTCACCAAGAGCTTGTTAACACGATAACTTAAGAACTGCTGAAACTTGGTATGTAGCTTCTATGGGAGCAAACACAGATCGGTATTGTAAATGGGCCAGATTTGTCCAAAGAAAATATCACCTCTTGACTATTGATGGCCGTGTTTAATTGATGGGGGAGGGGGGGATATGTGGGCTATGCACACTGCTCTAGCTAGTCCCCCGCCGGGGGACTATAGTTTTCGCGTTTGTCTGTCCGTCCGTCCATCTGTCCGTCTGTCGACACCTTTTTTGTTAACACACTCAAGCCTACATTTTTCAACCGATTGTTAAGATATTGTATATATGGGCAGTACTGGAACGAACAAGGATCGGTATTGTAAATGAGCCCTGTCGGCCCAAGGACATTGGCCCAGCTGAACTTAACAAATTTTCACAACCCCAACATACTGGAATGAGTTTGTTAACACACTCAAGCCTACATTTCTGCATTGATTGACAATATATCTTAACTATAAGTAGTACTGGAACCAACAAGTGTTGGTATTGTAGATGAGCCAGTTCGGCCCAAAGACATTGGCCCAGCTGAACTTCACAAATTTTCCCAATCCTTACTCATTTGAATGAGTTTGTTAACACACTCAAGCCTACATTTCTGGATCGATTGTTGAAATCTTTTAGATATAGGAAGTATTGGAACCAACAAAGGTCGGTATTGTAAATGAGCCTTGTTGGCCGAAGGACATTGGCCCAGCTGAACTTCACAAATTTTCACAACTCCTATATACTGGAATGAGTTTGTAAATACGCTCAAGCCTACATTATGCATCGATTGACAAGATATCTTAACTATAAGAAGTATTGAAACCAACAAGTGTTGGTATTGTAAATGAGTCAGGTCGGCCCAAGGACATTGGCCCAGCTGAACTTCACAAATGTTCCCAACCCTTACTCATTTGAATGAGTTTGTTAACACACTCAAGCCTACATTTCTCAATCGATTGTTGAAATATTTTACATATATGAAGTATTGGAACCAACAAAGGTCGGTATTGTAAATGAGCTCTTTCGGCCCAAGGACATTGGCCCAACTGAACTTCAGAAATTTTCACTACCCTTACATACTGGAATGAGTTTGTTAACACACTCAAGCCTACATTTTTTATCAATCGGCAAAATGTTACACACATAGGTAGTATGGGTGGTAACAAGAATTGGTATTGTTAATGAGCCAGGTCGGCCCAAGGATACTGGCCCAGCTGGAATTTTAAAATTCACGAATATGATACGAATTTCTTAAGGTTTGTAGTCTAACCTAACAAAATTAAATGCTGGGATTGTACGCCGGCGGAGGACATAGTCAGTTTCACTGACCCACTTGTTATTATTATAATTATTTTTATTATTACTATTATTATTGTTTTGCGAAAAAAAATAGCCGAAACATGCGGCTATTGCTTTTTTTCTTTTGGTTGTTCGCCAAAGATTGGCGGATAATATTGGCAACAAACCATTTTTGTATTAAAATCTTGACTGACGCCAGGTACATAGTCTTAGTGTCTTGAAATTTGGTTGCAGGTTATACTTATGTGTCACAAATCTTGACACCAGCATTCGTGAACTGGGGCATGGCCCATGGGCAGGTTTGTTTCTTCCACAATTTTGATCGGATTGCGTTCAAATTTGGCAAAGCTGTTCACCAGGTGGTTCTCTCTTGATAAGGTACTTTTTTGGCGATGACCCAAAATTGACTAAATGGGGGTTAATTTAAAAATATATTTGGTAAGCAATTTTAAAAAATCCTTCTTTTTCCACAATTTTAATCAGATTACCTTCAATTTTTTTACGAATATGTACTGGGAATTTTAAAATATTCCTGATATCCAATTTTCCGAAGGTTTTTCCTTCTACAATTTTGATCAGGTTACCTTCAAATTTTGCCTAAATGTTCAATAGGCTATCCGCCAAAAATTGGTAACTTGGGGGGAGATTTATATTTTTTGGTAGCCAATTTTCAAAATGCTTTTCCTCCCACAATTTGCATCGTATTTCTTTCAAATTTGTGCGAATGTTTACTGGATAGGCCAAACATAGGTAAAAAACCATGACATTTTATGATTTTGTAGCCAATTGGCAAAGATTTCTATTTCCACAGTTTTGGCTTCAAATTTGCTTAAATGGGGGCCCCTTATGTTTTTTATTCTTTGATAGCTAATTTTTAAAATGCTTCTCTCGCAATTTGCATCGGGTCATTTTCAAATTTTGTGCGAAAGTTTACTGGATAGGCCAAAAATTGACCAAAAAGCAGGGCATTTATATTTTGTAGCCAATTTGGCAAAGTTTTTTATTTCCACAGTTTTGTCTTCAAATTTTGCATAAATGTTCACTAATCTAACCTGTCTTAAAAAGGTACTTTTTTGCCGATTTCCAAAAGTTGGTAAATGGAAGCATTTTTCGCTAGCCAAATTTGAAAATTCTTCGTTTACCACACTTTTATTAGGGTTTTGTATAAATTTTTCATAAATGTTCACCAGGCGGTCATCTTTTGAAAAGTTACTTTTTCTGGCAATCTACCAAAAACTGTTTAAATGGGGGGGGGGGGGGGAGTGAGGGGCATTTCAAAAATTTTAAAAAATGTGGATCGGATTTCTTTCCAATTTTGCGCGATTGTTTCCCAGATAAATTTCTTTTTCTGGCAATGTACCAAAAACTTGTTAAATGTGGGGTGAAGGGCATTTAAACAATTTTTAAAAATTTGGATCGGATTTCTTTCCAATTTTGCACGATTGTTTCCCAGATAAATTTCTAATGAAATTTACTTTTTTGTCGATCCGCCAAACATTTACTACATGAGGAGCATTTAGAACATTTGTAAAGATTTTGAAATTGCTTATACTACCACAGCTTGGCGATCCACCAAAAACTGGCCAAATAGGCAGCGTTTTTTTTTTAACTTTTTGGTAACCAATTTTCCAAAGTTTTAACCCACAATTTCACAGTGTCCATCCCGTTTAATTTTAAAGGAGCCCATTGACCCTATGGGGGGGGGGGGTCGGAACTTAGATAGATACCGACTCACCTCGGGGTATCAGTTTCACTGTCTCCCAGCACTTCCACTGGTATCTCCCCCTTTCTCTATAAATAACTGCTTGAAATATCACAACAATCTTCATCACCTCCACATCCCAAAAACTATTGTTACAAAAGTAAGATATACAATACTATCTTCCGTAGTCTGACCATTCTGCCTTATGATTTTGCTCACGATGAAATACCTTGTCGAAGCGTCCATCGCATAAACGAGCGGCAATGTGGTGTGCTTCTCCAATACGATCTCCAGCAGCTGGAGTCTACTTAATTGTTAGTAATCCAGTCTAAGGCAAGCATATTTTGCCTTGGAGTGCGACCTTTACCGGGGAGGACCGGGATTCTTGTCAGACGGATATTACATGAGTCACAACTTGAGCACCATGTCGTGTAAAAAACTACCCCCAAACAGTCGAAGGTTTCGACTCGCACGAATACTGAATCGACTGGCTCTAGTACTGCAATGAGCAAACCAATCCCAGCAGATGTAGTTTACGCCCTTAATAATCGAATAAGCCAGCTGAAGAGGCGTGCAGCACGAGAAGTGTTAGGCCAGGCAAAATCACCGAGCCATTCATCAACAGGACTGGATGCTGAGACAAGGTCTCGACTTAAATATCGAGTGCGACAGGCAAAAGAGAGACTGCGGACCACATTCCAACAGAAAGCAAATATAACTGTTTTTCCCCATTAATGGATGTGGACAGTAAACGAGATCCGCCCAAGACATCTCACAAACCCCGCGATCTAAACCACACAAAATGACCATTAATAGAAAGAGTGCCGTCAATAAGCAACGTTACATAGTGAAACATTTCAATAAACTACAATAATCTCTGAGGTGTTCACTAGCGTCATTTCAAAGCCCGCTGTTTGAGGCAACTGTTCAACGAAGCAGTAAAGTCCTACAATGGTTTTAAAAATTAACCGTTTTCAGTATTTCTAGAGGATGCTTATATTTTAATTTTAGAATATACACGGTCTTAGATAAACTGCACTTTAACTGTGATAATATTGTTTTCTAATCCATAACTGACCTTGTCAGAAAACAAATCGAATGACCAACCAACCAGCTTCCACAATTTTGATTGGATTGCCTTCAAATTTTGCATAAATTTTGACTAGGCGATCCTCTCTTGGGAGTTACTTTTTGGCTATCCTGCAGAATTGACTAAATTAGGCGGGGGGGGGGGGGGGGGGCACATTTAAGAAATTTGTTAGCGAACTTTTCCCACAATTTGGACTGGTTTTCTTTAAAATTCTGTACGAGTTTTCAATAACCGGTTTTTAAAATATGACTACCACTTTTTGGCGATCATAGAAGCCTATTGTTACTTCAGTCATCAGATCTGGGCTGGTCACAATGTCCCTGGACATTCTTATTTTCAGAAACAGGTGGCCTTTTTGTGCTTTACCCATCGTTTGTGGCTCTGTGATCTGTTCGTCCGTCTGTAAACTTTTGTTTTTGACTACTTCTCTTTCAGTTTTCAGTAAAACCTGTACGGCCCACTTAGGGGGATAAATGCCTGTTATTTGATTTTCCCCAATTTGTCGAACCGATTGCGTCCTTTGCGAAAAAGCCTACTCCTCCCATAAATTTTGTTCAATTTGCTCGAAATTTTACATGAATGTCTCTTGAGTAAGTACTCAAAAAAGTATCAGAGCCAATTTTTAATTTTCGTCGCTTTGGCGAATTGGCGAAATCCCAAAGTGCGCCAAATTTTCACCAAAAAGAATTTTTTCTAAAATTTTTGTACATTCTTTGAAATTTTTAACACTGGTGCATAGAGTAAACCTGAGTCAAATTATGTCCTTTTTACGCTTTGGGGCAACAATTTGGCGCGTTTTTCGCTATGTTCACCTTTTCTTTGGCTCAACACAGTCACATGGTACATGGGTGGCCGAAAAATACAGTGCAGATAGTTAAAAACAATAGAGATGGCTCCGTCCGTGTAGATGGAAAAGACTGCGCAAGTAAGGCATTGCAAAAGAGAAATAACAATGTTAAATTCAGTTCTGTTCGTTTCCTCTGTAAAATAAGTAAATAAATAAACAAGCAAATAGTAATAATAACCGTGCTTATTAAATCGTTATTATAAAGAAAAAGTTTCCAATGAGGAAAATTAATAATTACATATAGACAAATCCTTTTGAAATTATGCACCCTGACACTATATGTGCACTGCACGTGTACTCCACGTCGTGTTTTTTTTTTTAAATTGACGTGGGATTGTGAATTTTGTCAAAAATGACACACTTTGCATCAGCACAATTTTGTCAGACAAGCTCTAAAAACCCGTAAGTCGCAGCCGTTTAAACCTTTTCGCAGATGAGCCACGATATAATATTGTTGAAAACGGGCAAAAAAATGACTCATCAACACAATTGATAAACATTACACATTTTGGGTCGCGGTTCAGAGCAGAGGATGGGTTTTTCCAGATAGGTTCTCTGAAACTATACGGCGCAGCTTTTTAAACTGATACAGTGAAATTATATATCCACTGCAGATGTGCAATTTTGTGTTATTTTTCAAAATGGACCAAAAATAGATACAGTTGCAATTTATTAAGAGCCGATGAAACTTTAGACATTTTGGTATCGAACCTTGGAGTTTTGTCCATACAAGTTCTCAGAAATTATTAAACCCAGCCTTTTGAAACCTAACATAGTGAAGATACATGTAATGCATGTGTGCAAGTGGTTTTTTTGTAATTAGGCAAACCAAAACAAAAACAAACAAACAAACAAACAAAAACCAAACAAACAAAAAAAACTGGCAAATCTGAGTGCATAAAATAGGAGACGAGTAGGTAGGAAACAAGAGTTCCAGCGCACTTTATGACGTCATACTGTCTGGAAGTGACGTCATCATGTCTGGACCGGAAGTGGTGTCTGGAGCGGAAGTGTTGTCTGGACCGGAAGTGCTGTCTGGAGCGGAAGTGTTGTCTGGAGCGGAAGTGACGTCATGATAAGCGTTAGGATAGGCGCGGCCATCCATGACGTCATAATGAGGTCATAATGAGGTCATAATGAGGTCATACTGTCTGGAAGTGCCGTCATACTGTCTGGACCGGAAGTGACGTCATAGGCGTAACCATGGTGATAATGACATCATCAGTCACGTGACCAATGAAAAGCCAATGAAATCAATGAAGACAATGAAGCCCCGCCCACTTTCTGTCTATCATACTGTCTGGACCGGAAGTGACGTCATAGGCGTGGTCATGGTAACGAATTGAAACTTTGTAAACAAAAGTGAACTTTGTAAACAGACTGTGTAAACAAACTGTGTAAACAAACTTTGTAAACCAACTTTATAAACAAAATTTGTAAACAAACTTTGTAAACAAACTTTGTAAACAAACTTTGTAAACAAAATTTGTAAACAAACTTAGGTTATTTACATAATTGAAACTCATTGAAACTTTGTAGACAAACTTTGTAAACAAACTTTGTAAACAAACTTTGTAGACAAACTTTGTAAACAAACTTTGTAAACAAACTTTGTAAACAAAATTTGTAAACAAACTTTGGTTATTTACATAATTGAAACTCATTGAAACTTTGTAAACAAACTTTGTAAACACAATTTGTAAACAAACTTTGTAAACAAACTTTGTAAACAAAATTTGTAAACAAAATTTGTAGCAAACTTTGGTTATTTGCATAATTAAAACTCATTAAAACTTTGTAAACAAACTTTGTAAACAAACTTTGTAAACACAATTTGTAAACAAACTTTATAAACAAAATTTGTAAAAAAAATTGTAAACAAACTTTGGTTATTTGCATAATTGAAACTCATTGAAACTTTGTAAACAAACTTAGTAAACAAACTTTTTTCCCCCACACTCTCTCCACACACACCACGACTGAGCATTTCATAAGCCACATAGGTATTTCAACCTTCTGATGGCAACTTTTTCCCCCACACTCTCTCTCCACACACACACACACACACACCACGACTGAGCGTTTCATTTCATAAGTCACATAGGTATTTGAACCTTCTTATGGTAACTTTTTCCCTCCACACTCTCATGCATACATACCAACACCATGATAAAATGTTTTGCTTATGTTGCTCTTTATACTCCATTATTTGTTTGTTTTTTTTTTTTTTTTGAAATGCAGTGTTTACTTAGAGAAAAAATGGCGTCCTACAATCTGCAATCATCAGCAGCAGCATTTCGTCATCAGTGTAATCAGACTGCGTCATCTATAGCCAGCGTAATCAGACTGCGTAAACAGACTTCGTCATAAACAACGTAGACAGCGGTGTCTGACTTTATTGTTTTTCTGAGGCAGCAGTGTCTAGCTGCTTGGAGTTGCAGTGTCACCCTAAGTGTTATACTTAACCGATTTGTCTGAAAATTTCACTGTTTGATTCAGTTTTATATCTAGTTTTCACATAGTCATGGACTGGTTGCGTAGCTGGTTGTATGTATCATGAATTCACCTTAAAATGATAAGTTAAAAGTGGAATAACTTTTGTTATGATTGACGGATTTGCATGAAACTTTCACTGTTTGATTCAGTTTTATATCTAGTTTTAACATTAAGTGGTTATAGGCTATTTGTGCAGTTGGCTGTGTGCATATTTACCACAATTTTTAATTTTGTAAAAAGTGGGATAACTTCCGCTATAGTTGACGGATTTGCATGAAAATTTCACCGTTGGATTCAGTTTGATGTCTTAGTCTACAGTAGTTTGTGCATAGGTGGGTTGTTGGAATGGCGCGCGCCCACCATTCAAACATGTGTTTGAATAAGTTTTACGTCAAACTATTATTCAACAAGTTGTTTAGCAACTGTACAACAATTGTTCAACATGTTCAACATGTTGTTGAACATGTTGAACATATTGTTGAACATGTTCAACATGTTCAACAACATGTTAAACATGTTCAACATGTTCAACATGTTGAACATGTTCAATATGTTCAACATGTTCAACAAGTTGAACATGTTCAACATGTTCAACATGTTGAACATGTTCAACTTGTTTAACATGTTGTTGAACATGTTGAACATGTTCAACTTGTTCAACAACATGCTGTTTAACAAGTTGTTCAACAAGTTGTAGTTCAAGCAAAGAAAAAACGAGACATATGTTGAATAGGTTTATTAATACATTTAAATACACTTAAATACACTTAAATACATACAGCTTAAATCTATAACAATATTATAGCATTTATTGATTTACAAAGTCTTTATTATAATGTTTAGTCAAATAAGTCTATTTTTCTTCATCTGCTTCACTCTGTTCACTGGCATCCATATCACTTTCTTCGTCACTGCTTTCATCTTCCTCCTCCTCATCTAGAAGCTCTTCAAAGAATGCATCGTTTCTTCTTATAGCCGCCTTTAGTGCCTTTGAATAGTCGTAATGTTTTTCATCAACAAAGTAATTGAAGTCTTCTAAAATGGTTTCATAATGTTCGTTTTGTTGTAGACGTTGGGCATATTTGAATAGTCTCATAAACAGTTGTTTAAGTCGACGCTTATAAATGGGTCGAAAGTCATCACTTGCTATTTCACGCGCATCTTCAAGCCCTTGTTCTTCATATTCTGAAACCTTTTCTTGAAATTTCTTATCATATTCATCGTAGACTTCTTGAACCATATCACACCAAACAGAGTCTGTTTCTGACTCACTTTCAGAGTCTGTTTCTGACTCACTTTCAGAGCTGCCGTCATCATCACCCTCAACACAATGTTCCATATGTTTGAACAAAGCTTCTTGACTGTTGTATAATGCACCACATTCTGTACAAGCATGTGCATTCTTTTCAGTCATGTTGACGCTTTGACTTTCCATAGAAGACTCATCTAAAGTTTCAGTGATAGGTGGTTTTACAGGGTTTTCCACATCTATCTCCAATTCTTCTTCTTCTGAAGTGTGAGCATTCTTTAAGTGCCTTTTAAGACTTTGTGGCCAATTGTAAGATTTCAAACAAATGTTGCATTTATACATCCTTTCGGTTCAACATGCACTTTTCAAATGATGAAAAAGCCTTTAAACGTAGCCTTATATACAACTTATTGAACAACATGTTGAACATGTTCAACATGTTGTTGAACATGTTGTTGAACATGTTGTTGAACATGTTGTTGAACATGCTGTCTATGCCTAGGGGAGTTTAACGTCATGACGTCATAATGACGTCATTGGAACAGGCGCATGCTTTATCAAAAACTGACTCAGCAGAATTTATTGCTGTTTGATATGGATGAAATGCATGTCTCACTCTTCCTTTTATGCTACTTAGATGTAATCAAAATATGGTGTGTAACTCGTCAAAAATGCCAAACTTGTAAAAATTGCTGATTTTAACGAGTTACACACCATATTTTGATTACATCTAAGTAGCATAAAAGGAAGAGTGAGACATGCATTTCATCCATATCAAACAGCAATAAATTCTGCTGAGTCAGTTTTTGATAAAGCATGCGCCTGTTCCAATGACGTCATGATGACGTCATGACGTTAAACTCCCCTAGGCATAGACAGCATGTTCAACAACATGTTCAACAACATGTTCAACAACATGTTCAACAACATGTTGAACATGTTCAACATGTTGTTCAATAAGTTGTATATAAGGCTACGTTTAAAGGCTTTTTCATCATTTGAAAAGTGCATGTTGAACCGAAAGGATGTATAAATGCAACATTTGTTTGAAATCTTACAATTGGCCACAAAGTCTTAAAAGGCACTTAAAGAATGCTCACACTTCAGAAGAAGAAGAATTGGAGATAGATGTGGAAAACCCTGTAAAACCACCTATCACTGAAACTTTAGATGAGTCTTCTATGGAAAGTCAAAGCGTCAACATGACTGAAAAGAATGCACATGCTTGTACAGAATGTGGTGCATTATACAACAGTCAAGAAGCTTTGTTCAAACATATGGAACATTGTGTTGAGGGTGATGATGACGGCAGCTCTGAAAGTGAGTCAGAAACAGACTCTGAAAGTGAGTCATAAACAGACTCTGTTTGGTGTGATATGGTTCAAGAAGTCTACGATGAATATGATAAGAAATTTCAAGAAAAGGTTTCAGAATATGAAGAACAAGGGCTTGAAGATGCGCGTGAAATAGCAAGTGATGACTTTCGACCCATTTATAAGCGTCGACTTAAACAACTGTTTATGAGACTATTCAAATATGCCCAACGTCTACAACAAAACGAACATTATGAAACCATTTTAGAAGACTTCAATTACTTTGTTGATGAAAAACATTACGAGTATTCAAAGGCACTAAAGGCGGCTATAAGAAGAAACGATGCATTCTTTGAAGAGCTTCTAGATGAGGAGGAGGAAGATGAAAGCAGTGACGAAGAAAGTGATATGGATGCCAGTGAACAGAGTGAAGCAGATGAAGAAAAATAGACTTATTTGACTAAACATTATAATAAAGACTTTGTAAATCAATAAATGCTATAATATTGTTATAGATTTAAGCTGTATGTATTTAAGTGTATTTAAGTGTATTTAAATGTATTAATAAACCTATTCAACATATGTCTCGTTTTTTCTTTGCTTGAACTACAACTTGTTGAACAACTTGTTAAACAGCATGTTGTTGAACAAGTTGAACATGTTCAACATGTTCAACAACATGTTAAACAAGTTGAACATGTTCAACATGTTGAACATGTTGAACATGTTCAACTTGTTGAACATGTTGAACATATTGAACATGTTCAACATGTTGAACATGTTGAACATGTTTAACATGTTGTTGAACATGTTGAACATGTTCAACAATATGTTCAACATGTTCAACAACATGTTGAACATGTTGAACAATTGTTGTACAGTTGCTAAACAACTTGTTGAATAATAGTTTGACGTAAAACTTATTCAAACACATGTTTGAATGGTGGGCGCGCGCCATTCCAACAACCCACCTATGCACAAACTACTGTAGACGGTGAAATTTTCATGCAAATCCGTCAACTATAGCGGAAGTTATCCCACTTTTTACAAAATTAAAAATTGTGGTAAATATGCACACAGCCAACTGCACAAATAGCCTATAACCACTTAATGTTAAAACTAGATATAAAACTGAATCAAACAGTGAAAGTTTCATGCAAATCCGTCAATCATAACAAAAGTTATTCCACTTTTAACTTATCATTTTAAGGTGAATTCATGATACATACAACCAGCTACGCAACCAGTCCATGACTATGTGAAAACTAGATATAAAACTGAATCAAACAGTGAAATTTTCAGACAAATCGGTTAAGTATAACACTTAGGGTGACACTGCAACTCCAAGCAGCTAGACACTGCTGCCTCAGAAAAACAATAAAGTCAGACACCGCTGTCTACGTTGTTTATGACGAAGTCTGATTACGCAGTCTGATTACGCTGGCTATAGATGACGCAGTCTGATTACACTGATGACGAAATGCTGCTGCTGATGATTGCAGATTGTAGGACGCCATTTTTTCTCTAAGTAAACACTGCATTTCAAAAAAAAAAAAAACAAACAAATAATGGAGTATAAAGAGCAACATAAGCAAAACATTCTATCATGGTGTTGGTATGTATGCATGAGAGTGTGGAGGGAAAAAGTTACCATAAGAAGGTTCAAATACCTATGTGACTTATGAAATGAAACGCTCAGTCGTGGTGTGTGTGTGTGTGTGTGTGGAGAGAGAGTGTGGGGGAAAAAGTTGCCATCAGAAGGTTGAAATACCTATGTGGCTTATGAAATGCTCAGTCGTGGTGTGTGTGGAGAGAGTGTGGGGGAAAAAAGTTTGTTTACTAAGTTTGTTTACAAAGTTTCAATGAGTTTCAATTATGCAAATAACCAAAGTTTGTTTACAAATTTTTTTAACAAATTTTGTTTATAAAGTTTGTTTACAAATTGTGTTTACAAAGTTTGTTTACAAAGTTTGTTTACAAAGTTTTAATGAGTTTTAATTATGCAAATAACCAAAGTTTGCTACAAATTTTGTTTACAAATTTTGTTTACAAAGTTTGTTTACAAAGTTTGTTTACAAATTGTGTTTACAAAGTTTGTTTACAAAGTTTGTTTACAAAGTTTCAATGAGTTTCAATTATGTAAATAACCAAAGTTTGTTTACAAATTTTGTTTACAAAGTTTGTTTACAAAGTTTGTTTACAAAGTTTGTCTACAAAGTTTGTTTACAAAGTTTGTTTACAAAGTTTGTCTACAAAGTTTCAATGAGTTTCAATTATGTAAATAACCTAAGTTTGTTTACAAATTTTGTTTACAAATTTTGTTTACAAAGTTTGTTTACAAAGTTTGTTTACAAATTTTGTTTATAAAGTTGGTTTACAAAGTTTGTTTACACAGTCTGTTTACAAAGTTCACTTTTGTTTACAAAGTTTCAATTCGTTACCATGACCACGCCTATGACGTCACTTCCGGTCCAGACAGTATGATAGACAGAAAGTGGGCGGGGCTTCATTGTCTTCATTGATTTCATTGGCTTTTCATTGGTCACGTGACTGATGATGTCATTATCACCATGGTTACGCCTATGACGTCACTTCCGGTCCAGACAGTATGACGGCACTTCCAGACAGTATGACCTCATTATGACCTCATTATGACCTCATTATGACGTCATGGATGGCCGCGCCTATCCTAACGCTTATCATGACGTCACTTCCGCTCCAGACAACACTTCCGCTCCAGACAGCACTTCCGGTCCAGACAACACTTCCGCTCCAGACACCACTTCCGGTCCAGACATGATGACGTCACTTCCAGACAGTATGACGTCATAAAGTGCGCTGGATCTCTTGTTTCCTACCTACTGAGACGAATAATCAGAATTTCTTATTTTTTCATTATTCTTTTACTATTCCTTTGTTCTTTCTGATCCTCAAGCATGGGAATCCCAATATAGCCGCGAAGTGAACGAACAGAACGCTAAACACCAAACAAACATACAAACTTTTCTAGCTTTACACAGTAAAATACATATGTTAAAGATGTGCCACACTATTACCCTTGAAACTGGTTACAATTGACGCATCGGTGTTTTTTATATGCTAAAAAATGACACATTTTACATCAACACCAGGAGGTATATTTGCATACTACAGTAAAACCTCATTCTGGACACACCCTGAAATACCGGACATCTGCCAATACAGTATAAGAATTCTCAGTCCCGTTTTCCCCATTGATTTACATGTTAAAGCAACCTCTAAATTCCCGACACCTGCCTATTTCAGACACCGGACAACGTGTTGAGCACCTGTTGGAGCTTTTACTGTTTAAAGACCCCTAAAATACTTGACAAGGGTGTTGCACAGATGCTGTTTACCTGCCAAAACGCGGCATGTGTACTCATGTCACAGCACCCAAATGTTGGTTTTGAGTATTTATGGTTGCATATTTGCCCTTATCGCTGCACACCATTATCATTCCTGAACATTTGCTGTGGTGTTATCGGCATGCTTAATCCGATGTGCATCGATACACATGTGCCAGAATGTTTGGTATTTAAACCTGTTATTTTTCCCATCAAGTTATTATCAGTAAATTTTAACTGAAATGTAGATGACATAAATTAACGAAAGTAAGTAATAAAAGAAAGAGAAACGAATCAACTTTTAGTGATAAAGTCAAATTAATAAAATCTAGCAAATTGAAAACAGTCAGAAAACTGACTGAAGAATTCCTTATTTTCCTTCAATTGACAAAAAATTAAGTAAAATCACCCGACCCCTGAAATACCGGACACCTCTATATACCGGACAAAATCCGCCAGTCCTCCCGTTGTCTGGTGTAGACAGGTTTTACCGCATGTAGCTATGATGACGTTGTCGGAATAAACACAAGCTAGACTTTGTAGTCTAAAGTGAAACTGATGTTGAAAATACATAAATCAGTTAATAATAGCAGTAAAATTTCCGCTAACTGTGTACCATGTTTAAAACAAATGTGCCCGTCACTTGAAGGTTTTTTTTTAAGATTCGCACAGGCTAATGGGCTAAGTTAATAAACTTCTTGGCTGCACTAGAGAGATGTCTAAGAGACACGTAGTTATGTCTCTCCGGCAAGTACGTACTGTGTGGGTGTATGCATGTATGTGTGTGTGTGTGTCAGTCTGTTGTAAACAAATGCTGTGTGCAAGATATCCCAAGAACGAAAAGTCTTGAACAGTTCTGTCAACCTTTCACGCGTGTTACATTGTTAGGGCAGGCTATGACGTCATTACGTAAAAATCTTGCATGCGAAAATTCTCAGCCTCTGTAGACAGGGGGATTCCTGCTTAGAAGGTCCGAAAGATTCTTCAAAGTTTGTTGCCAGTAGAACGAACGAATGCGGAATATCACGTCATCACGTAAAATATGTTTGTAATTTGAACTAGATTTTGTGTGCAAAATATCTCGATAATGGATAGTCCGATCGACTTCAAACTTTACCTGGGTATTTCTTGGGTCAGCTGGACGGTTCTTTTAACTTTTGACGAAAACAAAAGTTTTGCAGCAAACAAAACTAAAAAAAGCCGTATGGTGTCATTACTTCAACATCTTTTATGAAAGATTTCTAAGCTACTAAACATCGAAGAAAGTGGTTTTCTTGCTTGGTAGATCTAAAAGATTCTGTTTATTATTTATTATTTTATTATTTCAGCCCTTTTTATAACGCGCTTTTAGGATAACATAAAAACGCTACAATATGACTAGAGTGGTAAAAATATGCGTGCTAAAACGGTTAGTGTAATTATGAAAACTAAAAGCGTCCCGTACTAAATTAATACTGTTTAGAGTCGATGTAATGTAATTACACACTGTAAGATCGTTTGAATAAAGACGTCTTTAATTTCTTCTTAAACACAATAAAACTGCCAGTGTTTCTGAGATCGGGTGGAAGCTTATTCCACAACCGTGGACCTGCCACTTCAAAACTTCGACATCCAGCTCTCGCAAGCCTGTAGCGGGGTTCAAAGAGGAGGTTCTGTGCTGCTGAGCGTGTGGATCTGGAGGGTTTATGGTACTTTAACAGTTCACTTATATAATCCGGTGAAAGATAGTGGATGTCTTTGTAGACCATGGTAATAATTTTATACTCGATAAGCTCTTTAATGCTCAACCAGTGAAGGTGTATAAGAGCTGGTGTAACATGGACAGTTCGTGAGGTGCGAGTGACTAAACCGGCAGCATCATTTAAAACTTATTCAGGACAGCTGGCAAATTAATATACAGGCTGTTGTAATAGTCTAGTTTTGATATAATTAGGGCGTGTACAATGGTTTTTGCCGTTTCCTCGGTCAAATATTTCCGAATATTCCAGAGATCACGGAGATGGTATCGACCCGATTTAACCACCTTGAAGATGTGTTTCTCAAGCGACAGAGTTTCATCTATGCTAACGCCGAGATTTTTGGCATGCTTTGAAGCTGGAACTGAATCATCTGCAACATTAATAGAATGATCTCAGCTTTTTTCCTGTTGTGTTGTGCTCAGAACCAATAACGAGGAATTCGGTTTTAGAGGCATTTAGTTTTAGTTTGCTGTTGTGCATTCAGGATAATATGTGTGACATGGCGTTTTCTAGGCATTTACGTGCAGAGTCAGCCTCACCGTCCGACCTGGGATTCGCCACCTTCCACAGCTGACTATCATCGGAGTAGAAATGAAATGCAATCATTAATAAACGTGCCAATGTTCCTAGCGGTTCTGTATATTTTTGTTAAATTTTGTTACCAGGAGAACGAACGAAAACAGCACGTAGCATCATCAATAAAATACATGTATAATTTGAATAAGATGGGTATTCTCTGGATCAGTCCTTTGGAGGACACTTGGTAAATTATGTGTTATGATGCGTTTCCGTAAAACGGGGTTAGAGGGGGAGAGGGTGTAATCATGGCCAGATGCGTTACGTTTAAAAGGGTTATTTTTCGTTCAATACTACGCGATTCCTACAAAAGTGGTGTTAGGTTAAAAAGGAACTATTATTTCAAAGTTGGGGTCAGTTGGACTGCTGTTTTAACTTTTGACGCGTGTGTGAAAATTAATAATGCGTCATGATCTTTATTTTTTTATCTTAAATATCTTTCAAATAACAAAATGTCTTGTGAAAGAACTGAAATTCTTAGGTTTGATTTTCTACTCTAAACTGACTTTTATCCCCCATATGAATGAGCTGCAAAGAAAATTCCAAAACGAATCTACTAAGGGCAACTTCTGCCCATGATTGGGGAGTAGACAAGGATAGTAAACTTATGCTGTATAGAGCGCTCACATGATCTAGGCTAGACTATGATAGTATTGTCTATATTGCACAGCTATACCCTATCTGAAGATTCTGGAACCCATGCAAAATGAAAGTCTACGGCTATGCCTAAATGCTTTTCGAACTTCATCATCTGACAGCCCACAAGAAGAGGCAAATGAACAGCTATTTAGATCTAGGCTAGACTATGGTAGTATTGTCTATGGCACAGCTATATCCTATCTGAAGATTCTGAAACCCATACAAAATCAAAGTCTACGGCTATGCCTAAATGCTTTTCGAACTTCATCACTTCATCACTACACAGTGAAACAAATTTTAATAGACTGTATCGATCTTCAAGACGCTCGCTCACGTTATTTCAGAGCCGAGTCCTTGAGGCACCTGTTTGATTAAACTGAACCTACTAACAATTATACAATTATTAAAAGAAATCAACCTGTAGCAGTATTTCTACAAGCTACGCTTATTTTATCATTTTAGAACATACTCGGTTTTGCCTAACCTGGATTTTAACTGCGATTGCATTGTTCTCTAGTCAGTTATTGGCATGTACTGACACACTGTAACCCGATTAAGGTTGGCCTTGCCCGTAAACAAATCATATAGCCAACTACCCTACTCTACCCCTGGCCTCTGACTTCCCTTTTTTGTCCACAAGATACTCCAGTGTTCATGCATTCTTTAGACTGCTTGAAAACAGCAATATTGCCTTACATACATTTCTTAAGTAGTGTGAAAACGAGAGTTCTGGCACAGGAAGTGACGTCATCAGTCTGGTAACCATGGTAAGGAAGTGACGTCATATGCGTAGCCATGGTAACTAAGTGACGTTCTAGGCGTAACCATGGTAACGAAGTGACGTCCTAGGCGTAACCACGGTAACGAAGTGACGTCATAAGCGTAACCATGGTAACGAAGTGACGTCATAGGTATAACCCTGGTAACAAAGTCCTAACCCTGGACCATACTATGTGTTGACTCATAATAGTTGTGACGCCATAAGAGGTGGTGTAACCATGGTGAAAAAAGTGAGGACCTCCCGACCCCCTAGGAGATACTATCTGCCGACCCTCCCCTCCCAAGGAGAGCAAAATTCAGTCATGTCAGCTGAAAACAAAGTGGTGTTTGGCGAGTTACACACCATTTTTGACAAAGTCTAATTGGTATGTAAGGATGACTTCCCATATTAACTATTGGAGGAATGACGTTAAGTAAAAAAATAACCAGTGAAGTAGAGAATTGTTGATGCAACAGCACCTTCCATAACCGGATAAAAAAGACTGCGAAAAAAACCTTTTTGTAACCACCATGACCCGTGTAAAACGATGTAAAGAAAAACCTGTTTGTTGTGACCCTTCCAGATTGGATAAAAAGACTATAAAAGACGGTAAAACCTGCTACCTTGACCAACTTCTAGACTCCCACAAAAATGTAGCGCAGAGTAAAACTGCTGTAGTGACCAACTTCCAAACCCCGATTCAAAGACGTAGAGTAAAACTTCTTTTGACGACTGCCTTCCAGACTTAGATAAAAACGACGCACATAAAATCAGTTTTAGTAACCACCATCTAGTCGTGTCTATGTTTGGCAATGAATTATGATTATATTTGCAGAAATAAATCATTTATTTCAGTAATGAGAATACCAAAAAATGGTTATTGGGGAATTATGGATTTAGTCGGATATTTTGTTTTGTTTGCAAAAACAAGAAACTAAATAAGTATCGATTCAAAGTGTGTAGTACAAACTTGTACTCTGTTTTGTTTGCCCTAGCCAGCCACTCTAGTAAGCCTTAGTCTTGTAATGGCCGTTTTCCCATATGTTAAGTGTTTCCCTTAAAAATAAGATAGAGTAGCGATGCACATGTACTGTTTGTGAAAGTTATTTTGCCACATTCTACTAAAGCCAAAGCCTGCTATTTTGTAAACAGTGGAATCACTACCCAACATACATTTGGCAGGTTATTTCGGTATGGCTTGCTGCAATATTGCGCCATTGGCTGACGATCAAGTGAATACTTGACATAACGGACCAATACACATTAAGGGAACTTTTTTTAAATTATCTAATATCGTCATTGCAAAATATAGATCAAGAAAAAGCTTTGCATATAAAATGTGACCCTAAATGTGCCACCTTAATGTTTCAGATAACGTCCGCGTCCTTTTTTTCTTTCTCCAAAATGATTGCTATTTTCACTTTGCAATAATAAAGGCTATTCGATGTCGCAACGACCTATTATGGCATCTTAATTATATGAAACAACTGATGTCTCAACGTTTGCTACCGGAAAAATATTTTATGAAAGTACATTTCTTAAGCCACAATATTTTAACAACCATCCGACGACACCTTGGCAATATCACTTATGCTCCGCCGTTTGATCGTTTCACCTAAGTCACGTCGATTTTACTTTGCTTAATGACGTTTATTGTCTATTTAATGGCGTTGTTACGAGGTCGTTTCTACTATGTCGCTTTGTCCATTTCCGCGACGCAAAACGCATAGATGGCAAACCATACTAAAAGTGAATTTATGCCAGTGCTGACTATTAAAAGATGTCAGAAGGTACCTGTGTACACTGTTGGCCCAATAAAGCTCTGTAGACCGAATAAATATTATGTATTAAAATCTAGTAGTGTGAATGACCGTTGTGAAACAGGATACTTCAATATAAAAAATAGGTTTCGAGATGTCTTGTGTACGTAGTACATCTCTACCATTGCTTATATGCAGACGGTATGTAAATAGGTATTTTCAGTTGCCAAACATTGCAGGTTCAGTGTTTAACATTATTATTTCCCAATATGAAATCGCATCTTTCATCGACGAGAACGTACCAAAGCAAAAAATATCATGGCTGCAACAATACTTTTTAGAGTTCAGAGCCATAGCCAAATTTAGTGGGGAGGAGGAGGCTTGCAAAACAGGAATTGGCGATGTAATGCCTATTCTGAAGGCACAGGTAAAAAGACGTACAATAAAACCGTTTTGTAGTTACTGTATTCCAGATTCGAATAAAATAAACGCCCGTTAAACCTGTTTGTAGTTACCTCCTACCGGACCTGAATTAAAAGACAGCCGTTATACCTGTTTATACCTTTAAAATGAAACCGGAAAACTTTTCTTAAATGACTACACTCAAGACCCGAAAAAGGACAAACTGTACCCTGCCCTGCCCCTTGTTTATATTTCAAGCGTTATCGCATGACCTATATAATAGAACCCACAAATCCTCATTATTGCAGTTCCTGGTTAACAAGAAATCATTATTTGTTATATTAAGCTTTCGACTTGCGTTTTATATTAACATGTGACTCACGCCTTTCTCTCCTTTCTCTTTCCATTTATGTCATATCAATGACAAATGGTCTCTTCTTATGGTTTGTTTCCTGTCATTGACAAAAAGAAAGTTAAGACTGTTCTCATATTAGGAACAGCGAAGAAGTTCCTGTTTCTTGGATTAAATAATTACAAACTGTTACCACTACTTCTACTGCAACAATAACTACTCTTGCTACTGATACTTCTACTACTGCTACTATTTCTACTTCTACCACTAGTACAATTTCTGTTACTACTTCTCCTAAATAGCAGTAATAATTGATCGTTATCATAATAATAATCACAGACACTCGGAAATCGTTTCATTTTATAAAGTACTGGCCAAAATCATGCCATAAACAAAATTTCAAATCAATTAAACTAAATTACGCAAGATAACCGAGTGACCAATTTCTACAGGCCACAAAAGATAATTATATTTTACTTTTTACTTGAAACTCAAGATCACGCTATAGAGCACATATTTACTCCGCACTTCACGCCGTAACACGGCTGGTTTTTCTGACAATTTTCAAGATTAACTAAACTATGGGTTCTTAACCCACACCTTAATCTATAATTTTTTTAGACCTGTGAGGTCGAAAATGAGCTCAGAATGAACTTCCGGTTTTCAACCTTGATCTTGACTGAGAGGGTCACTGTGGTACCTCTTTTAACCCAACCCGGTGTAACGTCTTTTAACCCAAAAAGGGAAAATGAGTCCACAATCGCTGTTTTCTGAAGTCACAGTAATATCTTCTTACAAACATCTTTTATTTCTAAAGGGTCTTAACTGAGCTCAAAAGTGCTGTGCATCTAACATCTTTCAAATTCCGGTTTTCCACTTTTACCTTCACCAAGAAGGCCAAGGTCATCGAGGTTCTACTCCTACGTAACTTGTGTTATGCCCAAAGTGTCGAAAACAAGCTCAAAATCGCTCTTTATCCAACCGTTTTTGAGATCATGGTCAACTTCTGTTTTTTCTCTTGACTTAAACTGAAAAGATCGAGGTCACCGAAGGCGGAAGGTTTTACAAAAGCTGTAAGAAAGAGCTGGGGAGATTGAAAAATGGCGCAGTGACATGTGATTTTTATGTGTAGTATAGATCCTCGGTGACCTTTCATGAAGAATAAAAGCTGCTGTTTAAGCAAGCTTTTGTATTAAATCATTTCAATTTTTTGTTACTTTCTAGGTAATTGTAATATCGGGGAAGATAATGGGGGGGCTTGAAATAGATGGAGGGGTTTAGTGGTCGGGAGTGCAATGAGGCTCTTAACCTGGTTGCCCTACCGCCTAGGTGTTAAGGTAAGTTAACTTGAAGCACTGCCTAATTACAGAAAAATACGGCGACAGCTTAATACTGTCACGTGCAGTTTTGGAACTATTCTATCAATAGCACTGCTACTTGAATTGATCACTCACTATTTATGCGTATTTTGCCACGGCTGAAGAGTTAAAAACGTGACCCCCAAAAAGTGATTATTAGTTATAGCCGATAGCCTGGAAAAATTTCAAAGCTATTTGCCAAACATTCAGGAGAGTGGGTGAAAAGTTTTCAGACACACTAATACACACGCGTACCATTAAGAAATAACAACGACATCCAAGTAAACCTTTCCAACTGATTTATTTCTGTTCTTAAAGGTTGATGAAAGACTTTTTTGTTTGAAGAACTGTTAATCAACTGTTTAAAACAATTTTAATTAAATCCTAATTAATCAGTTATTGAACAATCTGTTCCAAAAATTATTCAAATACTCAGCCTGCCAAAAGCCGGATGGATTATCAACACTTATCGTAGCGACCTAAACAGGTGGAGAACCTGTTTCCAATATGGGAACGAAACTCGATTATTCGGTTGCCTCATGACAGCTCTAAGTTGTCGCAAATCTGAATAGGCTCTAGCGCACTAGCCGTTGCAGGTATTACGATTGATAGCGGCGAATGGTTCAGAAAACAACTTCAATATGATTTCCTTGAAATAACTGCCTGTGCATTGGCGGCTGTAATTATGTCATTGACCACGTGGTCCGCTGATGATTCACTGTCTCGAAATAAGTTAGTCTTGTTTTGTTGTGTAATTTTTTTCAGATTTGAACCTTGATGTCCAAAGGCTTTTGGTACAAGGGGTCAGACTGAAGACACGTGTTACTTGTAGGATTAATGAGGTAAAATATGGTAAATTTCTGTAAGAATCTCTGTCTAACAGTATGGCCACCTTCAGAATCAACACTTTTCTTTTCTACATGGAGACATATTGAAGATTTCAACTATTAAAGTTTAGATGTCCACCATCAAAGAGATCCTTTCTTAAAGGCTATGACACGATGTTTCTTCTCCTCATCTCACTTTAAAATAAAAAACCGACACGTAAATTACCTATAACTTTAGACATCCTCTCTGTTATGAAGCCACACGCCCTCAAAATATCCAAATTTTGGAACAACATAAAATTTTTGTTAGTTTTCTTCACATTTCGGAGTACACTACGACAAAATGTTTTGATCCGAGTGTTAACCCGACCTTCAGTATTATAATTCAAAATATCGACTATATCGAGTTCAGTATCAAAACCTCAAAAATAGGTAAATAAATATTGGGTTTGCAAAACGTTTTGTGTGTAAAAACCAAAGTCTGTGCCTTTTTCTTTGAAAGATTTTTACCGCAGACAGTCGTTTTCATCAATTTCGATGACAAGCAGGATATGCTTGTTTCTAGCAAGAAATTGGGTGATCCGGCAAATCGGTTTGGATCCGGACAAATATAGTTCTCACAGTTTCCGAGCCGACGGTGCAACCACAGCCGGCTGCTGAATATGAAAGACTGATAAATAACACTACTAGGCGCGAAATTATATATGCGCGCCACTGGAGTTCTTATAAAGTTTTGAATAAGATCATAAAATGTGTGAATACGATTGTGATATTGATCCAGATATCAATTCTTTTAATTCATTAGAAGCAAAATGTAATTATGTTACAAGTGATGATTTCACTCACAAAATTTCGCAGATATATGGCTTCAGCATAATTCACTTAAACAGTAGAAGCATTAAATCAAACTTTGATAATTTAAAGCCGTTTTTGCATAGTCTTTAATATACTTTTGATGTCATTGCAATAAGTGAAACGTGGCTCCAAAGTGGGGACAATAGCGATGGTTATATGTTGGAACAATACAATATGGCTTATGTAAATCGTACCAACAAAAAAGGTGGTGGAGTATTACTTTACGTACTTAACTCTTATAAATACAAAATTATTAAATCTTTGTCAGTCGCGATAGAAGATCTTTTAGAATGTATTTCAATAGAACTGACTTTTGTGAAGGACGAAAAAACAAAGTAATAAGTTGCATGTATAGAACCCCTGGTAGTTGCGTTGAATTGTTTTGTGGTAAAATTAACCATTTCTTATGTCAAGTTCAAAACTCCAAGTCTATTTTTATGTGGAGATTTCAATATCAACCTACTGAATTATGACAAGCATTTACAAACAAAATACTTTGTCGATCTACTGCTGAGCTATGGGTTGTTTCCAATGATTAACAAGCCAACTCGTATCACGCTAGGTAGTGCAACCATTATAGATAATATCTTTACAAATGTAACATGTAAAAGTTCAAATGGTGTTTTACTAGATCATTTACCAGTATTTGGAGTTGTTAAAAATGAAAATGTCAATCGCAAGCTCAGTAAAACCTATAGATACCTTAGAGCAACAAACGAACATAATATCAAATCATTTATGTATGAATTAAATTGCTATGACTGGTCTTCTTTATATAGAACATATGATGTTAACGAAGCATACAATTTTTTTATTGCTGACATTAAACGTTTATATGATAAGCATTGTCCTCTGAAAAAAGTTTGTATAACTAATAAGAGGCCTCATAAGCCGTGGATAACAAAGGGTTTAAAAAAATGTATACGTAGAAAAGAGAAACTACATATGCGCTTTGTACAAAACAGAACTGTAGACAATGAACGTAAATATAAAACTTACAGGAATAAACTAACTTGTGTTAAACGTTTTGCCGAGAAGCGGTACTACAGTCATACTTTAGAAAAAAAAACATCTTCAATATTAAACAAACGTGGCGTATTTTAAATGAAGCAATTAATAAGAGAAAATCAGGTTCTTCCTTACCAGATAAATGCTGTAATGTAGCAGATCGGAAACAATTTTAATTCTTTTTTTTTGTTGATGTCGGACCCAAATTAGCTAACAATATTTAATCTGTGCCTGAAAAATGCATTTATGATTTCCTGAAATCTTCTAATATTAATTCTATGTTTACATCAGCGGTCGTTGAGTCTGAAGTAACTGGTATAGTCGACAAATTTAAGAACAAAACGTCTATGGGTTGTGAAAACTTAGATATGACGATAATTAAGCAGATTATTGGGTTTATTGCAAAACCTTTTGTATATATTTGTAATCTTTCGTTTACTAGTGGGCTGTTTCCAGAGCAAATGAAAATTGCTAAAGTAGTGCCTTTGTTTAAGTCTGGTGACAAAGAATCCTTTAATAATTACCGGCCTGTATCACTTTTGCCCCAATTTTCTAAGGTCCTTGAAAAATTATTTTATGTCAGATTAAACAAATTTGTAAATGAAAATAATTTATTAACAGAATGTCAGTACGGTTTTAGAAATAACAGAGCTACCTCACTTGCCTTAGTCGAATTATTAGAAAAAATTACAAATTCTTTAGATAACAGACTGTCAACTGTTGGTGTTTTCATCGACCTACAGAAAGCGTTCGACACGATCAATCACAAATTATTGTTAAAAAAACTTGAACATTATGGTATTAAGGGTGTAGCATTAAATTGGATAAGCAGTTAATTGTATAATCGTCTTCAATCTGTAAAATTCAAAGACACAGAATCTGAAAAACTTGTGGTCAAATGTGGAGTACCTCAGGGCTCTATATTGGGTCCTCTTTTATTTATACTGTATATAAATGACATATGTAATGTTTCAAAAATGTTAATGTTTATTTTGTATGCAGACGATACAAATTTGTTTTTCTCTGGTCGTGATACTGCTGTTTTGTGTAGCAAAATAAATGGTGAACTTGAAAAATTAAATATTTGGTTTAAAGTAAACAATCTGTCTCTTAATGTCAAAAAGATCAATTATATGATCTTTTCAAATACTAGTGCAAGTGTTACAATAAGTTCCGAGATTAGCGGTTGCCGCATTGAACGAGTATATGTAACAAAATTTCTCGGAGTATTAATTGATAGTAAACTTACGTGGCGAGATCATGTATCATTTGTCAGTCAGAAGTTATCTAAATGTTGTTCCATAATTTACAAGGCCAGTTACTGTTTAAACGTAAGCGCTCTTCGTTCCTTATATTGTACTCTTTTCTTGCCTTATATCACATACTGTAGCGAAATTTAGGGAGTTGCAAGTAAATGTATTACGAATTCAATTGTCAAATTGCAAAAGAAAGTAGTCAGAATAGTCTGTAAAGCTAGTAAATATGCCCATACAAACGAGCTGTTCTACAAGTTACGAATGATCAAATTTTATGATTTGGTAGATTTAAAAGTATTAATTATAATGTACAAAGCCTACGAAGCCGCTCTTCCTTCAAATGTCCAAGTATGTTTTCATAGCAAAAGTTTCAAATACGATACTCGTGGAAAAAATCAGTTCAAAACGCAATATGCACGTACAAAAATAAAATCTAGATGCATAAGTATCTATGGTGTAAAATTGTTCAGAGGATTTTCCTGATCACATCAGAAATGCTTCTAATTTAAATTCTTTTAAAATGAAATACAAAAAATTTATGAATATTGGTTCATTCTGAAACAGGGTGTCCTAAATCACTTTCTTTTCTTATTTGTTTCGACTGTTTGTAAACATTCACTAGTCTATTGGTAAAATTTAGATACTCTGTTGTTGTGACTTAATGTAAGTTAAGCAGGTGGATCAAGTCTACAAGTTTTTTTAAAAACTTCTTCGATTCACCTTTTCTTCATGCTGTTATTATCGTAATCTTGCAGTGTTAACTTGTACCAATTTGTACATATACATGATGAATAAATCTATCTATCTATCTATCTATCTATCTAATACGAAGTTGAAAGGGATCAGTTTTGACTTCAACTTCTAATTTGGGTCATATTTATCCGCCAGGGGACGGGTAAAGTTTTCACTCTGTCCGTCTATCTGTCTGTCTGTCTGTCTATCCGTCCGTCCGTCTGTGCACTTTCAGTCTCACACGCCTAGAGCATTTACTAGTGGATGGATTCTCTCAAATTTTACCCAGGGGTGGTTCTAATCCTTGTTCAGTGCAGTGACCAGGAATTTCTGAAATGCGACACAAATTGACAAAATTGTGATTTTTTAAACATTTGCAAAGTGTGTTTTTTTAGTTAGCATATACTGGAGTCAGTCTCACGCGTCTAGAGCATTTATTAGTAGATGGATTCGTTTTAATTTTTCCAGGGGTGTTTCCAATCCTTGTGCAGTGCATTGAATAGGAATTTTTGAAATGCGACAGAAATTGACAAAATTGTGATTTTTTAAACATTTGCAAAATGTGTTTTTAGAGTTAGCATATACTGGAGTCAATCTCACGCATTTATTAGTGGATGAATTCGTTTCAAATTATACCCAAAGGGCTTCCAACCCTTGGACAGTGCAGTGACCAGGAATTGTGGAAGTACAATCGAAGTCAACAAAATGTTGAAAAATTACTTTCAAATTTTGCCCTAACCTCGGAGGATTCATGCTTCTCGAGCATCTAGTGATTCATCGAATTATTTGATCTAATATGCCCATTAGTTTGAAATTCTGTTAAAAAAGTACGCACCTACATGTTTTTTTTTTGTTTTATTCATGTCCGCGAGCCGTTATCTTAATTTTCTCCCATACTTGTTATGTTGAGGAAACCTGTAATTAATGAAAGCATTATATCTGACCTCCTCCACCAACCTGCAAAGAGTAAAATAGTACATGAAAAAGCACAATAGTACATTAAACAATGTTTCCCCGAAGTTCTTGCAGACAAATCCATGTAAGGTTCATTGCCCTTGTATAATTCTGTTCCTTGTTTTCGCTTTCATTTTTGGTACCCCCTTTTTATGTAAAAGATGAACCAATTGCAGACACTTACTGCATATCTAGATAGTTGTTTTTGCGGGTTATGTTCAGATCAGCAACCAAAACACCGTGTAAGGTTCATTGCCACTGTGTATAATCCTGTTTCTCGTTTTCGCTTTTATTTTTGGTGCCCCGTTTTGTGTGAAAAATGATGCAATTTCAGACACTTACTGCATATCTAGATAGTTGTTTTTGCTGGTTATATTCAGATCAGCAATCGATATTATCTTCAGTTTTCTGGTTACTATGTGTGTCCCTGACATTTTAAAACGATCCCGAAACGCTGATTTCGAAAAAATCCCCTTTTTAAGCAAACACTGAAATTCTAAAAGAGCCCCCTTTTGTGGAAACGTGGAGTACTAATGAAAATTACCACCTTTTAACTATATTGGCATTCTGCACGAACCGCGTCTGGCCTCAACAGCCCCCTTCCCTTTCTACGCAGGTTTTGGACACGCATGGTGACATATATCATACCAAAATGGGTCCCTCTTCCGATCTTCTATTGTTCACTGTAAACTTAAACCACCGAAATGTTGTCCAGGCATTTATCTTTCGCTGCCATGTATTTGAGTACCCACTTTTATTCCATTAGTCCATTATTTTTTATTAATTTATTATTCCTTTGAATTACGCGTCGCGAAGTGTGGCACGAGGTAATAGCTTAGAGAAATCAATCAGTAACTATAATTTTTTATCCAAGCAAACAGGACAGGTGCTTTATATGATCATGAGGATGGTGGAGGATTTGTGACACACCTTGGCGTATCGGTATATGCAGCACAGTGGAACTGATTTTGACTGTATCTTCCCCGGTTTCAGTTTCATTTTTACTGAGGAGTAATGGCGTAGATAGGGACTGTTTACACATGATATGTTATATCACCAATAGGACGAAATTTACGTTTTTTTTTAATTTAAGATAGGATTTTCTCAATAAGACGTTAGCTCTCGAATTCGACCTCGACAAAAATAATGCTTTCATGAATTCGATGCTTCCTCATATAATTTACAACCAGTCAATAATGGAAAATAGAGTTTTGCACCTCTGCACGCAAGGACATACACTTGGAATTTGAAAGTTTTGGTAAAAGATGTATTCGTACTGCGTCTGCTAATTGTTCAAATCATTAAATTTTCTTAAAGTTAAGATTCAGCCTTGACCTCAAATGTCAGAGTCTAAGATAAGAGAAACTAGTTATAGCTTATTATATGGCTCTCTCTTTGATACGAGTTTCTTAGAAATTAGGTCGAACTGTTCTAATTTCTGGACTTGCGGTCTAATAATGTGCTCATGCATAACTTTCGATGTCCAGTTTTGATATGATGGTTGGAATTAGCACATGAACTTCGTGCCACAATGCTCTTCTAGTAAACTGGTTATCATTAATTGATTCTTACGCGGTCGAGAGTCTCCGGAGTTGATTGGTAGGTGATTTTCTGTAGTATTTTAAAAGTTTGACTGGTAAAACGCCCATGCAGTAATTTGATCCTTTTAACTTCAAATATTATATTATGACATGTTTTTATTTCTTATTTATCAAAACAACACAATGGGTAACAATGAGTTTAAGAAGTATGTCCAGGCACATTGCAACAAATCAAAACAACAGTAATTGTTTCACATAAAAAGTAATAGCCTGGCATCGTATAGTCACAGATAAATTTGTATATACAATCAGATTTTTCAAAGATGAAAGAGCTTTATATTGTAGCTACGAAAGTTATGTGGTTTTGCCAGTTTTTGTCCAATATGCAAAAAGTGAAGGATTAATGTAAAACCATACATTGAACTCTCACATCAAAACTTTCATCGAAACCTTTTTCCAATTTCCCGATCTTAAAATGTTGGGATCCAAAACAATCTTGGATTAACCATATTTCCGTCATCCACAACACAAACTCTGTTTGGTTTCCATGTATAAAACCATCAAGGAGCGTGCGGGTAATGATTTTTCCAGAAACTGGAGGGGGCGAGACAACGTGGTGATCATAAGGAAAGACACCTTCATGAGGAATCTAGGATTGCAAACGGAATTAAAAATATGATAAAGTACTATTTTCTATTAAAAATGTTTGTGTTTATTTAGACATTCTTTGAAAAGCATCTTGCTACACAAAAGTGTAATTCCAGAAAATATGCTTATCTCGCTCAACTAAGTACATTGTCAATGGCACGTGTGCTATTGCTTGTCTCTACTTGGGTCACTAATTGAGGTCATTCCTATATACGCATAATACCCAACTCAAAGCTACGCACAACGACGAAACCTGTAAAAGATAGCACGACGACGTCATGTTAGCCTTAGCTCCAGCTTAGAGCATAGGATACACACAGTGTAACATCATGAATAAGCAGAAGTACAGGAACCGAAGCTTTTACACCAGGAGGTCTTTCGTGTATTGAAGGGATTAAAATCAAATGCTAAGTTAAAATGCATGAGGATAGGCATGTTGTTTGCTTTTAGCCTGTCCAAGCAGAAACAATTTCTGCCCTTGCAACAGGCGTACAATAGGCAGATACCCTGTTTTGCAATCTGCCGTACTTTCATCCTTACCACGTTGAAACAGTTTCCACACAGCTTAATGTTTCAGGAGAGAAGGTGGCGTCCTGTGCCTTTAGCCTGTCAGTTGACTTTACTTTATATTAATTACGTATGTGCTCATAAAACTGGGACATTTTTATGTAAGATGAGCACGACCCAAGGTTTTTGTGCTGTCTCTGTAAACGTTGGTTCTGTATAAAACATTAATCAACACGACACAACAGCGGCATGGATGCTACGTGGCTATAAAACTTCAAAAAGAGGCTGACAGAATATTGGTACGGCATTCAGCTTTTAAAGAACATGAATAGGTGATTTTTTTCATCCTTCCTTAAATAAAAAGGGAATGTAGCAGTACTCTCAGTGATAAAGCTACTTTTTAATGCGAATTCCTTGGAGCCGATGCGCTGCTTTTAAGAAGTATCATGGTGAATTTTCTATTAACGTAACTCAGTTGAACTGTAATTTTCATTATAATTAAAATTACTTTCACCGAGGCTAATGTCCTATTTTTTCTTTAAAGCACCATGAAAAAATACCTCTATTCTTCAGAACTCCCGCGTCTCGGGGCTCGGAGTGAGGACACAGTGCTGACTGTGTAGGGCGTCGCAGCCTGCTTTCAGAGGAAGCAACCAGACAGCCACACAAGAAGAGACGAGTCTCCGCCAAAGACACTATGGAGAGAGAGATCTGCCGCAATTACTAGTCACAAGGGCTGCACCGTGGGCAAGCGTACGCTAATGCACCTCTGCGCATTCGCGTACGCTTGCCCGAAATATATCCACTGCAAAAAGCACCTCTATCCCACTTCCGGCCAAAATTCAAAGTTGGGAGCAACTTTTACAAGATGATGAGGAGAAAAATTTATTTAGAGGGGCTTTCAAACGGTTTAAATATTATGAAAAATATAGAGCAAATTCAACCCTGTGAGGCAGCTGATGAGGAGAGTAAATTTAATGATAAAGTGGAGGTAGAATTATGTAAGGAAATGCAGCTAGTCTGCTACATACCTGTGCAGCAGAAACCAACCATCGTGTTTCCTATCTCTTCGGTTTGACTGCTGGCATCCTGATAGATGGCATCACTATGGGCAGATCTTGGACTTTTGGCAACTTACGTGCCTTCATTTTGCGTTAATTATATCTTTATGTATTGTTCAATCGAAAAAAGAGGCAACTAGTGGTATTTTCCCTTCTTCTCTGCTAGTGATGCGAGTCAGTTTCTCGAACATCTTTGCTGAATA
This sequence comes from Protula sp. h YS-2021, assembly GCA_949752745.1. Lineage (NCBI taxonomy): Eukaryota > Metazoa > Annelida > Polychaeta > Sabellida > Serpulidae > Protula > Protula sp. h YS-2021. The sequence goes on along the minus strand of OX457029.1, from coordinate 53,274,704 downwards.
GAAGCAGTCGCTTAAGACTTATAAGTATCAACGTGATAATTAGGCTTTTTATATTTTGCCCTCAGTTTGAGGTAAAAAATGCGTATGCATCTGGATCTTATCATCTTCTACACGTTGTCAAATTTCGTCCTTCTGTATCAAAAATTATTGGAGGAGTACTCTGGATACCATCAAAAGGAAAAAAGCAGACTTATTCTCAATTGGATACGAAGTTAACAAGTGACAGGAAAGAAATCAAAGTGGTATAACTGTGGACCCGTTGTTGGTACACAGAACCCGATATTGTCGCTGAAGAACCAAATTTTAAATCGTTTTAATAAAAAGGAAGCCTTTAAAACAACCAGACGTAATCCTGCTATATATGACACAGACGGAAAATCACAACATCAAATGTATGTGTAACATCAAACTAAAGAGGCATCAAGTCATCTGGGTACCTTTCTTATGACGCGTTTTGGGTAATGCGGCCGACAATGATCTCAATATCGACTGACCTATATCCGTTTTGCGAGATAATTCAATTTTGTTAGGGACCTTGACAAAGAAGCTCAAGATCACGGAGGTACCTCTTTTGTGATGTCTCTTGTGTCCAGAGGGTAGAAAATGAGCTCAAAATTGCTCTAACTGTTTTGAGATAACGGCCAATCTCATGTTTGTTGCTTTTTGACCATCACAGTCAAGATGTGATTCCACACTTAAACCGTGCCTGTATTCATACAGTGATTTAAAAACTACTTTCGTACCGAATAGCCATTTTTCGTGATAAATAGAGGTCTTAACATTTTGTGCATCATTATGACCTTGAATTTGAGGTCAAGGTAAAAATGCAGATTGTTCTGTAGTCTCATTATCATCTATATCTCTGCAAAATGTCAGCTTCCTACGTCTAATAGCCTTGGAAGGATGACCATCAAATAGGCTATAGCACTTATAAGACAGGCTGACAGGTATTCGCACGGCATTCAACATCGCAAAAAGCATTATACAAATTGGCATCTTCAGAAATTCCCAATATTTTGTGAAAGAGAAAAAAAGGCTATGTAAAGAATGAATTCCACGTCATTCTTTGTTTTTATTTGACGTATGATTTGATTTGTGACAAATTTTGTGAAACATTCGGTTCGTCGTTGTTTGACAATTTTTTTGGTGCCTTTATAAAAGCCCGCGATTTAAAGGGCTAAGGCTGACTAATTTTTCCCCCTTGCTCTTTCAGCTACTATAAAAGGACTGAATAGCGCTCTTTTCATTAGTTAAAGTCTAGCCGCCATCGCTGGTGGGCCGAATTCCGGGTTGTTTTTGGATTTAAATTTAAACTCTTACACAGGGCACAATGGGTAAGAAATTACTTTAATAAATTTGTCTTTGTTTGTCTCAATAATAATATGATATAAAATGAAATTTTTATTCAAAGAATGAATTACAAGGAGAACTGAAAATATGCGTGGTTGTGTATTTTACACACCAACTCGGTACTTAAGCTATCGGCTCTGCTTAAGCAGAATCTTATCAGTATCGATTGAAAACACGATTCTAATATTGTTCTTTTTTATTTTATTATTGTAGTTTCACGGAATCAAAGAGGGAAATAAAGATGTAATTAAAGAAATTATTTCCGTTAAAACCCTCTGTGTTAGCCAATAACCCGTGATATCTGCCGCCACAGTGAAACCATTTCCCTCGAGTACCGATCTTCCCCAGTTTTACTGTCACTGATGCATTGTCGTTGTGATGGTCAGACGTCTTCCGCATGTCTTTGGGACACCACATAGTTTACGTGAAGCGCTCCGCAAAATTCGCTCTCATCGTGCAGATTACCTCTGCTATCCTGCTGCCACGTGTTCTCAATGATGTTCAGCAATGATGTTGAACTTAATGTTTGATGTTTAACCTATTTCAAGCAGATTAGCTTTGCCTTTTCTGCAAGCGTGCTGCAGGAAAATAACGCCTTAAATTTTACTCTGTGACTTTCAGACTGCCAGTCAAGAAGAAACTGTTTTCTCCACAATAGTCGCTCTGGTAGAGCAGCCCAGTTCAACAACCATTCTCAGGCGCCTCTTCAACGAAATTCAACACAGACAGCTGTTCAGCTGTTCAGAGAAGTCATAGCGGGTTTATCAACATGTGCATCGGCGTGTAAATCAAGATGTGTGTCGGCGTGTAAATCAACATGTGTGTCGTTGTGTATATCAAGATATCAGTAATGCACTCTCTACCACGAGATCAGCTGTTTTTGCAGATTTCAACAGGTGAAATTTGACTATTTCGATTGTGTTTCGCGCATTGAAACTTCAGTACAGAATTCTACTCCTAAAATAAGGTACTGTGTTTGACCTGCCGTTCAACCAAGAGACACCTATTTTGACTGGACATTTATTTTGGTTTATTGTGTTTTTTTTCAGGGTTATTAAATATGTAAAACCAAGTTAAGTAAAGCGAATATGCCACAGGGCAATATACATGAACTGCGCTCTAAGCATTTTAAGCACTTTTGGGAATTTGCTTCGGTAAATGAAGCTCCGAGTGTTTTCTACTACACACGTTTGACCGTACTCTATGCATTATAATTTCAAGTCATATTCACAATATAGACTTTGTAACACTGTTTTTATATACTGATATAGTGTACAGTTGACTTCGCATCGTGTTGTTGGTTGTGAACTAAAACTGAATAAATTTTTTTATATTCAATGAATTTTTTGGTGTCGTGGTCCGTTTGTCAAGTAAAATATTATCGTGGTTTTCTGTTTCAGTAACTTATTTTACTGTTTTGCCTAACATATATGGTCCAATCATATATATATGAGCAGCTATATGAGTTAATTTTGTAATAGATAGAACTATGGTGCTCTGGTTGCTCTGGTTAGTTCAGCAATGACCTACCAAGATAACAAAACATTGCATTGTTAGCATGGTGTTGAGTTCTGCTCCGAAAAGACTGGGAGTACACAGAACCGTAATGAATTTAGAAAACATTCAATAGCTTAAAAAGTTTTCGATTTCAGAAAATATTGTTCAACAAGCTGTAGCTAAACCCAGACATTCAGTTATGCTTTTATACTTTTGATTAAGAGGTACACATTCATTGGTGTATATATAAGGAGAAGAAAGAGAACTTTTCCGAATGTAATCACTCAGTGTGGCAAAATGGTGCAGAGGCTGAAAGTATTCATTTAACTGATATATGTATATTTGCCATAAAACCATGATATCACTTATTTTTACTCTGACCTCATACAGAGTGAATTTTATGCAACGCAAATGTTTGATAAATGAATGATTGCATTGACTTAGTTCTCTCCTTCATAACAGACAGTCAAATTTATTTTAGTAACAGCATTAGATGTCTCAGCTGGCATTCAAATAAATGAATGCAGCCCCAGGGGAAATCACACAAAGTTTTTCAAGCTTCACCAGAGAAATGAAAATTGCTAAAGGATCAGAGTAGTTAATATTCTCCATTTTAAAAGTATTCCGTGTCCCGGAGTAGAACGTAAGCATCTTTTGCTCAAAATAAAAAAAGCAAAATTATATTTCACCATGGTTTTTATATAGTTCCTTTATTACGGGCATTGCTTTTAAAAATATGTCGTATTTCCTTTGATGTTACTTACTATTGAATCCCTAACAACATGGTCGATAACAAGTTCGACTTTCTTCAATCTTGCTGCATAAAAAGTTATACCATTTATTCGTGCATCCAGGATTTTCAAATTTCGGAGTGCAATGGTTCGATTACTCTGTCTCCCACAATTATACGTTTAAAGTGCATTGATTACAAACAGCTATTACCTTAATATATGAACCAAATATAACAATATCATAATTTGGCAGTATGCCCGCATAAACATGAAATACTTTGTTTTTGCCTTCTACATTTATGCATTGGATAAAAAAAAACATTTTTATTTTCTTTTCAATGTCGCTTTATTTTTTCACTTAACTAAGTATGAGTAAAAGCCCCCCCCCCCCGTGTTTGACAAGACATAGCGGTTTTTTGCTTACTGAGACGCCAACTACCACCGATGTCGTTTACTCAGGGCACACGGTTTTATTATGTTTAGATACCTGAAAAGTGATGCAATGTTGTCATGGGACAATATTTTAAATAACGCCACTATGTATTTATTTACAGTATGTGTAAAACAAGGACATCTTTAAATGTGTTCCTTATAGCAGGGTTAATTTCAGTGCCTTAGTGAATGAAATGGAAAAGGTTTCATTGAGTCACAAGCGATGTTTGATCGATCTGGTTACAGAAGCCATTGGCATTTTGATGTAGATTGACAGAAAGTATCCCAATGCAACCGAGATTTTACGATATATATATATATATATATATATATATATATATATATATATATATATATATCCACATACATATCCACATATATATCTCCATATATATATATCTCCATATATATATATATCTCCATATATATATATATATATATATATATATATATATATATATATATATATATATATATATATATATATATATATATATATATATGTATATATATATATATATATATATATATATATATATCACAATTATAGGTGTTGTGTTAAAAACACGCAAACGCGATTTTTTTACTGCGACCAAGAAAGTTTAATGCTTTTCATTCTCTAATAATTGCAATTATTTTGATTTTTCCAATAACAAAATGATGCAAAATTAATTTTGTGCGGCGAAAAGCTATTATATTACTATTGCACAAAAATGTTATAATAATATTATGAATTGATGATTAAAACAGTCGTGTTTATAAACAACAAATGTTTACTCCCAATGTGGCATATAGCCAAATGACTTCCCTTTCATACATGACTTTGTACTCAAGACCTCTCACAAAGAGTGACACAATAATCAGTAAAGATGCAATATAGAAACATTGGTCTGCTAGCATGCGTTACTGGTGAACTATACCATAGTAGCAGGGGAGAATGCCAAGCCATATGCAAGTTTTTAAGTGTTAACTTTTTTGTTGTGGCAACACAACATATAAAAATAGTGCGTGCGTTGTGGAAGCAAAAAAATTTCAAATATCTAATGGTGAGAGGAAGTATTAATCGAATTCTTGAACCAATGGCAGCCCCTTAAAAGGTTGCATCACTACATTGAAATGTGTCTAAGAATGGAACAAAACTCAGCGAAACAGCCACTAAATTATAAAGAATACTTCAGTATAAAGTTAATAATATATTCCAATTCAGTTACAATTGTGCGAAGTCCGTAATAATCGCACGTGCTAAAAATAGAGAACAATTTGAAACTAATTTTAAAACTATAAAATCTTTCCAAATGGATAAAGTCTTTTGAGCGGACAGAAATGATAGGCAAGGTAATCAAGGAGTTTGCCGAGCAGACCACAGCTCACGGAGTGGGTCGCATAGCATCAGCTAAAGTCAGCTGGACACGCATAGCATGGGTCATCATTGTGTTGGTGGCCTGTATATCTTGTATTTTATTAATTAGCCAACTCTTTGGCCAATTTTTCGAAAGGCCAGTTAGTATTCAGCATGAGGTAAACATTTTATTTCATATTTGTAAAATATAATTATCTTTTTTATGGAGCATAAGACGGTCAATTAGATGCTAAATACGACGGTAAAATAATAAAAAATAATATTTTTTGTCGTTTTAATTACTAACTGAATATGTTAGAATACAAAAACACAGCTTAGTTTTTGCTAGAGATTCATAGCTGACAACGTTTTAAATTGACAAAGTTTTAAAAGTAATTTTAATGTTTACCAACGAGTGGCATAAATTCGCATAAATCTTACAATACCAATGCTTCTACATTGCAAATCATAAAAAGACTGCGTTGTAGGAAAGTAGATATTATATGCTGCAATTATACAGTCTCATCAGTTTGAAATAATCTGGATTTGGACTGAAAAATATGACACAAAGTATAATCCACCTAGATTACCCACCGACATTATTCCAACACTATGACATATTTTATCAGAATGACAGTAAACAATTTTATTAGTTATTTTCCTTTGTTGCAAGGTAATATTTGATGAAGTTTCTTTTCCGGCTGTAAGTTTTTGCAATTTGAACCCTTTGCGTAACAGCAAACTTCATATGGCGGATGAATATGATCTTATTGATACCGTTGAACAAATAGAAAGCAATACACTTGGGCAATTCAACAACGGTGAGTAGTAATATTTACATAGTTTATTTGTGTGTTAATAATTAGTTTTTGTGTGCTAATTATTCTGAATCGATATGTAATCATGTGTTGATTTTTGCGTTTTATTGCTCTATTGCCGTTTTCATATATGGATCTTTATAGATATATATATATATATATATAGATATATATATATATATATATCCACATATATATCTCCATATATATATATATATCTCAATATATATATATCTCCATATATATATATATATATATATATATATATATATATATATATATATATATATTTAAAGATCCCTGTTTTGAAGAATTTAACGCCACTCAGACCGGAAATGTAACGTCACCTGGATATCCTTCCAAATATTATTCAAATCTTGATTGTACTTGGACGTTTCATGCTAAGAAGGGACACCGAGTTAAGCTCAATTTTACTTTATTCTCTGTGGAATCGTCACGCATGTGCGTATATGACATAGTGGAGGTGAGTCTTATACTTAGTAAGAATATGCTGACACTACTATTATTCTATGAAATGAAAGCTAATGGCAACCTTTGATATAAATAACAGAATTTATTAGCATTAATTCAATACACTTTTATGGAATAGAACGCAATAATTGTGATGATTTTACCCAAGCTTTAGGTTGTTAGCACAGTCGTGGAAGTCACATTGTAGAATAGAACTAGTCTGTGATCAAGGACGCCTCCGCCAAAATGTCATGGCCAGAATTTTCTAATTTTGTTTGAAAATTTCATTATTTGTATGCGATAGCGCCTAAAAGCAAAAATATGACTTTAATTGATGCTAATTCAATGACATCTCTTGATCATGTGAAATGATATATCTTTCTTATTTAAATGAAACATTTGTATCCGAAAGCCTCATTATTTTTTAATGGAGAGCCAAAGAAGATTTACTATTTTGAAGTTTGAAAAATAAAACTATATTTCAATTCTGAAAAAATAAGGCAGTATATACTTCAGCTAATAGATACAATTGCATCGACCTCTGGAGATCTCTGCAATCTAAATACCTTATGTAGACTTTGTAAAATGTTTGTATGGAATTGTGTTTTATCTACAAATAATAATCGAAAAAAATATCAATAAAATGAAATCTCTTGCAAATACGGAATATGAAAATTGGCACAATTGGTTATTTCAGGTTATTTCCAAAATAGTCGTCGCAATTAATGGATATATCTTATTTTCTGCATAATATGAGGGTATTTTATTTCAATTAACATTATTGCATATTACAATTGGAGAGAAATTTTCAGAAGCGAATAGTCATGAGAGTATCCTCTCCAATAATAGTAAAACATATTCATAACAATGGTTCCATTGAAGAAAGATGAAAACATGAATGAAAAAAAGTAATAAAAATATTAAGCAAAAGGACTAAGCTGTCGCTTTCAGATTTTTGAGAGAGATGTAAGGATAGGATTCGGATGTGGAAACGCGGAGTCTGATTTCCTTGTAATATCACAGGGGCGTTCTATTAAAGTAACATTTAAAACGGATTTCATCGTTCAGTATCTCGGTCTTCGCATAGAGTACAGTCAAACATTAAAAGGTAATTCATTCTTTTTTTTTCTTTTTTTTGCTATTTGTTTGGTAGTGTCTTACTTTAGATGTTGCAAATATGTATCTAAATTATATGATGTGTTTTAGATTTATTACAAAACTTATATAATCTCAGTCTCAGTTTAATCTACCATCAAGTAAAAGTATAAGGTATGTCAAATTTTAACACCACGTTATGTCAAATAAACAATTCAGTTCGTTGTCCGCTCTTTTTTGTCTCTTTTTTGTCTCTTTTTTAATTCAACATTTAAATATTGTACCTCTTAATTCATCTTTTAAAAATAAGAACATGTGTTTTGGACACTGTAATCAAATAGTTATACAGAAAAAACATCTTTTGCATTCTTTTGCAAATACTGTTATGCTTAAAATTTCTTATTAATTTATTTCAGAACGCATACCGCCTTTGCCTGACTTCTTTCATTCGACTGTGATCACTCAGCAAACGAATGCTACCTTAGGTTATTGTAGATGGCTACCTCAAGAGCAGCGCAGTTCGCTAAGCTTTAGAGACATTACAGTGTCTTTTTTGTTCTTACTTTCTCGACATTTATGTCATTCGTAACAGTAGAAGAAAATTATCTGCGATCAAAACGATTTGATCTTAATGCTTTAAATATTCACAAACAGCATACGGAAAAAAATTATTGCTTTCCTTTTGATTAACAATTTATTGAATTGATAGACTTTACATATAAAACATACAAAATGAAATTATTATTTATCAAATTTCCAGAAATGGCAAAAACAATTTGGGTTCAGGAAGGGGGAAACATTACATCCCCGGGATATCCTTACAATTATCCAAATTCTATCAATTATACTTGGACTTTTATAGCCGAACCTGGATATCGAGTAAAATTGATTTTTCAACACTTCTATCTGGAGAAGGACGAAAACTGTTCATATGACAGAGTTACGGTAAGCAGGTATATATGTGTTAGAATCATTATTAACACAGAGCGACATATTTAAACCATTACTACTTGTTCAAGTTCATGTTTTTCAGATTATATACCATTATTTTAAAATTGTTTTACAATAAACTTGGCAAATTTCATTGCCCAGTACGGTTTACTCGTCAGAAGCTAATGCGAATTCAATAAAAAGATCAACGTCTTTGCCATTATTAGAATTACTACAAACTTAACTTCATCAATTGATAATTAATTATGCTCCATTGGTGCATTCATAAACTGTAAAAGCTCTTGATACCATTAAAAAGAGAATGTTATTACACGCATTAGACTATATTCTGGTCCTATCTAGTTTATATTCAATATTATCAGTTCTACTGATAATCTTCCAAATTTATCAAATTTGTACTTTTTGCTTTTTCACACTGAGAAAGATATTTTTCGAATTTTCAAAGTTGAACATTCATTCATTATAGACAACTTTCATGACATCCGGGCCTTCAAGGATTTGTTGTAGCAATAAAGAATATTTTAGGCAATGAAAAACAAATTTGCTAGAATTCAATTGAACAGAACAAGTTAGTAATTTTGTAAGTTATGGGTAAATTAGCTAAGTTTGTCCGAATTCTCTAAAAAGCCTACAGGTTAATACAGGCGTTTACGTAATATATTGTTTAATTTTTCTCTCTAACATCTTACTGTTGTGAAATCAGAGTTGACACCTTTCCATCATTATATTCAGTGCTGTTTTGCAGATATTTGGCACTAACTCACAACTATTTTGGTTTGGATGTGGCCACATTAATCTTGAACCAGAACCGTTTGGAATATCCTCTGGCGAAAACATGACACTTACTTTTATAACGGATGGAACCATAAATGACATAGGTTTTGAAATAGAATATTTTCAGATTAAACCAGGCAAGGAGATTTGAATTAAATCTTGTGCAACTAATATTGGAATAGAAAACTTCATTGAATAACTCGTTAAATTTTTTTGTCTTTATTTAAATAAATCATCTACTTTATCTTAGACCATTAGAGGGCATACATAGTGTTTAATTGCATGTATATATATTACTCATCTCATTTATCTAACAGGTGAGGAGTGCTCTAATAGCAAAGACATAGCTATAAGATTTCTAATAACCACTAGTGCCAGGTGCAATACAACCTGCCCATTAAGTCCAGAATACTGGAAAAACTTCAAGTCCACTCTTTTAGATATTATACAAGAATTACCAATTAGTGAAGTGGTCATTATTCAAAAGAAGTTAGTTTTTGAATTCAGCAAAGCACAAGCAGCTACAAACATAGATAAACTGCAGTATTCTTCTTCGAAAGAGTACTCCCATATTATGTCCTACAGACACTATAGGATACTTTCTGACAGACGCTCAGCTAAATGGAAGTACACTTTGTATATAACTTTCGGACCTGCTGACCGACTCAGTGATATGTTAAACTACATGTCGTTTTTTGAGACGATACTTGATATCATGGTGTACATTGTGGTGGAAGACAGCTCTCCTCTTCTTGTCCATGTTGTGTCATCACAGCTGTCGTTGAACTTATCCTACCCCGTGGACCATAACGGAAGTTATGATTTCTTGACTGATTTACTGGTAGAAAAAATATGTTGGCAAGGTAAATTATTTTTTCTCAAATCCATTGACATAAAAATAAAGAAATGTGTTACTGGGAATAAATTGATTATACTTCAGGCTGCCTAAAAATTTGCTTAAACGAAAATTAAGGACAACAAAATAAAAAGAAACTTTTGAATAGATCACCAATATTTTTTCAAATGATTAAAAGGCACTTTTTTCAACTACTGCATCTCAAAATGTAAAAGTGTTTATCTCGATTAACGACTGATTTTTTTATGAGCAATGTAGTGCGAGGTAAAAAAACATGCGCACCTCTATAGGAACAATGGCTAAAATTAAACCGACTGCCTGCCGAAACAATTCAACTTAAAAAAAAAACAATAATATATTTGTTATGACATAAAATGTCATGGGAGTTAGAATCAGATTCAATTCAATATTGCCCGAAAATAATTATAACTGTGCTTGAGATGCATAGTAAAAATAATCAGCGGAATATAATTATAATTACCTAAATACATTTTTTAAAGTAGAAAAGTAAAATATTTTTAAAATAATGAACGCAAATAAGGTGTTTTAGAAACTCTTATTATATGCATAAAACATGTAATTCATATATAATGCGTGCACACACTTTTGAAATTGATCATGTAAACAGTGTAATATGAATAATGTAGAATATACACTGCTTTAGAATACCACAGGTATGTAACAGTGATTTCTCGTGACTAATCTTAAATGTTCTTATGTTTTGTTTGTATTGTTTTTATTTACTCTAACAGTGCCTCTTGGTAAGCTAAACAGTCTCACCTTCTTTTTCAACCGGGATTGCTTGGAATGTCTCTTTAAAATACTTTGAAAATCAAGATGCGTTCGGCATTATACCCACAGATTAAAAAAGAATGTAATTGGATACATAATCAGAAAGGTTAAACGTAAAATGGAGTTATCACTGGGATGGCTAAATTCTCTTAAATGAAGTTTCTTAATTTTTCCGACGCCTTATGTTCTTAATTTGTGATTGAACTTGTGATTCAATGCTGTATAGCGTGAATGAAATACTCACTTAGCTTATTCTTAGCATGCTTAGTGTTCACGTTTCACATTTTAAGACAGCAGAAGTATTACTTAATAAAATGATTAAAATACAAATTAACATTCACAAATGCCGTCCGGAAATGAATTCAATAAAAAAGAAGTATTTATTGGCTGCAAAGTTTACTTGAATAGGCAAAGTAGAAAAATGTAAATTGCAGTGTATTGTTTCTTTTTTATTTCATATTGTGCAGCTTACATATTATTTCTCAGTCCAGTTTCGTTATTTCATGTTTGTACCATACTTTTCGCCCCTGCATCGTGAAAACATTTTGTAATAGCTACTGTTCAGTTTTTAGAACTGATGAAAATTATGCACTTTACATTCATGCATATCGTACAAGCGCAAATTTGTGTATCAATACATAGTATAAATATTTTTAGTATAAATGAGAAATTGGAATATAACAAATAATATTATAATAAAATCAACAGGTATACTTTAAAATGCAACTAAATCATAACACATATCGTCTACTTTACTTTTAAATTATTTCAGATGTAGATTATCTGTTATCGACCAGTGATGGATTGATGCTATCGGAAACAGAGAATGTTTATGGCAATGATGTGAAAATACGACGAGGCTCTGTAACGACTAACGCGTCGCGGGTTCTCATGCATCACCCACTCCGGGACGGTCTTCTGGAGAGATTTTACCTCTATATTCATAAAGTACGACAAGAACAGAATGTTGTTCTGCAAATCTGGAGAAAGGCCAGCGACGATTTGCAGCTTGATCCACTCTTCTTGACATTGGTTTATAATAAAAGAATTGACTTTAGCCCCAATGATAACGTTCGGTATAAAAATTACCCTACATATCATCAAGTAAGTTTCAAATAAACAAAGTTGCACAATAATTCGTTCCAGTAAAGAGATCCCTACTGTGTATCATAAGACTTAAACAGAAATACAAAAAAAAACCAGTTCTTGTGCAAACAAATTTGCCATATGAAATATTGATTTAAGAAAATCTAGTACGATACCGTATATAGTTTTTGGTAAACATTACGTGGATTAAAAATGCAAGAGCAATCTCATAGCAAAATATGATTATTGTTTTGTTCCATTTATATTTTGGCTGGAATAACTTGATTTGTTTAGTTTACACTACAGTTACTTTTCTTTGGTTTTTGTTCACAACATTTTTAAAAATTTAGCCTGCCGTTATTTTGCATGTAAATCTGTGAGGACTACATTAATTTTTGTAGTTTTTGGCACAGAAACAGTGATGCATTTTCAGTTTGGACTAGATATTTTGTTTAACTTGTCTGCAGTTATGTTTTAACTTTGCAAGTGCTGGCTAGAATACCTTTCTAATATACGTATTTGTGTATATCACGGTTCATTGCAACATAGTATTAAGTGTATGAATGGTAATAGATAGCTGGGGCATTTGGTAGGATAAGACTATATATACATCTGTGATTTATATACATGTGTTGTAAGGAACCCGAATAGGTATTTACAAATCTATATAGATGGTAAATTTTTTATTTGATTTGTTTTTCTATTTAGATAGAGGTAACAGAGGATAAATTTCGTGTAAAGAGCGGAGATGTTATTGGTTGGTCATATAGTGAAGATTCACAGCCAGTAAAAATAGTTTATAAAGAGGACGAGGCGAACTCTCCAACAACGTATGAAATATGTGAGGCGCCCCTTACAGTGGGAAGCAATTGCACATTTCTACAATCCAAGGTGGAAAATAAAACGTTCTCCATCGCAGCAAAGATAAACCCAGGAAAGTATCTAGTTAAACTTTCCACCCACACAGGACGATATATATATATATATATATATATATATATATATATATATATATATATATATATATATATATATATATATATATATATATATATATAGCTTTGAAAGAGGCATTAGTTCGACGAAAGGCAAGACGTCAGAGTGTCAATAGGTCTATAATCTATAAACTAGAATAATTCATTATATATTTGATAGTAATTAAAAATATTGACATATCTCTTGTTGCGAAAAAATATACTGCTTTCAAATAGTACAAAACAATGGGGGAAATTTTATGCTAGTAAAATTGTCAGGCATTAAAATAGTGATAGAATATACTAGTTAAAATGTATTAACTTTGAGTTGACCTTTTGTTTACCTTACTCATCAGGTATATTCTGTGCAAAATATTATGTCGACAAGACATACAGTACTCTTTAAATGTCACCAAACTGTTGTCTCATTGACTACATGAATGTGCCTATATATATATATATATATATATATATATATATATATATATATATATATATATATATATATATATATATATATATATATATATATATATATATATATATATATATATATATATATATATATATATATATATGTGTGTGTGTGTGTGTGTGTGTGTGTGTATGTTTATATATTGACTAAGATATGCAGAGCGAGGTGCTGAGCATAGCAGTTTAAATGTTCAAATAAACAGCTCATAAGATTTGGCGATTTAGAGCATTAGTATCATATGTTACAGGTTGCATCAAAGTCATAAATGCATCTGAAGTAAAAAATATCAGATCTCCTGCTTATCCCAAATATTATCCACATGATCTAAGCTGTGAATGGAGGATTGTAACAGAAAGAGAACTTCGAATTAAACTTACCTTTACTGAATTTTTTCTTGAAAAAGAAAATTTCTGCAAATATGACAAAGTAGAGGTAGCGTTGTCATACCATTGTTTCATTTCACATTTTAGTGTCAATGTTTATTAGAGTGTCAATGTTCAGTTAATAAGTGCATTGATAAAATTGTAAGAATTCTTAGTTTTACGTGAAAAAGCATAGGAGCGCAGTAGAACCAGAACAGGTATTGGCAAATTTAATGCATTAACATTATTTATAAAGATTTACCCAACTTCTCGGAAAATGTTAATGTAAACTTGTTTATTTATATAAAATGGGCTTTTTATGTACCAACTGCAATTATCAATTAATACGTGATTACCTGAATAGAATGTACGTCTTACTTTAACATAGCTTCTAGACAATCGGGAAGTGATATGGATTGGTTGTGACGAAATGGAGCCAGGCTTTACTGCTGTTTCGACAAACAACACTTTGACTGTAACATTGAAATCTGACGAATCGTTATCTTACAAAGGATTTTCTGCAGAAATATCTGAAGTATCAACAGGTAACTTAACATTCTTTGTTGCTGTTACCTAGCTAAATGGGAAGCTGGTTGAAAGTAGCCTGAGTTGCAAGTCTAAATTTTGCTTTGAGGTTATAATAACACTATATGGTCAAAAGTACCGGGGCATACAGCGCAAAGTTTAAAGTTAAAATTGACCGAACTGGTAGAGTGAGGTAAATTTTAACTGCACTTTTAACTGAAGGACATATTCACCTTAATTCTTTTCTTACCGTCTCGTATGCCATTTATTACGTGGTCTGGATTCTTTTCCAAGCAGTTTAAACTGCATTGTTGTGATTGAACAATACATAAAAAGCCCAGAAGCTCTACCCTGTACTTAGTGGAATCTGAGTGAATAAAAGAAAAAATGGACAAAAATAACAAAAAAAATTGATGTGGACTGGACGCGCCTTTAACAGAGATGGTATCAGAGTGGCAAACACAACATTGAATAACATATTTTGAACTTGATTTAATACATCAGTTTCTAAGAGCTAATAACTGAAATATATTTTATATAAAAACCATGTTATAATAACCGGCTTTTGAACTAAATTTGAACGGCATCCGTACACTGTTGTTATCTAAACATCTTTCTTGTCTGAAATGTAATCGAATATTTTATTATTCAATTCTCAATTCAGACAGATTAATCTGTTAACCCCCTCACCTCTTCATCTCATAAATGTCGATTTTGACACAATTTCGACCATATGTTTACACCTATCCTGCGTGTAGTATAGCAATTAAGCCTTATTTGTTCTAAACTTGATCAGTGTTATGACATGTAGAAATAGTAAATAAAGATCAAAGCACAAAACAACAGTAGTGAATCTTTGCTAGAATACACCATTGCATTTTTCACTTTATCATTGCTTCAAAATATGGAAAGGATCGGACTGATGCAAGTTTTTTAACAATAAACGCAATTTTACTGAATCAAGCGCTTTGGCTGAGATGGGAGTTATAGGGGATGGCGCCTCAAAAAATGCCGCTTAACAGTTGAAATTAAATTGGCAGAACAGCTAGATTTTTGGTGAATTTATTAAAACATACATTATGTGCCAAAAAGTCGGGAGAAGTGTTAACACAGTACATATGTGGTCAAAATTTGTTAGGTATATCTTGCGCTTGAGGTTATCAACAATAATACCACATATTTTTTATAACAGCAAAATATTACTTTCTATAACTATAACTAAAAGTACTGTTTGTTAGAAAAAGTAGCCGTTACGCTACGTTATATTTTAGAATAGACAGGAGGTTTAGACATTTCTTTGGGATGTAGCATTTTGGGAGGAATTAGGTGTCGAATCAGTGTTTTGATTTGTGTAGAGGCGAAATTAAAACCATACTTCATTATTTGTTTTTTTCGCTCAATGTTGCTTTTCAAACATTACCCCACTGGTTCTTGGTTTGAGATAGCAAACGTAAACGTTTCCAATTTAAAGTTTTTGTACACTATTATTTTTCAAAAAAAGTTTCGATCTCAGACACCTTTATTATTATTATTATTATTATTACTATTACTATTATTATTATTATTATTATTATTATTATTATTATCAGTAAAATGGGGAGGGGAGAGGTGTGCAAGCAAACCACACGTTTGTTGACATTCGTCACTCTTTAGCCCTAGCAAATAGTACAGGGCTGGCAAAAATCATGATTTTTTTTAAATCATGATTTTTGATTTTTTATTTAAATCGATTTTTTAAATTTAAATCATCACGATAGAAAGAGAACACACTTTACCTTAAAACACGCTTTTATTGATGGTTTCTACAAGGTTATGTACATGAGTCAATCAAAAGTGATATTCGGGTGCAAAGCGCCAGTCCAAGGGTACACTCATCAAAACTAAAAATTAAAATAGAAAATCAAATATCGAGTATCATTATAACAAAATATCTCCATTTGTCAGTTCATTTTTCTCTGATTTAGTATTTATATACTTTATGTATGCAGGCAGTTGCTTTAAATGAGTGGGCTGGGGGTGGGGATTACTTTAAGCCCCCAGTGACGGGAGCTACTCAGGCTTTAGCGTTGTGGATGAGGCAAAGCTTTGATAAAAGTACACATTGAGCAAACAGTGTGGCAACTGACCCATTACTCTGCAAGCCGGGATGCACACGGTCAAACCAAAATGCATGCTGCGTGTTTGTTTTTCTTTGCGGTGACACTGACATCTGAGTTTCGACACATTACTTGGGGCTGTAAGTAGGACTTTAAAGTGGCAAATTTCTTGAAAAAATCTTACTTTTGATTTTTTTATGTTTTTGCATTGATTTAAATCATGATTTAAATCAGTTCATTTCAATCATACCAGCCCTGGAGTAGCATAGTATAGTTCGTTATAGTTTGTCCTTCAACACCTAGCGCGCTTTCAAATATTCCAAAACCCCTTTCTGTATTCCGTTGGTGAAGTTGCATCTTTTGAACATGCTTCGAACAATTACATTTGTTCCAGAAAAGACATATATTACAAAATAGGTTTCTCGGTGGATAAAGGGGTTAATTGTGACAGGCAAGTTACCTATCAGTCATTTTAATGGCGCTACTGGTCAAGTGAGCAGCGAATTTCTCCTGTTTTCTCCTCACATTTCTGTTGCTGAATCCTTCCAAAAACCTCCTTTTGTTAGCTTTTCTTTTATGGTTATTTTTTCTTTGCAAGGAATTCCTCATCAGCAAGCATACCATATTAGTGCATCGGGTGAGACAAAGTAGACATCCATTCCATTGTATTGTGACGATGTTCCAAAAGAAACACCTTGTTTAAAATGAATGGCCGAAATAATCAATGGGCGATTATTTTGAATTCCGTGATAGGTGATCTGACCAATTGCAGCTAAGCTAACCGTCACCTCTATCATCTGGTATTGGCAATCAATTTTACCAATTTCGAAGATGCAAAATTCAAATTCTGTCTTTCTTATGCAGGCCGATTCCAATGCAATATTTCAAGTCATTTTAGATGTGACGGAAAGGACAACTGTGGTGATTGGTCAGACGAGGATGGCTGCACCAAGGGTATGCATCATATCTGATCCATATAAAAATAGCAAGGTTTGAAGTAAAACTAAGTTATGGCAATTCTTCGTTTCGTTTTATATATATATATATATAACCCAGATATATATATAACCCAGATAAATGCAACGACAAAGGTGTCTATTTGTGCTCCACTGGCCGCTGTATCAGGAGAACATATCTGTGTGATGGCCAGGCACAGTGTCCTAATGGGGAAGACGAATCACACTGCGGTATTTATTTTGCTTAATTAGTAGCGCATGTTTCTTGAGCTGTGCAACAGATTTTTATGAGCTCAAGACATCGATAGCCTTCTGTACAAGAGAACAAAAATTTCAAGTTATTAACAAAATTAACACAGTTTAATCAAGAAACAAAATTTTGCCTACAGATTAAATAAAAACTAATAATGAAAGGAAATAAGTATACTTTATCAGCAACATTCAGTAAAAATTAAGCATTACAGTGCACAAATTCACCTATATATTACAGAAGCACAAAAACACTCGCCGTGTACTTACATTTTGATAAGATATAGTGTTTTTGCAGGTCCAGATGACGCTTATGATGGCAACTATGACAAGTTTGACCAGATGTTCAAGACGGCTTTAGATGTAGTAGATTACCCGTGGTTTGAACGAAAGAGTGGCAAAGAAATATTTGAAGTTGACAACTTCCGTCTTATCACCGCGGTATAACAATCAACAGTAAAGCTGAAACACAGTACCGGTTGTTGTTTGAACTCTCTCCTCTTCAACATTTCAGATTTAATTCTGACCATTAATGGTAGATGGACTGCATAATTTAAATGAAACTAATATGCTAGGGTTCACAGTTTCTTTGCAAAAAGCGTGACAGCAGCATGCGAGTATCAGTTTATGTGATAATTAAGCGCAAGGAATACTGCCTTTGCAGCAGCCAGATTAATATTGAATTTATTTTTTTAGCTAAAAGTTGTTCTGCATTTTACTTGATCTTCTGTTCTAAAATAATCATCTAGTAAAATTACTACATTTTTGCTTTGGCGTTGTGAAGAGCAGAGTTCTTATTCGTCTTTTAACCAAATTATTTCGAACTAAATTAAATGCTTAGCTATATAAATAACACTGTTTCTGTAAAATATTATTGTTTTCTTTATTGAATCACATTTTGTTATTTTGAAATTATAAAAAAGGCATTTATCCTGCAAGTGACACCTTCAATTAAGCAAGAAGAATGTTTATCCATATTTTGCTAAAAATACAATTTTTGTTGAGGGGCTGATGAAAAAGGAATGTAAATATGAACAATTTCGAACCGTTGCATTAAGCGAAATTGCACTTAATATTTATTTATCATGCAAAGTATAAATATACTATCAGCAGAATTAGCCGTTGCATTGTTTCTTGTAGACCTTAAGAAGAATGCCTATGACGTTAATTCACAACATAGGTCACTCTGCAGACGAATTAATTCAGGAATGCTCGTGGAATGGCAAAATCTGCACGTTAGAGTAAGTTTTTATATTTTCAATTTTGAAAATGCACTTCTACAGTGTTGTCTGGAGATTTCTATAGACTGCCATTAATTTTCCAAGAGCAGAATCGCAATCATTAGTTTGTAGCTGATGATTTGAGAGGTTTTAGATGAACTTTAAGATATATTACATATGAACACAAAAAAGCAAAGCCCTTTTTGTTGTGATTACTGAGAACTGGAGGTTAATAACTTACCACATTTCATAAGCACTTAACAACTAAATAGTGTAGATAAAACACCCACCAAAACAATGCAGTTATGTGTATTGCTTTCTATATTATATATCTTTAGCTTTTCTGTAATTTACAGAAATTTTACATCATTCATAAATAGGCGATATGGAAACTGTTTCACATTTAACTCTGGATTATTTAAAGAAGCTGTCAATCAAACACAACCGGGTCAAGCTTATGATAAGTAGCTTATTGAAAGATTAAAGTTAAACTAAAATAATTTAGAAGTATATCAAAAGAAAACATACATATTTGACCTAAAATTTTACTGTAAAATATATTTAACATCCTTGATCATCAGCTAATTGTAAAACAGTTTTGATGTTTTGTTTTCAGAAGAATTAAAATATTAACTAAACAAAGTCGGAAAATATATTGTTTCTTCATGAGAAATAAAACAGTATGCTAAATAAAACCGAAAAAGGAAGGTATACTTGTTTGGTTTATTTAACCAATGTCAGTAACAATATGAGTTATGTCTTCAATTAGGTATCAAATTATGCCCAAAAAAAATATATCATAACAAACGGTTTTATGTGCAACAATACGATCAATACAAACAAGGGCGGTACTTTTTATACCTATATAACTATTCTGTGCACGTTTTTCAGTTACGTTATTCATTAATGAGAAAGAGTACGTACCAGGACTGTCAGCAAGTAAAGGAGTACGTGTGCTCATTCACAGCCAAAATGAATTCCCATTCCTTGAAGATAGCGGATTCAGTATTCAGAATGGAAAGCGAGCAGCAATTGAACTCTCACATGTACGGCAATCTGTATTTCTAATTGATAAAGCTTTTTAAAATTCTGGACACAGTGTTCAACGTCGTCTTGGTTTTTTAATTTAACTATATGGTAAATAGGCATTAAATATTTATCCATTGCCTTCTTACCCCTTTAACACAATCACTTACTCTGTACACATATCTAAACCATTTTTTTTTAAATTTTTATCTACTTTAACAATGCTAAGCTGATTTTTTAACATTTTCAGGGTTTGGGGTCATGTTTGCTTTATAAAATAAAATTGACTAAAAGATCTTAAAATATGTCACAAGTGATCTGTTTTACTTATATAAATAGAAGCCAAATTATTAGAGGCAACCAAAAACAATAACAGATTAATTAAAGTACAAATTTTGCAGACAATAAGCAAGAAGTTAAGCCATCCTTACGGTGTATGCAGTAATACTGTCGACATGGAGCTGCTTTATGATACTGATTATTCAATACAAGTAAGAACAGTCAAAACTCACACATATGTTCACTCTTTATCTATAGGTACGTGTATCTAGCGGTGATGCAACAAAGCAAGTGAAAAAAGTATTTTAAAATTATTTTTCAGAATGAATTTTTAAAGTATTTTAATAAATAATTCAACATTTTCAAACATGTAACACCGTGTTCAGACCCTCAATTTGCCACGTTTTAAAAACAGAAACAAACATCCTTCTATTAATTAGTTTTTTTCTGCATGATTATAAATAAAATGACCGACATTAAAGATTACATATATTAAAGTTTTTATAAAAATTTTTGCAACAATTATATTAACAAAAATAAGGAAAGCAGTTTTTCATTCAGCTGATCAAAAGTATGAAAAAAGTATTAACATGAAAAAGCACTAGTTGGGAAATTTCCAAAACATGTGTGGGAACACTGATCTAGGTATCTCTCTATGTATATCTTTACCAATCTGTCTGATCTCTTCAAGTAGTAACCAATGCTAGGGTATAATCTTCCTCTATTTTCTCTCAAAATTAGAAAAACTATAATCCTTCCACGACATGCACAAGCAAAGGCTGTACCTAAATAAATGTTATCGAATCATGTTTTGAATGTTAACTAAAAGGCTTTTTATTATTCATTCCCTTATTTGTATGATTTGCAGGCTTGTGTGAAGTCTTGTTATCAGAAGCATATATTAGAACGATGTGAATGTGTTGATCCAACACTCTCAGTGAAGCAAAATCAATCACTTTGCGACAACACAACTGGTAACATAACATTCTACATAACGTTTGGATAATACATATGATGCAACATAATGTAATGAATCACCGAATACAGGAATTAAGAATCAATAAAGTAATCAGTTATTTAATCGTTGTTTTAAATATTTATTCAGATGTCAAACAATTGTTTGAATGCAGTACTTATATTATTGTACACTTTTTGCGAGCAATGCTATTATACGCCAAACCATGCTTAAGCTGCATTGAGTTAAAAAGACCAAATAACCAGAAAATCATACCAATGCCTCAAAAATGCGTTGCTTGCAGAGTTTGAGTGTGTAAAGAAAGTATACAGTGACGCTAAATCCAGATCACTGAATTGCAACTGTCCAGACTTATGTAATAAAAACCAATTTAGGTAAATTTAGTTAGTTATCTATATAAGATGTACATATCATAGAAATGATGACCGCACTGGGATGGGATATGCAAATATATTGACAGTTAAAAACCATTATTCGACCCCACAATTCCATATTTTTGCATATCCTATAACAGATCACCGTTTGTTTTATTACATATATTTTTTGAATGTATTTTAATAAAGAACTTAAAAAGTATTTTTCTAAACGCCTGCTTAATAATATGCTTTCACCTTTGTTTGTAATAAAATATGTCTCACCCCATTGCATATTAGGTATGAAATATATCTAGAACCTGAAAATGTCTCAAATCTAACTTGAGAATTTGAAATTATAGAGTATATTTCGCTAAGAATGTTTACATTTAACAGAAATAGAATGTCATTCGTTCATAAAGTCTTAAAATAAACCCACTCATGTATTATGTAATATATGTAATAAATTATTAGTGTATTCACACTATTTTATGTAAATCATTACCACATTCACTCTATGTTAGAAGAATATACCAATCATAAATTATCAGGTATTCCGTCTCCACGGTTGAATGGCCCGTCGATGCTTTAGCTGACACACTGAAACTGTACTACGGAAAGAGAAACGAAATGCTTAATGTATCACTCAACAAGAAACATGGTGTGCGGAAAAATTTACTGAAGATAGACGTGTACTATGATAAGCTACAGTATGATATCGTTAGTCAAAAGGAGGCATACTCGGTATGAACACGATAACAAAATGTCTAATACGAGAGGCTGAAATGTGAGGTTTATCCTCATGGCTCTTAAATATTTCTTTATACAAATATACAAATAATGTGTTAAAATGGTTTTAAACAGCTATTAATTATTCACTAGCTTGAAAAAACATTTGCCATGAATGCCAAGGAAAGATTATGAACATTTTATAGTTTGTGAATTCAATACCGGAAAATATTAAAAATTAGACACAGTAACTGTTTAATAACTTTTTTACAGTTTAAAGATAGCATGAGTGAAATATGAAAAGGACAAGTGTACTTTAAAAGTAAAAAAGGTGAATTCCGTAACTTTCTGAACAAACGTTTACTCACACATTCTAAACAGTGTAACCACTTCGCAATACCTTCAGGAACTTAAGCTCTTTGTTTCACGTCGGTAAATGAATATTTCACACGGTAACAGGTTTAAACTGTTAAAATGATTGACAGTGTTGTTTACACTTATAGAGTCAATATGGTAGCATAATAATTGATTAATCTTTATAGATAGATCGACTGCTGTCAGATATTGGAGGACAGCTTGGCTTATGGATTGGATTGAGCATTATTACGGTTTTTGAGGTAGAATACGAAAATGTACCATCCTATAAGGTTGAATAAAATATGATAAGTTTTCATATAAAAATGGAATATTTTTTCACTTAAACATACGGTTTTAAGGTTTTAATGGTGTTTTTATCTTTAGCAGTGATGTGTCGGAATAAATGGGGTGAGTCGAAAACTCCTATTTATTGTAAAATGCGGTTGTCTGGAAAAAAACAACAATTTAAATAAACAGAACAAACACACAAACGCCAAGTTATACAGTCATTCGATTAATTAAGAGCCTTTCAAGAACAACGACGAATCACAAGTAACAAGCCAAGAGGCTTACACAAAATAACCAAAAAAGGCCGACTATGTGGGCCTTAAAATCCAAAACATACGGCTCCTGATTCTCATATAAACTTCAATATAAGACTGATCCCAAATTATATGTGGCTAGGGATTTAATTAAAACTCGGCTGCACGCTTGAGTGTCCATTAAGCAATACTGAAAATGTGAAAGAAAGAACGCCTGGGCGTGGCCACAGAATAGAATCAGAGTTCACACTTTAAAATAACAACCCTCGAACACCTTGAAAAGTGAACTTATAATTTATTTTCTTAAATAATAAGGATTTTTATATGAGTAACTTAAATTTTTACTCATTAGAATTAAACGTTCATTTTAATATTTCAGAACGATAATAGATAAAAGTTCTTTGATTCACAAATATGTGCCGCCATTATCCTTGATATTAAAAAAATTCAATGTCGAAGATAATATGCAAAATAGACAAGATTATTATTAGCCCCTCGCTTTTGTAGAAAATGATTCATACAGAGGAATTCAATGCAAAATACTCTGTAAAATAGTTTGTTATTTCAAATATGCTATGAGTTTCAGTGTTAAATTCGATTTTGCTTGACTATATGTCACAGTTTAGTTATTTGAGAATTTTGTTGTTTTTTAAACTAGATCATTGAACTTCTATGGACATGCTGTATCTACAGTGGTAGAAAACTGAAGAATGCGGTACTCCAGGGCAATGACGATTCAAGTTCAAACACGAGTACCTCAGAGAAAGAAAACACCAAAGATGAAATAATTGCACAAAGAGCATCAACTGCAGACAGGGTTTGATGAAAGCTAGCGTGCTGACTGGAATGGATTTATACTATGCTTATGGAATTTTTGTAGAGTCTCTATTGAGTATTCAAAATCACGAATATAAAAGTCGTCTGATAAATACAGATAAATTCCGAAAAATGGTACTTAATTCAGTTTTAATGTTGTTTGTTGCATGTTTTACTGTTTGTTAGTGTAAAACTCGGGGTAATGTTTTCTTATTTGCTTTTCAACACCAAAGGTAATGTGTAAGAAATCTCTTAAAATCGATCTTTTGTGTGTACCTCATCTTTCATATTTCCACTAAATTAGTTTTATTTTAATATGTGTGTGATTCTTTCTAATGCTTCTTTTATATCATATAGATAGTGATGACATCTTCAATCGGACCTCTCTTAGATGTAATCCACTTATTTCATAGCGGAATGAATTGTTTGAGCAGAGGTCATTTGGTAGAACATATTTGTCATATATTGTCAATTCTGTATTATTGATAACTTTTAATTTTCCTATACAAACGTAGTACAGCGGCAATAACAAATTATTGATATTGTTAATTCTTATTTATAATGTTAATTATAATGTTAACCGTAATTCCTCAGATGGAAAGTATGAGCATTAACTGTCACAGCAATTTATTAACTACCAAGCAGCTATGTAAATTTGTAATTCTTGCAATAAAATTTTTAAAATTTTAGGCAATTTCTGGGTTTATTTCTACTTTTCCTCACTATGGCTCAATAGTTTTTTGCATGTTTACTATGTTGCATATTGGATACATATCTATTTTTCATAACATACAGGCAGGTATTATTTTAGAACATGAGGCACAGTTATCATGAATGACCTAAAATTTGAAACTGTCAAAAGAGAGGTATTTACTCACAGTGTACTGCTTCGATATTCAATATTAGAAATTTATTTTTTACAAAGGCATATGAACAGTCTCGGTGTGTTTTAATTAGTGGATTGCTGAGTGCTCTTATTACCTTAGCCTAAACTCGAATGGTTTTTGTACTTAACTGGATGTTTGAATTAAAACTTTCGAAATGGTAGATATAAAAAGGTTTATATATATATATATATTAACCGCTTCTTCATTTGATTTGAACGGTTGATAAAAATAGGTGATTTAGTGTACGAAATGTTTGATGCAGTACATTCTGTATGAATATGTTCGAGAACAGCATCCGTGGTTATGTAAAATAAAGGGGTAAACCGAAGGGGAGGCAGGTCCTGCCTATTCTGCCGGATCGTGATCTGCAGAAACGGTTCTTGCTCATGTATCTAATGCTAGACAAAAACGTAATACAGGCAGACAAATCATTATAAACGAGGGGAATCGAAAGCCATATTAAACCAGACATAGTACATGATATGATAAATTATTTAAAATGCAGCCATTGATGAAGGTAATGTGGACATAGATATAAATTACATAAAGAAATTTTCCTTTGATCGTTCCCTGGATATACAAATGTTACTTTTAATCAAAGTAAATCTTTAATTTATCTTTTTGTTTCTTAACAACGGTTAAAGGACACTTTGTCAAATTTTAAACATGTTTTCTTTTTTCGAATTGTATTTTCTGATAGTAACTCAGCAAAAACAAGCCCATTAATTAAAAAAATTTTGAAGCCTCAGAGTCTGCACCTCAGTCATCTGCACCTCATTTAGTCTTTCAATTATTTCAAATTTATCTGAGCTTTTAAAAAACCCAATTCTGATATCGAGAAATTAAATGTGATAAAATCTTGAAAACTGACTTTTAATTCTTTTCAAAATTGACAGAATCACTGCATTCGGAAGGTTATGTTAGCTGTCAAAGCTTCTCAGCGGAATTCATGTTTTTTCCCGCAAATATTAATTTCATTCAATATAAATGGATACCAGAATTTTTATCAAAACGTAAAAAATGAATCACGCTTTTGATGCTATAAATATTTAAGCGATGTCGAGACAGAATGTTTACAGAGAGAGTATCCGTAGGCAGAACGTACAGGTGGATATCATATACATGTGTCTGTAATTACTAAACTATTATAACTTTTATGTCAATTTAAGATTAACATTTTGCAGACTACGTTTCTCTTGCTCGTATACGGTGAATTGAGGCTCTACACCAGATTATCCGATTTATCCGAGGGGGTCGAATGCGGCCTGTTAGGACGATCTCATCCAACGTTTCTGAATCGGACAGTGGAACAAAACTATACCAAAACTACCAATTTGACACTCATTTTTCAAACCCCTACATTTTAACTGGTGAAGAGTGCCGTTTCTAAGGCTTAGAAAACGTACAACGACTTTGAGGGGTTTAATAAAGTTTAAATACCAAAGGCTGTTGTAACTCCACGGCCTTGGCTTTCAAAATTAAAAAATCCAAGAAAATTTGTGAATAACAAATGTAATTTAAGGATACAGTTCGTTGGTGACAATATATATATATATATATATATATATATATATATATATATATATATATATATATATTATATATATATATATATATATATATATATATATATATATATATATATATATATATATATATATATATATATATATATATATATATATATATATATATATAAAAGAAAGAATGTAAAATATTAAACTTTTGTATCCGACTTCTATTGCTCGCATTACACTGAGATTTTCAATGAATTTTAATTGTATCATAAATCTGAACAGGTGAAAACCGCACTCTCTTTCAATAATTTTTTGAGATAATGTAGTTTGTAGACAGCACAGCTGATACTTTACTGTGCATGAAGTGCAGTCTACTGAACAATGTGTAACTATCACCTGTGTACTCCGCATACTTTACGAAGGGCTTTAACTCTATGTTGCATTCTACAAATGAGTCAATCGCTTGTCCGCTCTCGGTAATGCTGCCGCTCTCCGATTAACGTTCGGTGAAGTTCTGCTTGACTTCTCGGAGGGGGGTTTGCTTCGCGATCCTGCCTGTCCAGAAAATATCAGAGGTATTCCACTGAATTCATATCCGAATACCATGGTGGCCAGAGCAACAGTATGTTGTTGTGTGCTTTCGGATACTGTAAACTGTCTCTAGCAACATGTGATCTTGCATAAGAATTGTGTTATTGTTTTACTGGATAAAGCTCACCACCTGTCCAGTAACTACAGTGTCGATATACCGATTTGTGTCATATTACTATCAATGATCAACTTTACTGCACTCCAAACTAAGAACGAACACCCTGCGGAACGTATCACTCTCGATTCCCTGATACACGTGCTGCCTGCCGGAATAAACTGAATATCAGAGGTATTCCACTGAATTCATATCCGAATACCATGGTGGCCAGAGCAACAGAATGTTGTTATGTGCTGTCGGATACCGTAAACTTTCTCTAGCAACATGTGATCTTGCATAAGAATTGTGTTATTGTTTTACTGGATAAAGCTCACCACCTGTCCAGTAACTACAGTGTCGATATACCGATTTGTGTCATATTACTATCAATGATCAACTTTACTGCACTCCAAACTAAGAACGAACACCCTGCGGAACGTATCACTCTCGATTCCCTGATACACGTGGTGCCTGCCGGAATACTGAACTGAGATTCATCGGGAAAACATTACTCACCACCAATTGTGATGGGGCTACTGTTTCGGGCCCAGTCCTTCCGTAGTCGGCGTTTTTGTGTGTGTAGCACTGTTCCGCGATATGGTCTGCACGCGCATTTTCCGCTTTGATCAATCAAGTCTTCTCACCACCGTCAGTCGACATATCCGGTTATTGTCTGTGCCATTTCATGTACTGTTTAAAATCTGTTACGCAAGGGGATAAGTCACATGTGTCGATCTTATGCAGTCGTAAGTACCTGTGGCCTCCCACCTCGCTGCCGATCTGTCATGTGTCTTGTTTCTTGGTTTCGCCGTTGCAAACGGTACACCCAGATCTGTTAGTAATCATTTTCTCAGAACTTCCCAATTCTACCATGGCAACAACCTACAGACGATTCTTGTAAGTGGTAGTCTGCTTACTTCACCTCGTACAAAAACTTCCACTGAGACACCTTTTCCATTTTTAAATGTAATTTGAGTTCAGGGTGAAAAAATAAACACAGTACTGATAGAACAATAATCAACATGACTTATTTGATCACAGTACATAAGCAATGTCTGCAATGGCTGCAAAAGATGCTAAATGAAGTCAATGCTCTAAATTGGAAGATAATGTTATAGCCGAAATTTTATAATCCAGATATTTTTCTTTCCCAAGAACCTGGATAAATCAGAAAATTTCCTTTTTCAGAAACCCCACACATTTTCGGACCCAAGTGTAGTTCATACTGTATGAATAACCTGTGTAATTCGGACGAGAAATGGCTCGATCTTTCAGTGTTGTTGGTGTGTCCTTATAATGTTAATAACAATGTTCCGCACAACATGACTGCTTCTGTTTGCAAACTGTCTAATGCGCTTGTCCCAAATGGGTAAGATGTTGAAATATCTTTTATTCTTCATTCAGACGAAATGACAGAAGAAATGACTGAATAATAATGTTAATCGACATTTAAAATGGAAAGAAAGGAAAAAATAATTACATCAGTCTTGAAAAAGGATATGCTGGGAAACTATGTTATAGTGGGCCCCTCATCCTTACTGTTTTTAGCAGTTATCGACCCACACTTAATTTCTTAACTTTTAGGCGAGAGGTCGTGTATTTTCAATTCAAATAATTTTAATTGGCCGTAATTTCCAGACAAAGGGATAATTCTATGTTTCGAATCAAGTTGACCAGTTCCACTCACAGCAAGTGATCGTTCAGATCAATTCAACTGAAAATATTCGGTGATGGATAGCGATGACCTCATAGAATGCTGGGAAACCGAGGGGTCGGAAATTTTTACCACCTGTTGCAAATTGGGGATAAAAGACCAAAACGACATTATGGAACTATATATATATATATATATATATATATATATATATATATATATATATATATATATATATATATATATATATATATATATATATATATATATATATATATATATATATATTCATTTTGACCATATATGGCAAATACAATATCCAATATAACAGCTATAAGAGCCAACACACAGCTCAAATATATAGTCTTTCTTTCTACATACATGAAACGGAATTCGTTGAAAACTTGCTCGGATATAGCACGTACAAAATCCATCAGTTCATAACTCTAGTGGTATTTTGTAACTCAAATTTTTCAATTTTTACAAAAAAAAAACGGGTTTATGGTGTTAATCAGTGTAACACCAGTATAGTAACTGGTTAATACCTGCTGAGATATGGCGGATTTATCAGTTCACAGCTGTAAGGGCTTTTTTTTCAATTTTCATTTTTAAAAAAGAAGGAAAATAACCACCTTGTTCAAATATATGTGTTTTTTTTCTTTGTGGAAGGACGAAACTCGATCCTTGCTGAGATGTAGTGCGTGCAAAATATTCAAGTCAACATGTGCAATGACATTTTTTCACACAAATTTGACGATTTTTCATTTTTATAACAAAAATTTTAAAAAGTAACCGCAAGTCACACAGCTCCGATATATGTTCTTTCCTAAACAGTACTGAAATGTGGAGCGTACTTAATTCCTAAGTTCATTTTTTTAATTAAAAAAACGAAAAACAACAACATGCACAGCACAACCAGTATATATTTTCTTTCTTTGTGGAAGAAATTAACCGAAACTAGGGGACTAATAATCAACGTTGTTTAGACGTCAGATTCACAACCAAACAACAACCCCATCATGTTGTCGCTAACCGGAAATGGAAACCACCACAAAAATAGACCAAACTGGTGTAAATAAGGGCGTCAAGTATGGGAATAACAGGAACGAAGAGTCTTTTTCATCCTTCTTTGAAAAGTATTCTTTTAAAATTGGCTTCATACATATCCCGCGTTATAGTATGACCCAAGGGTGGGGTACTTTGACGTGGGAATGACCACGACACTTAATTATTGTCACTGGCGATTCTATACTATTATTTCCCTACGTCTCTACGACGTCGATTTCCCCATGATTATGCAATATTAGGAAAGATCTGTTTCGACTTCAATTTGCATTCCCTTTCGCAACCTTGATTAGACATCGGATAATCGACGTCTATCCAAAGTCTTCAGATATAATCCACGAAAATAATCATCCATAATCAACCGTCTGGTGGGGAGTCTTTTCAACGTTAACAGTAGTTGGAAAAGAGGGCTTCCAGCCCAGTTTGGTTTTGAAAATAAAAAAATATATAGGAAGTTGTTGCGGGACTGCCGCTTTATATCTACTTTAAAGTAAAAAAAATTGCTCTCGTTGACTAGTTTTTTTTTAACCCTGTGCTCCCGTACTGGTTTATGAGTTGTGTTTTTTGACTGGTCAGTCTGTTTTGCAACATTTTACAGCATTGTAGGATTTTTTTTACTAAAAAAATGTCCTAACACAAAACAACAGAAAAACAAACTTACCTAAATATATTATCTCTTACTAATATAAATTAATATGTTACAAACCATTTACTATGTTATCCTAAAAGAGTTAGCATCCGTATTAAAAGTTAAACATTGGCACATATTTTTTAGAATACTCTTTCAATATGTAAAACTTCTCGCCTGTTCTCGCCTGTTCTCTAACAGCATTTTTTCTAAGAGTCATTCTTTTCTCAAATAGCTTAAAAGTACAAAGTCTACCGTGCTAGACTAAAACACACACAGCTGTTGTTCTGCCTACGATGTATAAACACACAGGCGGCAAAGTCGACGTTGCTATGGATACTGTAACAGGTGGTAAAAATGAGTAGTATGGGTAATGAGGATTCGAGCCGGCAGTCGGGACAGAGCCCCCCCCTAGCCGGCAGTCGGGACAGACAAAGTTTTAACATAGTCATGGGCTACTTGCACCGACGGCTGTATGCATTTTTGCAACAAGCCGCCATTTTAACTTAAAACTGAAATAACTTTCGTTATAGTTGACCGATTTGTATGGAAATTTCACTGTTTGATTCAGTTTTTTATCTAGTTTTAACATAGTCATGGGCTAGTTGCACCGACGGCTATATGCATTTTTTGTCGCATGCCGCCATTTTAACTTAAAAGTGACCTATCTTTCGTTATACTTAACCAATTTGTATGAAATTTTCACTGTTTGATTCAGTTAAGTTTAAATTCTGCTAAGTCAACAATTTTAACAAGTTTGAACAAGTTACACATCATATACCATCAAAGTGGTATAAATACATGTGTGACGAGAAAAATCATTCACAATGTCAACATTGCTTCTTCATCGATGTGTAGAGACCATGGATGACGTCTTCAAAGTGAATTATGCTGACTGGGTGTTTTCAAAGCTTCCTGCTTTTGAATCGGATTGGATGTTGCAAGTGAAGAATTTGCATCAGCATTGGGAAGCGGTTGGAAAGACCATTCCAAGATGATCGTTTCATCCACTCATTTCTACGCGAATGTGAAGAACTGCATTTGCCATCAACTTACGACATTGATTCAGCATTTATCAACGCGAATGCAATTTGGGCAGTTGAGCTCATATTAGATGTGGCTGCAAGAATCATTTTACATTATGATGATGATGTTCCAGTGACGACAAATGTATCAGAGCTTGTCCGATTCAACCATGGACGAGTTGAAGTGAATTCAAAACTTTGCAAGATGTTTGCTGGGTATAGTTGGGTATAAAAGGGTGTGGACTCACAGGTATCATTTCACTGTGCAGCCATGGAGAAGGCAAGCAGCTTTAAAATTAGTGCAAACTTAACCATTACTGTGGAGCATGGAGAATTTGGACCATTTCTTCGCATCACACGTGGAGAGAGATGGTGTGCTTATTCACCATCTTTGTGGAAGATTATATGTCAAAGCTTGAAAAATCTACGTGATATTGGCTTCAAACTGTACTTAACAGAAACGAAGTGGCTTGAAGTCATTTCATACTTGGATATGCGTTATGTGAGTTTTGTGCAAACATCACGGTTTCAAGGGAAAGAATACACATATCACATCAACATGAATGATGGTGAATGGGAGACATTGCTTCAGGAGATGGATAGCATTAACTCAGCCCTATGTACGGAATGTCATGTCATCACTCCTATCAAGTTGCAAAAGGATGGTCGAATGCTGGTGTCAAAACTATCCAAGAAAAGGCTGGCTGAAGTTCAATTGGAGAACATGAATGTGCAAAATCAACTTGGACTTACCTGTGACTATTGTGGTGCTTGCGGACATGTGGAGGATTATGATTGCCACTGTTACAAGTACAATTGCAAGATGTGCGAACCAAACAACTTCTGCAGCAAGTGTGGAGTACTTAAAGTCTGTGAAGCAAAGTAAAAGTCATAAGGCACTGAAACAAGATGGACGTATGTTTTAAAAAGGCTTATGTTGACTTGATGATTGCTAAACTTGCCTGCTGTGGCACTCCAGACTATCAACTTTATCATTTAGACGCTTTTTGGGATGTTTTGCATCATAGTCTTGATGTGATTGCACTACATTCAAGATTTCTTGGAGAATGTCATAAAAGTGGAATAGAAGATTCTGACTTTGACTTTGATTCTGCGCTTTATTCTGCCCGCACTGATGTGGAAGTATATTTCACCGTGGTTCGTTATTTGAGAGATTGCTGCAAAGAAGAGGAAACCGACATGTCAGAATAAACAAAGTCAACATGGAGAATCTTGTACTATTTAGCGGTCACAAGGACGTTCTTTCAAACATGTTTCCAACACGACTTGAAAAGTATGGATATGTGTTCAACTCAAGTGAAGCTTTGTATCAATATGAGAAAGCAGTTTTCCATCACCGCCAAGATATTGCTTCAGCCATTGCTTCATCTAGAAATGGATATGAAGCAAAACCCATGTATTGCTTAAGTGATAAAGCCATGTCCGTTATGGCATACAGTGAAGAGAAGCAAAATGCAAGATGTTTTACAAGTCAAATGGAATCAGTGTGTATTGTTTCGCAACAAGTTAAAAGAATGTAAAGACAAAACTTTAGTTGAAGCAACGTATGATCATTGGTGGGGAGCTGGTGTGAAACAATTGTAATCTCCTTCATATCCTGGTCAGAATATTATGGGAAAGTTGTTAGAAATGTTGTGGTGAGACTTTTCATTATCTTATCAAACGTCATGGTGTGCAGACATGTTTTTAGCAAATATATGGATGCAGAAGCATGTTTCAAGAAAAAGTTTGTGGACTATATGATCAGTGAACTAGCACGTTTTGGAACTGTTGAACAACAACTGGAACACTTTGACATCTATTGGGAACTTGCTCATTCCATGCTGAACTTGTCAAACATGCGTAAGGATTTCATCAAAGAGTCAAACATTGCTGGAGCTGAGGAGTTTGATGTGGAGGCAGCATATCACTTTGCTCGATTTGATCCAAGACTGTTTGATGAAGTGAGAGAGTGGTTAATCTATGCTGCAGTATAATGACAGACATTACATTGAGACAATATATTGTACAAAAAACGTATTGTGAAGAAATGTTATTAGCTGTAAAAAAGTTTGCATGTTTAGTATGTCCTGCTTGTCAACATGAAGAGTGTTCAGAACATACTTGTCATTCTGCATGTGTCTATTCATACTGGAATGAAGCTAAATATTATATTCATTTAGATAAAGTGTTAGAGAATGCAAATCAACGTTGTGAAAAATATGGTTTAGATGCTATTACATTAGATGAACTCAGTAGTTGGTTAGTGTTCATTGAAGACAAATGGTCTCCAGTTATTCACAGCATTGTATCAATACTTGATTTGTAAAATATGTTGATTGAGTTATAAAATAAAAAGTGTTCTGTTGAGAAGTGATTTTTCATTCATCATGTCGACGTGGAAAGACTACTTAACCAATATTTACTTTAAACCTGGACAACCTGGGGTATTTGCTGGCCCTTCCAAACTTTATCAAATATTAAAAAAACATGATCAACCAGTCACTCATTCGCAAGTGAAGAAATGGTTACAGGATCAAGATGCCTTCAGTTTACTACAACCTGTAAAATAAACCTGTAGGTTTAAAAGGCAACGTGTCATTACACGTGGCATTGATGACATGTGGGATATTGATTTAGCTGACATGGGAAACATAGCTCCCTATAATGATAATACCCGCTTTTTATTGGTTGTCATTGATGTGTTTTCCAAATATCTGTGGGTGCAACCAATACCTAATAAATCACATACCAGTGTCATAGAAGCCTTTCAAAAGATTTTTCATGAAACACAACGAAGACCACGAACTCTAAGGTCAGATAAAGGAGCTGAATTTAAAAACAGATGGGTAAAAGCATTTTTGAAGAAGGGGGGAATACATGCCTATACAACAAAGAATGAAACCGAAAGCCAACTTTGCTCAGAGAGTCATTCGTAATCTAAAGGGAATGATGTATCGATATTTCCTACATAATCAAACTTATCGCTATATGAACATCCTTCCAGACTTAGTGTATAATTACAACCATAGACCTCCCTAATAAGTATGCTCCAGCAGATATTCGTAAAGACATCGAATCAAAAGTGTGGAAGTATATGTATGTAGACAAATTGAAATTGAAACCAAAGAAGAAAAAAATTTACAAATTTAAAATTGGTGATCAGGTGCGCATTTCCCACATGAAATATGTATTTCACCGGGATTGTCATATAAAATGGACGCAAGAAGTCTTCATTATCACACATCGTTGTAAGAAGCAAGGAATACACTTATATCGTGTGAAAAACTTTTAGACGAGGATATTGATGGATATTTCTATGAAGAAGAACTGCAGAAAGCAACAAAAGATATTGAATCTGTCTACAGAATTGAAAAGGTGTTGAAAACACGAAGAAGACGAGGTGTTAAAGAATTATTTGTGAAGTGGTTAGGTTGGCCAAAGAAGTTTAACAGTTGGGTGAAAGAAACGGATATCCGAAAATGAAGCATCCATTCACATGTTTGGTCTCTGGACCTACAGGCAGTGGTAAAACGTCTCTAGTTAGAGAAATTCTAGAACAAAAGTTAATTAAACCCTCACCAAAAACCATTTTATGGCTCTATGCAGCAGATCAGCCTTTATACAAGGGAATGAAGGGTGTGGAATTTTACCAAGGCATTCCAGATGACATTGAAGAGCGTTTTAACCCGAAAACACCAAACTTACTCATCATTGATGACTTAATGACCAAATGTCATAGTGATGAGCGTATGACACGTCTCTTTAGTGTTGGCAGCAGTCATCAAAATCTAAGCATTATTTTTATTGTGCATAATTTGTTCCATCATGGTAGAGAAATGCGAAATATTAGTTTGAATACACATTACATCATTCTGTTTAAAAATCCTAGAGACAGTCAACAAATAAGTACATTAGCGCGACAAATGTATCCTGGAAAATCTAAATTTCTCATAGAAGCCTATCAAGATGCTACGAGCAAACCTCATGGCTATTTATTCATTGACTTGAAGCCGAAGACGAATGATCAACTACGTATTCGTACAGGCATTTTACCAAAAGATACACATTACGTATATGTTGATAAAGTAGCGTATGAACAAGAACCAAGTCACTTTACCATTCGCAGCCAAGATTTCTAAACGTATTCAAGCGAATCAACCTTTTCTTCATTTGCTCGCACGCAGCGGGCCTAAACGACGTAAATCCTTGTTACAACAAGCTACTAAGGAGGAATTAACTAGCTTGTTTGAAATTTGTTTGAATATATTGCGAGGACATTTACCCTTAAGCTCAAAAAGGTATAAGGAATTCAAGCGTGAACGTCATACCCTACGCGCACTGGCAGATAAGAAGATATCACTTCAAAGAAAAAAGTTGGTTAATCAGAAAGGAGGATTCATTGGAGCTATTGCTAAATTTGCATTACCTTTGTTAGCTCAGTTGCTGTTAAAATGAAACATACTATGAAAATGGTCCTCATTCCTGAATATGAATATAAAATGTTGTTAGAAAAGAAGGGAAAAGATGGTGAAATCAAATCGAAAGTGAATAAACCTTTACGTCTGAAACGCACTCGTGAAAAAGCAATAGAAATATCTCAAGTTCTTGGATGTCATTTACGAACAACTCAGTCACAACAAAAGTCTGTTACATCATCCAAAGCAAAAAAATCAGAAAAGTTCCAACAGTTTCTAACCCATTTTCAACCTATTTATCATGTAAAACTAACACAACTTCTGGAAGAACTCAAGAAATATGGTACGAGATGGACAGATAAAAATGAACTTGTTTTAAAAACGGGTACTGTCATTCCAAATTCCAACATTATTGATTTGTTGAAAGAAGCATTGGTTTCTACAAGAAGAAAAGAACGACGAGAACCACCACATGGTTGGAAGCAGTTTATTGAGGAAATTGTAGACGCTAATATTCCAAAAACTGTTTTTGGCAAAAAGACAACTCGTGCAGATATTACAAAAGAGATACAACAACGTCAACAAAGGTTGTTTCCAGAAGGATGGGAAACGTTTTAACACGGATGAAAGAGTTATGGTGTTGTTGTAAAGAAAATGGAAATACTATTCCTGTAAAAATTAGGTGTGTCAGTGCTTGTTGTCAAGGAGAAGTAGTAGATACCAATGTAGATAACAATTTAGACGACAATGTAGACAGCATTGGCGATGACGAGTGTTAAACATGAAGTAATGTATAGACACATCTAGTTAATCTGCATCACACAAACGATTTAGTCATCATGGAGTCAACAAGTTTTTATATAACTTAACCTGGCAATGTTAGTTTGAACTATTATCCTACTAATAAGGCGTCTACTTATCAAATTCGTTTACCTCGTACACTATATTTGAACGGAAAATATGAAGTAGCCTTAGCTGAAATTCAATACCCACACACATGGACGACAATGAGGCCAGGAATAGACTATACTCTTCATTATCGATCATCATCAGATGTATTTTATCCAGTTTATATTCCATATGGTTACTATAGATCCATACCTGAAATATGTACTGCAGTAAATGCAGAATTACAAAAATCTATTAATGCAAACCCTATTAAGTTAAAGTATGATAAAATTAGTTATTTTAAGAGATGATTATGATATTGTCTTTTCTACTGGATAAGCTGAGATTTTAGGATTTAAACCAGATAAATGGTATAAAGAATGTGGTCCTGCTGAACATCAATCCGATGTGAAACATGGATTTTATACACTTTATGTGTACTGTAGTATTTGTGAGCCACAAGTAGTTGGAGATTATTATGTTCCTTTACTACGCTCTGTTCCCATTGAAGGGTATGATGGTGATATTGTTATGAAAACTTATGAAGAACCTCATAACATCACTGTAAACACATCCAAATTTGACACAATAGAAATGAATATTAAGGATGACACAGGTCATAATGTGTCATTTCAGAATGGGAAAGTGATATGTAAACTTCATTTTCGACCAAAAGCATTATGAAAGCATATAGACACGATCCGTCTGCATATCGCAACCATTTTCTTCGTCAAGTGTGCGGGGAATTACCAGGATTTAAAGGAGCACGAATACAGTATGGAGATGGTATTGGTTCAATATTGGGATCATTGGCTCGCAAAGCTATTCCACTGCTTAAGGCAGGGGCTAAAATCGTTGCACCACATCTTAAAAAGGCTGCAAAAGATGTCGCGAAAGATGTTACAGGCCGAGTAGCACAACGTGTCATTGGTGATGTGTTAGGAGGACAAAAGAGAGCACAACCTGCAAAACCTGTCAGAAGGCGAAAGGCAGCTAAACGGATAACATCAACAAAATATAAGAAAGATATTTTTTAATCATGTCTTTAATTCATAATCATTCTTGTGAATGCAGTCTTTCTCCATTAGAATGGTTTCACATACCACCAACGCAAACTGCTGTAGAAAAAAGTTATAATATGGACCATCAACCACTCACTACCATTAGAGAGGGCGCTCCAATAGAATTCTACATTCCTGCGAGTACAGAAGAATATCTAGATTTAAAGAACAGTAGACTTCATATTGTATGCGCTATTGTAAAGGCTGATGGAACACTATGTTATGTCGATGATAATGTATCATGTATCAATGATTTGTTTAATGGGTTATGGTCCAATATTGAATTGTTTCTAAATGATCGTTTGGTATCACATAGTAACAATACCCATGGTTATACCAGCATCATATCTCATCTCATTCATGACTCGGAAGAAAGTCTCCATTCTGAGCGCTCTCTGCGTCTCATCTATAAAGATACTGCTGGGTCAATGAATAGTCATGAGGTGAAAAGAACTAATCATGAAAGATATGTAGCAGGTTTTCATGTAAATGTTGAGGGTGGTGATGTAGCTCTGCAGGGAAATAATGGTTTACATAATCGTTACTTGTATACACGTCAAAGCCGTGAGTTTACGCTAACAGGCAGTTTAAGGGTAGATTTGTTTGAGCAAGATCGCTATCTTCCAAATGGTATTAGTATGAAATTACGTTTACATAGACAAAAAGATGAATATGTATTAATGGCTGCAAATAATGGTTATAAAGTAGAAGTGAGAGATGCGTTTTTAACCATTCGCAAAGTGAGGGTTAGTCCAGGTATTCAGTTAGGACATGCAGATGCATTGATGAAAAGTCCTGCTAAGTTTATTATTACTAGAAAAGAGTATAAAGTGTTAGCTATTCCAGCTGGATTTCAATCTTTTGTGAAAGATAACATCTTTTTAGGCCAATTACCAAAACGTATTGTCATTGGACTGGTTCATAATGAAGCCTTTGCTGGAACAGTTATGAGAAATCCATACAATTTTGATCATTTTTTTCTAAACTTTATGCAACTTTACACGGATGATAAACCAGTCCTATCCAAACCTCTCAAACTTGATATAAATCGAGGCAAATATCTTGATGCTTTTGAAACGCTTTACAAATCTTTTGATAAATTGAATGGTGAGAAAAGTTCCATTATAAAACAGGAAGATTGATCTAGAGGTTATGCTTTATTTTCGTTTGACTTAACACCTGATTATGATGGTGATGATCAATATGCCCTTATCAAGCATGGGAATGTGCGACTAGAAATGAATTTTGCTGGTGCCTTGCAAAATACAGTCAATGTTATAGTGTATGCTGAATTTGATAACATTGTTGAAATAAGTGCAAATCGTAGCATTCAATTCGACTACCAGTCATGAATACGAAGCAGATAGAAGCCATCCTATGCTTCTATTCTTGGCGCGACAAAAGACTTGTTTCAAGGTGTGTTTTCCATGGACCAGTTACCATCTTTACAACGCGGTGCCTATGTCATCAACACACACGATCATGATGAGCCAGGAGAGCATTTGGTGGCAGTATATTATGACAAAGACCCTGCAGAATATTTTGACTCTTATGGACTATTACCTATAGACAGTCGTTTGAATAAGTTTTTAAAGTTTAATTTCATTTATAATTCAGTTCCATTACAAACACCGATATCATCTACATGCGGATTTTATTGTGTGTATTATATAATTCAAAGAGCTCGAAGACATAGTCCTTTTGAAATCATTGATGTATTAAGAAGAAGTCATGGTGATTTTGTTGTAAAGGATTTTGTATATGGGCATTATAAGCCATTATTTTATTGATGTTATATTAGTTGTATTAGTGAAGTTGTTGGTAATTGTATTATGAATATGGTAAAGGATTTTGTATATAGGCATTATAAGCCATTATTTTATTGATGTTGTATTAGTTGTATTAGTGAAGTAGTTGGTAATTGTATTATGAATACGGTAAAGGATTTTGTATATAGGCATTATAAGCCATTATTTTATTGATGTTGTATTAGTTGTATTAGTTGGTAATTGTGAATTGTATTATGATTATTGTAAATAAACAAGACAGTCGTATACGACATTCTTTGTTTATTGTGTTATACATTATTTACATTTTTACAATTTTTTACATTAAACTTTTATTTTACAAATACATTCAATACATCGATAAACCCATGCCATTCATACCAATCTAAATTAATATATGTATCATAGACATTACATTCACGTTTGTAAATGCTATGAAAGCTCACATAACACTGTCCATTACAAAACTTTATTATTTTCACATCTTCGTGTTCAGACAGTTTCAGTTCATATCCATCTTCATTTATGTCAATGTTCATCACCATAACACACATGGGATGTGTCAGCTCAATGGACTTGGTGCCTCGCATGAGTTGCACTCCTTCCTCCTTGAATTCAAGCGTCAGGTTCTTTCCAATCCAATGCTTGTTACAGACCGTACCATTCCACTGTGTTGAGGGTGATGTAGTCGCAGCATTCTGTAAGCTCGTCATATTGGTGAAATTGTACAAACACGTCTAGACAGTTCTCAGTCACACGCACTTCTATATCATTTGAGAGTATTAGGAGAAAGCCAGGTATCCTCAACTTCTCTAGATGTTCTTTAAACACAGATTGTTCGTCAGGCGATAGAATGATATACTTTCCAAAATGTTTTAGCACAATGTCATCACATAAGTTTCTCATATATGAGAATCCATGTGTAATGGGATTATAATCCAACACATAGTCTTCCATCTCGTTCAACAGTCAGATCAACCATGAGCTGTCTTCTCTGCAAAGACGTTTTTATGCTCGGATGATGTCAAACAGCGGGCAGCTTCTAGGAATCGTAACACTGCGCGCCAATTCTTGATATCAAAGTGAATCATATCTGTATATGGAGTATCTGGCACAACTCCCTTATAATTATTTGGATAATCCTGTAAAAGATTTCTCCAAAATGTCACGCGTATGTTAGAATCATGTTCAGTCACAAACACTTCCACTTTATTTTCAAGTCTACGTTCAAACCCAGATTCAAGCGGTAAGTGTTGAAAGTCTTTCCACACTTCAGGTTTAAACCGATGATAACTTATTCGAGAACCTATTATCACTTCATTCCTATCATTTACAGTAAGGTAAGCACCATTGTTAAGCATGTGTGTATTCATGATTTTACCTTGTTATGCGCTGTCTTCTTGTCTGCGAAGCCTTTTATCCACTTCTTTCACTTGCTTCTTCAGCATTTTCCATTCAGGTATTGTCAGCTAAATTCCCTTTTTCGTAGGACGGTTTCTTCCAGTCCACTCATCTCTGAGGTATTTGCGAATGTTCACCACTCCTTCATTGCTCTGTTTCATAATCTTGATATACTTTCCATTTCCTAGAGAAAGCATTCCATCCCACGACTTTGGTGTTGGTGCCGTCTCCACTTTCAATTTCTTGATGGTAGTGTCAGGATTGTTCACTTTCAAGTCTTTGACTGTATCAGCAAGAGTATCCATATCCGTTGCTATCTTTTCCGATTCATGTTCATGCTTCAGTGTTCACACCTCAACTAACTCTCAAGTTGAAGTGTCTCCCCCTTATATACTGTAATGTCCATGTGCCAAAGTGGAATAGCCATCATTCAACACATATCGCTTGTCGTCATAGGGGGAG
Organism: Protula sp. h YS-2021; assembly: GCA_949752745.1. Lineage (NCBI taxonomy): Eukaryota > Metazoa > Annelida > Polychaeta > Sabellida > Serpulidae > Protula > Protula sp. h YS-2021. The sequence continues at coordinate 53,233,096 of OX457029.1, read as the reverse complement.
AGAGCCACTTTCCTCATCTTCTCCGAGAAAATCTGATGGTCATGACTGCGAATGATGTGCCCTGTAGTCATCGTTTGCGTTTGTTTGAACAAACTGTCTTTATACTGCTTATGTTTCATACGTTTTTGACACGCTCGAGTGATGCCTTTGGCCGTACGTTTTTCTTTCCCACCATACATCATACTGTACATTTTCGGTCGAAGTCCAACAAACTCTTCAATGGGAATACCCGCCGTCTCATCTTTCATTTTCCCAAGCACTTTTTTGTTCACGTTGGAATGCACGAAATGATCTGGCGGATAGTCACTTGTGTCGAACAGGTCAGCATCTTCCTGCATATCCTTGTAGATATCGTCCGTTTCTATGTCGTAACATAGACTATCGGTGTCGCTGAACAACAGCTTGGCATTGGGATACTTGGTCATGATGTAGTTGTAATGAAAGTGGAACATGAGCACTTTGCTGAGGTCGAGAATGGTGAAGCCAACTTTAATGGGTTTATCCAGAAGCAGATCCACTTTGCGTAAATATACCGCGGTCAAATCTTCGTTGAAAATTCTAAATTTGTGGTAAGAAGGTTTGGCTACAAGTTTTTTAAACCACTTTCTTTGTGAACAAGTTCCACATTGATTCGCTTTCTCACATTTTCCATGGTTTTGCCAAACACAGAGTTGTTCATCAATTTGAAGAAGTCTTTCTCAAACGGGTTCTTGGCCAACTTTCTCTTTTCTGTGTTCAAGGAGATGCATTTCTCCAACCATTTGCTCTGTTCAAACATGATGGCACGATGCACCTTAGTGACTTTCAATCCCAGTGAGACATACTGTTGTAAATTTCTATAATGAAGTACATATTTCTTCTTGTCACACAAGTTGGGAATGAGTTTTTCACTAGGTTTATCTTTCATGTTTAGATCTTTCCGTAGCTTCTGACTATGTTCTGACAATTCTCCCACTTTGACACATTTCCGTTCTGGAGCCACTGGATAGTGATTATGACCATCATGAATGGTTTGTGGGTATTCCAAATCCACCTCTAAAATGTACCCAATCTCATCATCTTCATCCACATCCATGAAGTCAATAGACTCTGGCTCGCTCACCCACATAAATCCTCTTTGTGGCATGCTTTGTGACATGGCCCAACCATACAAGTTGTTTGCGTCGAGGTACATGAGGTAGTTGTTTGGTAACTCAGAATTGTAATGTGCTACGTAGGGGTTATTTGCTTTCGCATACTTGTGTGTGATGACAGATATTCCTCCACGTAGACCTTGTTCAACCATTTGGTACATGTCAATGTCGTTGATCAATTCCAATTTCACCTTTGTCGCTTTTAACATGGCATCCCACGACAGTCCTGGCGCTGTATAGTAGTGGGCAGGATCCAGTTCATATGTGTTGAGACATACTTGACGAAAATTTTCAAACACGTCAGCCAGAAGCAACACATCTGATTTCAGGTACAGGTCGTGGTATTCGCCAAATGTAGTACAGTTGAATGTCTCCCACACCTTCTGCGCATGCGCATAATCCTCATCGCTAATGTCTTCTTCACTAAGCAGACTGTAAAACTTGTCCTTGGACGGCAGTTGTGTGTCAGCAAACTTCGATGGTTCATCCACGTAATCGTAGGGGTACACTCCCTTTCTCAACAGTAAATCTTGTTGATCACTATCGTGAATGTGAGACGTCATGTTGTAGAAGTTATCTTTCCCTTCTGCCGCCAGGTTGGATACCAACTTCTGTAGAGAAGTACTCATGAACTGATAACTGTCCGTAAATTTCAGATTGCTCATGGTGAATGCAATATATTTCTCAATGGTGTTGGGAATGACTGTAATGGTTTCATTTTTGAACTTTCCAATTTCTTCCATGATCAAATGGCTGTCATAGCCTCGTGAATTGTGGAAAAATACAGGAATGATAAAAGAATCTTTAACATCCTGCTTATCCTTTCGAAGTCGGAATTGTAAGTTGCATTCACTATGTGCAGCTCCACGGTATTTGCCATGGACATGATCATGATCTCTCACACGATCTGCTCCTAGAGGCTCATGACAAATGTAGCAATCTGTGGCGTTCTTGAAATCCTCTTTGTCTTCACGAGTCATGACCATTTTCTTTGGCTGCTGCAAGCCATGTACAATACGATCACGCTCATTCACCATATGATCTAAAAAGACTTTCACGGCATTATCTCCTCGATATAGGACTGGGGCACGCATGTCATACTGGCTCACAACCACATAGGCAAAGCTGTTTGGACGATGATGTTGATACTTGTCTCCTTCCTGCTTTTTCGTGAAACATTCAAAGTCCGCATAAATGACAAAAGGTGCTCGCTGTTGTTTAGCTACATTCTTGAACTTGATGAGAGGTTTCTTGGGGAATGATAAACGTTGCGCTCCATGCTTGCCACACAGTTCACGATGCTTGTATAAAAGATCTTGTCGTATAAACCCGTGAAGACAGTTGAAACAATAAAATGCTGCAGCCTTACGCTTTGATCGATAAGCCATAAGTCGGCTGAAATTCTTGATGAGGCAATAATGCCTTTTCTTGCCATTGCTAATCAAAAGTAAGTTGATTTCTCTGGCACTGGTGTTTCGACTCAGTTGTATCGGAACAACTACATCATGCTCATATCCAAACACATTGATAGACACATCATTCTCCTTTTCAAACTTTGGAATGTCTGTAATCGGTGTGGGAAATGTCATACCTTCTACCTTCAAATCCTTCTCAAATGGTGTGTAATGATTCACACGCTGTGGGTTGTTCTCATGAGGGTGAAAATGAGCCAATACAGACCATAAGAAGCATTTGTTGTCATCATTCTGAATGTTTAACACACCTCCTGTATTCTTCACTTTCTTCGGTAGTGGGATAAAACTACTCGCTTCCAGTGGCGCTGACGTAGCTGTATGCACTTCCATATACAGTATGTTATTCAACACCCAGCCAGAACCTTGTCGCTCATGTTCGTCAAACTTGGTAAACAATTCTTTATAGGCTTCTGGCAAGTCCTGCTCAATATCCGCTGGATTGTATGCTGTATATGTTGGACTGCTGATAAAGGCATTATCCACTTGTTTTGTCATAACGCCTTCAGCATTCGCCGTCAGTTTCTTGAAGCGCGCAATGTACGACAATGTACCACTTCATTCCTTGTTTTAACGTTTCTAGCAAATGTCTCTTAATCCGGTTCTCTTGTTGACGCATTTCAAGTAGTAAATCCGATCCATCCTCAGGCTCAAACCGTCTTTCCTGTGCGTTTTCACCAAGATTCATTCTTCTGCCTCTGCCTAGTTGTCCTTTCTCTTTCTTTCTTTGTTCTTCATGAGGTACATTTTCCATCTCAACACATGCATGTGTCTCAAACGTATCCATAGATGGAAATATCTTTGCACATCCACAGCAGAGGACTGGATCAGGTCTGTCAACACCATCTTGCGCCGTCTTTCGTCTCTTGGCTTCAATCTGCTCAACAAGCTCTTCGTGAGCACGTTTCATCCTAGCTGGTTTGCATATATGTGCTACGAACACTTCCAGAGATGGAAATGTTGCATTGCAATCATGGCAGAAGACTGATGTGTCTGAATTAGATGCAATTGTTGTTGTTGTTGTTGTTGCTAGAACTGAAATGAGGCGAAATACACGTTTCACTCTTCCTTTTTTACCACTTCAATGATGTGTTGACTTAGCAGAATTTATCACTGTTTGAAATGCATGTTTCACTCATGCTTTTATGCTACTTACATGTAATCAAAATATGGTGCTACTTTTAAAACTTGTTAAAATTGCTGACTCAGCAGAATGTATCACTGCTTGATATGAATGTTTCACCTATAGTTGTAGAGTTGTACAGCTGCACAGCAGAGACATCTAGCGGTGAAGCCAAATGGTATTCATCCGCCAAATGGTATTCATCCGCGAAATAACACAAGAAATACCTGAATCAAATGGTGAAATTTTCATGTAAATCGGTCAAGTATAACCAAAGTTATCCCAGTTTTACGTTAAAACGGCGCATTGTTACAAATATGCATACAGCCAGCTGCGCAAATATCCTGTGACCACTATATAACAAAACTTTACATAAAACTGAATCAAATGGTGAAATTTCCAGGTAAATCGGTCAAGTATAACAAAAGTTATCCCAGTTTTAAGTTAAAATGGCGGCATGCTACAAATATGCATACAGCCAGCTGCGCAACTAGCCCATGATCACTTTATAACAAAAGTTTGCATAAAACTGAATCAAACAGTGAAATTTCCATACAAATCGGTCAAGTATAACGAAAGTTGTTCCAGTTTTTCCACTTTTTGTTTACAAAGTTTCCAATAATGCTTACAGCCACTTATGCAAATAACCACTTACTGATATGGCTGTCACTGTTGTTGTCAGGTGCTCATCCCTTATATACCACTCAGACCTCGTCAAACAGCTCTTGTTTTCAGCTGACTTGAGAAAATGTTGCTCGCCGGGGTGGGGGGGGGGGGGGTCTGTCTCGACTGCCGGCTGGGGGGGGGGGGGCTCTTGATTTTTGCCACCTGTCCTGTAGCACACCGATTTTGCATGTGATCAAATTCTTGTGTGTCACTTATGCTGACTTGAATGATGCTCGCCTAGGGGGGGAGGGGGGAGGGGGACTGGGCTGGAACCCGTCTTTTCCAACTACTGTTAACACAACGTCTCAATGTTGACTGGGTGAAATTATTTGAAAAGATAACGATGCCGTGAACAAACAATATTGTAACTACTTGTGAGTCTGACATTCTTACTTGGAAACTTCTTCTCCAGATGTCAATACTTTTGTAATTATATCGGAAGTCTCGTCCTTTTCCCTTTTTTATCAGTTGGTAAATATAGTAAGTAACATGGGTCAGCAATTTTTTACCTTAACCTCAAAATTCAAGGTCAAACCGAGTTCAAATTGTTATAAGAAAAACAACTCCTCACGAAAAACGCCTAGCAATAGGACTTAAATCCGACTTCAAACACACGTGTGCTGCAAATAGGGAAAAATCTCACGACCTGGCAAAAGTCTAAAAGTCACGTGACCTCTGTGACTTGATATTTATCTTGAAAACAGTTCGAGATCGTCTATTTTTGAACTCAGTTTCGACTTTTTGGACCTAAAACAATATATAAGAGGTACCTCGATAACTTAACCTTGTCAATAATGAAGGACAATAACGGAGACAAAAAAATTATTTCGAAAACCTTTTCGGCCTGAAACAGTTGTAAAAACTCAAGATCAGGGTCGGGAATTGGAGCTTGACCATTAGCTCGAAAAAAGTCACAGATTTTTAGCTCATCTCGAAACGTTAGAGGGCCTTTGGGCCTAAAAAGAGGTCATGTAAAATGTGCCTTGTTTGTTTTTATCTTGTCCGTCAAAAACAAAATCGATAAACTGGAAGTTTATTTTCTCGAAAACTGTTGTAGATGGAGAACTTTTTAACCTCTTGGTCTTAAATGACGTTACATAAGAGATACTGCTGTGGCTTTGACATTATTTGTCTTAGCCAGGATTGGAAACCAGAAGTTAGCCATTACTTTGAGGAGGAGCTAAGAGTAACTCTGGCACATATTAGTGTGAAGTAAGGCGTAGCCACGTGATCCGTTTTGTGACAATGAGTTTCCAGGGATAAATCACGTAACATCTATGTCTCGACAACCATATACGATACAAAACATATATTTATTTATGTTGTTTGTTCAAGTGATTCATACCGTAATCTATCGGAATTCAGTCTAGTTACCAGCTACATTTTTTGTGTTGTCAGCCCTTGACCTCGAAAAGTAAAGCCGTGAAGCTAAACAGAGGCCAGACATGGAAAAGGTAGAACAGTTTACGATTTGTAGGCGCACATATCAACGCAAGGCACACTGCGAACAAAAAAAAGTTGCAGATAAAATATTATACAGCAAATCAACAGTCTTGGTGGATGATCGGTATAATACGACGTTTAATTCATTTGAAACCATGGGACTGTGACGTCAGTGGTACATTGCGAGATGGGACACATTATGAGAGAGATGGCGAGATAGATAGATAGATAGATAGATAGATAGATAGATAGATAGATAGATAGATAGATAGATAGATAGATAGATAGATAGATAGATAGATAGATAGATAGATAGATAGATAGATAGATAGATAGATAGATAGATAGATAGATAGATAGATAGATAGATAGATAGATAGATAGATAGATAGATAGATAGATAGATAGATAGATAGATAGATAGATAGATAGATAGATAGATAGATAGATAGATAGATAGATAGATAGATAGATAGATAGATAGATAGATAGATAGATAGATAGATAGATAGATAGATAGATAGATAGATAGATAGATAGATAGATAGATAGATAGATAGATAGATAGATAGATAGATAGATAGATAGATAGATAGATAGATAGATAGATAGATAGATAGATAGATAGATAGAAAATCATTTTGAGTATTGTTCAGCCAAGAAACTCTCTGTGCTTGAAGTTTCTCTGTTTTGCTATTTCCGCGTGTGCTTCATTTGGTGCACTTCATATCTCTCACTCAACCCATGTTGTTTTTAGGCTGGCATGCTCTTGTTCCACCCAAGTAGCAGAAGACGTCCATACCACGCTTTTTTCTGTCCTATTCAGTTCGCCCGTTCCAGAAAACGTGTTCGTAAATTTACACGATGGCATATCCATTCGTAAACGTTGCGCTGTTACCCGAGACGATGCAATAAAGCCTTATCGTGACATTGGTGTCACTGTTGCATGCTTTTAGCCTGTCCGTGCAGAAAAAGTCTCTGCACACGCAACAGGCGGGCAAAAGGCATGTTGCACGGGTATATGCGTGCAGACACCCTGTTTTTCAAACGGCCGTGCTTTCACCCTTTCCGTGCAGACACAATTTCCGCACAGCTTAATTTTTCAGGAGATAAAGTGGCTACCAGAGCTTTTAGCCTGTCAATTCACTTTATTTTATACTTATTAAAGATCTCCCCATATAAACTGGGACATTTTTATTATATCTGTTGAACACGGCACAACATCGGCACGGCAGCTGCGTGCTTTTATCCTGCCCGTGCGAACGTTGTTTCTATACAAAATATTAATCAACACGACACAACATCTGCACGCCAGTTGCATGCTTTAAGCCTGTTTAAACCTGCAAGCGTTATTTCCATGTAAAATATAACCAATGCGGTAAAACAGCGGCACGGGTGTTGCGTGCTTCCAGCCTGTCAGTGCAAACATTATTTCTGTATAAAAACATTAATCAACATGACACAACAAAAGCACGGCAGTTGCGTACTTTTAGCCTGTCTGAACAAACTTTGTTTCTACTTTTCCGATTACTCTTTGAAAGGTAAATAAAGGGTATTTGCGCGCCAAACTGCGTGCAAACACCCTGCCAAAACTTGTGTGGCTATAAAAGAGGCTATAAACCTTATAAAATAGGCTGACAGGGTATTGGCACGGCATTCAGTATGCAAAAAGCATCATACAAAGTGGACATATTTAAAAAGTCTCGATTATTACCTGACAGACAATAATTAGATTTTTTAAAGATATTAACTTTGTATGATATTTTTTTTGCATGCTGACTGCCGTGCCAATACCCTGCCAGCCTATTTTATAAGGCTTGTATCCTCATTCCTACTCATATTTTTTTGGCAGGGTGTTTGATCGAAGTTTGTCATGAATGACTTATTGAGTACAGAATGACTTAATCTAGCATTGAAAAGGAAAAACGTCTTGTTCTCACTGCCACCAGGGGATCCTCAGTACCGAACGAAATACTTATTATCATTGTTATGAATGTTTACTTTGACTAAAAAACAACTTTATCTGATATGTAAAATGAAAGCAAAAGCACACCTGTTTTTTTTCCGAAAAATATGGTTATTGTTATTGTTATTATTGTCGATTTTCACTAAAAATTGCTGAATTTAACATTGCATTGTAATTCCTGTTTTCGTATTCATAAATATATGTTTTCTACATTGCACATTTTCAGTGCTTCTAATCAAATGTTGAACTCGTTGAGGCGGCGATTAGTGTTTGAAGTGAATGATTAATCAATAGCAGAATTACTGTTGTTCCACTTTATAATGGGAGAAGACACGTTATAGTATTGACTGGAAAATACAGAAACAACTTCAGCAAGGAATAACAAAAGCACGGACAGGCTGTTGGCCCGAAACTGAGGGCGTGCTTTTCTTGTTCCGTGCAACAGGCCTGTTGCACTTAACAAGAAAAGCACAACACAACAATCACCTGCACAAATAATCCTACTTGCCAACGTCAATCTGAGGTTGCGACTTGAGCGCGAACTAAATCGTAACATTATACTTGGTTGTAATTTGGTCTTGATTAGTCATGAATAAACGCTCACTTTCTCCGACGTCCAGTCAACATATCTGATGCACGTAAAATAGATATATTGAAAAATTGACATTGTACAGACATTGGTATTCAGTTATGACCAATATTTAAAAATTAAACCTTGGTTCTCTCTCTCTCTCTCTCTCTCTCTCTCTCTCTCTCTCTCTCTCTCTCTCTCTCTCTCTCTCTCTCTCTCTCTCTCTCTCTCTCTCTCTCTCTCTCTCCCTCTCTCTCTCTCACTCTCTCTATCACTCTCTCTCTCTCTCTCTCTCTCTCTCTCCCCTCTATAGCCATAAGTCTAACGTATCCGTGACGTCCTTTGGCTAGCTGGGAAGACATATATTTGTTCATCTCCTTCAAAAAAGGAATGCAAACATGTAGTTCTTTTCGTTTTCATGTGTATCTGAAAAATCCCGTTCAGATCAGTTTTGATCAAACAGTGTGCTAGAATATTGACAGATCTGCTTTAAACTGACAATCCCGGTAATTCATTAGAAATGCGTATGGAATAAACATGGATGAACTGTTCTTATCGGTATTCTCTCACATCATACTCTTACTGTTGTCTGGAAAAGATTCGCTACTACTTGCCATTCAGCTGGGAGCCAGGGACAATGTGAAGAAAATATTAGAGAACTCAAACCCGAAAATATCGGCTACTGTATTCTGCCGCTTCAACCCTCTACACGTTAGCATTGAAAGGGGAAATGATGACATCACTATGCTTCTTCTCAATCACAGGTGAGTATTCAATTTTATCGGTGTCTCTCAATCTCGCAAAACAGAAATTTTAAATTAAACACGAACTCAGACCAGTATCTTTCAGTGGGGTGACAGCTCAGTTGGTCAGTTTGGTAAAGCGAACGTCCTGGGTTCGAATCTAACCGCTACTGATAAACGGGGATTGACATTTCTTGTTGTCTTTTTTTTTTTTTTTTTTTTTTTTTTTTTGTTGTTGTTGTTGTTGTTGTTGTTTTTTGTTGTTGTTTTTTTTTAAGTTTTCCACCAAATTTCACCCAGAAAGTTGAAACTTGGTACACATAAGCAGACCAACGTGAACTGGATCCGCGCTGAATTTCATTGACCTTGAGCATTGGTTTTAAGGTCAAATTCAAGGTCAAAGTTATAAATAATTACATCTCGAAAACGGTTAGAGATGGAGCGTTTTCGACAGAATTTTCGACCCGTCAGGGCGAAAAGTCTACTAGAAAGATATAACCTCGGCGAGCGCGACCCGATCGGGTGACGATCGACGTCGAAACCGGAAGTTGACCAATGTGTAAATTTTTATCGGAAAGGTTCGAGCCTCCATCTGGAAGAACTTTTTCCGAGTTGTTTTTATTAAACTTTCATTAGTTATATTTTTGTTTAAAAAATGTTTGAATGTGAAAAGTGCTTTCAAATTCTTTATTTTATTAATAAGTTTTTAATAATACAGTTAGTATAAGCTCCGTGATGCTGCATTTTGCCTAGTTTCCCAATGTAACCCAATATACCGTGTGAGACAATTTCGCTCGCGCAATTAGCTTCTAGTTGCTATGTTACTGTTGTTAGGACACAGACTTTGTTTTGAAAGTACTGACATGAATTCCTTACATATTAATGTAGAATATTTTTTCTACTTAACTCCATTGGTCTCCCCCCTCTCACACACCATAACTCCACTCGTGTCGTGCTGATTCCATTATCATAAAAAAATTGGAATACCTCCATTTAAGAATCAATAGAGTTAAGTGAATCAAGGTCACTTTACATTTATAGTCCCGTTTTGTTTGTTTTAAGGTTATTGTATTCTCGGTATCTTATCTGTTATACATTTTGCCAAAGCGCATATCGAGAAAATTCACAATTGGCAATTACCCTTTCGTTTGCTTGTTTTTTTTTTTTTTTTTTTTTTTTTGTTTTGTTTTTTTTTGCAATTTTTTTCTGGGATAAGCATAGTTAATAAGGTGTCCAATATAAAATTTAAATAAATTCACCTATTATTTGGATAAAAGGCGGATTTTTGGACAACCACTCTCCTGTCACAAGTTTAACAGAGTCCAGTGTCTGACTACATTCCTGCATTATATAACCAAAAATAGAAACAAATCACCAATAGGTGAAGAGCTGATGTGCCACTTTTGGAATCTTCAATTAAAAAAAGTTCTTTAGTAAACTTATAATCATGAAAATTTTCAGATTTAAATTAATACCAAATACATTTGAAATGAATTTGCCATTTGCTGGTCTATTTTTCCGCTGGCACAAAAGAACGCGTTTTTCTATCTTTTCTGCAGTAAAGGGTCAAGTTTTCCGAATGATTTTTGCTCGAATTTAGCTGTATGTTCAATCGCCATGCCAAACAAAAATAATTTCAGTTAGGCCGGGGCGCCAAATAATTCACAAAGGATACAGACTTTTTTTAATTGTCTTGTTTGGAAATTGTGTTTAGCAACGCTATATTAATCTTTAACAGGTGTACCAATTGCTTCTAGAACATGTATTCGACTTGTTTATTTTCTGGGAAGCAGGTAATTCCCTATTTCTTTGCACAAACCCAACATTTCACGAAAGCGCGTTGATGCTAGACAAAATGCGACATTTCGTATCGGTGGGTTCAGATAAATGGATTGTTCTTTAAGTGAAAATAATTTTGAATTTAATCGTGAAATTAATCGTCACAATGTTTACTGGGTAACTGTCACACTGGCACACTATTTCCTCTGCACCTGTTTCAACATGTTCTTTCGTAACAATACAATTTTTATTCATGGTCAAAAACTGCCATTTTCTATCAACTTAAATTCAAGTTGAACGGCTGATATTTTCTGCTGATTTATTTTCTCGTGTAGTTTCTACTGATTTGTACTGAAATTTCCATAAATCTCCGAGTTAATCGCTCTGACGTCAATATATTCAGTATTTGACAACGGATCATATTCATTTTAGAATATACTTTTAACAAGGAGGCCCTCTGAAACGAGTTGTTAGAAAATAAGGTTCTGTGGCAGGAGAGGCTCCCTTTTATCCGCTATGCCCGACTTGAAAATATCTGCAGTTTATTCTGTTAAATGTGATCTATGTTAACGCTTAGAGTTCCTGCTACTCTGAGTTTCTATGGTAAAAAAAAAACAATTATGGGCATAAATAAAAATGTCAAATACAGTATAATATGACACAGTATCTAATATCTTTTTCCAACAGTTTTTTTAATACTATTTTTCAAAACACTTACCGAAAGTCAACAAACTTGTGACGCTATTGATTCAACCATTGCATCTCCATGATGGGCTCAATATCCAAAAGTGAGGGTATTTTAGGGCTGGAAGTTTATATCGCCCCTTTCCGAACAGAATCGTTTTTATCTGACGTTTTATTGCTGTCGAGTCTACAAAATTAGTTAAGTGCCCTAAACTATTCCAGCAGTAGGAAAACATTGGTTCTGCGTCAAGCAATCATCGTGACGTCATCAATCACGTGATCAATTAAGCCCAACCCACTTTCACCTGTCAATCATTGTGACATGATAGGCCATAATGACGCCATAATAGGCGTTGCCATGGTAACAAAGTGTTGAAAAAAAACTATTTGCACAGGTGGTTGTATGCATAGTTCTAACATGCCGCCATTTTAACTTTGTAAAAGGGGAAAAATTGAGATAACTTCCGCTATAGTTGACCGATTTCCCTGAAAATTTCACTGCTTGATTCCGTTTTATGTGAAGTTTTAACATTAAGTGGTCACAGGCTATTTGCGCAGCTGGCTGTATGCATAATGTGACATGCCGCCATTTTAATTTTGAAAAAAGTGAAACATTGAAATAACTTCCGTTATAGTTGACCGATTTGCCTGAAAATGTCACTGCTTTATTCAGTTTCATGAAAAGTTTTAACATTAAGTAGTCACAGACTATTTACACCGGTGGCTGTATGCATAATGTGACATGCCGCCATCTTAATTTTGTAAAATGTGAAAAAGTGAAATAAATTTCGCTATAGTTGGTCGATTTGAATGAAAATTTCACTGTTTGATTAAATTTTATGTAAAGTTTTAACATTTAGTGGTCACAGGCTATTTACACCGGTGGCTGTATGCATAATGTGACATGCCGCCATTTTAATTTTGTAAAAAGTGAAAAAGTGAAATAACTTTCGCTATAGTTGGTCGATTTGAATGAAAATTTCACTGTTTGATTCAGTTTTATGTAAAGTTTTAACACTAAGTGGTCACAGACTATTTGCGCAGCTTGCTGTATGCACTTTTGTAACATGCCGCCATTTTAACTTTGCAAAAAGTGAAAAATTGGAATAACTTCCGTTATAGTTGACCGATTTACATAAAAATTTCACCGTTTGATTCATTTTTGTATGACGTTTTACCATAAAGTAGTCATAGGCTAATTACACTGGTGGCTGTATGCATAATGTGACATGCCGCCATTTTAATTTTGTAAAAAGTGAAAAATTGAGAGAACTTTCGCTATTGTTGGTCGATTTGCATGAAACTTTCACTGTTTGGTTCAGTTTTATATCTAGTTTTGTTCTAATGTAGTCATGGGCTATTTGCGCAGCCGGCTGTATGCATTTTTGTAACATGCCGCCATTTCAACTTTGTAAAAAGTGAAAAATTGGGATAACTTTCGTTATAGTTGACCGATTTACATGAAAATCTTATGTTGGAATGGCGTGCGCTCGCCATTCAAACATGTGTTTGAATTATTTTTTAGGAACATATTACGTCAAACTATTATGTTCAATATGTTCAACGTCAAGCTGTTGTTCAATATGTTCAACATGTTGTTGAACAAGTTGAGCATGTTCAACATGTTCAACATGTTCAACGTGTTGTTGAACAAGTTGAACATGTTCAGCATGTTTAACATGTTGTTTAACATGTTGTTCAACATGTTGTTTAACAAGTTGTTGTTCAACATGTTGTAGTTCAAGCAATTGATGGAACAATAGCAGTCAGGTCAGAAAGAAACAAGACATATGTTGAATAATTTTATTAATACATTTAAATACACGCAGCTTAAATCTATAACAATATTATAACATTTGCTGATTTACAAAGTCTTTATTATAAAGTTTAGTCAAATAAGTATATTTTTCTTAATCTGCTTCACTCTGTTCACTGTCATCCATATCACTTTCTTCGTCGCTGCTTTCATCTTCCTCCTCCTCATATAGAAGTTTTCAAAGAATGCATCGTTTCTTCTTATAGCCGCCTTTAGTGCCTTTGAATACTCGTAATGTTTTTCATCAACAAAGTAATTAAAGTCTTCTAAAATAGTTTGATAATGTTTGTTATGTTCTAGACGTTGGGTATATTTGAATAGTCTCATAAACAGTTGTTTAACTCGACGCTTATAAATGGGTCGAAAGTCATCACTTGCTATTTCACGCGCATGTTCAAGCCCTTGTTCTTCACATTCTGAAACCTTTTCTTGAAATTTGGTATCATATTTATCGTAGACTTCTTGAACCATATCATACCAGAGTCTGTTTCTGACTCACTTTCAGAGTCTGTTTCTGACTCACTTTCAGAGCTGCTGTCATCATCACTCTCACCACAATGTTCCATATGTTTGAACAAAGCTTCTTAACTGTTGTATAACGCACCACATTCTGTACAAGCATGTGCATTCTTCTCAGTCATGTTGACGCTTTGACTTTCCATAGAAGACTCATCTAAAGTTTCAGTGATAGGTGGTTTCACAGGGGTTTCCATATCTATCTCCAATTCTTCTTCTGAAGTGTGAGCATCCTTTAAGTGCCTTGTAAGACTTTGTGGCCAATTATAAGATTTCAAACAAATGTTGCATTTATACATCCTTTCGGTTCAACATACACTTTTCAAATGATGAAAAAGCCTTTACACATAACCTTATATACAACTTGTTGAACAACATGTTGAACATGTTCAACTTGTTGAACAACATGTTGAAGAACATGTTGAACAACATGTTCAACAAGTTCAACATGTTCAACATGTTATTGAACATGTTGTCTACGCCTAGGGTTAGGGTTATGCCGCTTAGGGGATGCTAACGTCATGACGTCATTATGACGTCATCACGTCATCATCATGACGTCATAATGACGTCATTCGAACAGGCGCGTGCTTTATCAAAAACTGACTCAGCAGAATTTATTGCTGTTTGATATGGATGAAATGCATGTCTCACTCATCCTTTTGTGCTACTTAGATGTACTCAATATATGGTGTGTAGCTCGTCAAAAATGCCAAACTTGTCAAAATTGCTACAATTGATGAAGTTTGGCATTTTTGACGAGTTACACACCATTTTTTGATTATATCTAAGTAGCATAAAAGGAAGAGTGAGACATGCATTTCATCCATATCAAACAGCAATAAATTCTGCTGAGTCAGTTTTTGATAAAGCACGCGCCTGTTCGAATGACGTCATTATGACGTCATAATGATGACGTGAAGTCGTCATAATGACGTCATGACGTTAGACTTCCCTAAGCGGCATAACCCTAACCCTAGGCGTAGACAACATGTTCAATAACATGTTGAACATTTTGAACTTGTTGAACATGTTGTTTAACATGTTCTTCAACATGTTGTTCAACAAGTTGAACATGTTCAACATGTTGTTCAACAAGTTGTATATAAGGTTATGTGTTAAGGCTTTTTCATCATTTGAAAAGTGTATGTTGAACCGAAAGGATGTATAAATGCAACATTTGTTTGAAATCTTATAATTGGCCACAAAGTCTTACAAGGCACTTAAAGGATGCTCACACTTCAGAAGAAGAATTGGAGATAGACATGGAAACCCCTGTGATACCACCTATCACTGAAACTTTAGATGAGTCTTCTATGGAAAGTCAAAGCGTCAACATGACTGAAAAGAATGCACATGCTTGTACAGAATGTGGTGCATTATACAACAGTCAAGAAGCTTTGTTCAAACATATGGAACATTGTGGTGAGAGTGATGATGACAGCAGCTCTGAAAGTGAGTCAGAAACAGACTCTGAAAGTGAGTCAGAAACAGACTCTGTTTGGTATGATATGGTTCAAGAAGTCTACGATGAATATGATACCAAATTTCAAGAAAAGGTTTCAGAATGTGAAGAACAAGGGCTTGAACATGCGCGTGAAATAGCAAGTGATGACTTTCGACCCATTTATAAGCGTCGACTTAAACAACTGTTTATGAGACTATTCAAATATACCCAACGTCTAGAACATAACAAACATTATCAAACCATTTTAGAAGACTTTAATTACTTTGTTGATGAAAAAAATTACGAGTATTCAAAGGCACTAAAGGCGGCTATAAGAAGAAACGATGCATTCTTTGAAAACTTCTATATGAGGAGGAGGAAGATGAAAGCAGCGACGAAGAAAGTGATATGGATGACAGTGAACAGAGTGAAGCAGATTAAGAAAAATAGACTTATTTGACTAAACTTTATAATAAAGACTTTGTAAATCAACAAATGTTATAATATTGTTATAGATTTAAGCTGCGTGTATTTAAGTGTATTAATAAAACTATTCAACATATGTCTTGTTTCTTTCTGAACTGACTGCTATTGTTCCATCAATTGCTTGAACTACAACATGTTGAACAACAACTTGTTAAACAACATGTTGAACAACATGTTAAACAACATGTTGAACATGTTGAACATGTTCAATTGTTGTACAATTGGTAAACAACTTGTTGAACAATAGTTTGACGTAATATGTTCCTAAAAAATAATTCAAACACACGTTTGAATGGCGAGCGCACGCCATTCCAACATGAAATTTTCATGTAAATCGGTCAACTATAACGAAAGATATCCAAATTTTTCACTTTTTACAAAGTTAAAATGTTACAAAAATGCATACAGCCGGCTGCGCAAATAGCCCAGGACTACATTAGAACAAAACTAGATATAAAACTGAACCAAACAGTGAAAGTTTCATGCAAATCGACCGACTATAGCGAACGTTATCTCAATTTTTCACTTTTTACAAAATTAAAATGGCGGCATGTCACATTATGCATACAGCGACCAGTGTACATAGCCCAGGACTACTTTACGGTAAAACGTTATACAAAAATGAATCAAACGGTGAAATTTTTATGTAAATCGGTCAACTATAAAGGAAGTGGCTTCTAGACGTTTCGGCCCAAAACCATTTCGGCCCATAGACATTTCGGCCTAGTCCGAAATGGCAGACCTTTTCGGCCCACGACGTTTCGGCCCACATTTGAACTGCCAAGACATTTCGGCCCACTTTTTTCCCCCAAGACTTTTCGGCCCAGTTTGCCAAGACTTTTCGGCCCAAGTCATTTCGTTCCACTAAAAAGTTGTTACTTAGAAAGGGTTGAAGATTGAGGCTCATGTATTCGTAAGTTATTTCAAAACAGCTGTGAAATTTTATTCATCTAACCAACTCAAGCGTCTGATGCCTTTCAGCAATTAATGGCTGATCATCTCTGGTGTGTGTTGGATTATTTTTCTATTGCAATTCCAAGTGCATTTCATACACCTACTCTGGTATTTGATGGGTTAACAGTTAATTAACTGACGGAAAATCAGGTCATAATCCTCTGCACTTAATCTGCAGAGGATTATGAACTGATTTACCGACTTCCTACGGCGTGTGATGATTTTTTGTTATTGATTGCACTTTGTAAATTCAAATCTACACACAATTAATTCGACGATTCTCGACTTGATGTGCCGGTTAAATATGGGTTTGTCCGCATAACCGCATTCCCTCCAAGCCATAAGAGACGCGTACCGAACGATTTCGAAGTATTTTGCTAGAATAAAAAAACAGAAAAAATAATGAATATTACAATAGTTAAGAGAGGGGGCAGTGTGTCCAGAATTCCGGGTGACACAGACTCATATATATCATTTTATAATTTGTAATCACACGGATAATTCATCGAAGTCAGAACGCAATTGATCATATCTTCACGAGGCTGCCTATTGCGTTTCAGGTTAATTGCAATTACACATCATTTTTCTATTTGCTGTATGCTTATGTATGTCTTTCAGGTTTTCATAAGTTGAAAATTTCAATCGTTAAAGAAAAAACAGTATAAGCAACCTGAGATAATGCATAACATACGATTTAAATTCAAATAGGAATAGCTACAGTTTCGATTTTTAACAAACTGCTCTTGCAATGGCTTTGGAATTATCCATTAACTAATATCTAACACAAAATCAAAACATCTGTAAAATGATAGTTTAGTGGGCCGAAACGTCTTGGGCCGAGAAGTCTTGGGAAAAGTGGGCCGAAACGTCTTGGGCCGAAAAGTCTTGGGGTGCAAGTTTAGTTAAAAAATGAGTGGGCCGAAACGTCTTGGGCCAAAACGTCTTGGGCCGAAAAGTCTTGGGCCGAATCGTCTATGGGAGTGGGCCGAAATGGTTTTGGGCCGAAACGTCTTGCTTGCAAGGAAGTTATTCCAATTTTTCACTTTTTACAAAGTTAAAATGGCGGCATGTTACAAAAATGCATACAGCCAGCTGCGCAAATAGCCTGTGACCACTTAGTGTTAAAACTTTACATAAAACTGAATCAAACAGTGAAATTTTCATTCAAATCGACCAACTATTGCGAAAGTTATTTCACTTTTTCACGTTTTACAAAATTAAAATGGCGGCATGTCACATTATGCATACAGCCATCGGTGTAAAAAGCCTGTGACTACGTAATGTTAAACCTTTACATTAAACTGAATAAAACAGTGAAATTTTCAGTCAAATCGACCAACTATAGCGAAAACTATTTCACTTTTTCATTTTTTACAAAATTAAAATGGCGGCATGTCACATTATGCATACAGCCACCGGTGTAAATAGTCTGTGACTACTAAATGTCAAAACTTTACATGAAACTGAATAAAACAGTGACATTTTCGGGCAAATCGGTCAACTATAACGGAAGTTATTTCAATGTTTCACTTTTTTCAAAATTAAAATGGCGGCATGTCACATTATGCATACAGCCAGCTGCGCAAATAGCCTGTGACCACTTAATGTTAAAACTTTACATAAAACTGAATCAAACAGTGAAATTTTCAGGGAAATCGGTCAACTATAGCGGAAGTTATCTCAATTTTTCACTTTTTACAAAGTTAAAATGGCGGCATGTTACAATTATGCATACAACCACCTGTGCAAATAGTTTTTTCAACACTTTGTTACCATGGCAACGCCTATTATGGCGTCATTATGGCGTCTCATGTCACAATGATTGACAGGTGAAAGTTGGTGGGGCTTAATTGGCTTTATCGATTTAATTGATCACGTGATTGATGACGTCACGATGATTGATTGACGCAGAACCAATGTTTTCCTACTACTTATACCATTACCATTATTATTTTGTTTTCTTGCAGTCGCATGCCGACCGATGACCTTGCCCTATCACTCGCTATCGACTCTGGTCGCGGTTCGATGCACGTATTTGAACAGATATTTGCGAGGAAAGGGGCCGGCACAATGAGTAACTTTAGACTACTGGAAAAGGCTTGTAAAATAAACCGCGGGGATATTATAGAATTCTTGTTGCAGAGATCCACTCCACTTTTTAATACCTCCGATGGTGAGGATAAAAATACTGTGTTTCACATCATTGCACAGAAAGGATTCCTGAACCTAGCAATGCTTTTTGTAAAGAAAGGTTTGTTTTACGTAATGGTAAAAAACAGCAAACAGGAAACACCTCTTAAATTAGCTTGTTTTCGGGGACACGCCAACTTTGTGAAGTACATATTACAGAACTGGGAAAGGTGCCCTGACACTGCCCAACATAGTCTGAAAAAGGCTCGCGGACAGATATTCCTGTCCGAACTGATGCTCAGTGCCTTTCACTTCGGGAAACGGGATGTGTGTGAAAATATATTTGAATTTCTTAATCTTAAAAGCAAGCATATATACTTCTCTAAACTGACACCTCATGACTTTTGTGTGTTGAATCCGGATGTCCTGGTCGAGTTCCTCTCGTTGCCATGGGATACCAGTGATATTTCGTTCATACATAACATTATGAAACACCTGATAAGCTGCGACTGGCATCAATCATTTGATGTGATTCAACAGTTGAATAAATTGTATGTACAAAAGAACGACAATCTATTATCGCTGTATGGCCCCCGCCCATACACGGATTGGACACCGGTGATCGCTCAACATATCCTGTACCAGTGTACGCGTTTAGGGCTTGTAGATCACGTGAGGCAAATACTCAGCTCAAGCATAAAGTACCACAAAGCATCAATTATGCAAACCATAAAAGATAAACGAATTAGTATCGCTCAACTGGCCTCCCAGAATCCCGACATACTTGAAATTTTTAAAGAAAAGTTTAAGTTTAGTGAGGAAGACAATAAGACGATCAGGCCATATCAAGCCTGGTATTCATTCACTGATGCTATAAACTACGATATCACTGACACTGCTCGCTCAAATGCCGTGTTTCGAGGGTCAGCAAATTTCCAAACACTCAATGATATGTTGAACAGACACACCGATAATCCTGAAATCAAGCAAGTTAAACAGGACGCCGAACGTCTGTTCCAACTGTTAGCTGCTGAAATAAGCGCAGCCAATCCGCTGTACAGGTGCAGGCCCCGTTGTGTTGGAAGCTGTGTGGAAGGTACACGGGCTTTTATTCCCGATGAATTTGATTTCTGGCTTGTTTGCGATGAAATTCACAATTACGTGGATTATGAGCCTGAATGGACGAGAAATAATACCAGTGTAAAAATAAACATCAACAAATCAGCGGTCAACAAAATTCAAGATCAATCACTAAAGGCTGAATTGCTACAACTTGTTGACGAAAACGACCAGCTTGATGTGCCACAATTTAAAGCAAACCTAGATGAACTGATCAAGAATGCTCTGCTGAAAATTTTCAAGAACGGGACCTTTGGCAACTTTCTCATAGAAAAGCAGTTCGTTCGCTTTACGCACATATCCAGCATTCATCTCATCTGGAGAGGCAACGAATTGAAAGACATGGACGTCAAAGTTGACATCGTACCGGTTCTCCCGTACCCTGCGTACAAACCCACCACCCTCCCATACACAGAAAACAGCGAATTCTTTGTATTTTTTAAAACAAGCAAATCTCACGAGAAGGATATCTTTCCTGTTGCATATTCGGACGTGGAAATAAAAAATATCGCAGTTCAGCCTGCGACCTCGCGAGAAGGGTTCAAGTTGGCCAAAGCAATCCGAATAAATTTAATGTTCTCGGACAAAGTTCGGAAACAGTTACACGGAGTTCAGAGTATTGACGATTATCTCACCACATATATGCTGAAAAGCAGTTTTCTATTTTGTGCTGAAGTTCTCAACATGACCAGGAAGTTTCCGAAGACAACGCCCCAAGAATGGGCGTTTGTCATTTATGTTCATCTAGAGGCGCGCCTAAAGGATGGCCTGTTACCAGTGTGGTTTGACCTGCGACCAAGGCCCGTCATTCGGTACCATGAGGAGAGTCCACTGCGCTGCAACGATTCGCTGGAAATAGCGGAGGAAAATTACAGAGCATGTTGTTACAGGCGAAAGAATCTGCTGGTGATTACTCGATGGTTGATACACATTCTAGAAGAGCACTGCACCAATACGGGTTCATCTCCGCATAAGTTATCGGAACTGGCAGAAGAAGCTAAGCAATTGTTTCCCAAAGTTTTGGGTAGATTCTTTGAAACAATCTTACCGTACGGAAATCTGAGTGACCAGAAACTACAAGTTGCAAACATTACGTACAATCGTTCAAAGGAAATAGCGTCAGTGTTAAACATTACATTCAGCGACATTTGGTCGTTACTGTTATTCAGTGACGATGAACGAAAAACGGAATTTATGACAGAAAAAGCCCGAGTGTTTTTATGCCACCTGCTAAACGACCCCGATATTTTCGAAGGACAGGAGCACGAATTAGGAATGGTTCGCGAATTTGTTTTGCAAATCATACAGTTCATGAAACCCATATCGCTTTTACGAACAGTTATGCCACGGCTTGACTGCCGAGCTTTTATTGCAGGACAATTCAGATACGCACATGTATTTCTTTGTTATACCTTGGCAAGTGTTGTGTTGTTAGTTGTCTTCTTTTGGTTTCAGGATTCTTTTTAATTTTCCAACGGTCTAATAAAGCTGTCAATATATGAGTTCGCTTTTATTTTTTACATAGCTAGAAATAACACAGATTCCATACTGGTTGTTGAACGACGGTGTTTAACGCCGCTAAACCACAAGCCAGTTCGTGGTTTGCGACAGATCTCTAAGATATTCCAGCTTCAGCTCTCTGCACACACATGAAGTTGAACTGATTGCTCAATGTTTATCGTTTTAAGACTGGGGTTTGACTCATCAGTTCTCGTGCAACAGTATTAGCTATACGAGAGGACACCTTATAAAGGAACCATTATTTGTTTTACCCAGCAGTGACGTATGGGATGGTTAAAGCACATGCTTGGTAAGCGTTTTTCGCCAGTTCTGATGGGATTAGTCCAAAGCTTCGGATATGCAAAGTTAACCTGATCGGTGAATTCATGGCACACGCACGATGTACCAGAGCAAGCTAAACGGCAAATTCGTGCACACGAACGCTACACGAACGCCAGACCAGAGAATAGGACTCTTGGTGAGTTAGTTGGGCTAAGAAATGACTAAAATATAGTTTAATATATCGTTTTATTTCTCACAAACAAACAATCTTTACATACAAAATTCGCTTACAATGTAAGCCGGCAAACACCTGTTTAAAAACGCATTTGATGCAATACGCGATTGTCATTTATATATTAAGCTAAGTATTTTAAGCTTCTAAAGACATGTCACGTGACTGATTTTCTTTGCCATTAATGGGCTCGTCAGCATGTCGTCAACATGGTAGTTATCCATAAAATATGTACGAACATTTTTTGGCACCCCTCTCCCGTGTACGCACAAATTTTTATCTTCGAAGTCACCACGCATGAGACCAAACCGACATTTAGCGTGGACAGAGCACGCAATTAGCGACACGTCAACACATTTGACCTCAAAGTAACACGCATAAAACTGAGATGAATTACACGCTACGAAAAATTAACATACAAATCAAGCCTGAACTCACTGATTGGGAAGAGTTCGTGCCGGCACCCGGACAGATCCCCCCCCCCCCCCCCCCGAGTTCATGTCGGCACCCTGACAGATCCCCCCCGAGTTCATGTCGGCACCCTGACAGATCCCCCCCCCCCTCCCCGAGTTCATGTCGGCACCCTGACAGATCCCAGCCCCCGAGTTCATGCCCGCACCCTGACCGACCCCACAGAGTTCATGCCGGCACCCTGACAGACCCTTGAGTTCATGCCGGCACCCTGACCGACCCCACAGAGTTCATGCTAGCACCCTGGCTGGTGGTTTAGCCCCCCCCCCCCCCTCGCACTGGCTTGACATGTGTGATTTAGCAGCCAATGTGCACAGCGCGCCCAGCCTACCGACACACACACACACACACACAGATTCCGGTACAATTACCTCAACGGACATTTCATTAACGTTCTTACTGTAAACTGAAGCAAGTTTGAATAAAAACAGTTGAGCGTTTATTGACGCTTCATTTCCTAAATCTGTTCACAAAAAGCTAAAAATAAATCCCTTCATAAAAATTTCAACATTACCAATAAACAAAAATGGCGAGAGATATAGTGACCCTTGGTTCATCAAGTATCGAAGTATCAAGAGGCTTTAGGATCGTCAAAAGTTGCCTTTTTCCAAGAAAAGATCAACCATGGAGGACTCATATGATAAATTTCACCATTTGGCGATTTTTTGGCGAACATAAACAATTTTTCAAAGGGGGCCTAACTGGAGAACATTTACAGGCCTTCAAACGGTCTGCAAAAAAAAAAAAAAAAACTAGGAAAAACTGGGAACCTGTTTTGAAAGAAAACTAGGAACAAATTGGAGAGTTTTTCCTCATTTATTTCAATTTTTCAGAATTGTCATTTTTTACTATATTATCAGCTTACATGTAATTTAAGACAGAAAAGTGTTATTTATGTTTAGAAACTTAAGCCCCTTGTTTTTCATACAGCAAGTTCACCTCATAGGACATGTTTCCAAATACTTCTCAATGGTGTATCATCCAGCATTGATCTTCAGCATCAAGAAGAGTTATGTTCAGAACAAACGCCGAATGAGACACAATCGAGAAAACTTCACTGAAACGGACGAAAAATACACCGAAGAAGACAGATTCTGATAACCCCCTTTTGGGGTCTAAAAAAACCTAGGAAAGACTAGGAATTTCGAAAAAAAAAAAAAAACTGGAAAAACTAGGAACCACCCCCCCCCCCCCCTCAAAAAAAAAAACAAAAAAAAACAAACAAACAAACAAACTAGGAATACTAGGAAAAACTAAGAACGTTTGAAGTCCTGCATTTGCAAAAAAAAAAAAAAAAAAAAAAAAAAAACTTGAAAGCAATCCGATCAAAACTTTGAGCGAAGAAGCTTACTGAGTAAATGTTTACACACGGTACATACGGACGACGACGGATGCCCGGATGTGGCCCCAACCACCCGACGCAGACGCAAACATGAACCATTTGGCAAACCGCATACATTAAAAAATGCCAGTGCTGTCAGTTTTATTTCTACCCATACTTATGCCACGCATGTTCCGTTTAAAACAATTAACTTGTGTTTGACTGTAATAAATAACACAGAAGACATCTGACATTAAGTAACACTGATAACCTAAATTTTCTCATAACTTTACTGCCTGCCACAATTTTCAAAAGTAACCCATCCTCTATTTTTTTATTATTATTATTTTTTTTCTTGTGAAAATCAGTAAGAGGAACAGCAGCCTTATATATTACTCTATATAACGAACAATGCACCAGTCTCGTAGACGGCAAGATCCATTTGTGAAAAGCTTTTCTCATTATGTTTCTAATATTCTCCGGGCTTTCTTTAAACATACTCTACGCTGTTAGTACTGATATCTATGGAATGCCGTTTTCACATTTATTAAGGAATTATTGATATCAAAAAATAATTTTTGATCTCAAAAATTGATTTTTTGATATCAAGAATTAATTTTTGAGCTCAAAAATCCCTATTTTGATATCAATAATTAATTTTTGCTCTCTGTAATTGTATTTTTGATATCTCTAAATGTATTCTTGATCTCAAAAATAATTTTTGATATCAATAAATATTTAGAGATATCAAGATATATTTTTGATATCAAGTATGATTTATTGATATCTAAAATTCTTTTTTTTTTAGATCAAAAATTCAATTCTTGAGAGCAAAAATGAAATATTTGAGAGCTAAATATCAATTTTGAGCTCAATAATGCATTTTCCTTTTATTGATATCAAAAATTTATTTCAGATATCATTATTTCAGAATTGAACTATTTTAATTTGTATTTTGAAATCTGCAAATGATTTTTTGATCTCAAAAATTGATTTTTAATATAAATATATCAGTCTATTTTTTAATAAAAAATTCAGAAGCACACATCTGTAAATTAATAATGACTGGCGCTTGTATGCAGAATCTTTGTTTAAATTTTTTACTGTACAAAAAGGAAGCAATTCTCGAGATCAAAAATTCTGTTGTTATTATTGATCTCAATAATTCAAGTTTTCATCTCCAAAATTTAATTGACGATTCGTTAAATTTTATGTAAATGTGTATCTCCTTTAAATTTTTTTTAAGTTTGTAAATTTTATTTTTTGATCTCAAAAATAAATTTTTGCCATCTACAATTCAATTATTGATAGCAAAATATAAATTATTGAGATCGACATTGAGTTCTTGATATCTTTAATTATATCCTGCTATCAAAAATAAGCATTAAATGTTAAAACGGCATTCCATAGATATTAAGGTTTTATTTTTTGTTGATAAAATCTGTTGCTATTACAATGTTTAATGGTGACAAGTGACACCTTATACTGCGAGGATGACCGGTGGCGCCTCATCGGTTGGTAAAAAAAGAATGAGATATGCTGTAGCGGTTATTTAGCAATATGTAGAAAACAGAATTTAAATGACATTATGGTTACTCTGGAGAGCATGTTTCTCCACTTAAATTTATTTATTACCTTTGTAAAAGAAAAGCGCTAAACACTGCAATATCTGACAATTTCGGAAACGGCACATCAAACATAAACATAAATGCATACTGTTTAAGGAAAGCCCGAGGAATATTAAAAATTTAACGAGAAAGCTGGACAGTTTTCTTGAAAATGCAAATAGATCTTGCCTTCTAGCACTTGCTATCTTTTAAGAATATAAAATAAATTAGACCAATACACATGTTTACACCACCTTCGCACCGCAGAGCGATCTACGCAGAATATATACATATTATGTACTTCAGTGATTTCTCTGAAATTCTCGTACTTTTGGTTCTACAACGAGAACTCACTCGTGGATTTGAACAGACAAAAAAACGAATCGCATTAACCTTGATCGTCTCTCAAAATTGCCTAACTCTAAGCCCTATTATCTGAATGGATTCCACCCTTTTGGCATTTCAAAAAACACCGTCACCGCCCGATAGGACAATACCCGAAACCCTGCTTAGGCTGATATCACAAACTAGATAATTTGCGTACTGGGGCTGTTGTCACAATTTACTTAATATTCCACCAGCAGTATTACCCGTCTTTCAAACGCGTCTTGCATGACCTAGTTACATGACCCAGTTACCTGACCTAGTTCTATGACCTAGTTTCATCACCCTAACCCTTGCGCTGTTTTTCCCTGGACTACAGCACACTAAGCGTCTACCCTGATGCGTCTTTGGGCGGTCCTTTTATACAACCAACCTCTATGATTAGTGTAACTTAATGGGCTGTCGAAATTAATCAACTTTTAACTATGACGCATACCAAGAGAACCTGGAGTTACTCATGCCCCTGAAGGAGCTAAAAGAAATTTTTTAAAATCATGCACAGCTAAATATCGCTATCTGCACTTTACGACCGCGCCCCCCCCCCCCCCCTCCCTCTATTTCATCTTTTAAGGCTGCAGGAAAAATATCCTATGTTAAGTCCCAATACTTCTACTTCAGAAATTTTAGATTAAATTTTAGTTTAGATTTCCCTCAAGCACACAGAATTAGCATATATTTGTTACTCACTGATAACCTAAATGTGGCCTTCAGTAGCTACTAATCAACTGGGTGATGGCTGTGTTTAATGTAACAAAACGTGTTGGAATTGGGGGAGGTGCCAAAAAAATAACACACAGCCATATCTGTGAAATAGTATGCATTTGAAGATGGATGGTTACATGCCGTTTTGTTCACCCAAGGAAACGAATGCTACCTGAGATGCAGACAGGGATTTCCCAGGGTGAAGTAACACAGTCCGAGTGTACTATGGAGATGGTGGAGCCTGTGCTATCATGGTATCATAAAGAAGCTGCAAAGCACTCGGGCTGTCGGCGACGAGACTGCAAACAGGCAAGAGACACGTCAGCTAGGCTAAAGAGACACGTGAGCTAGGCTAAAAAAACGGCTTGTCGTGACGATAGGCGCGCTTATAAGGACATCAGCATCAGTAACAATTCAGTGCTATTTGTCCGCTGACAGAGGTAGGTTAAGCCGGAACTGCTCCTTTCTTCCGTTGTTGTTTTTCCTTTTCTCTTCGGTACCGCCCTCCCTTCGCTGATCGCGTGACGTCATGTTTTATCAGCAGGTAGCTGGTCGTCGTCTGGCTTCACTATCTGATACGTTATCAGGTATTCTGGATACGCCTGCAAGCAACAAAGCGCGGAGATGGAATGTCTGTCGACAATAGTCACGTGACGCTTCGCCACTCACTCTCCCCGGCCGCTGCTCCCTGCCGTGTCCTTATTCAACCCGGCAATAGCGACACGAAATGGCGTTTCATGGCATCTTGTTCAAAACAACTTTTATTAGCAGAAATTTGTGTCTACAAAATGCCAACTGAAGATGTGCTCGAAAGGAGAATGAAAAGAAGGAAAAAATACAGATTCAAATTTAGATTACAATCATTGCGTAAATTTGCAGTTCTTGTAAAAATTTAATTAACTGCGTCCAACAGAAAAACGGCCTATTTTCATCTATTTTCATAAATTAACGCGACACTGCAATGCTTCAATGTGTAGAATTTCCTGACATAAAATGTCAAGTCGCTGCGCCCAGTATTTTGCAAGAATTCCCATCTTCTTGTTCAATGTCAGTCCAGCTCAGAAATGACA
The DNA here is from genome assembly GCA_949752745.1 of Protula sp. h YS-2021. NCBI lineage: Eukaryota > Metazoa > Annelida > Polychaeta > Sabellida > Serpulidae > Protula > Protula sp. h YS-2021. Next base: position 53,205,479 of record OX457029.1, on the reverse strand, counting down.
CGGCTCTGTACAGCCGACATATGTATTTTTGAATTGTTTACCGAGACAAAGACCCACGCTGGCATGAATTTCTCATCATTGTGACAATTAGGTGACCTAGCAAAATGTTGGTCAATGTAACAAATAAAATCGTGTTCACATATATGTGTTAATAACATCACAGCATTAACATGGGATCGCTAAGCCCAATAGTCGCCGAGAACTTGCGTGGACAAACTACTCGCTCTTTTCACAAAACGCACCTGTTCTCCCCTGTAGACGACATACTCGGGGAAGGTCAAGCCGCCCACACTTGGCCTCCCTATGACGGAGTGGTGGCCCGGCGGCGCATGCGCCATCTTCATGGCACTGAACTGCAGGAACGACTTGCCCAGAGCCACCCGACACACCACCAGCTGCCTGCAACACGCCCAAGACAGCTTTATCATCAGTACTCATTGTAATTATACTCATGGCTCCACGGAACCTTCGTACTTTGGTCGATTCGTTACCTTGCGTTTTTCGTACCTTTCTGAGCACTTCTTACTCTATTTTTTCAACCACTTGGTACTTTTGCGAAAAACTTTCGTACCCTTGTCTACCGCTTCGTACCCTTGTCTACCGCTTCGTACCCCTGTCTACCGCTTCGTACCTTTTTTTACTACTTCGTAATTTCCTGGCGTTACTCAGGTATAGTTAGTATCATTGGCTAACACTGATTTTTCTCCATTCGTTCTTAGTTCTAACTCTTTCAATTCCAGTTTCTCCCCTGCAAAACCTCTGACAGTTATAAGAGGCATGAGGGGCATCCCATAAACGGTTTGCAGCCGTTAGTTTTATCACCAACTTAGAAGCGGTTCACTCCCCGATACTCCTGTGATAACACAAGGCAGACGCCAGAACAAACGCGGAGACGGAGGCGACTGACCTGTGAAACACAAGGCGACTGACCTGTGACACACAAAGCGACTGACCTGTGACACACAAGGCGACTGACCTGTGACACGCAAGGCGACTGACCTGTCACACACAAGGCGACTGACCTGTCACACGCAAGGCGACTGACCTGTCACACACAAGGCGACTGACCTGTCACACACAAGGCGACTGACCTGTCACACACAAGGCGACTGACCTGTCACACGCAAGGCGACTGACCTGTCACACACAAGGCGACTGACCTGTCACACACAAGGCGACTGACCTGTCACACGCAAGGCGACTGACCTGTCACACACAAGGCGACTGACCTGTCACACACAAGGCGACTGACCTGTCACACACAAGGCGACTGACCTGTCACACGCAAGGCGACTGACCTGTGACACACAAGGCGACTGACCTGTCACACACAAGGCGACTGACCTGTCACACACAAGGCGACTGACCTGTCACACGCAAGGCGACTGACCTGTCACACACAAGGCGACTGACCTGTCACACACAAGGCGACTGACCTGTCACACGCAAGGCGACTGACCTGTCACACACAAGGCGACTGACCTGTCACACACAAGGCGACTGACCTGTCACACACAAGGCGACTGACCTGTCACACGCAAGGCGACTGACCTGTCACACACAAGGCGACTGACCTGTCACACACAAGGCGACTGACCTGTCACACGCAAGGCGACTGACCTGTCACACGCAAGGCGACTGACCTGTGACACACAAGGCGACTGACCTGTCACACACAAGGCGACTGACCTGTCACACACAAGGCGACTGACCTGTCACACGCAAGGCGACTGACCTGTCACACACAAGGCGACTGACCTGTCACACACAAGGCGACTGACCTGTCACACACAAGGCGACTGACCTGTCACACACAAGGCGACTGACCTGTCACACGCAAGGCGACTGACCTGTCACACACAAGGCGACTGACCTGTGACACACAAGGCGACTGACCTGTGACACGCAAGGCGACTGACCTGTCACACACAAGGCGACTGACCTGTCACACACAAGGCGACTGACCTGTCACACACAAAGCGACTGACCTGTCACACACAAAGCGACTGACCTGTGACACACAAGGCGACTGACCTGTCACACACAAGGCGACTGACCTGTCACACACAAGGCGACTGACCTGTCACACACAAGGCGACTGACCTGTCACACACAAGGCGACTGACCTGTCACACGCAAGGCGACTGACCTGTCACACACAAGGCGACTGACCTGTGACACACAAGGCGACTGACCTGTGACACGCAAGGCGACTGACCTGTCACACACAAGGCGACTGACCTGTCACACGCAAGGCGACTGACCTGTCACACACAAGGCGACTGACCTGTGACACACAAGGCGACTGACCTGTGACACGCAAGGCGACTGACCTGTCACACACAAGGCGACTGACCTGTCACACACAAGGCGACTGACCTGTCACACACAAAGCGACTGACCTGTCACACACAAAGCGACTGACCTGTGACACACAAAGCGACTGACCTGTCACACACAAAGCGACTGACCTGTGACACACAAGGCGACTGACCTGTCACACACAAGGCGACTGACCTGTCACACACAAGGCGACTGACCTGTCACACACAAGGCGACTGACCTGTGACAGGTGTAGCAGGACTTGTCCTTGTGCTGCGGGCAGCCTGTGCCGCCCCCTATGCCGTACACGTACTGGTTACTCTTGCTCGAATTCTCAGCGAAATAGATGCCTGGAACGCAACGCAAAAGCACCTAAACATTCATTACAATGTGTACAAACCACTGCTCTCCTCATACAAAAACCCACTAACTTTTCAATGAAAAAGCACACCACAATTTCTAAATCCTAAAAAAAATCAGCACACCCCGAAAAATAAATATCGTGGGCAACACGGCAGATCCATGCATATCTTGCTTTAAAATCCCAGCCATGACTATATCGCAACTATAGGAAAACAGACAGTAATTATAGTATTTAAAGCAACAAAACCCGACGGTCCAAAGCATCTGAAGGGCGACAAAAGCGACCAACCCAACCCCGGCCGCCGAATAGACAGACACCAAAGGGAATGACGGTTAGCTCTGCTGGTTAGAGAAATGGTACATTAATTCCAAAGTCCCGTGTTCGAATCCGGCTCGGGACAGTAAGCCCGGGAATGGACGTTCACTCTAATTGCCTAAGCTAAGCACATGCACTGAGATAACCTATCACGGAATTCAAAATTAACTTTCGGTCATTATTTAAAAAAAAAAAAAAACAACAGCCTAGCACTAACCTGCGCCAAACATGCCGCCGATGTAGGCGTGTCTCTCGTCGAAGCCCTTGTGCACGATGGCGTTGATGAAGGGCGAGCCGTGGAACAGCAGGCGCTCGTTCTCCTGCAGGTGGTTCTCCTCCGCCACCTCCTTGCGCCGGTGCACGTACCGCTCCCACAGGCGCTTGTTGCGCACCTTCTGGATCTGCGACCGCGTCATGGGAGGAAGAGAAAGAAAGCGCGTTTTGTGTGCTGTATACCGCGATATGAAGGGCGCGGGAGCGGAGGAGGAGGGTGGGGGGGAGGGAACAGGGGAAAGGACAGATTTAGAGAAGTAGAGGAAATGTCTATTGATAGAGCGTCAGCTCGAATGTGAAGAATCGAAAACCGCCGTGTTTGTTTTTTTGTTCTTTTTTTTTTTTTTTTTTTTTTTGTGAAAAAAAATAACAGATGAACCAAATCTGAATTAGCCACTAATAGATGCTCAAAAACATCTTTTTCCCTCCCCTTCACTCATGCACACTTCCTGACCAAAGACAACAACAGTGCTCGTCGACTTTTCACCGAGCTCCAAAGAAGCTAACATGGCGGCCGACGTTACCTTGGTGATGTTGTAGCGGGAGAAGATGCCGCCGCTGTTGTCGCGGTGCTCGCGTATCGTGCCCTGCATCTGCTCCTCCACCTGGCGGAACTCGCTGTCATCACGCTCCAGCTCCGTCAGCACCGTGCCCTGTGTGGTGGGCGGAAGGAACAGCGACCCCACGCCTGTAACACCACACACGCCACCCCCAGTCAGCACCATGCCCTGTGTGGTGGGGGGGGGGGCATGAAAGCGACCCCACGCCTGTAACACCACACACCCCACCCCCAGTCAGCACCATGCCCTGTGTGGTGGGGGGGGGGGGGCATAAAAGCGACCACACGCCTGTAACACCACACACACCACCCCCAGTCAGCACCATGCCCTGTGTGGTGGGGGGGGGGGGGCATAAAAGCGACCCCACGCCTGTAACACCACACACCCCTACCCCAGTCAGAACTGTGCCCTGCATGGGGGGGGGGGGGTGGGGGAGTGGGCGATAAATGCAACTCCACGCCTGCAACACCACACACCCCACCCCCACCGAGGAGACTGACACCCCCCCCCCCCCCCCCCACGCTCACCCCCTGCCCAATTTGCCACGTTGTCACTGACAATGGAAAAAAATGTAAACAACCAGACTTTTACAGCTTTCTATGCTTCTACACACAAGAACACAGTGTTTCAGCAGCCAGTACAAGCAGGCCTGAAGGCTTACCGGCACCCCGAGATGACATCAGTTTCTCCAGGCCCTTCAGTATCTTATGCCGGTGGCCGTACGCGTTGATGCCGATCTCCTTCAGCTCATCGTGTCCCATTTCAACCAGAATGTCCATGGAGATCTGCTCGCGCTCAAAAATGTCCTACAAATATAGAAGACCTTTGAAGTCATTAAATAAATTTTTTCAGCTCAGGTGAGTTTTAAGCAAAACGCCTTTCTATGCTTTCAATTATTGAAGAAAGGTTCAGTATACACAGCCTACGTCAAAGGTGACGTTTTCATGACGTCACAGGTGTTTTTGGACAACGGCCTTCTGAAGCCACCTCCGGTAAAAGCAGTTAAACGGTAGCATTTCTGGGTGTACCTGTAAGTGACTGAGTCCGACGCTCTCCAGGAACGACAGGGTGCTGATGCTGTCCACGTGCTTCTCATCATGGCTCGTCTTGTCGATACAACCGTCCGCTGATTGGCTCAGGCCCGACGCGCTCGCGCCACTGGCGGAGCCTGCCGGCGCCAGGTCGAGGCCCAGGATGCTGGCGGGCGTGTTGGCCGCGCTGGTAGCTGGCGCGGGAGAGGGCTTGACTGGCGTCGCTTGTGCGTAGCTGTTTGTTGTAACAGAGGAAACACAAAGATGTGCACTGGCGTCACTTTTTGCAATAACACCATTTAATTAAGCTGTGGACCGATGAAAAGACACGCATTAGAGTTCGGGTTTTTTTTTTTCTTTTGACATGTAAACTTAAAACTCAGCCAATTTTGGAAGATGGTCAACAAAGTAAAAGGCTACCACCCCAGCAATACACCGTCACAGTACTGAAAGATTTTTATTTATTGATTAATTTGATATAACAGCCGGAGTACTCTGAGAAAAAAAAAAGAAACTGAAAATCTCACACTTACCCTGGCGGCATGGCATCCTGAAGCAAGGCTCTGACGTCATCGGCAGTGGCCAGATCCAGGGGCGTCTGACCTTCTTGATTCTTCATGCTGGGGTCTGCGCCATGCGCCAGCTGTAAACCAGTGACAAGACAGCACAGTCGATTCGCTGTTTATTCACAACCATCCTCACCATAAACGTCAACGTCTCAACAGCTACACTTTTCTCTCTTGTGATACTATATGCTTCACCCAGAAACTTCCACATAAATACCAGATCTCAGCATCACAATTCAATACAGCGATGAATTCGCTGGATGTGTTGATACTTTTATCGGAAATGCCGCCGAATCACAGACATAAAGAAATACTAACCATGAACTGGGCTTGCTGAAAATTCCTTGGAACACTTGGAGTTTAACTTACTACACCACTTAATTATTAACATGGTGGCCACAGAATTTCCGGAATCAGTTTTCCTGACTTTTGGCCGTTTCTGGGTGTTTTTCCTTATTTTTTCCTATCTTAGAATTTGTTTCCTGACCTGTGACCACCCTGATCATTGGTCTGAGTTTGTCTAAAGCTTTAAAGACAATCACCAAAACGCCCTGCTATTACCACAGCCCTGGACCACGCGAGCACTTGCCAGCAAGGCACACACAGACATGTGCCCCTTCCTTATCGGGCCATGTAGCGAGTACTCACCAGCACGCCATGTAGCGAGCACTCGCCAGCACGCCATGTAGCCAGCACTCACCAGCAGGCCATGTAGCGAGCACTCGCCAGCAAGGCACACACAGACATGTGCCCCTTCTTTACCGGGCCATGTAACGAGCACTCACCAGCAGGCCATGTAGCGAGCACTCACCAGCAGGCCATGTAGCGAGCACTCACCAGCAGGCCATGCAGCGAGCACTCGCCAGCAAGGCACACACAGATATGTGCCCCTTCTTTACCGGGCCATGTAGCGAGCACTCACCAGCACGCCATGTAGCCAGCACTCACCAGCAGGCCATGTAGCCAGCACTCACCAGCAGGCCATGTAGCGAGCACTCACCAGCACGCCATGTAGCCAGCACTCACCAGCAGGCCATGTAGCGAGCACTCGCCAGCAAGGCACACACAGACATGTGCCCCTTCTTTACCGGGCCATGTAACGAGCACTCACCAGCAGGCCATGTAGCGAGCACTCACCAGCAGGCCATGTAGCGAGCACTCACCAGCAGGCCATGCAGCGAGCACTCGCCAGCAAGGCACACACAGACATGTGCCCCTTCTTTACCGGGCCATGTAACGAGCACTCACCAGCAGGCCATGTAGCGAGCACTCACCAGCAGGCCATGTAGCGAGCACTCACCAGCACTCCATGTAGCCAGCACTCACCAGCAGGCCATGTAGCGAGCACTCGCCAGCAAGGCACACACAGACATGTGCCCCTTCTTTACCGGGCCATGTAACGAGCACTCACCAGCAGGCCATGTAGCGAGCACTCACCAGCAGGCCATGTAGCGAGCACTCACCAGCAGGCCATGCAGCGAGCACTCGCCAGCAAGGCACACACAGATATGTGCCCCTTCTTTACCGGGCCATGTAGCGAGCACTCACCAGCACGCCATGTAGCCAGCACTCACCAGCAGGCCATGTAGCCAGCACTCACCAGCAGGCCATGTAGCGAGCACTCACCAGCACGCCATGTAGCCAGCACTCACCAGCAGGCCATGTAGCCAGCACTCACCAGCAGGCCATGTAGCCAGCACTCACCAGCACGCCATGTAGCCAGCACTCACCAGCAGGCCATGTAGCCAGCACTCACCAGCACGCCATGTAGCCAGCACTCACCAGCACGCCATGTAGCCAGCACTCACCAGCAGGCCATGTAGCGAGCACTCACCAGCAAGCCATGTAGCGAGCACTCACCAACAGGCCATGTAGCGAGCACTCACCAGCACTAACCAGCACGCCATGTAGCCAGCACTCACCAGCAAGCCATGTAGCGAGCACTCACCAACAGGCCATGTAGCAAGCACTCACCAGCACGCCATGTAGCCAGCACTCACCAGCACTAACCAGCACGCCATGTAGCCAGCACTCACCAGCAAGCCATGTAGCGAGCACTCACCAACAGGCCATGTAGCAAGCACTCACCAGCACGCCATGTAGCCAGCACTCACCAGCAGGCCATGTAGCGAGCACTCACCAGCAAGCCATGTAGCGAGCACTCACCAACAGGCCATGTAGCGAGCACTCACCAGCACTAACCAGCACAACATGTAGCCAGCACTCACCAGTAAGGCACACAGCTGCGTGCGCCCCTTCTGTGACGCCTCGTGCAGCGGCGTGAAGCCCCACTTATCGACGGCGTTGACACTGGCGTGGAATTTGATGAGCAGCTGTGCGATGTCGACGTGCCCGTACGAGGAGGCGTTGTGCAGCGGGATGAGGCCGCCCTTGTCCTGGGCGTTCACGTCGGCTCCGTTCTCCAGCAGGTGCTCGCAGACCTCCACGTTGTTGTAGCCCGCTGCAAACAACAGCACCACCATGGCTCACATCCAATTGTTCGCAGATCTAACATGCCTTTCTCTTTTCTGATCGCTCACTTTTCAACAAGTCTTGTTGTTCCTTTACGAACAATTTACTGATATTTCGCTCATTTTAATACCGGTATTCTAAATTCCATATTTACTGCCAATTTACTTACATTTTAAATTCAATATTTTCAATAAATACAAACAGAAGTGTCAGCGAATACAGAAGCCCTTCCGTACCGGCCAGGTGTAACGGAGTAGAGTTTCTGCCTTGCGTATCTCTACAGTTTATATTTTCCTCACTGACTAATTTTTCCACACGTGACAAGTTTCCTTTCTTCGCAGCTTCTAATAACGCGGCATCACCTTAAACAGTTATCAATCGGTAGAAATGTTGTTTACGCCATCACAATGTGCTATGGAGACAAAAACTGTATCCACTGAAATATTCTTTCAATATAATTACATCTTTTTATTATATTAGTCACTTTAATCGCAAAGAAACCGGAATGCATTTTACATCGATAACAGGATCACGCAACGGTATAGCACACGGACAAAGGAAGGCCAGATTTCCAAATGGTGCCGCCGTACACGCTGTCCCCGCGATTTTTGACGGAAACATGAATGAAGTGCACCGACGACGAGATATTTTACAGAGGTGCCTTTTGTAACACTAGAAAGCAACAAGCCAGGCTGACAGATTCCTATTATTATTATTATTATTATTATTATTATTATTATTATTATTATTATTATTATTATTATTATTATTATTATTATTATTAGTTGCTTTTTTTTCGATATCATTCCTCAGTAAGACATCTGTCCGTGAAAGGAAAGGCACAGTAACTAGGTTGCAGTTATCTATTACACCACCGATTTACGATCGCCCCCCCCCCCCCTCCCCCACGGTTCTCCATGAAAGAGCCCTCCTGAGAAAAACAAAATGGCCGCCTGACAACCATAGTACACCTCTGGCCGAGCTGGATTGTTCACCTCGTAATAAGTCCGCCACATCCACGTCACCTTCTTTGACTAGATCCAGAGGAGTGTGCCCATCCCGGTTCTTCTTGTTCGCGTCCGCTCCGTGCTACAAACAGTCAAACGCTCGTATTTACCCCCACGGTCTTGGGTCAACTCGGCCCCTTGCCAAGTCGGCCCCTACCAACTCGGCCCCTCGTGAAAGTCAAGTCGGCCCCCACTCGGCCCTTTTAGAGGCCAACTTGGCCCCTCGTGAAAGTCAAGTCAGCCCCTTATTAAACAGGGGTCGAGTTGGCAAGGGGCCGAGTTGATCCAACACGTACTCCCACACATCGAAGACAGTGAACTCTCTTGGTCTTGAAAACTTGGATATCTCGACAATACATACGAAAAGTGGTCTTTTACGCCTACAATTTGTTCCAGTTCAAATCAACAAGCTCAATGTTTTGTCAGGACATTGGGTGTGATGTGCGTAATAATGGTGCCATTTTTATAACAGGAAACCCTCCCTCGATGCCTTGTGGGAAAAACTGTACAGTGAAATCCTTAAACAGTTCAGAACTACATAATCCTCTGTCTAATCACCAAGGTTGCTAATGCTGTTATTTTTCAACACATGTCTTACCTTTAGCAATAATTTACAAATTTCAAACTTTCCCTTGGCGGCCGCTTCATGCAGTGGCGTAAATTTCCACAAATCGGCAGCGTTCACGCACGCCCCGTGCTCTATCAGCAGCTGCGTCACTTCGTAGTGCCCGTACGAGCACGCATTGTGTAGTGGCACCAATCCCCTAGCACACGTCAAATTGTGGACATTCTTTACTATGATTTTAATTATTTCATTTTTTTAGCACTGAAATAAATGTACAGCTATTTCATTTCCTGAGAGGTTATTACCTGTCATTAACAACAATTTTTCTACTTTTTAAATGACTGCCAACCCTTTTATTTAATTGCACTGACTGTTTACTGCTATACCTGTCAATACAAAGGCTGAATAAAGCCCGCATAGTCTTCTTCAAATGAACTTCCAACCAATCACCACGCGTCTAACTCTTACAGACAACAACCACAGCTTACAGACGCGTTCTAACACTGCCATACCCTTTGTCTTTGGCATGAACCTCGGCACCATGCTTGAGCAGAAACTCGACCACAAGCACGCGGTTGTAGCCGGCGGCGAAGTGCAGCGGAGTCGAGTGGCGCCCGTCCAGATCGCGGCAGTTCACCGAGTGCGGGTGCGCGCTCACCAGCTTCTGAAATACGCGCACGAATGGCTTCGTTACTCCCCAGGCACTCTGTTTTGTGATGCGATGCTACAGTCTACCACTTCAGTCAAAGCGCAACGATCAGTGGTATTAAATACGCACCTAGTATTCCTACATAGTCAGTTACAGGCTTGCGTGACGGAATTATTTCCTTAGACAATCAGTTACAGGACTATGTGACGGAATTATTCCCCTGCATAGTCAGTTACAGCTTATGTCTAGAACAGACACTCGAATAATTCCCTTTTTTTCAGAAGTATTTATTTCGTGCCGATAGACACGTTTCTAGGACGACAGAATGTCCGCTAACTGCCTCTACCTTAACAAGTTCCAGATCGCCTGCTTTCGCACCGTCAAGTAACTGAATATCAACATCTGTGCCACTTGCCGGAATGTCTTCTGTAACAGAAAGCAAGCGAAACAGTCGAGACACTACAACAGCTGCGTCGGAAAACTTCACTGGTGAGCTTTCGCTACATTGTATAATTGACCTTTTTTTTCATTTCAACAACAATACGACACCGGACAACTTCAATATAATGTGAATAGATGTGAACAGAGGCGGACGGGCGGAAGGCAAGCCATCCCCTCACCCGCGCGAAGCCGGTTGGGATTTCATTGTAGTGACTTACCTTGGAGCAGTTTCTGCACGTTCTCCGGGGCTATTTGCGCGGCCGTGTAGCCCTGTAGCGACACGATGCTGGCGTCGACGCCGCACGACAGGAGCAATCTGCACGCCTGCGCGTTACCTTGCTGTGCGCACCTGCTCAAGCAACGCAACATAACCCTGCCTAACGTGTATTACACATCATAATACAGTTGGCAGATGTTATCTAACTTCACCAATAACTGAACAATGTTGCTGTCAGAACGTGAGGAGAAGTTAGAGTAGGCTACTTTGTGAAGAAATAACAATAATAATGCTATAAACAAAAATGGTTATATGAGAAAATTTTCTCTTTTGTTTTTTTTTTGTTTTTTTTTTTTTTTGTTCTTTTTGGGTGGGGGGGGTGGGGGTGGAGCACAGTCAAACATAAAAAACAGCCAGGTGGGTACTTGTACCAAATATAGAACAGCTTGGCGGACGACGGCAAGCCTGATAAACTGAAAACTAGAACTCCCTGCCATCGGGGAGGGATAATTCCTCAGGCACACGAAGACCCTTTTCTATATATATGGCAGCAAAGGATCCGCTAGTCCGCAGTGTTAAAAGAACTTTTGAAGAAAAGAAGAGACATACCTGTGCAGTGCAGTTTGTCCCAGCCTGTCTAGAGCATTCACCTTGGCACCATGTTTCAACAATACATCCATGACGTCATAATGACTTTTGTCCGCGGCTACTTGAAGCGGTGTCAGTAACCTGGCAAAACATAACCTCAGCACATGTACAACACTGTGAACAGGTCACAGGTCACATGACGTCATAATAAGAGGTGCCACAATTAGAACGTGAAAGCATCAAATCAATCAACAAGCATCCAAGTACCTAAGGTAGGATTTACTTTCCATCAATTTTGACCGAGGGGTAATACACCAAATTTCTTCATTGAATCTCTTTGCATAAGTTCAGGTAATGAAAGCAAGACAAATGACTTACTCTTTGTTTTTGTCATTGAGATTGGCGCCTTTTCTGATGAGCACTTCTGTCACTTGCTTTCTTTTTGGAAACAATGAGCTTGCGCCGCAGTGCTGAAATCAGTAACATTGAATTTTAAACCCAGCATATCACACAAATTAACAATGATCAATAGCATTAAGACACGAGAAACTAAAGTCTACCGTCGCACAACCTCAGCTCTTTCTGCTGATGTCTTGTCGTCCAACCGCGGGCTGCCCAACTTTCACCTATGGCTGCCCGAAACACTTGAGCTTATGAAGGCCGTATTGCAGTGAAGGGAGACTCGGACTTACCAGGGCCGTGTCGCCCGTGAAGGGAGACTAGGACTTACCAGGGCCGTGTCGCCCAGTATGGGAGTCTAGGACTTACCAGGGCCGTGTCGCCCGTGAAGGGGGTCTAGGACTTACCAGGGCCGTGTCGCCCGTGAAGGGAGTCTAGGACTTACCAGGGCCGTGTCGCCCGTGAAGGGAGTCTAGGACTTACCAGGGCCGTGTCGCCCGTGAAGGGAGTCTAGGACTTACCAGGGCCGTGTCGCCCGTGAAGGGGGTCTAGGACTTACCAGGGCCGTGTCGCCCGTGAAGGGAGTCTAGGACTTACCAGGGCCGTGTCGCCCGTGAAGGGAGTCTAGGACTTACCAGGGCCGTGTCGCCCGTGAAGGCAGTCTAGGACTTACCAGGGCCGTGTCGCCCAGTATGGGAGTCTAGGACTTACCAGGGCCGTGTCGCCCGTGAAGGGAGTCTAGGACTTACCAGGGCCGTGACGCCCGTGAAGGGAGTCTAGGACTTACCAGGGCCGTGTCGCCCGTGAAGGCAGTCTAGGACTTACTAGGGCCGTGTCGCCCAGTATGGGAGTCTAGGACTTACCAGGGCCGTGTCGCCCGTGAAGGGATGCTTGAAGCCGATGATTTCGCTGTTGAGGAACTTCTTGACCTTCGTGACGTCAGCCTGTCTGGCGCCCTCCAACAAACTATGGCCTTTGAACTCATCTGTCAAACACAAAAAGAGACGGATTTACAAAGTGAACAGATTCACTCGCCTGACTCTGTAACAACACGACTGAACTTCTCAGCATGGGCTTATACCTCGTTTAACATAACCCTAGGCTTATAATTATATATATTTTCTAGGGTTCGCATTCTATCGGGGCTTCTTCTTGGGCGATGGGGATTTTAAGGGGCCCCTAGACTTTTTAACAATGCCGCTACGATTGACTGGTCACTCACAGCTGATCCGTTCGGCCACGTCCGGCGCCGGCGACACATCCAGCGTGCTCTTCGAGTGGCAGTTCACGAGCGTCGGATCGGCGCCGTGCGCAAGCAGCAGCGAGCATACCTCCAGCCGGTTCTTCGACGCCGCCTCGTGCAGTGGCGTGAACTGCCACAGGTCCATGGCGTTCACATTCGCCCCCGCCTGCCATTCAAGCACAATTCAAGCGCTTATACCACACCCCTTATGTCAAATGTTGTTGCGCATCGCGAAATTTTCAAAACTAACAGTTAATGTTTCAGATGTTTCAAACCTCAAGAATTAGAAAACGACAATATTGCGTAAAAGCCCATCCCACACTGTACGCACGTGATACTCAACCAGTACGCAGAAATTATTCCTTTCAAAAATAAAGCTCGAGACAGTGAGACTCAAATTAATTAAACGAAACACTTAGAATTAAATCATATATTCAGTAATAAAATCAAAGGTTCCACTGATCTTATTTAGTGCATATAAAAAAACAAGTATTGCTAGCAGCCCACACTCACCGAAACATGCTCCTTGTAAATTTTGAGCTCAGAAAATGCGACGACTTACTTTAAGTAGCAAGTCGGTAACTTCGAAATGGCCGTAGGAGCAGGCGTTGTGCAGCGGCACCAGACCGCCCTTGTCCTTGGCGTGAACGTCCGCGCCGTGCTGCAGAATCAGCTGCACCGTCCGCACGCGGTTGTATCCAGCAGCCAGGTGCAGCGGCGTGGACTGCCAACAAAAACCAGTGTTATTTTACATACGGGTATTTTCACAATAACTAGAATAGTACAGTTCAGAGAAATTAATTCCCAGCAAAAGCTGTAAGCAGTCATAAACTAGAACGGCCAGTGCACATAAAAATCAATGTGTAGGGGTATACAGTATATTTTCAATTGAGGCATATTTACTTTCTTTTTTTTTTTTTTTTTGGAAACACAAACATGTCTCAGTGACCAAATCCATGGTACTGCAATACCCAGTTTGATTTTACAGAAACAAAAGAATAATTTTCCTTTATTGCAAATATAGTCGAAATTCATAAAAAATTCAAAGAAAATACAAAATCATTCACAGGAATGACCGTCAAGATATTCAAAGAAACTTGCAATATGTAACATTTTTTAATCATGGGATACCTCCGCAAATACATGAATCACATTTCTTAGGACAGACCCACCGCTTGCAGTGTTTTCCCGTCGCAGCAAGTTATGACTTACATAATGCTAATAGCAGCTATACAACTGACCCATGGCCGAGGAATTCAATACGCAATACCATTCAGGGAAACGCGCTCACTGAATGGCAGAAAACATGACAGAAGACAGTGTAAGAGTCATGCAGCAAATGACCAACGACTTGACCTACACTGTCACTGTCTTGAACTACAGTGCCTAAAGAAAAGAGGCATGAGCGATAATCTTAATACGAAACGCCGTAACTGCCAGCGCAGTTATAATAACAGTTTTACTCACGATACGCCGCCGATTAAACCGGGGGAGGAACTGGGGGTCAGCGAAAGAAAAATATATCACACACGATCTTACAGAATGACGTCATAAGCCTTCCTTAATTTCGCCACACGCGTCAAAAGCTGGCAGAGCCGTCCGATTGACCCAAAAAATCTCATACAAAATTTGAAGTCGATACTACTTTCCGTTATCGAGATATTCTCTACACAGAATCTTAATATACATTTACGTAATGGTGTCATATGCCACACTCGTTCGTTCTACTCACGACAAAAATTTGACATGGACTTGCAGACCTGCTAAGTAACAACCACACCAAGTTTGAACTATCTTCGATGTTCAGATATTCAGAAATTGGGCACACAAGATTTTTGCGTCATGAGAAAGAAAAGTCGGATCGACTTCAAACTTGGTCTGTTTATTCCTTGGACAGGTAGGACGCTTCTGTCAACTTTTGCTGCGTGTAGTGATACCAGGGAAGGCGTATGACGTCATTACGTAAAATTCTTGTGGAAAAATTTCTCAGCCGCTGAATATCGGGAAAAGCTCAAACTTTGCGGGGTTGTTGCTTGGTAGGTCCGAAAGATTCTTTCAAATGTTTTCGCGGGTAGAACGATTCAGTACGGCTTAGGACGTCATTGCGTAAAATATGTATATATTCTGAATAAGATCTTGTGTACAGAATATCTAGAAAATGAATTTGTATCGGCTTGAAACTTTATATAGGTATTCCTTGGGTCAGTCGGACGGCTGTGTCAACTTTTGAGGCAGGTTTGTGAAATCAAGAAAAACGTATGACTCCCCGTGTTCGGTCAAGCATAGTAAACAATTTACCATCGCACAGTGTAGTTGAGTCTTGCCCGCAAACTAAGTCAAAGTCACGGAATTTCAATGTACAACAGAAATAAACCCTGAAGGCTCGCCGAGTGCAGGAAAGTACTTAGTAGTTTGTAGAAGTGTTTTTCAATTTCCTATTGCAGGCCTGTGTATGACAATTTGTGACGACTTCTAAAAATTCAAAATGGCGACTCCAGGCCATTATCAACTTCTAGACAGGGCTCAAAACTCACGCCTAGGAAGATTTCCATACACCCATGTGCATAAAACCATCAAAGGTCAGTTTCAGATACGACTCCTGCAAGAAACCTAATGCCAAAATCCGAAATGGTGCGTGAACAGACCCACGGATGTGTAGGCGGATGGAAAAGCTCATTCCCATACCCCCCCCCCCCCCCCCGCCTGCCTTCGCGGGGGTAATGGGAGTGAAAGCGGTGCCTCACCTTGCGTCCATCACTGGCGTGGCAATTGACGTTAAGCGGCGTGAGAAGCGACATGAGCTTTTCCTCGTTGCCACTGCGGGCCGCTTCCAGCAACTCGTCTTTCTTGTATTCACCTAAAAACACACGTCACACGCTTGAAGGGACTTCAAACTCAACCACAGGTAACCATAATCATTGTGTAATGTAGAAACAAATATGTCAAGCAAGACGGGAACAAAAAAAACTGACTGAATAACACCTGATATAACAGTCTGATATAACACCTGGATTTTTGCAGCTATAATGACCTGGATTTTTGTAACCATCACCACCGGGACTTTAGTACCCATAATGACCTGGATTTATGGAGCCAGGCGCACAAGAAAAAACGCAAAATTAACATCTACAACGTGCTGAAAGCAAGAGAGGTAAAAGACACAGAAGACTGGCTTGAAGAAATGTTTATGTTCTGGTTTAAATGTTCATTCAAAATAGTTATGTTTTACTAAATATTATTAAAACAATACCCATTCCGGCACCAAAGCGTATAGCTGAGTCGGTCCGACCCATGGATTACAGGCCAAATGGACTCGTTATGTCTGCATATGCTAACTAAAACAACACGACTTCTACACAGATAAAGAATTTTACGCAGCCTACCAGTTAATACAGACTTTGCAGAAAGGTCAGCCAAGTCAAGTGCCGTCTTGCCGTCCGTGTTCCGTATGTTTGGATCTGCGCCGTGCTGCAGTAGCACTAATCGGAAGATAAAAGAGCATTTTTTGAACTACCAAATATTTACAAACACAATTTGAACAGTCACTGAATATTCCATATTCTTGAGTAAACTGTTCCTCGCAGTGCGTGTAAAGGTTTTTAAAAGGGTTGACAAAACAACAACCACGTGACCTCATATGCGCTTCCTTGCTGAAAAGCTCTTGCAGCAAAAGTTTAAAGCTTGATAACACACACACAGCCACAAAAAGGAAAAAAAAAACATCCTTTCAGTTTCTCGACTTGCACTTTCTCCATAAGGCACTATAAGCGATTTATTATGACGTGGTCATGCGTCGGGTTCCTTGCCAAAACGTTACAAAAGACCAATCCCTAGCAGTATTGATGCTGTCCGACTTGTCGTTTGGCAACTTGAGATATAAGTGTTAAAATTTTCTTTAGCAATTTTATTTAGCACTTCGCTTCGATCGAACCCGTCATTCTTAAAAAAGTATCCATCAAAACATTCAACCTACTCCCCCTCCCCCAATCTATTCAAACTTAGTTTGTAGGAAAAATAACTTTCAAATACAGATATGGCAGTGACACCAATTATCTACCGCACAACTACAAATAAATCTACCATTTTTTGTGTAAGTATGTGTTGTTTTTCAGAAAATAGGCCTAACCCAAGCGGTATACACAGGCGCAATACTGCAAAACCTACAGCACTTAGCTGGGCTAAAAAGCTTACCAATGCAGACATCTATTTTGCCCTTTATAGCTGCTTCGTGCAACGGGGTATAGTTCCAGTTGTCTCTGGCATTTGGATCCGCCCCATGCCTGAAAAAGACGCATAAATAGGCTATGTATATTTGTAATGGAAACGATACTTATGAATAACAGGATATTCACAAAATGGACGTGAAACTGACATATGGAGACCATATGGAGACCATTTGTATATTGTATAATGCAGGGGTGCACATAAGGATTTTTTCACCTTCGCCAATTTGGCGAAGGTCGTTCAGCTCACCTTCGCCAAACCGAATTCACCTTCGCCAAATTAACCCTCTTACTAAAACTGTAACTTGATGTGTTTATTGCATCTAAACAATACATATTCTCAACTATATGGTCCAGTTTATGTCTTTATAGAAGTATATCGGTAGTTATTCAGTCCATATTTTGATTTTATTATAATAATTTTTGCCTAAAATCCACTTCGCCAAATTGGCGAAGGTGAAGCTATTCACCTTCGCCAAATGGATTTCACCTTCGCCATGGCGAAATGCGAAGGCCTTATGTGCACCCCTGATAATGTATTCTTTTTTTCAAAAAAAAGCCCTGTTTACGGTGCTAAATTATCTTTTTCTTCAATTTCGTACTAAACCATGTGTAAACATCTTGAACAGTTAAGGAAAAAACACTGGTTGCTATAAATTTTTTTAATAATAATATATAGCGGTAGTTTTCTCTGATCTCCTTTAAGCTGATTTTTTGGCACTGCTATTTATACGCGGTATAAAGTTCAGGATCAAATAAAACTTGTTATCAAGTGGCAACGCAAAAATTAAATTTTAAAACAAACAAAAATATTATATTCATTTATATATATAGATATATATATATATATATATATATATATATATCACAAGTGCAGACACAATTTTACCCTCACACACTGATTCCGTCATTTTTTTCGACACACAGAAGCAAAGACCGAAAAGTCCAGCAGAAAAAAAACAGAACAGAAGCCTGTATATGGCCAGGATGAATTTAATGACTTAAGGTTCACGGTAGCGATATCAGCTACTATTGTAAATCACTTTACATGGACTTTTTTCGATTATAGGTCAAAATATCCAACGGTTATCAAGAAAATAACAGGCAAAATCTGGGTCAAAGTTCAGAACAAAGAAGTCACCCTTTGTGTAACTCTGTGGAAAGGGTGAAATTCAAAAATGAGGTCAAAATCGTTGACGGTTTCTAAGACAACATGTGCCATATGATCTTTAACTTTGAAAATGTAGGTCAAAGCTCAGATCACGAAGCAACCCCTTATGATACTCAAATAAGATCAAAATCACTCTATCTCTAAAGGTTTCCGAGATAACACAGGTATAAAATAACAAATATATACAATGCTGAGTACCTCTCTCTATTGTACATGATATATTAGTAGTTTCGTCTGAGTATTTTTCTATTTTATTTAAACACAACGCAACCACACGGCGTGGCTGCCTTTGATCTTTTAAGGGTTTTTAAGTCAGTTTTAAGGGGTTACCAAACAAAAACGACTCGGGGTGAACCTTCAAACCTGATTTTTTTGATATCCTGATCGAAATCTATGCTCAGCTGTCTGCACTAGCCCATCCGACGTGACTTAACTTAGATTTCAAGTGATGCGACAAACCCAATTGAAGGTAAATTGGTCTGGTTATTTTACCTGAGTAACAGCTGCACTACTTCTGCATGGCCAAACGAGCAGGCGTTATGCAGAGGTATCAGTCCGCCATCGTCTCGAGCGTGTACATTTCCTCCGCATTGTAATAAGTACTCCACAACATCTTTTCTTCCGAAACCTACAACAGTTGTTGCCAAGAACAGCATTTAAGTAACTGACGACACTATCCAATAAAGCAACTTACATCTGTGGAAGATGTTTTTTTATTTAAACTCGGGTGATCAGATATTGGACTACTACGGAATCTCTGGTTTGTTTAAGGATGTCATTTTCTTTGAGGACTGGGTAGAAACGAATTCTTGCCGTATTCTTTGGTTCGACGAAACCAACATGCAACTGAACAGTACAAGTAATCATAACATTCTAATTATACAGACCATGATAACCTTTTGTAGCTAGCAGACGAATTTGCAAACAAATCACGACGCACCGTTCAATTTCGATGCTACCTCTCATACCCAGTACAAATATCCAAGGGTTACACTATATATTAACGCTATACCGCTATACCGCTATACCGATGAGGCTACTCGCCACATCCCGAAAAAATATTTATCCCAAAATGACATTTTTTCCATATTTTCCCAGACCGAACTGCGTGAGCAGGTCATACTTCCGCCTGTGGCATGAAACGTTAAAAATAAGTTGCGTTTGAAATTTCTTGAAACTACATTGAAACCAGGAGAAAATAACATTTCCAGCTGGCACGAATCAGATTATACTCTTTCACATCCTGTTTGAACATAAATATAGGACATGAAAAGGGGAAACTAGTGTTTTTTTTAATAGTGTTGGGTTGTATATACGAAAGTTTGCAACAAATAAATACAACTGCAGGCAAAAGTGCGGCTCGTGGTGGCAATTTTCACTCCCTCCACAGCAAAGAGGTAAGAATTGTGAATCTACTCTATAACTTTTATTCGACCGAGTTAAAAACTGTTACAGTACATACTCAACAAATCGAAATGCTTGGGACCAGAACAATAATGTCTAGGGACATTATGACAAGCCGAGATCTAGTGAATCATGTATCAACAGGCTTGCATGGTCGCCAAAGAGTGGTAGTCATATTTTAACCAGTTTGTCCAAGGACTAAGTCCCAGCTTACGAAAAGCAATAAAACCAATTCCAGCGTGCATGAGCAAGGGAATTTCCCTGAAAAATTGGGCTTCAAAAGATAAGACGGCAAAGAGCTAGCTAAATAATTAATTTAGAAACGGACCAGGACATAAAAATTCTTGGTTACTTCACTGCGGAGGGATCCAGAGAAGCCATGTACAAAATTTGAAACGAATCCATCCATCAATGTAGCCTGATGCCGTGCTGAGTCCAGTGCAGATTTTTAAAAGTCCGCCATTTTGTCAATTTTTTTCGGATCCGGAAAATTCTTGGTCACTGCAGTGCGGAAGGGTCCGGTCCAGAGAAGCCGTGTACAAAATTTGAAATCAATCTATCTATTAATGTGGCCTGTAGGCGCGTAAGACTGAAGTGTGACAGACGGACAGACAGAAAGTTTACGTATAACAGTCTCCTTTTTGTTTAGATAAGATTTCAAAGGTTTCAAATCATATATATCGATGAATCCCGGTCATCTGCCCCCCCCTGTCATCTGCCCCCCTTTTTTGCAACCCGGTCGACTGCCCCCCCCCCCCCCTTCAAAGTGGAGGGGTGGTCGCTTGTCCCCTCCATATACTATTTTTTCTTGGGTTCTTGGCTTACAAAGACACAATAAATAAAATTATATTTATTTTATTGACTGTATTGCATCTCGGTAAATTGCAATTCACCAATAGGAAAGTAATTGCAATTAGAATTGCAATTAGTTTAAGGATCAGTCTATCCTAAGATCAATATTGGTGAATAGATCAATGAAGATCAATTGTTTCAGAGATTAAGTAGACGGGGACATCACAATTGCCTAATTTTTTAAAGAATTTTTTTTCCACTAAAAAAAGGAGGGCAGATGACGACCCCGTCAAATCGCAGGGGGGGGGGGCAGTCGACCGAGTTGCAAAAAAAAGGGGGGCAGTTGACTGGGGGGGGGCAGATGACCGTTTACCTATACCGATATATATATATTTATATATATATATACAGTGAAACCCCGCTATTAGGGACAAAAAGTGACTGAAGAACTTTGTCCCTAGTAGCGGGGTGTCCCTAATTTCGAGGTCCTGTTCTATTTGACAACTACAACTAAAATCTTTGGCTATTTTTTTTACACTTTTTCCATCACTAGCTTTGATTATTTTAAGTTTATCAGATAGCGAAAGTTCGTTCGTTTTCTTTTCACATCACCAATATCCATACTTAACACCTTGTATAAAATCTTAACTGAGTATAAAGACAATGAATTACTTGTTCTTGTATACGAATTTTAAAAGACGGAGCACATGTCAATAGGGTTTATTAGTATAAAGCTTCTCCCTTAAGCACACATCTTTTGTAATAAGCCCTATTGTCTTTATATGCACTGTGTTCAATATAATGTACTCAAAACCCACAGATAACAATAGCGAAAAAACAAACACCACCGAGTAAGAAGCTGATAGGGGTTGTTTACACAACATACAACATATGGACAGCAATTTGACTGTCCACAATAGAGGGGTTGTTTTAAATATATAACTGTACTTACGGGGTAAAAAGAGTGTCCCTAATTCTGAATAGAGGGGTGTCCACAATAGAGGGGTCCAGATATAACAGAACTCTATGGCGTTTTAAAACAGACTGAAAAATGCTGTCCATAATTCAGGGGTGTCCATAATAGAGGGGTGTCCATATCCGGGGTTTTACTGTATATATACAGATGAAATCACTTAATCGCATACCGGTTAAACGCATAAATCGGTTAACTGCATATTATTCGCAAATCCCAAACCATTCCCAATGCTATCTATTGGAAATTTAACCGGATAATTGCATACCGCTTAATCGCATAAACTGGATAATCGCATAGCTTTTTCACGTTTAAATGGGAAGCACACCGGTTAATTGCATAATTCTGAGTGACTGCCCAAACAGTGCCACACTAAGGCAAACTAAGGGAGAGAGCTGCTCCTCGTTTATTTATCTATTGCATTGTTTTCTGTTTGCTTGACCCATTGTGTACATGTACCAACCCCATTCGCAGTTGTTAACAGTGAGTCTCGAACTCTTAATCACCGCACTGTCGCAGCTCTCACTAGATAATGACCTCTATCCTTAATCCCCGCTCTGCCTTAGCTGACGCTGGATAATGGCCGGCAACTCATAATCCCCATTCTGTCTGAGCTCTCACTAAATAATGGTCTGAAACCCTTAATCCCCACGTTGCCTCAGATAACCGTGAGCGCAAAGTCATTATTTAAGTACGCAGCCAAGAAGAAATTTTACCATTTATAGTTCGAAACTGAGTCGGTTATGGTCAATTCGTTAAAATGGCAGAAAGTAAATCAAAATAAAAAGACCTAATTCTCTCGGATAAAATACTAGTAATAGAAAAACTGGATGACAAAGTTTCTCAAATGCGGGGATGAGGAGGGGCGAGGGTTCACGTCTAATAACCACCGCAAATGAAAAAATAGGCACGGCGAGAGTACTCCGGATAAACGGATATATTGGATAAACGCATAACAGGGCTTGGCAAATTGCTATGCGATTAACCGGTTTCGTCTGTATATATACAGTCTATATTTGATAAGTCGAAATCCGATAACTCGAAGATATTTTCTGCTCCCGCGAGCTTTTTTCTATAGAGTCTTTATAGCCATTCGATAACCCAAACTATTGATAACTCGAAGTAGCTTCATCGGGGGGAAAATCCCACATTAGCAAATATATTGTTGTTGGTTTAGTGTTTGACGTCCCGTTAAGCGACTATGGTGGGTATATTGGGACGCACTTGCTAAACGAACAAGTGGGGAAAAAGAGGGAAGAATGAAGAAATAGTAAAAGAAGAGTTAGAAAGAAATTCTGATTAGCCGCCTCTTACGCCATGCGCGGAACAGAACGCAGTGGGTGTATTCTTAAGATTTCCCCCACCCCACGGGGGGATTAGCAAACATAAACCTCAGTAAATACAAGCGTTATACTTTACATAACCAGCAACTCAAATAACCGCTATCTGGCCTTCATACTCCGTTTTAATTGCCCCCTTATCTGTATCATGTACATACCGGCCACTTTCTCGTTGTATTGTTGCGTGCTACTGTTTTCTTTTAGTTCAGTTTACGTTCCACCCCACTATTGTTTCTCGTCTCTTTTTTAATCCTTGCCCCCCATAAATACTCGAGCGCGTAGCCTGAGTATTGTCACTTATTAACTACCCCCCCCCCCCCACCCCCTCTATCTGTATAATATACACACTGGTCACTTTCTAATTTTATTGTTGCGTGTTAGTTTACTTTTGGTTCAGTTTACTGAGTTAAATTTTATTTTTGTTGTATGTATACTGACAAACTGATTTCGTTGTATGGATAAACTGACTCAATTTGATAATCAAATTTTACCGGGGGATCACTTTTCTATAGGGGTTAACATCTGATCTCACACCGGAAACGCTTGACAGCCTAAAACGTGCCAAAAGCGATGTTCAGCGGAAAGCCAGGTACTTTGCGAATCTCTACTGGCTCAATCCGTGTAACAATATTCAAGAGACAGCAGACATGGGCAACATACGTTCGATGTATGACGGCATAAAACAAGCACCGGGGCCTTCAGTAAAAAAGACTGTCCCTCTGTCCCACGTCTGGAGAAATAATCACAGAAAAAGGCAAAGAGATGGAGAGATGGGTCGAATACTACTGCGAGTTGTACTCAAGAGTGTCAGATGTCAGTGACGACGCCGTCAACTCGTTACCGCAACGAGCAGTCCTGACGGAACTCGACGCACAGCCCAGCCTGGCTGAACTTGGTAAAGCCCTCGAAGCATTGTCTAGATTAAAGGCCCCAGGAAAGGATGGTATCCCAGTGGAAATCCTAAAATGTGGTAAACAGTCCCTCCTTTCCAAGCTACATGCATTACTTTTAAGCTGTTGGAAACAAGGCTTCGTCCCACAAGATATGAAGGATACAACTATTACAACTTTGTACAAAAACAAAGGAGACCGGGGCGACTGCAATAACTATCGAGGTATCTCACTACTTAGCATTACCGGAAAATTGTTTGCGCGCGTCATTCTCAAGACAATACAAACGCTTGGAGAACAAGTGTATCCCAAATCTCAATGTGGCTTTAGAGCAAGAAGTTCAACAGTTGACATGAAATTCTCACTACGGCAACTGCAGGCGAAGTGCAGAGAGCAACAGAAACCTCTAAATATCGCCTTCGTCGATCTGACCAAGGCCTTCGATACCGTCAGCAGATAAGGACTATACAAAATCTTGGCTAGAATAGGTTGCCCACCCTGACTTTTGGGTCTAACGCGTGCTTTTCACGGCGGCATGCGCAGTTCAGTCAATTTCGATTGTAATACGTCCAACAGCTTTTAAATCCTCAACGCTGTAGAGTAGGGGTGCGTTATGGTCGCAATTCTCCACTTTGCGTTCCACTCTGTCGAAGATTTCCGTGTATATACGTTACAGGCAAACTGTCAAATCAGGCAGATTATAATCTGCCTGAAAATTTCAGGCAGATTGTAACATTCCTGGTTCGACCAGGCACATTGTAATCTGCCTAAAATTTTTAGGCAGATTGTAATCTGCCTGATTTTGCAGCCTGAAAATTTGACAATTTGCCTGAAAATTTGACAATTTGCACTGTTTGTAAACAAACAGGATAGGCATTTCTTTAAAAAACTTCCCCGTGACCATTTATAAATCAGGTACTTCATATACAAGTGTAGCGCCAATATTACTTATAGGCAACGCAATATTATGAGACTATGTACAGAAGCCGTCCTCTTCTGATAACGTGCGCCGAACATCCAAAAATTGACCTCAATGTACTTTAACACAGGAGGAATCATGACCCTAGCCGTAGTTTGGGACCGAAAACAATGCGCCAGGATACTTCTCAGTGTGCTTTTTCTGAAAAAGCCTGCTAGTCCGAACTTGGTGTCCTGGAACATGCGCCGAAAGATCCAGTTCCTCGAAAATTGAGATCAGTGGCCATTTCTATTACAGGAACTATGACCCTTCAGGGCTTTACATTAACGACTGCCCCACTTGCCAGGGCACGTGAAAGACGTGGTGGGACAGGTAGACTCGCTCGGTTACCTGCCCCACTTGGCAGGTAGATCCCTTCGGGGGGGGGACGTGGCATGACGTAATACCTTAACAACATACATACTTGCTGCACTAGACCTACATACTAGCCACTGGCGCGTTGCCAGTTTCTATATGTAAAATAATCAAAATTAAAAACTTACAAATGTCTAACAGAAGCAACAAAAAGGTGGGGCAGGTAAGAGTGCTGATGGGGCAGGTACATTTAAAATCTACATGCCCCACCTGGGAGGTGCCGAAAAAAGTTAACGTAAAGCCCTGCCCTTTCTTGCCTAGGAAGACGGAGAAAGTGTCCACTGTGACTAAATAAGATCATATGATGGGTTTATGAATTTGAAAGTGTGCAATGTTGAAAGAAAATTAGAATTTTGATTTTTTTCTCTTCTGATTTCTTTATACTTTATCCCAACAAATTTGCAGTCGAAACAACACCTCCACCGGAAAGACACGAAAGTGCGAATTGGCTTATTCTTGAGGAAGAGTTCACACCTTACTAGCTCCAAGAAGCGGTGAGCTATAAAGTTTCCAGGCACCGCTTCAAAGCCTCGCTATATAACGATAAGCAAGTCAACTGCGCTCGCTTTGAGGCACCCCTGTGGCTACTTTGTGCGAGATTCAACGACCCGTTTTATTGGCATTTGCTAGAGACCCTCAAAGTACAACGTAATCATATACAACTTCTGTGTTACGCTTCCTTTAAAAGAAAATAATACGGAAATAACCCCAATCTCCCGAATAATTGACATTTGTTTGTATACAGGGAGCATACTTTATTACGTGAAATAGTAACAATATTTTTTGCAATTATCCACCAAAAAACTTTAAAATTGATATTTCAAAAAGAACGTAAAAATAAAAAGTGAAATATTGTGGGTGTACCAAATAAATTTATACGTAATTCTGCATCTATCAACTGTTTAATATATATTGTCCAAATAAACTATAACCCCTTTATTTAAATTTTCGGTCCTTAGACTTTGGTCACGTGACATTTAAAGGCCAGAATGTAAACAAACATTTGACAAGTGGATGCGGAAGCTAACTTTTCTGCACTTTTATGAACAAATAAAAGATGTACAGCTCACTAAAAACTGTGCCTGTTTTACAAGAAAGGGCATATTGGGCATGAACTGTCTGTAGATGTTTGAAAAATAGGGGCTGGTATGCAGGATTCGTGCCTCAGAACATGTGAAATTGACACCTATTAGTGGAGCAATGGAAGGCTTCGTAGCTCTGACAGAGAGATATACGATGTTATACAAGTCAGAGCTACTCGGAGCTAACACCTTACATTCACCAAAGAGAATCAACATTTTCATCACATGATCAAAAAGTGCCAGTGCATAACGCATATTTTCTCACTGGTTTATACCAAATATAACAGGGTATTTTTCTTGTTCGGGACTGATTGCATACATTTTGGTCTGCTTGTCATATGCCAGGAAGTTAGTTCTTTAAATGGTTTTTATGGTTTAGAAAAATTTTATTACTTAACTTAAATATCGAAGAATTTTGTTTGGTATAAAACAGTGCGATAAACTACAAATATCGCTCATTATGCCCTCAGTTACCCACAATGCATTGCATGAAGGTGTCCGCAAGAATGAAAAATTACTCACCAGCCGCGAAATGTAACGGTGAACTCTTCCTACCCGCAGTGTCCTTGGCATTTACATTATGTGGAGTACATAGCTTTTTCACTTTATTAAGATCCCCATTTCTACAAGCTTCAAAAAGTTCTCTTCCTGCTTCGTTTTGGGCAATATTTTCCCCATGACCCACTGAGCGACGGCCTGTCGCCATTTTTTTTGGTCGTAGGACCTAAATATTTCGAAATATTTCATTTTAAGGGCAACACTAAGTAAAAATCTCGATCGTTACATTTATATTATTTGTTTAACCTTATAGTTTACCACGTGCGTTTCTAAGTTTAATAGTTTGTGTATTTCGTCTGTTGTACCAAGTGGAAGGTCTGTCTAAACACTCATATTATGTTTCAATAATATCAATGCAGCACTGCATTAGTATATCACGCATAGAAATTTCTTAATCGAGATTCATAAATATTTATTGATCTGCTTTAAAAATGTTGATAAAAAACAAATCTCTGCAGTTATGACAAAAAATATTTAAACATCACTAGCGAATTCATTTGCAAACTTCATCTTTAAGCTGATCGCAGAACATATAAAATAAAAAATCTAGATAATGCTGTTTAAAGATTGAAGGCATCCAACAATTTCTTTGATTTTTTTTTTTAATATCTATTTTTTCACAAAAAGAAAAAAATTTGTTCGCCTAAAGATCAAGCAAATGCTATTTAGGTAATGTACGCACCAAACCAAAGGAATAGGTCATTTGCTAATATTTATTGGCTCAGTTAGTTCAGCTATGAAATCCGATTTCGAAAAGATAGCCTAGCATATTAGTAAAAACAATTGCGCATAATACTATATATATGTGTATGTTTCATAAACATGAAAAAATAATAAATTAGTTCTTTCTTAAATTAGTTAACTTCAGTTTTTTACTATTCCAAATGCTGCATTTCATGTAATAACTAATATTATCAGCCGAAGATAATCCATACCGACGCCTATATTTAAAGACATAGTAGAATATCAATGACCCCACTGCCAATAAAAGAACTCGAAAGAATCGTAACGATTTATTTAGAAAATAACTGCATCTGACTGCTTACAGTTTGAAAAGAAAAAACATGTATCAAAAGTTTACATGCTTACTGAACTTCTGTACAATAGGCACGTAGCGCTTGATAATTGTAGAATCGTGGGAATAATCTTTTCTGAGTTATGATAAGATTTTAACATAACAAACTTTCAGAAGCTCAAAATTTGATAGGTTTTATTTTGTTTCCAATGAATAGGACACAATGTGTAAAACTAGGCAAACTTATTACAACTAAGCTTATCCCAGTGAAGCGATCACTCCACAGAGAACACTTATTAACATGGAAGGTTTCTGTATAATGGTCAATAACCTCAAACCGTTATTGAAACAAAGTTTATAGTACGTGGCAACAAAAATATATATCACCAAAAACATGACAAGGTACAAACAAAATCTGACATAAGAAATCTCAATCTAAAAGTTAAATAGAATCAGCAGTTACTTTAAAGATTCTTGCCATAAATTTTGCAAGTCAAAACTTCACATACTATTTATTTAAGCAGTAAGCATTTATAAAAAAGTCTTTTTGCAATTTTAATCAAAGTTTTAATTTGCTGCAAACAGTGTAATAGACAAATTACTAATAAAAACAAGCAACATTAATGAAAACTTAGATAAAATTAAAAAGTAAGTTTACCAATTCCTTCAAAATAACTTAACGAAAATTATTACTCAAACCTATACTTATACTTTTGGGTGTTGCCAGTCAACTGAAAACGTAAAAATTTACGTATGTACGCTATTTAATCAAACTTTAAATATGCAGTTGCCATAGTTGTTGGAGATCTATATTCTTCAAATGATGCTGAGCGTTTTGCGAGCGATCTGAAAATAATTTGCGCCGGGTTTTAAAGTGTTTGTGAGACAAAAAAGTGACAGTTGTTAACTTTTCTTCCGGTAGCCATGAAATACTTTTGCTCAAGTGCACTAAGTTAAATCCTGCGTCCGTGTTTGCTCAAAATCGCTGAAATATGTTTTTACAAAAATACATTTAGCATATTTAAGATAAGACAACCCCCAAATAAACTCACCAGCTCAGCATATTTTGTGGAGGAACCCGGTTTCCACAGCCACATTATATATGAGAATATTCTTTCCAATTTTGAAATCACACTAGCTCCAAGAATTTTGGTTAAAGCGAAAGAAAAAAACTACAAGAATAAATCAGAGCACTCAGAGATTTACTTAAAAACAAACTGGAATTATAGAATAATAATTATAAAAAATGCATATTTGAAAAAACTACACACATATGTGAAAAGCATAGTGGCATTTTTGCAACCTCTTTTCTAATATGACCATTGTTGTTTGAAAACAGAGTGTGAAATGGGCCTGACATAGCATTAAAATCAGTGATATACAGTGAAACCCCGCTATTAAGGACAAAAAGTGACTGAATAATTTTGTCCCTAATGGCGGGGTGTCCCTTATTTCGAGGTGCTGTTAATTTGAGTTCTATCTGACAACTACAACTAAAATCCTTAGCTATTTTCTCACACTTTGTCCCTCACTAGCTTTGATTATTTTCACTTAATCAGATTGCAAAACTTCGTTCCGTTTTCTTTTCACACCACCCATATTCAGACTTAACACTTATTATAAAATAACACCTTGTTTTACCTATTAACTGAATATAAAGACAATGAATTACTTGCTCTGTTATACGCATTTTAAAAGACGGAGCACATGCCAATAGGGATTAGTCGTATAAAGCTTCTCTCGAAAGCACACATCTTTTGTAATAAGCCCCAGTTTCTTTACATGCACTGTGTTCAATGTAATGTACTCAATACCCACAGAAAACAACAGAGAGAGAGAGAGAGAGAGAGAGAAAAAAACAAACACTACCGAGTAACAAGCTGATAGGAGTTGATAACACACGAAATATGGACAGCAATTTGACTGTCCACAATAGAGGGGTTGTTTTAAATGTGTAACCGTACTTACGGGATAAAAAGAGTGTCCCTAATTCTGAATTCAGGGGTGTCCACAATAGAGGGGTCTAGATATAAAGGAACTCTGTGGCGTTTTAAAACAGAATGAAAAATGTTGTCCATAATTCAGGGGTGTCCATAATAAAGGGATGCCCATATCCGGGGTTTCACTGTAATTAAAGCCTGTGTCAATATTTACTTTTGATTAAACCGCCCTTTTTCATTGAAGATGTCAAAGGGGTTCCAATTCAGTCCTAGAGCCCCTGGCTAAGCAACAATAATGAAATAATGATCTGCATCTACATACACCCCAAAGATAACAACGAGCAAAATGCAATTTCCTTGAGCCATACCAGAGATCTTTGCCACATCTTGCTCAGTACTGTAACCGAACATCAGTTGCTTTTAACCGCTTCAAAGAAACAAGAATGTTACGTCGGCTATTATTATTATTCAAAATTACTTTTTAGATGCAGGCATGTTTCCGTTTTTAAGATATCTTATTTGCTTAAATTTGTTTCATCACGACATTATATGTATTCCATTTTCTTTCAAAAACTGCCTTCATCAGTCTTATGTCAGAGACAACACGTTAACTTGCAAACTGCAAATAATAGCATGGAAGTTGCGTTACACCTTCTTCTCTCGCAATTCAACAATGTAAATTTTAAGCGCTATCATTGCAACCAAAGATGGAGCTTCTGATTTTTTATATCCGAGGTAATTACCATTATGACTCAGTCCCGTCTTTCTGAGGCGGTAGCCCTATCGTTCAAAAAGTCTAGATATTAAACCGGCGAAACCAAACAAAGCAGAACGGTGCATTACTGACGAAGGAAGACAGCAAGCAGGACTCAGCAAACAACATGCAAGATAGACTGTAGTGGGTGAGCTGACTTTTCTTTCAGACTAATATGGACAAAAATTGCTAACCACGATATAGTTCCATGACATTCGATTAAAATGCGAACTGCTG
Organism: Protula sp. h YS-2021; assembly: GCA_949752745.1. Taxonomy (NCBI): domain Eukaryota; kingdom Metazoa; phylum Annelida; class Polychaeta; order Sabellida; family Serpulidae; genus Protula; species Protula sp. h YS-2021. The sequence goes on along the minus strand of OX457029.1, from coordinate 53,174,755 downwards.
TTCCATTGGTAGGAGCAATACGGGTCCGCCTTTATTTCACTTAAACAAATCGCCTTTACAGTTTACTATGTTATGTATCAGCTTGAACTGAAATGAAATTAACTTTTGTACATTTCTTGGCCAAGTGGATACCGCTGCAAAATGTGAGTTGTTGTGCCTTACTGGTTTAGCCCTTTACCCATGGCATTCGCTGCTTTGTTCTTTATAAAGCTCAAACGTGATAAACAATCAGTACTTTTCGCTTATAAATGGTTGTAGATTTACCATACGCATTGCAAGTAATACTGTTTGTATTAAACTGAGGTTTATCTTTCAAACTTTGAAAGATGGGCTATTTGTTACGACTTTTCTTGCTGCTTTGAGAAAAACTTTATACTTTATACTTTAGAAAATTTGTTTGCGTATTGTATTTCTCAACAAAACTGTTGAAGGGTAAAAGGATAGCATTTTCGTTACACCAGTCGTGAACCGGAAAAAACTCTTGCCTCCATCACAGACTCTACTTAGTTGCCTTCTTTCTCTTGTAAGGCTTCTTTCCACCAGACTGTTGAGGAGACCTGCAAGAAGGAGGGCTAATATAAATCACTGATTCAGCAGCAACAAACGGACCAAGACTGTGCAAATTACTCAACGCATCAGTTGTATATTGTTGCAAATAGTGTATAATAAACGTGTTTGGCGAGGCCCAAAAGCCAACACGTAAGAACACACACACTGACAAGCCGTTAGCATTAAGCAAGGAGTGCACTGTATGTCTAACCTGATGACCTTTAATTGACAATCACTTTCGAATTACATCTTTAGGTTCCCTAATTATATCACGATATATTAACGATTTTACTTTCTTGATATAACTAGATATAGAAGCTTTAGCAAGATCTACCTTGATAGATGCAGGAAAGATATAAAAAGACGCTGTAACGTGCAACGATAAGTACTTGATCGTTTACTATACGCACGTAGTAGAGAGACGGAGCATAACGACGCGGTATCGACACTGCCACGTGACCTCACACCCGGCAACACTGGTATCACTATTTTGCTTGGTCGCAATGTGCGTCTTGCCCACAAAAGACGGTAATAGTTTAGAAGCACCGCCTCCCATGAACCATTAACTTAACCGATAGAGTACTGTGAGGCGTATATTTTAGCGCGGAGCTTGTTCGACGCCAGCGCCACGCGAAATACACAGTTCAAGACAAGTAACTTGTCCGAAATGATAGAGTGATAGAAAACTGGAGACCTGAGATATTTCAGGACCAGCGACAAATTCCAAGGCACCACTATCTTATCGGAAATAGGGCGTTCTAATTGAAATGACTTGACAATGCATCACATGAGGACAAACCATAACCCGATTCCCACAAACCATAACTCCATTCTCTGCTTCAGTCTTTGAGAAAATCGAAGGAAACGTATGCACCATAGTTTCAGTCGAAATAACTTTTATGATAATGCTCCAGGTGAAGTTGGGATTCGGAATACTCATGACGCACGGTAACCGAAGCAACGAAGGAAACCAAGGCAGTTCTGGAAGATCGAAAGCTACTAGCAGCCGGCGGTTTGGTCTCTTCAAAGAACTTTCATCATTAGGGATGGCGGCGGAAACGCGAACAGCACATCTATTGGCCACTGACACAGCAACGCGTCGATCGCTAACGCTGCCAAATCCGGACACAGAGAAATGAACAATGGAACACGATGGTTGAGACAATTGGCCAAAACATCGATTTGGTCGCACTCCACGGAGCCTGAGCTGCAATCCATTGAAACTTGTAATCCGCTGAAGCTCAGTCGAGAAGCTAAATCCGCCAAAACATTAAGGCTGCATGTAATGTGTGACGGTTGAATGAGAAACCAACAATCGTGAGTGCAATAGAACTTCTTTGGTGAGACAGCGTCGTTGACCGAGTGCCGCCCTACTTGAAGAAGTAAGACAGAAACTGAATCACGTGACCGCTTAGAAACGTGGCTAGAGTTTGACAAGCGATCAAGACGGCCTTCATCTCTAATACATTTATGTGCAAACTGCGTTCGTGAATGGACCAGTGGCCTCTCCACGTGCGTTCTTGAAAAAAGAAACCCCTATCGGTGCTAGATGCATCGGTCTGTACCTGTTTCGATGGGCTGGAAGAGCGAATGGCACACTGTTCAAAAGATTGAGTTGACAAGACCACAGTTCAGATCTCTGAGAGTTAACAGGAAAAGTCGAGTTTGATGATCCGTTAACCTGCCTCAACGCAACGCCTTCAACACACACTGTTGAAACTCCTGGAAATGACACCTGCCTAGATCTTTTCCGTTGTTACCAATAGACCGAGAAGTGATTCTAGTTGTGAAATGCTCGAGTTGGGAGAAGCTACGACCTGTTCAATGAGAAACATAATCTTTTGTATCCGATTTTGACTGGGGAATGCCCTGTCCCTTACAAAATCTATTAACTCTCCAAAAAACTCTGAGCTTGAATAACTCTGACTTGCCAACAGACCCGCATTGTTTGAGCAATATGTCCAACTGAATTAAAAGATATTGCCTGTCCCCACAACCAGCAACCATTCGCGAGATACTGGAAAACAATCAAACCTACATGACGGCCCCAGCGGGTGACTACCTTTATCGCCTGGTTAAATACAAACGGTGCTGTCGACAAGCCGAATGGTAGGACTAGAAAAAATAATTCTGACCCCTATTCTTAACGCCAGATAACGGCGCGACGCTTCGTGCGTCGGAATGTGGAGATATGCATTGGACAGATCCACTGCAATGGCTCCGATTTAGGTTGGATATGATCAATTGTGGAGTGTTCATATTGAAAGATGTCAAGTGTAGGAATGATGTGACAACTCTATTACAGGACGTCAATAACCCGACTTTTTGGAACCAGAAAGACCCAACTGAAAAAACTCGAGTGATTCCCTATAGGCATCTTTTCTATGGCCTTCTCTTCTATCAGATCTCGAATCATTGTTTGCAACGCCAATTGCTTCTCTGGCTGGTGTTCGTACAACGTGACTGAAGAAGGATTGGAAAGTTTGACAAGCGGCAGAAAGATCCGGACTATGTGTTTGGGAGCTTATAACGCTTGCCAAAAACTTTAGTCTCCCCACTACGGGCACATTTACGTTTGATTTGAGGAATGGAAAATCCAGTTGTTCACAGAAACCTAAAGTATCTGGTAGAGATGGACGTGCGATCTGTGACGGATACTTTGAATGGTTGCTACCTCTGCTTTGAAGTGGTACTCTGCTTTTTGTGTCCAATTTTTAACTGTGGCGTCGACACCGGCACTGGTTCCGGCCTCTTATTTGGCCTTGCAGTGGGAGGGATGGCCGAGTAGCGCTGTTTGGGCTTGCTGGCGCGCGGTGTAAGTGCGTCAACATACCTGCGATTGGATTCGCGCAGCCTTATTCACAGTCTTCAGGATTTTCGGGGGAAATAAGTCCGATTGTCCATTAATTGGAGCGAAACAAAGTTTGCGTGCATCCCCTGTACTGACAGTCGAGTACGGCAGTGCTTGATCTCGGCGAAGAACGGCGAAGTATGTCAGCATATATGCATTTAGCTTTAGGAAATAAGACGCCGCCGCAAAGATGGAGTCAGAGACGCGATTAAATAAAACGTTGGTGCCGGGATCGTCAAAACTCCGTCATTTGACCATTAAGCCGCTGTTTTCACATACAAAATATTTGATGGAAGTAAGTGAGACCAGTGACGTTGGTGAACATCCTGTAGGATCTGTAACTCGTCCACGGGTTGATGCGCCCATATCGTGCGCTCATATCAACGGTACAGGAGACCCACTTTCAAGGTGCACATATCTGACGGTATAAGTCGTGACAACCACGATCCGTAGGGCGGGCAAGACGCCACAACAGCGACCCTCACCGACACGACCCGTGAGAGTCACGCCTAGCGGCTTAATGGACGTCTTACATATCGTGGTAGCGACTCGTAGCATAACACAATCAATCTGAAATAAAAGCATAAATCGTGCGACAGTGGAATGTGGAACTTTATTGCTGTAATCACGCCCCATTATGGCAGCGACCGGACACATTTGTTGTACTCGTTACTGCAACAAGTCGGTACGGTACGGTATAAGATACCCTAAGGGCAAAAAACCCTTACAAACCTCGCACACTGACACGTGGTGACAACGACGTGATCTCCTCAACACTGAGTCAGACGTGGAAATAAGCGGCTATATTACTCAATACCGTGACAAATCGTCGCATCATTCACTGTTGGCGTGTCTATCACAGAAAAGGGAGCAGTGTATGCAACCCTCCAAAGACAGTTGCCGTAGTATTAAACAAGTGGGAGACAAGACCCCCTAAGCTGTGCTAACTGCCTGTCCAGCCACTCTACTGAGCTCTACTACGGGCAGAAGGGAAGAAAGACGATGGGAAGTAGAACTTTCCTGTTTGCAGAGCCAACTCGATGCAAACTGTTTGTTGACTGTGAGGGAAACCCTCCAGACGCAAATTCTGAGGAAATCTCCGAAAAACCGTCTCACTGTGTATTTTCAATAACCTACACTGCGTTCTTGATGGCACGGAAGCATTTACCAACACGAGAAGGTCTGGCGAAACCCAGAACTACCACATGTAGGGATCAACGAAGTCAGCAAACTAGAAAAACATAAAACAAGATGAAACTTACAGCATTTGTAAAACTACTATGCTTTCCAAGATAAGTAATATCCAAAAAGTGTGCATTTACCACCCTTCATTTTTACCAGCGGAGAAAAGCGGAGAAAAAACTCCTGTTACTCGGATCTCGATAAGTTGGGAATGGTTCAATCACATGACAGAAAATGTACCGACGCTGATTGGTCGGATGGTTGACAAGCATTGTAAACACAGTGACAGGGGCACCTGTTTGGGGTGCACAGGTCTGACGGTTTATAACACAAAATTTTATTTTTTAATGGATAGCGATAACCAATGTTAACACAATGGAAAACCCATAGTGATGGCTTCGTAGTCTACAAGGCGATATTTTCGAAATTAAAAAGTGCTATTAAGTCTTCCGCGTTGTTGTTGAACAGCCAACCTCTTCGGTGGTTGGGCCTGTTGTATATAACACCTTTTACTCTGTAGTTCCAATAAGAAGTCTGCGAAAATATTACTTATAAACCAGAGGAACTACTTTTTAAAATATGTTCAACAACCAGCCTCTGCGGCGGTTCGGTCTGTTGTGTATAATACCCTTTTACTCCGCAGACCCATTGCAGATTTCGCGAAAATAATACTCATAATAGAACGAAACTACTTTGTAAAATATCCACGCGCTCTGTTTTTATGTACAACAGATAGATCTCATCAGAGTTCATCCGTTTTATAGCAATGGGTCTTCCCTGGATCTTAAATTTTGATTAATGCATCTGCCTTAAATTAAACTAGTCTGATCATGATTAATAGCACTATATTATTGCCAAACATTTTTAAGAATTTTAAAGTTAACATTCAGTAAAGACATAGGATTGCAATTATATCACGCTAGTATTTTACCCCTTTTCCTGAAGACTTATAACTCCTTTATTAGTTTTCCGTATGATTATCAAAGTTTAATGGCTTAACTACTTTTTCTCTAATGATATTCCAAAGATGTATATAAGACTCGTGTGATATACCATCACAACCTAGTGATATGTTAGCCTTGCAACGCTTAAGTGCTCCCCTACATTCTTTTACTCCTCACATCTTTCCTTCTGACTGGTATTAAAAGGTTGGACATGACTGTTTTTATTAAGAAATTGTCGAAGCGAATTACATATGACAGAATCCTAAATTTAAATAAGAAAGACTGAAACTCCTCTAGTACTTATTTTGTAAAATATTTTATTAGCATTTAGCACTAATCTTGAAACTGTTTTTATTTCTCGTAAGAGACCTTAAATGTACTTAAAATAGCGTGTTCTTTTTTCATTTCTTTTTTTTTATATATTTTATCCCCGACTACAGTCATGCACTCTGAGCCTTATCTTCAATCAAGGAGTTCCCGACTGCATTCACATATTGGGTAATTTCCATCTCGGTTGCCCGATCTTCGTATATTTTGCTTTTCATACCGCGTGCTACTGCACGTTTCTTGCAGTACTTAATAGAAAATTCCATTTTATTATGATTAAGCCAATCAAATCGCGATCCTAATTTCTCTAGTTCAGCAGAAGAGTGGTAGAAATGACTTGAATACTTGGTTTACATCTCTCCATCTGCAAGCCATTCCATTCCTAAAGTGATTATACAGATACCTAACGCATCAAACCACCATTTTTTTTCAAAGAGATTGAAATATTCTGTTGACTTAATTTGCCTTTAACCAAACGAAATTCAGCCGAATATGTTGTACTGTCAATGTTGAATCAAACCTTCTCTTGTCACAGTATGTTTGTATTGTATTGATCAACTAACCGAACTTTTGCACGATATATAGCCAAACCGTTGTATTTAATCACGTGACTTTATTTATTAGCGGGTGCATTCTTTTTAAAAAAAATTACCTTCCGAAAAATCCACGCCGCTGTCAGACCACAAACTCATCAGTGAGAGTATACACGAGAACGCTTCTCGAGATTTTTTTTAAAGGAAAAAACACGTAATATTTATGTTTGAATTTCTTGAGTTAAAATAGTTTCTGTCAAAGAGCAGCAATGTTTGATGTAATTATTAAAGTAATGGTTCACAGGAATAATCCTTAAGGTCCTTGCATACTCACCGATCACCACAGTATTAATGTTTTTTCAACTAACCTGCTGTTGTTGAATTTCAACATTTGGAACCCCTTAAGTTCCATTACACTTTGGCAGGCTTGCCGCATGCTTTATCGAACTGAATGTTTGCTTACAAGGAATAAAATTTGTCACGTGATGTATCATCTTATCGGAACAAAAACATACCGAGATAACGAGATATTATTCAAGAGAATGTATTTCTTAAATCTCAATGCCTCTTGATAAAAAAGACAGTCTAAACGAATGGTACCAGTGGGTCAATGAAAAAAAAGAGGTTGAAGTGTCATAAATTGAGTAATAACAAGATTTGTGAACTGCTCATAGGCAGATGTGGAAATGATAGTATTTTAGATCAGCAGTGCATATTTAATTTGTAGGTGACAGTCTACGGCAACGGTTCGAGGATATTTTGGCGTTTTGCCGACTGTTTTGCCACCAAAATGAACATGGCTCAAGACGAAAGAACTACAAAATTATCGAGCGCTTTGTGTGTATTTATATCAGTTTTTGTGTTGATGCATGTTTGCCATGCATCTGAAATGCTAGAAACCACTGCAGAAGTTGACGGTTTTGTTGTTGAATCAGAAGATGGTGCTCGCCACAACGGTGATATGTATTTTATTGTTTCGGACACGAATATTAATCTCCGTCTCTTTGGCAGTGATTTGAAAATGACGACATCCGTGGCTTTTACAGCCGATAAAGGTAACCCAGGAGGCGACTGCGACGACCTGCGGGACACTGACCCATTTACAATAACACAAGTTGATGACGATTTCAAATCGGCATTGGTTCAAATTAACTTACCCCTTCATCACACCAAACTAATGTTTTGTTTAAAAGACAAAAGTGACAATATATCGAGTGGTTGGACTCACCAGGGATATGAAGACTGGAAAAGTTTCAAAATCGACGAAAAACCAAAGAGGTCTACGCTTTTACCCTTGCCCATACAAATAGTTCTTTTGGTGATATTGTTGCTTTGTTCTGGTTTGTTCAGTGGTCTAAATTTAGGACTGATGTCACTAGACAAGACAGAATTGAAGATTTTGCGCAACAGCGGTACGAAACGAGAGAAGTCGTACGCAAAGATTGTGGCGAAAGTGCGTAAACGCGGTAACTACTTGTTATGCACCATCCTGCTCGGTAATGTGCTAGTGAACAACACATTAACAATATTAATGGATGATTTAACTGGTAGTGGGCCCATAGCAGTAGTTGTGGCCACAGCGGGTATAGTAATTTTCGGCGAGATAGTTCCTCAAGCTATATGTTCCAGATATGGTCTTGCAATTGGTGCAAAGACCATCTGGTTTACCAAGTTCTTCATGCTTTTGACATTTCCTCTTTCATTTCCTATAAGCAAGGTTCTCGATTGTATTCTTGGTGAAGAAATGGGAAGTGTGTACAACAGAGACAGGCTACGAGAACTGCTAAAAGAAAGCAACACCGATCTTAAAAAAGATGAGATGAACATTATAACAGGGGCTTTGGAGCTTTCAAAGAAGACTGTTGTCGATATAATGACCGGAATAGAGGATGTCTATATGCTAGAAATGAAGGCAGTTCTAGATTTTGATACTGTTTCCGAGATAATGAAAACTGGTTACACTCGCATTCCAGTTTATGAAGGTGATAAGAACAATATTGTAAACATATTGAACATAAAGGATTTAGCATTTATTGATCCCGATGACCGAACCCCGCTCAGTACAGTCTGCAAGTTTTACAACCACGAAACAAAGTTCGTATTCGATGACACAAATCTGGACACCATGCTAGAAATGTTTAAGAAAGGTAAAATAAACCGTTTTATTATCCCAACTGCCAAAGACAACTGCCTTTTTTTTCCCTCTTTTTTTCACTGTTTGTGATGGATATATTAGTTGCCCGTTGGTCCAGTTTGTATGTACTGAGTGAAGTCCGCTTCTTCTTTTCAGTTTCACACATTTTATCGTATCTTACCTGCCTGGTGCTCGTGATTTCTTTTTAATCTTTCATTGGACATTTTCACATTAGTAAAAGTCTTCTGTTGTAGTCCCGTCCAAGTGTGGTATATAGGTACTTAACCTGGTTGCTCACTGTCATGAGATTTATGCGAAATCCTTTGCGGTGTTTTTTTTAGGCCCCAACCCTTCGGATTGGGGTCTATAGGTTTGGGGTGTCCGTCCGTCTGTCCTTAATCGCTTTATACCCCTATGAATTTGGGGGCGGTTGGGGCCTGCTTGTGTTTCACAAATACTTACTTGTTTCAAATATTTCCTTTAGGGATTCCGACAAAAACACTTTGTAGCAGTTATGTCTCCCCACCAAAGGAAGATTATAGGGATTGTACGTTCTGTGTGTGTATCTGTCTGTTCTGAACAAAGCGTGTTTCGAGAGCACAGGCGGAGCGACTTCAAACTTGGTTTGCTTATCCTTGCTTAGGTCGGAGGGTTCTGTAAATTTGCGATCAGTGTTGTGTTATCAAGGAAGTGTATGACATTATTACCTCAAAATCTTGCATGCAAAATGTCTCAGCCCCTGAACAGAGAAAATTAAAACGTTGTGTATCAAATTTTGTCGCGAGTACAACGAACGAGTGCGGCGTATGGCGTCGTTAGGTAAAACCTGTATATATTTTGAACAAGATCTTGGGTTCAAAATATCTCGATAACGGAAAGTCGTATCGACGTCAAACTTTGTATTGTTGTTCCTTGGGTGAATCGAATGGTTATGCCAACTTTTAATGCGCATGAAAAAATTAAGGCAGCTGTATGACGTCATTACGTTAAAATCTTATATGCCTAATTTCTCAGTGGTTGAACATCGGAGAAAGTTCAAAATTGGTGCCATCACGTCATCACGTAAAAGGTGGTTATTTTTAAACCAAATTTTGTGTACAAAATATCTCGATAACGGAAAGTCGTATCGACTGCAAGCCTTGGTTGGGCGACTCTCTCAACGTTTTGACGCATATGACTGTATTTAGGAAAGCGTCATTATGTCAAAATCTTTCTTGCAAAGTTTTCTGGCCCCTGAATGTCGGAGATTGTTCAGAGTTGTTGGGATTGTTAGGTTCAAAAGATCCATGGAATTTTGTTGCAAACTGCGCAAGCGAAGACCACTTATGACCCCAAAACGTAAAGTCATCTGCTTCAAGCAATTCTGGTGTTGAAACTGCGTAAACAATTTACGTGATAAATAGTGTGATGTGTAGTTGGTTTTAAGGAGTTGTTTACAAAACAAGAAATTAAATACGTCTCCACTAAAAGTGTACGATATATTCCTGTGCACAGATGTTTTTGGTGCGCTGGCCGCTCTATCTTTTTTTTGTTGAAATTTATACATAAAAACAAGACAAAGAAAAATATATCGTCTTCGCTACCGACTAGCGAAAATTACACTTGGGGCTACAAAAAACCTCTCTCAACGTTTTGACGCATATGACTGTATTTAGGAAAGCGTCATTATGTCAAAATCTTTCTTGCAAAGTTTTCTGGCCCCTGAATGTCGGGGATTGTTCAGAGTTGTTGGGATTGTTAGGTTCAAAAGATCCATGGAATTTTGTTGCAAACTGCGCAAGCGAAGACCACTTATGACCCCAAAACGTAAAGTCATCTGCTTCAAGCAATTCTGGTGTTGAAACTGCGTAAACAATTTACGTGATAAATAGTGTGATGTGTAGTTGGTTTTAAGGAGTTGTTTACAAAACAAGAAATTAAATACGTCTCCACTAAAAGTGTACGATATATTCCTGTGCACAGATGTTTTTGGTGCGCTGGCCGCTCTATCTTTTTTTTGTTGAAATTTATACATAAAAACAAGACAAAGAAAAATATATCGTCTTCGCTACCGACTAGCGAAAATTACACTTGGGGCTACAAAAAACGGCTCTTAGCATTTAAATATACAAAAGTCCATGTCAAAAGACATTCCAAATTGCCAGTTGCATCGAAACTAAACGCAAGACAGCTTTTGACATGTTATATCTCAGTAAACGTGTTGCCGACGAGAAAACGTCGATTTGAGATTGCGTTAGCGCCAGGCAAAATCGCACTATTGAATCTTGTTGTAATAACACTTTGGGATTTGGTTTTGACTTTTTGCGACCAGACGTCACGTCTTTGACACAACGCTGAGCAGACATTGGATAAACATGAAATGTTGGATGAACATTCTTCAGAGGTGACGTTGGTTTGGGTTGCCGAAAACCCGACGCTCAGTTAACATCTTTGAGGCAACGTTGGGTATATTTTAGGAAACCGATGATTTATGTAGATGCCGAAAAAGAGATATCTAAATAGTGTTCGGGTCACAACCAAAAAAAAACAAAAAAAAAAAAAAAACAATAGTCGTGTTAACGCTCACGGGAAATTTAAGCCTGGTACTGCTAATGACTGGGTGCTTTGAATTGATGAAATCAGAACGTAAAGTATGTGATGTTCAGTAGCGCGCCAGTTTTTACAGCGTATTTTTGAAAAATATTCAGGAAATATCCTGTGTTTCCCGATGACACAAAGGGACCTTTGACGGATCGATGACAGGTGTTCCTTATGATGCCGCTGTCCAGACGGTGATGTGATTAATATTTTTGCGATGTCTATATGTCACTCTCCCGGCGTTTAAATAAGTCGTTAGATGGCTGGGCTGCAAAAAATCCTATTTTTTTAAACCATGATTTTTTATTTTTTATTTAAATCGGATTTTTTTAGGATTTTTGTAATTTAAATCAACCTCGAAAAATGAATGCAGAAAAAACCAAGCTTTTAACAATTTATTTATTTATTTATTTTTTTTTTTTTTTTTACTTCTGCTGCGATCCACTTTTTTCAATTATCTTTTTGCAGTTCCCTGTATTTCGACCTTGCATATTTTACCGATTCCTTTGAATTTTTGCTGTTACAAATGTCTCTGTCAAAGTTTCTCCCCACAGGAGCGTGACGTTTCCGAGACATTTTTAGAGTTTTCAGTGATTTTTGTTTTTTGTCAGATTCTCAGTTACCAACTGAAGAAGCAGTCATTTGAGGGTTGGGATTAAATACACATTGCACGACGCGTAACACTTAATAGTTGCAGCTACTAGTATCAGTAGTTGCAGCTAGTGGCACTGGCCCTCTTGTAACCTATGCCCACTGCTAACCCTACCCCCCCCCCCCCCCCCCTTGCGACGATGATCTGGGTGCCTTTACTGCACACAAAGGCTTAATGACAAACGATGTTTTTTTAAATAAAAAAATCTCAATTTTTTACATTGATTAATTATGATTTAAATCTTGTCAGCTCTAGTAGGTAGACGTTCTGATATTGATGGGGGGGGGGGGGGGGGGGGCTCCCCCACTCCCCAATATTTGAGCAACAGAAAAAGACAACCTCTGTGACAGATTCGGAAAGCGGGGAAACGGAGGGACGGGCAAACACGAAGGAGTTGACATGGCCTATCTTTTACGCATTTATTATCTCTCCAACATATGGAGTGTGCAGGAGTGAAAAAAAAATCCGATTTTTTTTTAAATTATGATTTTTTTTTTTTTATTTATTTCAATCCCTCCTCCCCCCCCCCAAAAAAAAAAGAAATATATATATATATATGTGATGTGTTTAACATTTTCGCGATGTCTATATGTCACTCTCCCGGCGTTTAAATAAGTCGGTAGATGGCTGGGCTGCGAAAAATCCGATTTTTTTTTCAACCATGATTTTTTTATTTATTTAAATCGGATGTATATATATATATATATGTATATATACATAAGCACCACCTTTTAACAGTTTATTGAAGACTCATTACACTCTCTTGTGAGGCATTTCTAAACACATTTACAGTTCACAAAATAGGTGAAAACTGTCCTCAACTTTCAAATGTTCAGGTAACTGTCTACAACTTCAATTCTTAATTTGTTAAGCGATCGGTAGCAAAACGCCAGTTTTCCAGCCATTTCCACTCCGAGGCTTTCCACTCAGCCTTTTCCGCTCGACGCTAACACTAATCCTTTGTTTTCAAGCACACGCGGTTGAGACGGAAGGCCGGAGTACGTTGCAGATATCGATGCTACCGGGAGTTTCTGAAGATTAGTTGCACGATTACATACCCACTCCAGAGTACATGCTCAAACGGTCTTAATACTATAAGGTGCAAGGCCTTCTTTTCAAACACTACCGGCTTGACCTGCTTGAAGCGTGCTTTCCGTCGCTACCCCCCCCCCCCCTCGGAGGTTCATGTGTGCTAATAAGTATACAGTATGAAATGCCTTGTTCAAAGAAAGGGCGTCTTCGAGTGCCTTCACTGCACACAGGACACACAATTAAAAAAGAAATACAGTTCGTGGAAAAAAATTTAAGAAAATCATGATTTTTTTATGCTGATTCAAATCATGATTTAAATCAACTGATTTAAATCATACCACCCTTGGTGGTGTGGTAAAACTGTGGAAATCCAGAAAAAAACAATATTTAGATTAACAGTAACAATATTATAGAGTAACAGCAGAATAAAGCATGTAGAGCAGCAAAAAATTATTTTTCCTTTACATGACTCACTCATTCAACGTGGAAGAGTTCGCTTGGAACTGACAGAAATGTCGCAAAGACTCAATAAAAACAACAACAACAACAACACTATATAAGGCTGTTCCACGAATACAATTAACGGATTATCAGCTGTCCGAATATTCGAATACACACCAAAGTTAGTCCATGAAACCCCACTGGCAATACACGACTGGCCGACAGACAAAAAAACTTACCAACACTGACAAAGAAAAAAAAAACAGAAAAAAATAAGAATACCTTCTATTATGCCTTAAAACATAACATAGTACGTGTTTTAAGAACATGTGTTGCAGCACGTGTTACAGACTCGCCAGGAGCATGTGCACTCGGAAACACGTGGACACAAACACGAAAGTATTTTAGTAAAAAAAACTGTAATTACGAGTGCTAAGAATGTAATTAGTTCTGGAAGAGCCCATGTGAATAATAAAGCCACATTGACATTTCATGAAAGATAATTTCATGAAAGATAATCTATAATTTCCCGAACTTATTTTGACAGTAGTTTGGATTACCAACACGATGACTTCGAAAGTGACACATTGGTTTAGCCAACATTGGCACGAAATGGACAACAACGATAACCTTAACAGGCCAACATCTTAAAATCTCATGTTGTTATTTGAAATTTAAGATTTTAACCAAACCCCTATAAAAGTCTCCCATTTTCGGCTTCTTACATCATTGCATAGCTGTTAAATCATAAAATGAAAGAAAACAATTGAAAAAAATATTCGAAGTCTGAATTATTTACAAGGTTTAAGACTTCTTAAGAAATTTCCAAGTTCTTAAGAGCATTCTTGCGTGTACGGTTCAATGACACATGGCAAAGAGGTCGAAATTAGACAGGCCAGTCATATCTATACATCCACTGTATGGGTTTTCAAGTTTCTGTAGTCGATTGAGCAATATATGGCTCCCGTTCTAGATAAGTCATCTCTCTCTCACGTCTACCTTGGTTGTCCAACTTGCTGTGTGCGATAATAAGCTTCACACGAAACAGACGAAACGAAAGTCTCTACTATACGATCCAAAACCCACATGTTCCCAGGAACATTATCATCCTTGACAATAACCACGTCGCCAATTTGAAAATTTTTATTTGGCTTCTGCCTCTTTTGCCTAGATTGCAATACATGTTTTCAACGGGACCAGAATTGATCTACTAGATACTGGACACGGGGCCATCTTTTGACCAAGTACACATCGTTACGATTAAATTCGTTGATTTTTATCGTAGATTTCATGGTAAGTAAGTGATTGGGTTTCAGGGTGTCAGGAAAGTCTACATCGTTCATATACTCTAGGGTCAATAGACGACAGTTTAATATGCAGCAATTTCACAGAAATAAGTACGAAGTGATTCGTCGTCTAGCTGCGTACCTTGTTGGGCAAGTATGACATGCACTGCCTATTAGTCTTTCCCAAACCCCACCCATGTGACTTGCGTTGGGAGGATTCATTCTGATTTCAAAATCAGACGTTTTGCAATAGAAAATCCTTGATCACCTCATCATCGATGCTATGTAAGGCTTGTTGCAATTCGTTTCGAGCTTCAGCGAAGTTACTACTTCGATCTGAGCGCAGCAGTGCAGTTGAACCTCTAATAGCAATGAATCGACAAAGCGCATTGATGAATGAACTTGTAGTGGGAGTGGATGAAACCTCTAAATGAACAGCCCTGTGCGAAAGACATGTGAAAAGTACGCCCCAGCGTTTTATTTCTTTACAATACTCTTTAATCAGAAAGGAACCAAAATATAGTCCACTGCAACAAATGTAAAAAGGAGGTTTTGGCTGTAAGCGACCACTAGGCAGATGTGCCATCTTTGGGAACTGTGTTCTTGCACGGCTTTTCCTTCATACTACACAATTGTAAATAAACCCTGACACACAAGAACTATCTCTTATGATCCAGTAACCAGAAGCTCGCACACCGTTCAATGTCATACCTGCTCCTTGATGCTTAACAGCAACATGACTTTAACCAACAACTAAACCAGTGAAATGGTCAGGTTTTGGAAGTAGAATGGGACGTTTCAATTTAACACTTATATCCGCCCTCCTAACCCTTCCACCAACTCGCGACAGGCCATGTTCATCTGCAAATGGATCCAGCTTTGCCATTGGATATTTACTTACAAGGCGTTATGGATCGGACTGGAGAGCCTAAATTTCTTGACTGAAGGCTTGACGCTGAACCAATGAAGCAACCACCATCTCCGCTTCCTTCGAATCTTACACCTTAACTGGGACATACTCACTCCCTTTAACCGATTTTTCATTGCCTGGACTCTGGATATAAGAGCCTCACCAAACTTCAAACACAATGCAATAGCTTTCTTAAGGCGATACAGGGTGGAATTATGTTCAAAACGCTCCGGCTCAAACTCCACCACAGTTCTAGCAGTCAAGGATCTAGACGTCCTTACCTCAGGAGCAGCCTCGATCAATTCGCTTTCAACTGAACCAAAACCTGAGAAAACTGAATTCCACAGAAAGTTCGGGCCATCAAAAAATTTGAACTTTGTAAACCCCTTTACAGAACAAGCTCTTGAAGCTAAATCTGCACTATTCTTGGAACCAGGTATGGAGCGCCACTGACTCACATCCGAGTTTACTTGAATGAAACTTATCCTATTGGCAACAAACAAGTTTCCAGACTCATTCGCCAAATAACTCAGTACCACTTTACCATCCGTCCAAACGAATTGCTTAACATTTGCAAGTGAAAACTTCTTGCACAGAACCAAGGCCAACTTCTATTTCACAACACACGCAGTAAGTTCTAAACTAGGTGCTGTAACAGGTTTGATTGGAGTAACACGTGCTTTGGTTAAGACTAAAGACACATGAGGAACGCCATTTTCATCCAACAGACGAACTACGAACAATGACCGTAACCACGCAGGCTTTTGTCACAGAAATGATGGAATTCAATCTCCTTGACTTTGAAACCCTTTGGCGTTATACAACGTTTAACTTCAAGTTCACTGATATCGATTACATCGGACTGCCATTCCTACCGTTTCAAATGTGATTCCTCTGCAATGGAATCATTCCAATCCGATCCACTAACACAAATTTTCTGAAGTACCTTTGCCAACGAGAGTGAGTGGAGCTAGATAACTGGAATGGAAATAATAGTAGACGACAGTCCCCGTCTAGTAAACGATGATCCTTCAAAACCACATGAAACTTGAATGACACACACACACACACACATATATATATATATATATATATATATATATATATGTATATATATATATATATATATATATATATATATTAGTTTGGAAGAAAAAATACTAAAAAAAATCTCAACTGACGCCAGGGAAACAGTTTTACTGTACTGAAGTGTTGGTTAAGGATAGCAGACTTTGCTGCCTGCCTGGACATTTATTTGACGACTACCAAACTGGCGGAAATATTGCCATAAACCAAATTTACTTGAAAACGTATCTACGCTCTTTGTGGAAACGTCATAAAATTCTGAATGGATGTGAGAGGGGGTGTGTATGGGATATAAGTGAAAAGTATTTTTATTACAGTCTAACCTGACGCCACAGGAATGTAAAATGTAGTTTGCAGTTTTTTTTTTTTTTTTTTTTTTTTTGGTGAATCGCCAAAAATGACCTATAAATATTCTATAAAATCCAATTTTCCCAGTTATCCAATATTGAAAAGTCTTAAAATCTCGATTGAAACGTGAGCGAAAATATTGACCGAAAACCGAGTTTCTTAAAAGCGTAAAGACGTTCTGTTAGGATTTAGTGAAAACATCATAAAGTGTTGGTTGAATGTAGGCGGAACAAGTGTCAACACCTGGCTGTTATTAACCCCCATCAAAAATTTGGCTGTGGGCTATTGCTATTGATCATTGTCTGTAAATAATTGTGCCGATTCACCGAAAATTGTCGAATTCGTAGCACTTTGTAAATACGGCATATTGATTCAGATACTAAGAAGTTTGTCCACGGCATTTTTGTGTGAAGTCTTTATATTACAGGTCTGAAACGTCATACAGTTGGAAAATAGATATTGGCGATCTGCAATGTCTAGGTTTTATTCTGATAGCTCAAAAATTGTCGAAATGACATCGGCCGAAAATTTTCCAAATCCGTACACTTTGCAAGCACTATGTATGCATTCGCTATAGCTCATAACGATACTGATGCTGTGTATGCTTTCGGTAAGTGACAGCAGTCATACCTACCACAACGCTGGCCATATGTCCAGGCAGTCAGCTTTTATGATACAAAGTATCGCTCTGGCTGGGGGGCTGTGATGCCTATGTTTATTGTTTTATTTATTTATTTGGCAGTTTTCCAAAAATAATGGAAATATTGGCTAAAAGCCACTTTCTTATAAAGATCTTAAGTGGCTTAACTTAATTACTGTTTACATTGTTATTACTTTGTTTAGCGAGTCACCCAAAATTGGCAGACATAGTGGTGATAAACCACTTTTGTATTGAATTTTCACTGGTTTTTGACAGACGCCAGGTACATAGCCTCACTTGAAAATTTGTTACTCTTATGTGTGATATATCTTGTCATCAGCATTCGTGACCTGGGGCATTATTCGTGGACAATCTTGTTATTGCGAGAAATCCAAAATACCGCCTTAATGCTGGAAGATTGCGGTTCTTGAGTCTTAAAAGTTTACATTGTTAAGATAAATTTCTGTTCATTCTTGTACTTGGCTACATTTTTAAAGACAGCTGTGTCGACAGATAATCATTTGCTAAAGGACCTTTTAATCGTTTAACTGTGTAGCTCTGTAGAAAATTGTTTGCAAAGTCTCTCTCAGGTAATTGGAAGTCCTGCGATCGTATTCAATAACTTAGCTCAAACTCATACTGAGACTGAATCTAAAACTTGAGTTTGAGTTTAAGCTCACTTCAGCATGTGCTCAAAATATGAGTTTAAGCTTTTCAGCGTCGAAACTCCGCTCAACACTGGATCCTTTCAGTAGGTAGTGGGAGAAATGTTTGCTGGTGTAATTTAAAATGAGTGAAGTATTTTAGACACGTTATGCTGAGAAAAAGTTCACCATCTTTTTATTTGACTTTAATTACTTTAAAGCCACCTTCTAGTCCAGACTCATTTTGAAGTTAAGTTTGCGAATGGATCGCAATCTTCCTAGATGTCACCTGAATCTTCTGTCCTTGATGGCTGGGTATTGTGATGTTCCAAGCGTTTTCTCTTTCTGGTTAGTTTTCCATTTTTGTTTAGTTTTGGACTTTTGCTTTTTTGTTTTGGTTTGACTTGTGTTAGCATCATATCCTCTGTTTTTTTAGTTATTACTTCGCAAATGCTTTCACTATTTTCACTATTTTCATTTTGTTCAGCTGGCTTAGATCCTCTTGTATTTTGAGAGGGCCCCTGCGAGTGGTCAATATCCGCCATACTGCCTTTAAATATCGATAGTGTTCTTATTTTCCACGCTTTTTTCACTTCTTTTTAACCATTTTTAATATTTGCTTTTCCACATTGTGATTCCTGTTATATTTATGTATCACCTGACAAAAATCCGTCACCCACGATCTCCAAATTCCACTTATTTTCTTGAAAATACCTGCTCCTGTTACAAAACGCGTCTACATTGTTTAACCTTGACCTTAATTTTGAAGTTAAGTTTTACTTATTGAATGACTGTAGCTCATACTTAACTCAAATTTAGAGTTTGAGTGTAAGTTTGAGATACGTTATTGAATACGAGCGCTGATCATTTGGCCGTAGAATACTTATGCAGATACTGAGTCTGCCTTGCAGATTGCTGTTTATTTGAAACCCTGTTGGAAAGTGACATCTTTGCAACAGGATAAGCTTTAACTAGATCAAACAATCTAGAGATAAGGAAGTGAAATGCTGACCATATATGAGGACATCTGGCGAAGGGCATTTGTCAACTTGAAGGGAAAAAATATTAAGATTGATTGTTATTTATTTCTTGTTGTTTTGTGTTATTTATTTCTTATTCTTTCCCCTTCTCAAAACCAATATTAGCTAGAGTTTTCAATTCTTGGACAGTGAAGATGTATATACTGAACGTTGACTAGAACTTCTGTAATTCTAGTGCTAGGGCTCTGGATATTTTGGTTAAACATTTACGATATGTAGCACTGGTAAAAATGTCAGAACTTTGAATTTTTAAAATATTTCAATTGGCGTCATTCTGAAAGCGGATGAAATCCCTTACTTCAAATATGTAGTACTTTTGTTTAAAACGTTTAAAAACCTCATGCAAATCCTCATGCAAGTCAGTTAGTCGTTTGTGAATAGGCGGCTGTTTAATTAGAGATCTGATCACACCATTTTATAATAACTTATAACGGTAATGGTCTAGTTTAGGGGGTCCACATTATTTGCTGCCAAAATCATATTTATGTACAATACAATTTGGTTTCAATAATTTTATAACAATTTACGACTAACGGGAGACATGTATTGTTTGTACGTTCTGTGTATGTGTGGATGTGTGTGTGCCAGTCTGTTGTGAACAATATTTTGTGTGCAAGATATTTCGAGTTTGAAAAGTCGGATCGACTTCAAACTTGATCTGTTTATTCCTTGGTTAGGTCGGATAGTTCATTCAACGTTTGAGGCATCTTGCATTATTAGGGCAGGCCTATGATGTTATTACGTAAACATCTTGTGTGCAAAATTTCTCAGCGCTAAACATCGAGAAAGCTGGTGGAATTGTTGGTTGGTAGGTCCGAAAAAGTCAAATTTTGTCGCGAGTAGAACGAACTGGTGTGCCATATGAAGTTATTACGTAAATATTTAAACATTTTCAACAAGATTCTCTGTAAAATATCTCGTTAACGGAAAGTTAGATTGACTTCAAACTTTGTATGGGTATTTTTTTGGGTCAATGGGACGGCTCTGTTAATTTTTGTCGCGTGTGGCGAAATTAAGAAATGCGTATGACGTTATTACGCATAAATCTAACAAAAGTCGTATCGACTTCAAGTTTTACATTGGTTTTCCTTTGGTCAGTCGGACGGTTCCTTCGATTTTTGACGGATGTAGCGAAATCAAGAAAAGCGTATAGACGACATTACGTTGGAATCGAGTTCTCAGCCACTGAACATCTGAGAAAGTTGAAATGTGGTGATATTGTCACTTGATAGATTCGAAAGATTCTGTCAAGTTTCGTCGCGAGTAGAGCCAACGGCACTTGACGTCATCACGTAAAATATGCATAACATTAATACGATGTGCGCAAAATATCTTCTTAAGGGAAAATCGTTTCGACTTCAAATTTTATATGGGTATTCTTTGGGTCAGTCGACGGTTGTATCAACTTTTGACGTGTTTGGTGAAATTCAGAAAAGGGTCATTACGTAAAAGTTTATCTGTCCACAGGCAAAATATCTCGAGAGCGGAAAGCTATACCGACTTCAAACTTGGTTTAGCTATTCCTAGGAAAATTCAAAAAGTTGTATGAAGTCACTGTGCAAAAAATATTACGGAATGTATTTTGCAGTCGCCGAATCTAACAGCACCACCCCATCCATCTCACCTTCACCGTTTTGTCGGCTGTTTTGTAACTTAAACTTAGTTGTTAACTACGCTCGGGATTTCAGCGGTTTCTCGAGTGTTCCTGCATTCTTAAGAATATCTGGAAACAGGAGCAACATAAGTATCGATCGATGGATATTTCTCAAAATGCCCGTGAGTGACCTTTTGTGGGTTACTCATCTACAGCTCTTACGTAACATGCCACCCAGTCAGGAATCAGAGTCAGTTGTGGTGCATTCTGAGGTCTCGATCTGCTATAACAGGCTGGAATATTTATGCCAACACGACTGACCATGGAGTGTTATCGTCGTGTTTACAGGCCTCAGCAGGTCTAGGTATTGTTTGTTTGTTTGTTTGTTTTTTTTTGTTTTTGTTTTTTTTGCGCAAACTTGTTTTCATTTGGTTGCTTCATATATGATAGTGATTTTGTAACGATTAGCATTGTTTGCAGTATTTGGAAGTATTTTTCACCTTTAAGGTGGGTCATCTGATATCCAAAAGTTAGGGGCTTCAACTCTTGAGTTGAATAATATATATACACTGAAACAGTGACATTATAAAACACTTTCGAATTCTGTGATGCTCAATCTGTCGGTACAGTTGTCTTTTCCTGAATATCCCACCAAAAAACATCTGACTTTTTGTATTTGCTTCAAAATTCTTATACTAAATAATACGCCGGTAGTGTTATGTGTAGTCAGGCTCTCGAAATAGGTGCAATATGTACGAGGGGGAGGAGAACGAATGGTTACAGTAGATCCAAATTGGTGAAATGAGAAAGAACATCTTCCGTGGTTCAAAACAAATTTATTTTGTCAAATATCACAAAATGGTGTATATTTAAGTCGACAGGGTTGCAAAACTTGCTGCTGGCTTATTTAGTGGAGTTAGAATTTAGTATTTTGTTGTCACCAATTACGATCTACTCTAGCCAATTCTATGTCCTCTCCCTTAGATATATAAATGTTGTCGCTAATCGTCACAAGATCTTGGTTTATCTGTGGGCTGTCCTCATTACGCCCATCCTTCTGTTTGCTTTGTTGAGGACATCATTTATATGTTCCTCGAACCGGTGTGGAGAGAAAACGACCACTTCCCCGGGGAAACCCCCTATGTTGGCAGATGCGGAGAATGTAGCCTCCCCCCCCCCCCCCGCCCCCCCAACCATCACCATTTTTTCGATACCTGGAGAAAATCCACCACAGACGTAACTTCTTTTAGCGAATAGTTGGTCTACACATTAAATGCGTGAAATATTAAAATGTTGGTTAGTAGACAACTTCTGTGAAAACTTACTTCGGGCACATTCAGCAAATTACTGGGGGGGGGGGGGGAGGGAGGGGGATATTTTATCTGGAACGATTATTTCCGGGGAAAAGGGTTTTTTGGGATAGGCTTGAGCTAGAGAGATTCATCCACACGAAATTCACTGACACTGGTCTGTCGATGTCTGCTTCAGAGATACAAAGCTGACCTGTCCTCTGAGTGTGAAACTCAAAATCACAGTCCACTTGATATATTATACCTGTTATTGAATTCGTCTAGCGCGCGTTAAAATGAAGTGGATTTTGCTTCAACTGTTTCCGAGATACACAAACCACGTGACCTGTGAACTAGGAAGCTTATGTAGGTATGGGAAAATTGGTAACGGAAGTAACTGAAAACGGAAATTTTCGTAAACCCAAAATGTGGTAAAGTGTTAAAAGGGAAAAATGGTAAAATTTTAACAATCATCAGCGTATTTGATCTTTATTTAACGTATAAAGTGTTATCACTTAAATAAACGTTTTACGGATGTGTAAATAATAGACAGCAATAGATGTTAAAAGTAGATATTAAACATGTGCAATTTTTTGACAAAAATCTGGGTTGGAGGGTGGCGGGGGGATGGTAATTTCTCCGGGGGCAATATTTTTCTGGGGAAGGGAAGGAGGTTTTCTGGGATTGGCTGGAGCTAGAGCGATTTACCTACACGAAATTCACCCACAGTGGTCTACCCATGTCTCCTTCCGAGATGCAAAGATCGCCTGTCCTTGGACTGTGGAAACTTAAATCACAACCTGTGCGATAAATAGTAAACCTGACAGGGTTCGCGCTGGGTTCTCAGGAAAGTGAGTCAAAAAGGAAAGTGTGACTCAGTTGGGTCCGGAAAACTGAGGCACAACATCCTGCAACGACACCTCTACCCCCCCCCCCCTCCCCGCCGATCCCCACTCATCCCATACCCCCTCCCTCAATCCCACCCATTGCATACCCCCTCCCCCGATCCCACCCATCCCATACCCCCTCTCCCCCCCGATCCCCACCCATCCCATACCCCCTCCCCCGATCCCACCCATCCCATACCCCCTCTCCCCCCGATCCCCACCCATCCCATAACCCCTCCCCCCGATCCTACCCATCCCATACCCCCTCTCCCCAACGGCGCTCTTTCTTATAAGAACACACCTTAAACTGGATTATTTATTTAACGTTGAAACATTTGAACGCTTTAAAACAAAAGTAATTGTTATGCCTACTCTGAACACAATTGAAGGGGTCCATGCATAAACCTGATAACCGGAGAAAAAACGCTTTTAAAGTTTGAAATTTTAGTGACAAACATAGGTTTTTCCGACAGCATTTTCCTAAAAAATGCCCACTTCTAATCGGTTTTGAAATGTAAGACTTACATATGCGATAGAACAGAGGCCAGGAAATACCGTGGTGGTAAGAGTGCATTTTCCTGATAAGAGTAGTTATCAAGTTTATGCATGGACCCCTTCAATTATGCAATGGCTGTGCTATAATTTGATGGAAAAAAATCCGAAATGAAATACTGCGCTACAGAAAAAATGGGATTCCAATTATAAATAATACTGGAATGATAAAACAGATTACGATTTCATTGACAAATAATTCGTTTTAAACGGGTCCATAGCTAATCTAGCTAATCTAACGAAAAAGTGGTGTGTATAATTTTGACATTGAGCTGACTTTTTCACTGCAAAAAATATTATAATTAATTTAATTATTACAATTGTTTTCTTGTCAAGGTGTGACTCGATGGGTTTTAAAAATGTGAGTCACAGTGACTGTGAGTTCCGAAAAAGTGAGTCATTTCGTAAAAAATGCCCAAAAATTGGACAAAAACCCCGCCAACGCGAACCCTGTTAACCTGTTTTAAATTCCTAGCGCGGAGTGTGAAAAATGAGTTAGATTTTGCTTTAACACTTTTACTGTTTTTTCCGTTTACCATTTTCCCGTTACCATTACTTCAGATACTATTTTTTTCCGTACCCGAGTTTGTGTAGGGGGTTTACGAAATGAGGTTAATATCGCCCTGTCCTTCATAGTTTCCGGAATATACAGGTCATATGAATGCAACCATGAAACTCAAAAGTCACGATAAATAGCACGGGGTGACGCTTTATGCAAGTCTGTGTAGGATTGGAATCCGAAAATGAGGTAAAATACGTTTTTTTTTACCCGGTAATGGGTAAATATAACATATTCGAGTTAAATTTCAGTTCCACGGGTAAGAATAATACAGTCGAATCTGATTAAATGTACACCTCATTCCCAAAAGAATTATGGAATTATCCAATTTATGCGATTTTTCCGATAGAAATGTATGCTGAATGTGAAAGAACAGCCAGGAATTAAAATAGCAGGCTATACAATGGGCAATGCGCGTGTGATTAATCGCCCGTGCAATTAACCAATGCCGCCTGTGTACCAAGACAGGAATTTGGCATAAAATAAGCATCAAAATCCGAATTGTACGTAAAGACTGAGCATTAGCGGTGCCCCGGATGTGCCGCAGCTTGTAAAACAAACAAATAAAAAAACCCCTTAAGCTACAACTATCTATCTAAAGACAGAAGTGCAAGTAAACAAATAACTGCAAAGTGTAAAAAAAAATAAAATTAATAAATAAGGAGAACCTACTCCACCAAATCGAAGTATTAAACACATGGCCCAAAATTTCAAATCTTTAAGCGGTTTTTGTTTGTTTACTTTCCTTTAATAGACTAGTCGATTTTGAAAGAACCATTTTTCTCAGAGTTCGCAACCTTGCTGGAGAAAGAACATGGCTTTACTATTAACTTTATGAAACAGCAACCCCTACGTACTCCGCCTGCAACCCTTGCATATCGGGATTAATTTTTTGTTAACACCTTGTAACATTTTTATGCCCTGAAAATTCCACTTTATTCAAGTTCATCCACAGCTCGTTGTTTTGGAACAAACACAGGTATTTCGTGCTTCGCATAACTGACGCATGCGCAAACTGACGCATGCGCATAACTGATGCATGCACGTAACTGACGCATGCACATAACTGACACATGCACATAACTGACGCATGCGCGTAACTGATGCATGCACATAACTGACGCATGCACATAACTGACACATGCACATAACTGACGCATGCACATAACTGACGCATGCGCGTAACTGATGCATGCACATAACTGACGCATGCGCATAACTGACCCATGCACATAACTGAAGCATGCACATCACTGACGCATGCGCATAACTGATGCATGCACATTAATGACGTATGCACATAACTGATGCATGCACGTAACTGATGCATGCACATAACTGACGCATGCGCAGACTGATGCATGCACGTAACTGACGCATGCACATAACTGACGCATGTGCGTAACTGACGCATGCACATAACTGATGCATACGCAAACTGACGCATGCACATAACTGATGCATGCGCATAACTGATGCATGCACATAACTGACGCATGCACATAACTGACGCATGCACGTAACTGATGCATGCACATTAATGACGTATGCACATAACTGATGCATGCACGTAACTGATGCATGCACATAACTGACGCATGCACATAACTGACGCATGCACGTAACTGATGCATGCACATTAATGACGTATGCACATAACTGATGCATGCACGTAACTGATGCATGCACATACACATCGTGAATGCGTCGGTGTAGCGGATGACCTGTGCGGTTTTATGGGCAAAGCGACAATGGCTGTAGCATTGTTTAATGCAGTGTTTGTTGCAAAATCAGCAAAATCCTATTTTGACCATGAAAATGAAAATAAATTCGAAAAGAAAAAAGGTGCAAAGCTTCATATTATGTACTACACGTGTGCAAAATTTGGTCGTTCCAGGTAAGGTATGTTCAGAGGAGAAGCAGGGATAAAGTGACGGACTACTATCAGCAAAATAAATAATTAAATAAATAAAAAATAATGCGAAATTTCAGCACACTGTGCCAAGTCTTTGGCAAATGGTTGGGACGGACTGGATCCTCGTGCAGTCTCATTTATAGTAAGAGATGCAAGTTTTTAGCTGTGATTTATTTCCCTTCAAAAATATTTGATTGTGTCTTCCTGTGTGACAACTTGTGTCGTTAAAAGTCGAGTGGGTTATCCGTTAAGTTTCTTAAAATACGTTGTACGTGTGATCAGAAAGTGGTCCTATCAGTAAAAGCGACTAATTGCTGCACTCAACCTTTGTGCGAGTGGATGTGCGTGGGTTCCAGGGCTGCAAGTTAACTTCATACTTGGCATCCTGCCAGGCTACTGCCGTCTATTAACTCCATTTGATTGGCCAAGTAACTGTGAAAAAAGATATCACTAAAGATGCTTCACGTACAAAGTTGTGCGACTTATTTGGAAGTGAAATTCTTTAGTTTTGACATAATTTAAGTGATGCTGTTAGACTCAGTTAATTGTTGCCAAGCCTTGTAGAATTCACGTTTGACTTAAGGGATGGAACATGAGATTCTTTAGATTTAAAAAGAAATGAGAAAAGCTTTTCTTTTTAGTTACATCTAGCGATTTTTCCACGATTAGCAATTTTATCATAACGCTGTGACATGGGTCCTGGCCTATCGCTCATATTAGTACCCCTCCCCCTCAAAAAAATACTGTTTGGGGGGTGGGGGGTGGTATCAAAAACAACACGCTCTGGCCACATTATCCCCCCCAACAGTACGCAGAGTGCGCCGTTAGCG
Source organism: Protula sp. h YS-2021 (assembly GCA_949752745.1). Classification (NCBI taxonomy): domain Eukaryota; kingdom Metazoa; phylum Annelida; class Polychaeta; order Sabellida; family Serpulidae; genus Protula; species Protula sp. h YS-2021. The sequence continues at coordinate 53,147,953 of OX457029.1, read as the reverse complement.
TTGTTATACCAGGCCTCGATTGCAATTTTCTTTAGTTTATTAATTGTGAGCCGAAAAAAAGACGGGCTGGTTCAGTGCACGAACAATGTGTGTCAACCACAAGGACGGCGTGTGTTAGATATTGTTTCTCCGCACTCCTCCCAGCGCTTTATCCCGGTCGTTTCAATACTCTGTGCGTGCGGATTTCCCTGGCATGACCCCCGGGCTTTTACCGTTTTTGGTGATCTGCAAAAAAAAAAAAAAAAAGCGGATCTTTTTGAAGGTTTTCTTCCAATGTGCCACTTGTGCCATAATTTGCGTCATGACTTGCTATGCGAATGTATCAGGGCTTATAAAAAGACGTTGAAAAGTTTGCACGAATCGCTGTTAACTTGAATGTAAGTTTTTTTCCTAAGTAGTTATCAGTGGTTCTGTGGCAAAGATCGATCTATTTGCGGCTGAGGTCTCGAAAAGGGGGGGTGGGGGGTGGGGGGGGGGGGTGGAGTACTTGTGCTTGATCGAGAAATTGAACAGGGCCAGCAGCTTTACCATGCAACAAGGAATTGCGCTTTTACTAGTTATCAAAAGGGCGTAACAAGGCAGTGTTGTAAATCGAGCAGGGGCTACACAAATCAATGAAGTTGCTGCACTAACCATTCATACCATTTCCTTCCTCTTATTTCAACCCTTCGTAGTGTGTTAGAATATTCTGCAAGAAAACAGGTCCAGAATTGGGTACTGTATTTTATATGCCAACTACATTTAGATGGTTAGCTTTTTCAAAAGAGTTGGAGCGAAATGCCAAAAAAAAGTTGCACTTTACTACCAATACTGATAAGGAGGGGGTGGGGGCGATGGATGATTTATTTAATGATTGGGAAAATTTACTTTTTGCAAGTGTCATTTCGTAGGAAAAAAATACACACTTCAATCCCAGTACTGATAAGGGGTGGATGATTAATTTCCTTTTTGGTTGATCTGTTTGCTATTACAACTGTGTGTCCGTCTGAACCATTTCAGCTCTAATTGTCTTGATTTTTGTCACGTTGAAAAGATCCGTGTTGTAGGAATCGTGCAATGTGTTCTCAAAAGTGTTTTAATGTGGAAACATGTTGTTTCACGGAGCTTTAGTATTGTATTCTGATTGTCAATCCTGTGAGGTCATGTGCATAAGAAATACCCGGATTTGCAGATCCCATCCAAGTCTCATCAGGATCACATGTGTCTTGATACAAGGACGGGATCAGGGTTCGCGTTGGCGGGGTTTTTGTCCACTTTTTGGGCATTTTTACGAAATGACTCACTTTTTCGGAACCCACCGCGTCACTGTGACTCATATTTTTAAAACCCATCGAGTCACACCTTGACAAGAAAACAAATTGTAATAATTTAATGAATTATAATATTGTTTGCAGTGAAAAAGTCAGCTCGATGTCAAAATTATACACACCACTTTTTCGTTAGATTAGTTAGATTAGCTATGGACCCGTTTAAAGCGAATTATTTGTCATTGAAATAAATAAATAATCAAGTTTAAGGTGTGTTCTTATAAGAAAGAGCGCCGTTGGGGGAGGGGTATGCGATAGGTGGGGATCGGGGGGGGGGGAGGAGAGGGGGTATGTGATGGGTGGGGATCGGGAGGAGGGTAGAGGTGTCGTTGCAGGATGTTGTGACTCAGTTTTCTGGTCCCAACTGAGTCACACTTTCCTTTTTGACTCACTTTCCTGAGAACCCAGTGCGAACCCTGCGGGATTGAGGAAAAGGAGTTCGGAAATAGCCGGGATTCCACCTTATCCCTAATAAAGTAATTTCCCTGTGGAATCCCGATTGCTTGTCTTCTCTCTGAGGCCTCTTTCAGCTACATTTTTGCATTTGTTTACATGGTGAAATTATATTATAATTAGCAGATGTCGACTTACTATGCGAAAAGTGAAGTATTTTTGGCCAGTAAGAACTTAACAATATGGTTAATGAACGCCACTGTATAAATTAAATAGCAACAATTCAGTTCGTGTTGTGAACACTGTTCACTGAAAAACAGTTGTATGCAGTTTGTGTGGTTTCGCTCGTACTACGAAAGTTCGACGTCATGGCGCTCTAATTTACAAGGACTCATCAACTGAACAGTATTGCAGCGAACTGTTAAATTCTTCGTGCATACTTCTGGTTAAGTAGAGCATGGGGGTAAATGTTAGCACCTACGTTTTTATACATTGCTATTGTTAAGCATAATGCCGCAACTCGAACATTTTTCCCCCAAGAGGCCAATGCCTTTACATTTCGCCAGCTCTATTTCATCCCCAACAGATGGAGTGAAACAGATCTATGGAGCCAGTGAACTGTAGTTTTCTGTTTTTGTTTTGAAGGTCAGTACCATATGGCGTTCGTGCGGCGCGTTAACGATGAAGGAACGGGGGACCCGTTCTACGACATCGTGGGCGTGGTCACGCTGGAGGACGTCATTGAGGAGATCATCCAATCCGAGATCATGGACGAGACCGATACCGTCAGTAAGTAACCCCCCGCCCCGCCCCCATCCCTTCGCCACACGCGCACCCTAGATGACGTCATTGAGGAGATCATCCAATCCGAGATCATGGACGAGACCGATACCGTCAGTAAGTAACACCCACCCCCGCCCCGCCCCCATTCCTTCGCCACACGTACACCCTAGATGACGTCATTGAGGAGATCATCCAATCCGAGATCATGGTCGAGACCGATACCGTCAGTAAGTAACCCCCCGCCCCGTCCCCCTCCCTTCGCCACACTCGCGCACCCTAGATGACGTCATTGAGGAGATCATCCAATGCGAGATCATGGACGAGACCGATACCGTCAGTAAGTAACCCCCCGCCCCGCCCCCATCAATTCGCCACACGCGCACCCTAGATGACGTCATTGAGGAGATCATCCAATCCGAGATCATGGACGAGACCGATACCGTCAGTAAGTAACACCCACCCCCGCCCCGCCCCCATTCCTTCGCCACACGTACACCCTAGATGACGTCATTGAGGAGATCATCCAATCCGAGATCATGGTCGAGACCGATACCGTCAGTAAGTAACCCCCCGCCCCGTCCGCCTCCCTTCGCCACACTCGCGCACCCTAGATGACGTCATTGAGGAGATCATCCAATCCGAGATCATGGACGAGACCGATACCGTCAGTAAGTAACCCCCCGCCCCGTCCCCCTCCCTTCGCCACACTCGCGCACCCTAGATGACGTCATTGAGGAGATCATCCAATGCGAGATCATGGACGAGACTGATACCGTCAATAAGTAACCCCCCGCCCCGCCCCCATCCCTTCCCCACACGCACACCCTAGATGACGTCATTGAGGAGATCATCCAATCCGAGATCATGGACGAGACCGATACCGTCAGTAAGTAACCCCCCGCCCCGCCCCCATCCCTTCGCCACACGCACACCCTAGATGACGTCATTGAGGAGATCATCCAATCCGAGATCATGGACGAGACCGATACCCCCAGTATGTAACCCCCCGCCCCGCCCCCCTCCCTTCGCCACACGCACACACACATCGAGGCTATAATCCAGTCCGAGAATGTGTACAAGACTGAAATCATAAGTAAGTAACCCCCGCCCCCCTTCCTCCCCCGACCAAACACACACACATCCTGGAGCATGTCATCAAGGAGATCCGCCCCTTTTCTACTCTTGTTGTTTTACATCAATACTATCAGGACGTTTTATTGTGTTTTCCGATGTATCGTTTTTGTAGCATTGTTCGGATTCCGCATTGTGAATTTCATGCCAAGCCAACTGACATAACCAGTTAACTGTTCTAAATTTGCTTTTTAAACTTGAACTATTTTAAGCTTTTACGCGCTGTATGGATTGCCAAGAAACGTCCAATTTCGACAATACTGCACTGAAATATTATGTTTACTGTCAATGTCCATAATTTTACAAGATTGTGTGTATCTTTTTTTAAGCTGATAATCGAAGCAAGGCACGGCGCTCCAATCCGCAGAATAAAGATTTCAGCTTGTTCAAGGGCGAGTCACACAACTACCAAAAGCTCTCGCCTCAGTTGCTGGTTGCCACACAGCAGTACATGTCCACAGGTACAGTATCTCTCTTAAATGGTCGGCGGAGTTGGGGGTGGTGTGAGGGTTGGGGGAGTTGGAGGGGGGCGGGGAAGGAGGGGTTGCTGGGAGAGAGCACATACACATCTCGATCAGATCTTGTTGAAGGTAAGTATTTTTTTTTTGTGTCCATTGTTTTCAGTATTTTTTTTTCTAAGTTGAATTTTGACTCAGTACTTGAGAAAGATTTTATTGCTATTAAAAATATGATCATAGTGAATTTTGGGTCCACGAAGATGTTTTGTTTGGGGTTTTGTTGAATTGCACAGTAATGTGTATACATGTCACAGCGGATCTGTGAAATCAGCGACTTTACAAAACCGCTGACAATTTCAGTTCAAGTTGCGTAGTGTCATGTATTGTTTATTAAGTCAGCACAATTTGCTCATTGCCTTCAAAATGGATGAAATTTCCTGGTTGTCTGTTGAAGGGAGTGCCTTGTTTGTACGCAACCTCTCCAAAGCTTATTTAGTGATACACAAATTTGAACTATGTGCATTATAGACGTTCAAGCTGTGTGAAGTCACATTGATTTCCATATCCACCAAGAAATGAACTTACGTAAAATGGTCTTTAAAATGAATTGCTCACAAAAACAGCAGTAATAAAAACGCTGCGTATTTCCGCAAATCGGTGGTCTTGTTGTATCAGCATGCAGCAATGACGCAATGTTCTGGCCCAGAGGTCTGGTTTACCGGGTGTCAAAAATAATCAGAAAACGATGAAATCAGACATGAAGCTTTAACAAGATTATACTGCCGCTATAACCGCTCCGTGCTGTAGAGTGCATTGGTAACTAATCCTTGGCTTTATTCCAGCGGTGGCGCCATTTAAACCGGAAGTGATATCCCATATGGTACTGCAGAAGTTACTCAACCAAAACGTGGTTTTCACAAAGCGGTTTAACGCAAAGAACCCGGATGAGAACTATCTATACAGAAAGAACAGGCCAGCCGATTACTTCGTCCTTATACTACAGGTTAGCTCCAGGGGTCGCCAGATAGTCGACACAACTCTCCTTGTACAGTACAAACTCGATAAGTCGAAATCCTTGGGACTAGCAAAAAAAATAAACAAAAAATCTTCGACTTATCGAATATGTCGAGTTATCGAATATTCAAAATGGCCGCCAATTACGAAGTACACACTCACATTTGGTAATGTCCTGCTTCAGGATAACAGGAAAAAAAATGTCATACATGTACCTAGTGTTTTGACATTTACTTTCAGCATATTTCTGTTGCTGAAATGTATCTAACTGTTTATTCTTTATCCATGTCGAAAGTGTACTGATCGGAATACCGAATTCGGCCACGATTTTTGACTTGGCTTTTTTGCCACTTTTAACTTCCAAAACTGCTCTGTATTTAACTTCAACTTCATGTAAGACTAGCTTTGTTTTAACGGGTTTTGAACAAGCCATAACTTTTTTAAGAATCGCTTTTAAGAGCATATTTCAATAAGAGTTGCGTAATCAGTAATTCAGCGAGTAATAATATTTCGAATATTTCCAGTTATCAACTTTTTTCGACTTGTGTACTGTATATCGATTAAACAGTGTAGTTTTAGTAGTAATTATAAACAGTAACTGTGATTGTATTAGTCGCAATAGTAATTATATTATAATAACAAGTGCAAGTTATGAAACAGTGTAAGTTTGACGATGTTATTACTGTGGCTGTGTGTCAGTGTTGCTTACTCACCGTGTGTTTTATCCTGTCGGGGTCTGTTGCAGGGTCGCGTGGAAGTGGATGTTGGCAAGGACGGCATGCTTTTTGAAGGAGGGCCGTTTACGTATTTCGGATTGCCGGCTATTATAGGTAAATTTGTAAATTTCAGAGCACTGGAAGACGTGCTACACAGAGTACTGTGTAGGGAAGACGGCCAATTTCCACAATGCTTCTCTCCACACATATAGATACGCGACTAGGAAGACAATCAGCTTAGTATTTAACATTATTCTGAAGCAAATAAGAAACCAAATGTTTTCCTTTTTTACTTTCTGTCTTTTTTTTTTTTTTTTTTTTTTTTTTTTTGAGGGGGGGGGGGGGGGGGGGGGGGGGGGCTCTTTCGAAATACACTACGATGAAAAGAATGTCACAGGAATCATTGTTCTATCCGTTCAGTTTTGTAAACTGCATAAACATTTTTTCTTACCTTAGAAATAGAAAAATGCGAAAAATGAAAACAAAAATAATTTGTCAAATTTACAAATTTCCTTGGGTTATTCAGACTTCCTAGCATGACGTCTATAACCTCTCTGGGTGGGACTGCCGGTTGCTAGTGTTCCTTTTTGCCCATGGTGGACCGCGTGACGTCATATTGCATCAAAACGTGATTGTAAACTAGCGCCTCACCCTCTTCTATGAATTTTGGCGTTGGGAAGTTCAGTAGCACCCATATTGATTGTGGGGATCGGGGGGGGGGGGGGGAGGTAAGTACTGATGCAGAGGCGCTCCGAAGTGAGTGGGTAAGCGAATAGAGTTAGGGGTTTTGATAAGCTTGGCGGTGGAGGCAGATGGTAGGCAGTCCCTTTGTTAACCAGTTGCACAAGTCATCACGGCTGGCTGGTCATGATATAGCATAACAAAGCATTTTCAAAATTGTGGGGTCTTTTTCTGTTATGGTCGTACATACACGCCTCTGCATGACTAGCTGTTGATTTTACCCGGCTGACAGCAAAGTTCTTTTCACTTCCAAGCTATTCCATATGTGGGAGCAGTTGGAATTTTGGAAATTTTTTGAACTTCTTAAGTGGGTCATCTGCTGTCTTCTGTTATGGCAAGGAGCTCACCGTTTTGACACAAGGGTTAGGGTCGCGATCAGAGCCGTACATACGTTAGATAGCGGAGGGGCGGGGATAATAGTAACCAGGAAAATCACCAATGAAAATAAGGAGTTGGTAATGTAGCGACCACCTTCAAGACCCACATCAAAATAGGTACACTAAAACTTGTTTGTAGTTCCCACCTCCTCTACCCGGATGTCATACGTACAGTTCAACCTGCTTTTGGCGACCACCTTTGGAAGAACTGGATAAAAAGACGAACGGTAAAACCTGCCTCCTGCCGTACCCGAAAAAAAAAAGAGTTACAGTAAAACGTCTGTAGTGACCACCTTCCAGACCCGTATTAAAAAGAGTAGAAGCCCAGTTTATAGACTACATTCCACATGGCTAAACTCGTATATAGACGTGTATAGAAATGAATGACAAAGATACCCACAAGCCAGGTTACGTAGCCCCCCCCCCCCCCCCCTTCCTTCAGGAATGGTATAAAGGTGTTCCATAAGCCGACTTCTGGGCACATCATACATATATCAACATTCAGATATATTTATGCAACGTAAAAAGTCTTACAGTTCTGAAATAGTACAGAATTGTCAAAATAAAACTGTGTTTCGATGATTTAATTGCAAAAATTTGTAAAAATCAATCACTTCTAATGGCATTTTTTTCTGTTTTAACTCCCCCTCCCCCCCCCCCCCCCAAAAAAAAAAAAATCCTTTTTAGACCAGCCGACTTTTTGGCGTGATATTTTAACATCAATAGAGGAGCATCCGTCGTCTGTATGTACGTGTGTATGCATGTACGTATGTAAACTATTACTTAAATGCTTCTTCTCCTTCAATTTTTATCGGATTCCTCTCCAATTTTGTACGAATGTTCTCTAGGTAGGCCTGTCTTGAAAAATTACTTTTTTAGCGATCCGCCAAAAATTGGCCAAAGATGGGCATTTAATTTTTTTTTGGTTGCCAATTTTCAAAATGCTTTTTCTCCCCCAATTTTGATCAGATTTTCTTTAAATTTTGTACGAATACTCACTAGGTAGGTCTCTCTTAGAAAATTACTTTTTTGGCGATCCGCCAAAAATTGGCCAAATGGGGGCATTTTCAATTTTTTGGCGTCCAGTTTCAAATTCTTCTTCTCCCACATTTTTTATTGAATTCCTTTCAAATTTTACACGATTGTTCTCTAGGTGGGCCTCTCTTGAAAAATTACTTTTTTTGGCGATCCGCCAAAAATCGGCCGAATGGGGTCTTTTAAAAAAATTTTGCCGTCCAGTTTTCAAATTCTCCTTCTCCCACATTTTTTATTGGATTCCTTTCAAATTTTGCACGATTGTTCTCTAGGTAGACCTCTCTTGAAAAATTATTTTGTCGGCGATCCGGAAGGCATACAAATATCTAGTAGCCAGTTTTTAAAATGCTTCTTCTCACAGTTTTGACCGGATTCCTCTATCAATTTGTACGACTTTTCTAAAACCGGGTTCAACAATATGGCGACCACCTCTTGATTTGATTCAGTAAAATATCGAAATTGTGAGAAATTGGATTCTATCCAGGCTTAGTTGATGATAAGGTGATATGCGATCGACCAAAGATTCTATAAATAGTCTATTGCATATCTAAGCCAAGGCGTATTCCGCCTCGTGGCTCGCTGACTGTTCGTCACGTGTGAGCACAGGTTATGCGCGTATGTTTTTTTGTCAGGTACACGGATTATCAGTGTAATGTGTAGCGGAAAAGTAGCACTTCAGTTAAACAACTTTCTCAGCTGGGAATTATTTTTCAGCTATACCCGACGGTTTTAGGGAGGGGAGGGGGTATTTTATCCCTGAAACCTAATAAAATGTAAATTTCATTCCAGTTATAATAAATGTCTTAGTGTACCGGTGTCAACTAACCTGTGCTAGAACACTTTACGAAATCGCTTACTTTATGGTCGATCTCCCAATAATTCAGGATCAAGGAAATTAATTTGAGGTATACTTTATAATTTTCCATCAGACCCACCCGGAAGAGGTTCTCTTAACGAAGGTTTGTTTGGAGTTCAGAAAACAGGATGTGTGGCACAACTCAGACACACTTTTTTTGTCTTTTTTTTTTTTTTTTTTTGCATCTCACATCGATATAATCTATAGACAGTGGCACGCTGTACATTCTGCTAAAAGTGTTTGTGAAAATTCATTATAGAACGCACAATTCTGTAGGCTGCAGCTCTTTAATAGCAAATCTTGCAGTCAAGTCTTGTTCGAGCACTCTTGAGGCATTGCATGACGTGTTCGTTTGCAGTCGAGAGACCTCATGAGGTACAATGCAGCTGCTCGCAGTCTGCGATGCTGTGAATGAAACGTCAAAACATAACAGAGACTATTAACTCAAGCTTACACACGTTTGAAGCAAATTTGATGAAATTCCAATTACTCATTTGGTGAACAATATTTCCCTGTAAATATTAATGTCTTTTTTGTGTAAATAGTTACGAAAAGTCTGGGGCTAAGTATATTTCTTTTTGTCCGTTGCTCGTGTGTGTCTGTGCGTGTGTATGTATGTGTGTGCCAGTTGTGCGTGGGCGTACGCCTGTGTTTTTAATGTGAGCACATCTAGACATTTTTCACAAGTTTAAAGTTTCGAGCCTTGTAGGTCATATTCCCTCATGTACAGTACCCGGATGTTATTTGTCCGCGGCGCACTAAATATCGAACTAAATCTGGAAAAATTAAATACATGTATAAATGAGTGTAATTAGCCGACTTTCAATCTGGTACTGGTGCCAGAAAATACCAGTACTTGTTTATTATTATTATTATTATTATTATTATTATTATTATTATTATTATTATTATTATTATTATTATTATTATTATTATTATTATTATTATTATTATTATTATTATTATTATTTGTAGTTTGAAAAATACTACATGTTCCAGGTTTTCAGTAGATCGTTTTAATGTTTTGTTTTAATTACTGTTCCTAATCGGAATAAGGAGTTACCGATTCCAGAAATATGTGGTAGGGATATATGTAAATGTACACGAGTTGATTTTATACGAGGCTACATTTTAGCATTCGGGAATGTGGCCACAGAGGGAGCACTCTGTATTAGAGTAAGGCTTGTGGGCAGAGTGTGTCACGATGCTTCATGGATCTCAACCAAGTGCTCCAATTCAATAATAAGTACTCAATGATCTATCGCTGTTATAACACCTGCTCATACGTTTCATGGTAATAAAATTATATCTAAAGTCAAAGTTACTCTGCTAGATTTTAATATGGCGTTGTGTTGCGATCCGCTTCTTTCGTCTTTGAATGAACTGTTGACGTCACTGTGGTAATGATGTGTTATGCCTGTCTAACTCAGGTGAGCTGAGTTCGTGGGCAGATAGGGATCAATGGCATATGTTAACTTATTGTGTTATAATTGCTCACGTACACTCCTTGAAAGGCTGAGTTAATCAATGGATTGTGTTTTAAATGTGATTTAGGTCCACCATCGATGTTATCCAAGCAGCAGAGCTTGTCGAGCCTGAGTACTGTCAGCGATAGTCTGTACATGCCACGGGTGCAGTACATTCCCGACTTCAGTGTCAAGGCCACTTGTGACCTTCAGTACCTGATGATCCGCCGCGCGCACTACGTTGCGGCTAAGCGCGCCACGGCGATGGAGCGACGTGACAACGACCAGACGACGCCGACGGATGACGCCTTCCAGAAAGAGTGGAAGCGCGCCATTAGCATCAATCCAGATGACGAGAAATCTGGAGATATTGAGTTAGAGGTGAAGGACACACAGAGCCTGAAGTCACGGTCTCTGACCACGGACTCGATAGATGTGGAAATGGCCAAGCATTCCCCAACCACGCCGCTGGTAGGTAAGCGTGTGGAGGACAAGCCCAGTGGCCCCACGGACACGTGTGATGACACCAGCGTTGCGTCATGACGCGTGTGCATCACCAGCCAAAAACCTCATGTTATTTTGATTCAAAAAGAGGACTGGGCACTTCGTCCATTTGCCATTTCGTAACCTGCCAGTTGGAACCCTTGTGAAAGACACTTCGCACCCCTGCCAGCATTCCCACGAGTTCGTAACTACTGTAGAAGCATAAAAACACAGTTCATACTTTTACACCCCAACTTTAAGATTACCGTCTTTCCGACCGTGTGTCACACTTATATCGTGGTTTGGTTTCCAGCCACTTTCTTCAAAATATCTTCACCGGTAACCTGACCACATGCAGCTATGTTCAGTGAAAATATATATATTGACGCCAAGCGGTGCTTTTGTAAAAAATACAATATGCTCCAATTGCAAGTTGCCTAAAATATATGCAGATTTTATTATTTCGTGCTGTTTCCACACGTCATCTCCAGAGTTGTGCAAACTCGCAAAGAGAAAAATAGTCATTTTAAACTGGTTAAACGCCGTATTGTTGAAATCAGGCCAGAGATGACAGATTTTTTAACTGACCGAAAAACAGTGCTTATTTTGTAAGTGTACGCTGTAAGGCTTTGCTTTTGTGTTTTGCGAGTGCATGCTGTGATTACCAGCCAGCCTCTACACTCCACAGCATGAACTCGACCCCTCTGCACTCCAAAGCTCTGTCCGAACTCGACCCATCCACTCCAAAGTTCTGTGCGACTTTTACCTCTCCAGTCCAAAGTTCTTTGCGAACTTGGCTTCTCCACTCCAAAGTTCTGTGCTAGCTCGGTGCGCGCTGAATGATATAAACTGATGTTCTACAGTGTTTTGTTGTTTTTTGAAATCAGCACAAAAACGATTGGAATTTTCTATATCCGTGCGGCAAGGCTAATGTGGCCGTGAGTCTCCGCACCGCTGTAATTAATCGACAGATGCAAGTTTAACATGAACGATTGTTAAGCGACGATACAACTGACCAACGAAGACCTAGGGGTTAACGTTTCCCCGGTATTTTATATCTTCACATGAATTTTTCGAAAGCTGTTTGGTGTGTAGTTCTTGCCTTATCATCCCCGTAATAGTATTTTATGGTATACTGATGTTTCTACTAACCCTTACACGAATTTGATCACTCTGCACTTCGGGACTTTGCACCTCGGACTCGGGGGGGGGGGGGCAAACGACAATGAATTTTGTGATTTACTCAGTAAGTATACTTGAAATTAATGCAATTAAGGACTGGCCAAAGATCCCAACTTTCTTTGAGTAACGCAAATAAATAAATAAATAAATAAAAAGTAAATAAGGGTACGGACTGTTTTTCGCTAGAGCACGAAGTTGTAAAATAAGGATACCAAGCGTCCGAAATGATACGAAAAGGCAAAGGTACGAAGTGTCCATTAGCCATTCAAAAATAGTGTGTGAGGCTGAAGCCGATTGGCTGATTAATCGATTAATCGATTCGAGGAATGACCTGTTAATTTACGGATAGCGGTTTTAGTAATCTGTCAGTGATAAATCATTCAAATTAAATATTGAATTGTAAATAATGCAGCAGTAATCCATGTTATGATTCAAGTGTTTTCTCTCAACATTTCCAATAACTGACAAAACATTGTTTTGCAGTCAAAGTTTTTAAAAATAAACAATACGCATAATTTTTATATGGTTTGTGCTATGTCGAATATGCGAATAGTCCGAATATTCCTGAAAGCACTTTGTATTCGAATAATTTTGCAGGCAGAAGTATTCGTTCAGCTGTTCGTTAGTGTATTATGTTTTTAAATTTACTTCAAATCATTGTTACATTTGCATAATTTCTCGTAAATAAAAGTTTATATGGAACAGATCGTTTTTCACGTTACACGTAAATGGAATGTTGTTTGGGTAGTTTTAACCACGACGGATACACGCACCACAGATGTCATGCCCACGGCACAGTAGAGCGTTTATTTATCATATGTGTATTTTATTATATGTCCATTTCTCTTCGGGGAGACGTATTTGTCCGTCTGTGTGTAATCACTGAAGTCTTGTTTTAGTCATTTCTCTTAAGCTGTTTTGCCTAAAGGATTGCAACTTGGCACAATGAAAAAAAAATTAGATATGCAGCGCCGTGTTATTTTAGAAATCGGCGAAAAGTTTACGGATCGGCAGTTTGGGAAGATTTATCTTTTCTTTTTGGTGTTATCATAATTAACTTCAAATTTAAATGGGTCTTGACCAGCCGGGCTCCGGACTTCAAAAAGGTGGGAGATCGACGGGAAATGGTGGAGCCCGGCACTTATTGGACCAGCCGACTTCGTCGGACTGGTCTTATCATATCAGTAGAAGCATCCGTCGTCTGCATGTAAATGTGTACGTAAAATGTTTCTCCTTCAGATTTGATCAGATTCCTGTCAAATTTTGTACGAATGTTCTCTAGGTAGGCCTCTCTTGAAAAATTACTTTTCGTGGCGATCGGTCAAAAATTGACCAGATTGGGGCATTTACATTTTTTTGGTAGTCATTTTTCAAAATGCTTCTACTCCCACAATTTGGATCAAATTAGCTTTACATTTTTAGCCCAGCTTACGTCACGTAAGCTGGGGTATTCCTATCGGTTTGCGGGTGGTGTCCGTTAGTTAGTTAGTTAGTTCGCTGTAAACTTTGTTTCAAAATGTATCTCCTCCTACAATTTTGATCCGATGTCATTTATTTTTGGTGTGAGGCATCCCTAAGGGGTCGTGCATACGGCTTGTGCTTTTCTAGTCGATCGGGTGATTTTTGAATTTTTGGCGAATTTTTAAAGAAAAAAATTAAAAATGTATCTCCTCCTACATTTTTGACCCGATGTCATTTATTTTTGGTATGAGGCACCCCTGAAGGGTCGTGCATACGGCTTGTGCTTTTTTAGTCGATCGGACAATTTTTGTATTTTTGGGGATTTTTTTAAGCAAAAATTTTGAAAAAAATGCATCTACTCCTACAATTTTGATTCGATGTCATTTATTTTAGGTGTGAGGATTTCCTAAGCGGTCGTGCATACGGCTTGTGCTTTTTTAGTCGATCGGGTTATATTTGAATTTTTGGGGATTTTTTAAAGAAATTTTAAAATGTATCTCCTCTTACATTTTTGACCCGATGTCATTTATTTTTGGTATGAGGCGCCCCTAAAGGGTCGTGCATACGGCTTGTGCTTTTTTAGTTTGTATTATTGGGGAATTTTTTAAGCAAAAATTTCGAAAATAATTCAAAATGCATCTACCCCTACAATTTTGATTCGATGTCATCTATTTTTGGTGTGAGTGCATACGACTTGTGCTTTTTAGTCGATCGGGCAATTTTTGTATTTTTAGGGAGTTTTTGAAGAAAAAAACTTCAAAATGCATTTCCCCCTACAGTTTTTTTTTTTTTTTTTTTTGTTTTTTTTTTTTTTTTTTTTTTTTTTTTTGTTTGAGGCATCCGTAAGGGGTTGAGAATACGACTTGCGCTTTTTAGTCGATCCGACAATTTCTGTATTTTTTTGGAATTTTTGAAGAAAAACTTCAAAATGCATTTCCTCCAGTTTTTATCCGATTTCATTTATTTTTGCTATGAGGCATCCTTAGGTAGGTCTCGCATACGGCTTGTGCTATTTGACTCAACTTGGGAATTTTTGATTTCGGGGGGAATTATTGATGAAAATACCTCAAAATGCATTTTCTCCTGCAGTTTTGATCAAACATCATTTATTTTGGGGCTGAGGCATGCTTAGGGTGTCGTGAATATGGCCTGTCTTTTTCAGTCGATGAGAGAATCTTGAAGAAAAAAATCCAAAATGCATTTCCTCCTACAGTTTTTATCAGATTTCATTTATTTTCGATATGAGCCGTCTCTAGGGGATGCATACGGCTTGTGCTTTTGGAGTGAATTGGAAAACTTTTGAATTTTTTTCGGAATTTTTGAGAAAAAAAAATTAAATGAATCTCCTCCTACAGCGCGTAAACGCAAGTTAAATGAACTTGCGCAGTAGTCAGATTTAACAACTGCACATCGACGCAAGTTAAATAAACATTCGCAGTAATCCAAATTAAGTACTCCGCATCGATACAAGTTAAATAAACATGCGCATTGGTCCGAAATGTGAACTGCGCATCAAGATAAAGATGCGAACTGGTCCAAAATAAGCACCGCGCATCAACGCAGGTTAAATAAACATGCGCACTGGTCTGAAAAAAAGAACTACGCTTCGACGTAAGTTGAATAGACATGCGCAGTGGTCTGAAATGCGAACCGCGCATCAACGCAGCCTAAAGAAACATGCGCAATGGTCCGAAATGGGAACCGCACATCGAGGCAAACTAAATAAACATGCGTAGTGGTCCGAAATGCGAACCGCGCATCAACGCAAGTTAAATAAATATGCGCACTGGTCTGAAATGAATGAAAACCACGCATCAACACAAGTTAAATAAACATGGGCAATGGCCTGAAATGCAAACCGCGCATCAACGCAAGTTAAACAAACATGCGCACTTGTCCGAAAAAAAGAACCACGCATCGACGCAAGTTGAATAGACATGCGCAGTGGTCTGAAATGAGAACCGCGCATCAACGCAAGTTAATTAAACATGCGCAGTGGTCCGAAGAAAGAACCATGAATCGACGCAAGTTGAATAGACATAAGAGTCGGGCATCGACGGGACTTAAATAAACATGCATTCTGGTCGAAAACGCAAATCGCGCGTCAACGCAAGTTAAATGAACCTGCTCACTTGTCCCAAAATGCGAACTGCGCATCAACGCAACCTAAAGAAACATGTATACTGGCCCGAAATGCGAACCGGATATCAACGCAAATTAAATAAACATGGACACTGGTCCGAATTGCGAACCGCACATAAGAGTAAGTTGAATAAACATTTGCACCGGTCCAAAATAAGTACCGATCATCAACACAAGTTAAATAAATATGCGCAATGGTCCAAAATGCGAACCACGCATCAACACAAGTTAAAAAAAAAACATGCGCGCTGGTCCGAAATGCGAACCGCACAGCAACACAAGCTAAATAAGCAAGCACACTGGACCAAAATAAGCGCCTTGCATCAACACAGGTTAAATAAACATGCGCACTATTTCGAAATGCGAACTGCCCATTAACGCAACTTAAATAACATGCGCACTATTCAAAGTAAGAACGGCGCATCAACGCAACTTAAATAAGCATGCGCACTGGTCCAGAATAAGAACCGCACATCAACTCAAGTTAAAGAAATATGCGCATTGGCCTGAAATAAGAACCGCGCATCGACGCACGTTAAATAAACATACGCAGTGGTTCGAAATGCGAACCACACGCCAACGTAAGTTAAATAAACATTTGCACTGGTCTAAAATAAGCACCGCGCATCAACGCAAGTTAAATAAACATGCGCACTTCTCCGAAATTCGAACCGCGCATCAACGCAAGTTAAATAAACATGCGCAGTGGTTCGAAATGCGAACCACGCTCCAACGCAAGTTAAATAAACATTTGCACTGGTCTAAAATAAGCACCGCGCATCAACGCAAGTTAAATAAATATGCGCACTTCTCCGAAATTCGAACCGCGCATCAACGCAAGTTAAATAAACATGCGCAGTGGTTCGAAATGCGAACCACGCTCCAACGCAAGTTAAATAAACATTTGCACTTGTCCAAAATAAGCACTGCACATCAACGCACGTTTAATAAACATGCGCACTGGTCCGAAATTCGAACCGCGCATTAACGCAAGTTAAATAAACATGCGTAATGATCCGAAATTCGAACTGCTCATCAACGCAAGTTAAATAAACATGCACACTGGTCCAAAATGCAAACCGCGCACCAATGCAAGTTAAATAAACATAGGCACACGTCCAAAATAAGCACCGTGCATCAACGCAAGTTAAATATACATGCAAACTGGTCCGAAATGCAAACCGCGCATCAAGGCAACCTATGGAAACTTGTGCACTTGTCTAAAATAAGTACCGCTCATCAACGCAAGAACAATAAACATGCGTATTGGTCTGGAATAAGAATCGCGCATCGACGCAAGGTAAATAAACATGCGCACTGATCCGAAATAAGAACCGCACATCAACACAAGGTAAACAAACATGCGCAGTGATCCGAAATAAGAACCGCCCATCAACACAATGTAAATAAAGATGCGCATTGATCCGAAATAAGAACCGCACATCAACACAAGGTAAATAAACGTGCGCACTGATCCGAAATAAGAACCGCACATTCACAAAAGGTAAAAAAAACAAAACATGGGCGCTCGTCAGAAATGCGAACCGCACATCAATGCAAGTTAAATAAACATGTGCACTGTTCCAAAATGGGAGCCGCGCATCTACGCAAAATTAAATAAATATGCGCACTTGTCTGAACAAGAACCGCGCATCAAGGCAAGTTACATAAATATGCGCACTGGTCCGAAATGCGAGCGTTGTTTGAAGGTATCTATGGCAGACTATCCAGTCTACCAGAGATACAAAGAATCTGTTTCCCATTTTTGTTGGAAAGAAATCTTTGTATGCATTTATCGGTCTATGTTCTGGTCCGGTGCTAAATTAATTATTGGGCTAGCTCTTTGCCGTCTCATCTTTTGAAGCCCAATTTTTCAGGAAAATTCCCTTGCTCATGCACGCTGGAATTGGTCTTATTGCTTTTCGTAAGCTGGGACTTTGTCCTTGGACAAACTTGTATACGAATGCTCACTGGGTAGGACTCTCTTGAAATTATTTGGCGATCCACCAAAAAACGGGAGCATTATTTTTAATTTTTTGGTAGCCAATTTTCCAAAGGGTTCCCCCTCAATGTGGATAGGATTGCCTTCAGATTTTGCATAAATGTTTATTAGGCGGTCCTCTTTGAAAAGTTACTCTTCTGGTGATCCGTCAAAAACTGATGGATCTCTTTCCCTTTTTCACGATTGTTACCCAGATAGTTCTGTCTTTAAAATTTACTTTTTAGCCAATCCGCCAAAAACTGGCCAAATAGGGGAGGGGGGGGGCATTTATAAATTTTGTAAGATGTTTAAAAATGCTCCCACAGTTTGGACCAGATTACCTTTAAATATTGTACAAATGTTTACTGGTTAGGCTGCTCTTGAAATTTGCGATCCATCAAAAATTGGTGAAACGGGGCATTTTTTAATTTTTTGGTGGCAGACTTTCCAAAGGTTTTTTTCTTCCATAATTTTGATCGGATTACCTTCAAATTTTGCACCAATGTTCAGTAGACTGATCTCTCTTGAAAATTGCTTTTCTTGGAGATCCACCAAAAATTGGCTAAATGGGGAGCATTTATAATTTGTTGGCTGCCAGTTTTAAAATGCCTTGTCTCCCATCAATTTCCATCTAATTGCCTTCAAATTTTGCATGAATGTTTACTGGGCGGTCCTCTCTTGGAAAATTACTTCTTGGCGTGAAAAATTGGCTAATGGAAGGAAGGATTTAAAAAATTATGTAGCCAATGTTCAAAAAAAATCTTCCACATTTTTGACCGGATTCGTTTAAATTTTGTACGACTATTAAAATTTGAATAACTGGTTTTAAAATATGACTGCTACTTTTTGGTGACCATAGAAGCCTATTGATATTTGATTCAGGAGATCTCGGCTGGTCACACTGTCCCTGGACATTGTTGTAAATATAATTTTTCTGGTTTGCATATAAGCACCATGTATTGTATGGCAGCTGTTCTTTGTGCGTAATCACATAATTATCCCCCGCCGCCCTAGAAACGCCTCGTGTCCGTCCGTCTGTCCGCAATCCTCTTTGTCCAGGCTGTATCTTTGTTACTATTCCCCAGAGATGAATAAAATCCTACAGCTCGAAAGTGTATAACATGTAGTTGTGCAACAGTAGGCTATTTTGAGATTTCTGGAAAAATGTAATTTTGGCGATTTTTTAAAATTTGGACTTTGTCATTTTTCAGAACAAGTTTGTCCAGGCTGTATCTTTGTTACTATTCATCGTAGTCCAATAAAACCCCACTGGTAGAAAGTATATAACGCGTAGTTATGTGATTTTAGTTTATTTTTCGATTTCTTGAAAAAATGTAATTTTGGCGATTTTTCACAATTTGGACTTTACTATACCTCAAGGGAAGAACCTTAACGGAAGAAAATATGTATAGTGTAGAAGAGCGATTGTCTTGTTGTTAGGGAAAATAAACGACCTGGTTATTCCAAGCAAATAAGTTTTCTGATGCTGTAATACACAACACTAAAAATAAATCGGACAGTTTTGAAAACAAAACAAAAAAATTCTTCTTTCCCATATTCCTAAAAGTTTACACCACTGAAAATAATCGGACAGCTTTCTGATGTTTAGAAAAAAAACCAAACTCAGGTTTTATGAAGTTCTACTGCGCTGTCATACTGACCAAAAAAAAAAAACAAGACAGTTTTCTCATCCATCCATCAGAAATGGTACTGGTTATGAGTACATTAAAAAAAAAAACATTACAAACACGAAAAAAAAACAGTTGAGAGCCAGCCGGAGCCCGACGCAAAAATCGAAGCCACGGGCTCCCGGACTTTTCGAACATTGATCTTAACGCATTGGTAAACTGGAGGCATATTTCAATGTGCTGACCTTGCCATTCTACAATAAAGATTTTGTACGAATGTTTGGGGCAGATGGCACGATATTGATTTTGACATTTTCTCTTAACTTAAGTTTTAAGGGTGCTCGCTTAAGTCACCTAGGGTTATATCAGTAGCATATGTAAACTTTTATTCAAAATGCTTCACCTACTCCTTTGATCGGAGGGTTTCCAAATTTTATGTGAATATTCGCCAAATAGTGCTCTCTTGAAAAATTACAGTGTTGGTGATCCAGGAAAAATTAGCAAAATGACGATGTTTTAAAGTTTTTTGGGAGCCACTTTTCGAAAGGTTTCCTCTCGCATAGTTTTGATCCGATTCCTTTCAAATTTTATTTGAGTGTTACCTAGTTAGTCCTGTAAATCCACTTTTGCGGCGGCACACCCAAAATTGGCCAAATGGTGGTATTTTAATTTTTTGGCAGCTGATTTTCAAAATATTTCTGCCGCAGTTTTATTATCATTTTTTTCAGGTTTTATTTTGACTGTCATGTGGTGTTGTCTTTCATGAAAATTACTCGCGTTATGATCCGCCAAAATTAGCAAAATAGCCCCCTCCAGGTATTTAGGAGAATACCCTACTGCAAATTATCCGACAAGGGACATCCTACATGACTAAACCATTTTTAAAAAGAAAATGAGATTGTAGATTTGGTAAAAATGGGTCCAAATTTTGGAATAAATTAATCAAAAACCTTAAGTGACAACTAATCGAATCGAGAATCGGAATAGATTTATTTTGAAGACGGAAAGACGTTCAAGCAACACGGGGTCCTATTTAATAAAACCAAACTGCCAGAGGCAGAGGTTGGTTTATTTAAATTGCCTGAAAAGGTGAAATATATATATGTTACAAGTAATCTGTGAAATTAGGGATTTCATGAAATCCCTAGTGGATTCGTCTAATAATTTGCTCAATCAATTTCAATGTTTTTATTGAGAATTTTCCATGTCTGCAATGTGGTATTTTACCGAAATTTATAGTAGATTTTGAATTAATATACTCAAAGCCCTCGATTGTCAAACTATCATTCATGAGATACTTCAGTACCTGAATTTAGCGATATTTTTTATCCATTGTAACTTGTGTCACATTTCACGCCAAATTCTGTTATTTTAGATGGTAATGTTATAAATTCCAATTCCTTTCGATGTGAAAAGGGATACACAGTTTTGAAGAACCATAAACAGCCTCCCTGAATGGATAATTTTTCAATATAGTATTATAATCAATATAAGCTTATTCATTACACTAATTCCCTAGGGATTTCGTGAAATCCCTAATTACACAGATTCCCTGTAACATATATAACGTAAATTTCAACATAAATTATCAAGTTTCAGCTTTTGAATCATCTTTTGGTGAAATGACAAAAATAGCCATTGGTTACAAGAGAACCCAGAATAGATTATATTGAATGTAACCGCGATTCAATCATAGGTTCCTGACCTCTGTGTTGTCAAGTTTTGCCATTCCGCTCAGTTGCCAAATACAGGATACCTGAGAAACATCCCAATTTCGATAATGATTCAGCCAAAAGTCTCAGAGCTTCGTTATTTTCAAAAGTTCTTGGAGCTTGTAAGTTTCACCATTCTGGCACCTGTTGGGAGATTGCTGAAACCTGGTGAAAATTCCACTACTTTGTTGAGGAAATGTTAGGCATTTTTAAAGAAGATCTAAAAGGTTCCACCAGTCTGGCAAATTTGGCGAAGCAACAGTAATAATAATGTATTCGGATTCTAAACGCGTCTGTTTTTTTTTCACGTACTATGTTAAATTCTTAACTTTTTCGACAAAGCATGTACAATCATGTGTTTAGTTAAAAATATAAATGGACCAAAGGTGGTGCAGTTACAGTTCCTGTTCTAATGGTTTAATCATTCTGATTTTTGACAAGATTTGCACAACATACCATGATGTATAAATGTGTTGCAAACCGTTTATATTCCAACAGTCCTGTTGTAATTAATCTGTCAATCTGATATTTTGGTTGAATTTAGACAAAACACCATTCGGCATAAATATATTGCAGACGTTATCTACTCCATCAGTTTACGGTCGCAGATCCCAGGCGCTAGGGCTTAAGCAATGTAACATTGGCATTTATCGTCATGTCTTCATCGTAACAAATACCCGTTGGGACTTAATAAATGCCATCTGGAATGATCAGGGCAAGTTGACAGCTATTAACACATTAGATGGGGCTTATGCCTTCCTTTTTGTGTTAATAGTTTCACTAGGTAGAATGCACGATTTTTTTTCTTGCAAAGCCGATTCTACCTGGTGTTTTAGGCCACAATTTCAATATCATATCCTGGTGTTTAGTCACAAAAACTCCCTGCGAAACAGTTGGATTTTAGCTTGATATTCTAGACTCTAAGAATTTTAGCGGAGTCATTGTGTCAATAGGAACGTTTTTTTTTAATGTTTTGCTTTTGCTAAAATATTTGAACATATAAAGATCAATTTGAACGATTTTAATGTAACAAACACCCTTAACAAAATCTCATATCATTTTTAAGTTGGATCCACTTACTTGTGGCTTCGGAAAAAATCAAATCTTAATGATAAAAACTGAATCCGTCTTTCTACAGAAATGAATGCCTGTCATCGAAGTTTGTATGAAAAGTACCAGATAATAGCTTGAAACAACTTGCTTGTAGTGATTTCGGAATTTTTAGGTTCTTTTTAATCTTTAAAACAATTATTGTATCTACTTGAACTGCTTTTGGAATTTGCAAAGCATCTTTATGTCAAGACCTAACCAAAATATAATTTTTAGGGCTTCTTAACATCAATCATTTCATTAGATTTCCTTTCAAGACAAATACGTATCATAATCTATAAGTATTTTGCTTACCATATCTGATTCTATAGCTTGCAGCCCCAATCATCTCTAGGTAAGAGAGCTTCAGCAATGCATAATTGAAAGTGAATTTTCATATCTAGACCATGCACAAACTGGAAGGGCTATGACACTCTGCAGTAATGGAATTACTTATGTCGTTGACGCACGAAGGATTCATTCGTGGTTTTATCAATCTAACGACGGTTAAAAGTGTATTTTACACATTTACTTCATGCAATATAAGTTTACTTACATACAAAAAAGTTGCGTGTTTCACTTTCAGGTTGTTATACAAGTGCTGAGGGGTAGGAGACGATCCAACCGACTTAAAAAAAACTGGCAAATAACCGTTGAAACTGTTGCAAAATATAGAGTCCCGTCTCCTCAAGCGACAAAGGCAGGCTCGTTTCTCTCACCGATCATCTCCACCATTCCTTTCACCCTTTGTAAGCCAATTTATGGCAAATAAAATCTGGGACAATATATTTATGTGTACTAGTGCAGTGTATGCAAAATTATTAAGGGTAGATAAGTCATTAGTATTAAAATTTGAAAATCATATAATTTAGGAACAATTCCTAGTAAAGACAATACAGAGAGAGCACTGCATAACAAAAAAGAATAATTCAAAAGGGTTTAGAAAGCAAAGTGGCCTTTTTACCCTAATCTAATAAATACTTTTTACTGTTGATAAATTTAGTAAAAACAAACTATCTCTAAAGTCAATTATAAAGACAAATGGATGGTCTATAAGCTTATTGCACTTTTTCAGGAATATCACATAAAGCGTTGAAACCATTTTTAAACGAACCCAAAAATCAGTAAAATTGAGAATCCATTTCAAATCGGATACCTTGCATTTTAATTAGCTAAAATGTGTAATACACTTTTACATCGAAACCATAATAAAAGTTTTTAGAATTACTATGCACATTGGCATCACTAATCATATAATTCTGCGTTTTTTTGCAATTTTGGTGTGCATGTTAAAACTTATAGTAGACTTTCATAAACACACAAGAAGTAGTGGATCTCTCCAAAAATGGTAATATTATAGATAGCAAACAGCTAAATACAGTGAAACTCCGCTATTAGGAACAAAAGGTGACTGAATAATATTGTCTCTAATGGACGGGTGTCCCTAATTTCGAGGCCCTGTTAATTTGCGTCAAGACTCTACGGCTAATTGGCTCACACTTTTGCCATCACTAGTTTTGTATATTTTAGCTTTATCAGGTAGCAAAAGTCCGTTCCGTTTTCTTTTCACACCACCTATATTCACACTTAACACTTATTATATAGCACTTTGTATAACAGCTTGTTTTAAGTATTAACTGAGTAAAACGACAATGTATTACTTGCTCTTTTATACGCATTTTAAAGAACGGAGAACATGTCAATAGAGATTAGTCGTATAAAGCTTCTGTCTTAAGCACACATTTTTTGTAATAAGCGCTATTGTCTTCATATGCACTGTGTTGTTATGTAATGTACTCAATACCTACAGATAACAACAGAAAAAAACAAACATTACTGAGTAACAAACTGATAGGGGTTGTTTACATTATATGGACAGCAATTTGGCTGTCCACAATAGAGGGGTTGTTTTAAATGTGTAACCGTACTTACGAGATAAAAAGAGTGTCTCAAATTCTGAATAGAGTGGTGCCCACAATAGAGGGGTCTAGATATAACAGAACTCTATTGCGCTTTAAAACAGACTGAAAAATGCTGTCCATAATTCATGCGTGTCAATAATAGAGGGGTGTTCATATCCGGGGTTTCACTGTATGCCATATTTTTAATTGTCCTTTGGTTGTGGATAAAATTTACTTACCTAACTATTTTTACGATAGGTCAGATAGCGGAACTGATCTTACCAATGGCACAAATTGCTTCTAATTGTCTACAGAGCCCGACAATACACCTGATGCATATTTGTCAAGAAGTAGGTTCATAATGGAATGATATATACATACAGTTTGATCAAACGCAATTTCACCAACCACTTTTTCACCAACTACCAATTGACCACTCGACATTTGCCAAACCTTTAATGAAAACATGACCAACTTTTTCACAGATTCACAGAAAAATATAAATTCAAAGAAAGGCTCAACTGCATCAAAGAAAAAGTATGCTAATCCTTTCTCTGTCATTGGGTATCATTAGGTGTCGCCTGTTGTGGAGTTATAAGTGCCCCGTTAATCTCTGCGAATTATTCCAACAGACCCAGACCTGCTGGACCCTGTAGTGCCATCTCAACTATCATCTCGGTGATAGTTGTAGTGTTGTGACTGCTTAGTCGTGAGACTGAACCCAGCTCAGGTGGTTTTGGACAGTAATTTTATTTGCAGTATTATAACTGTTTAACTGTTGCAGTTCTGGGAACATTTTGATTGCAAATGTGTTATTGAGTAGCTGTAGAAAAAAAGTTGGTCAAATGTCTGTTTTTCATTAAGGAAGTGGTAAAATACCTATTGGCCAAATGGCGGTTGGTCATATTGCAGGTTGGTCAACTGTCCTACACCCGATATATGGCAAATCAACCAGAGTGTTAGTAGAGTTTTTATGTAGTTGGTGTCACAACATAAATTTCAACATACGAAAACAGATGATTTCATTGATTTCTAAATTGGTTAAGTCGTCCTATATTAGTTTTTGGGGTCACAAGTGTAGGTTTTCCTAGCGACAAAAATAAAAAATTGAAGTAAAATAGATACCATGACAGTTGAAATTTGTCTGTGAAAAACGAATATTTCGTACTTCCTGGTTCGCTTTTAATTGTCGGTAAAGTTGTATTTTCTTTCATCCAATATTATCAAGGGGGTTTCTTCATTTTTTTGGTTTCGCTTCCGCAAATTATAGGTAAATGGAGGTGCTTTTACAGATATCAAATAAGAAGTACTTATACTAACATATGCATAAGCCTTTGTTATCCAGAAGTCAACCTCTACGGCGGTTTGGTCTGTGGCGTTTAGCGCCTTTTTACGCTTCAGGCCCACTTGAAATATCACGCGAAAGTACTCAAAAAAGTGGGGTGAATCTTTTTAAAATATCCACCCGTTCTGTGTTTGTACGTTGCAGATATATTTGTCCGAGGTCATCTGTTTTATAACAACGATGTTGGGGGTCGCATGAGCAGAGTATTTAATTACCGTTTGGTACCTCGCCAGTCCATAAAGGGTGCTTATTATTGGGTACGATGAACGTCAGCTGACATTCAGCTGACACTTTCAGGCATTTTATTGGTTTTCCTGACATTACCGCGGTACACTTTTTTGTCAGGAAGATTGTCTTCCCGTAACGTCGCTGATGTCAGATGACAAAATGGCGGCCTCCATGAGTGAAAACTGAACTTGTAGTTTTTAAATAATTTGATCAATGTAAGCAGGCAATATGAAGTAAAAAGAAAAAGAAACTAATTTCATGCACAAACGAATCTGTTTTAGTAATAAGTTTGAAGAAAAAAGCTCTGAAATGGCACAAACACGACTTTTTTAATCAGCCAATGAGAACCAGGGCAAGTGGCACGTAGGTAAACAAACATGGACGACAAATGAATCACAAAAAAGTTAAAAATTTATTGCAGTTATAAGTTACTTCATACAAGTAAACATCACAGACATAAAACAATGGAGATATTCGTGCAGTTATCTGCAAAAAAGTGATATTTTCCAGTGATAGTTTCATAGATATAGCGAGTTTTCAACGCCCGCCATTTTCATTTTCCTGACTGTCCGCACGCTTATTATTGGAGGCTCAGCTGACAGTTTTCAGGGGATTACGGACATTACTCTCAGCTTTTTTCCTAACGCCCAATAATAAGCACCCAAAATGTAAACAGTTTTGTGTTCTTTCTTGAAAAGTACATCTGAAGGAGAAAGTGTCTTTGAAGTATCACAACAATAGTTAGTGCCTTATTATTTGTATTGTAGTCCAGTACCGTACGAGGTCAGGTAAAACTGGTAGAAAAGTACAATTGAACTTTTGGGCGATAACACAGTACAGGCAGAGCAAAAACTACTGTTGTA
Organism: Protula sp. h YS-2021; assembly: GCA_949752745.1. Taxonomy (NCBI): domain Eukaryota; kingdom Metazoa; phylum Annelida; class Polychaeta; order Sabellida; family Serpulidae; genus Protula; species Protula sp. h YS-2021. Next base: position 53,121,661 of record OX457029.1, on the reverse strand, counting down.
ACGTTGCGGTTGATCGTTACTTTATCGTCAACCGAAGGTTATTTGAGAGGGTAGAGTACAATATGATGCGGGCTATGAATCCAACTAGTCGCCTTGCAGCATAAAACAAAAAGATAAGCGTTATCTAATTTATTTATCCACAAGAACGAACAATATTTCACAGTGTTGCAAATTAAACCATACACGTTACAAGGACAACGGGCATCAAAGTTAATCTCTCAACTACTAAGAATAAAATATAGACTTCCAAACCCCCGAACTAATCAACTAATGAACAACCCCCAGCCCGATGCCACCACCAGGACGGGCAACCACAGAAACCCACTTGCAGTAGTCTGGCAGAGTAGGGACGACCTCATCGAGGATACTGCACACTTATCTGACCTCAGCGGGGACTTTAAAGTGTGCCCGTTATTCTCGCCTGCGTGGCTCAGCCTAAGCTGTTATGATCTAGCTCCTCAGAGAGGAGTTTGGAGTGTCTTAGCTGGGCTTGCCTATTGCACCCTGCCGAACTGCTGAATACCCCGAATATTTATATATCTAAGTGACGTCATACTGACGAAAGCACAGCGGCGTAGGAATATATATAACTCGCCGACACATAAAAGCAAAAAATTATATGACAAAAAACTTATTTTAAAGTTTATATAATATATATATAAAATCATAAGATATAAAATTACACTAAAATATATAAAGATTACATATAGAAACTGAGAATGCGGAACTATTTTCTGTAATCTGGCGCACCGCATCACTACTTCAAGTATCGGGTACTCAAACATAGAGAAGTATAGCCTAAATATAATGGCGGACTATTAAAATGTTATTTCCTTAGTTATCTTCACGTATCTTTCTTAAATTCCCATGATAGACCAAAATTATCTGAATTATACGAAGTGAAAATTACAGAGGGATAGGTACACATGAGAATACGGTAATCACGGTGAATGTCACACTTCAACTAAAATATAATTATTCGTTGGATAGGTACACCATCTGGGTATGGGTGGGATGGGCATGTGTACCTATCCCTCTGTAATTTTCACTTCGTATAATTCAGATCAACCTTCATCTTACAGGTAAGATTCGTTTAATCTTTAAATTATAGTCAGTGAAAATTACATTTTCGGGATATACACATGAGACTTTAACAATAATTATATTTTTGAAATAAAAAACCTTTTTTTTTATTATTTTTTTTAAATTTTTTATTTATTTATTTTTTTTATTTGTAATTGAACATCTTGCATAAATGACAACTAAATCTCTCAGAGACTTCTAACTTGTAATGTTTCTTGTATGAGGTAGAATTTGACCATCCGCCTGTCTTAAGAACTTCCTCTGTCGGAAGAAATTTAGCCAACTTAGAGGCGGATGCTGCCCTCCTTGAGTGTGGTTTAAACACTGAGGTATCGATACCAGATTTTACCATAACAGCACGAATCCACCCAGATATTGTGTTTCTGGACACTTTACAGTGTGGTTTGCGATACGAGATAAATAACTGCCTTTCAGATTCACGTAAACGCTTAGTTCTGTCGACATATTCTCTTAGATATCTGACTATACATAGTCTCTTGTTTTTATCATATTTTGTGAAAACTATTGGCTCAATATGCCGTCTTACATTTGAAGTCTTAAGCAACTCTACTATCGCTATCTGAACTTTATTATTTTGAAAAACCATGTTTTCGATATTGAACAACTGTATTGTTTGTACTCTTTGCACTGTTAGTAGAGCTGACAAAGTAACCACTTTGTAAGTTAAATCTTTAAGACTCAATTTTGTACGAGGCGATAATTGTTCTAAATATCGTAACACTATACCAACATCCCAGATAACTGAATAGCGTGGAAGAGCGGGTCTCAGGTTAAATATTCCTTTCATAAATCTACAAACTATCTCATGCTGACCAAACGGTACATTATTTACAAAAAATAGTGAACTGAGAGCCGACCTTGCTGTATTTATTGCTGAATATTCTAGTCATTTCTCATGCAAACTTTGTAGAAATTCTAAACCTGTACTTAAAGACCCTTGCAAGGGATCACTTTTCCTTTCCAAACAAAATCGTTTCCACTGTTGGATGTATGTACAATATTGTTTTTGAGTCGGTTTTCTCCATGATGCAAAAATTGTGTCTCTAGTCGATCTTGAAATGCCTGGACTTTCCTGCAAGATCCGGATACTCTGCATACGAAGAAACTCGCTCGCACCGCCGCCGCCTTCTTGTTCACTGGGTTGGTAATTGACCGTCTGCTCCTAGGAATAAAAAATACCTCACTTGTCAGCATCGACAATAGTTTCGAAAACCAGTGTTGTGATTTCCAATCCGGAACCACCAGAATAACATCCGCCTCATCTGTTTGCACCTTCCGTAATACAGTTCCAATCAGATTAAACGGGGGAAATAAAGCCGATAAATTAGCCCAGTTCAATGTAAACGCATCACAATGCGTTGCTTTTAGATCAGCAAACCATGAAACATATCGATCTAATTTGTTATTCAAGTGTGGCGCAAATAAGTCTATGCCAATTTCTGGACATTTTTCCAGAATTTTTTCGAATATTGATGAACTTATAGACCATTCCGTGTTTTCATTTAAGACCCTGGACAACTTATCTGCTTCTGTATTTTGTCTTCCCGGAATATGAGAGCATAACAACCAAGCATTACGTTCAATTGCCCACTCCCATATCTTCCTGGCAGTTTCGTTACAGGAGGCTATTTTCCCCCCATATTTGAAACATACGATACACATGTAGTGTTATCTGTCATAACTTTGATAGTAATATCCCTAAGGTCAGAACACATCTCGCTCAAGGAATAATACACTGCAAGCATTTCCTTCTGATTTATATGTAGATTTTGTTCATTTTCATTCCATTGACCACAAATTTGCTTCGTGTCACAACACCCGCCATACGAAAACGTGGACGCGTCTGTTTTTATTTCTTTGTCCGGATTTTTACTCTTAATTTTTGTGAAACTGCTTTCCAAATTTTCTAACCACCATAACAAATCTGCCTTTGCTTGATTTGACAAGCGCATTTGTTTGGAAAAATTTCCTTTTTCCTTTTTAAGGGCTAGATTCTTTTCAATATCAAGGCGTCTATAATATAGTTTGCCATACGGCACAGCGGGAAAAGTAGCTACTAATTTCCCAACAAGCACAGCTAGTTCTTTAATAGTTATGGTATCTTTTTCCCTTATTTTCTCAACCAAATTTTTGATATTTTCCACTTTTTCTGCTGTTAAACGAACAGTCATATCTGTAGTTGAAAGTAAAAATCCTAAGAACACCAATGTTTTGGTTGGAAATAAAACAGACTTCGATGGGTGGATACAAAAACCTGCCTTTCTGCTGGTTTCAGTGGTATCAACAACATTATTAACACAGCCTAAAATATCTGAATCAGCCAGAAAACTGTCATCTAGATAAAACGTATTCAAGTAACCCCTTTCACTCAGACTTTTGAAGAGTGTTTTTACAATTTTTGTGAATTCTCGAGGCCCCGTTGCAAGACCGTTTGGTAAGCAACAAAACTGGTATTTTTTGCCTTTGTAAAAGAACCTCAAATATTTTCTGTGACTTTTCTTTACGCAGACACTAAAGTATGCAGATTTAAAATCTACAGACGCTAAATATGCATCTTTAGACATCAGATCAATCGCACTTTGAAGGCTTTGCATTTTAAAATGCTTCTTTTCTACAAAATTATTGAATTTTTTCAAGTTCAAAATTACCCTTACACCTCTTTTTCGGGTCTGATGAAAATATTTGATAAATATTCATCTGTCTCATTTTCTTCACCCACAGCCTCGATAACTTTTTGCTTAAGCATAGATTGTATTTCCTTTTCAAATTTTTCTTGTTCGGAGTTTGAAAATTTGATTTCTTGTGGATATTTTTTCTGAATTACTTGCTCTTGAAACGGAATGGATAACCCTCGAATCGTATTTAAAACATTTGGGTCATCACAAATACTCTTCCAAAAGGGGATACAGTTTTTCAAATTGCCAGCTTTGAAAGAGGTTACTTCATTTTGACATTTTTAATGTAATTTGCTGAATAATGTTACATACCTCGGAATTTTTCGTTTTCTGTTTTACTGCTTGTTCTGACTTTGGCTGCTCGGGAATTGTGTTTGTCCCCTGCCTCTGCCTCGATAGGATCCCCTCTTTCCGCGATAATTTTGACGGGATAAAAAACCCCTTCCATTGGATCGGTTGTCAGTTGGGGCTGGATATGGCTGAAATTTATGCCTTGCAAATCTGTTTGTTTTCACTATGTTCTTGATAATTTTCGATTCCTCATCAATATCCTTGATTTCTTTGGAAAGCTCTTTTCCAAACAACAACTTGTCATATGTTTTTCTCGCACATAGTTGTTGATATTTCTGCTCCAGTTGTGGGCGCATAAGAAATTTTCTGAACAGGGAAAGGTCTGAGTGTCCTTTAGCTAAGATTTTCGTTGAATCTGAGGCCAGTTTTACAATCTTGTTTGCTACGTCATATGTCATTTTCTTTTCTCTCACAAACTTCAACAGTTCTTTAATTAATCGAAGATTTGCTATGGATGCAGTACTAACTGCTGCCTGAATGCCCTTTAGAGCATGATCACGTTTTCTAACAAACGGATTAAGGCATCTGTATATCTCAAGATTGACATCTTTGCCAGACAAATTTTCACAGTTTTCTGGCTCCGGGTATCTATCTTTCATGATTTTAATGCTATCTGCTTTTGGTTCTTTATCAAAGAAATTTTCAACCAAAGGCATGGCATCTTTACTCAGTGGCTTTCCCTTTTTTGTACAATCTGTACCTTCATTAAGAATTTTGAGCAAATCCTCCTCCTCTTCCTTTCCATATTTTTCATCACCTGTGAGTACATTGTTTAGCAAACTAGCATCAGATAAAATCGAAAAACTCATGTCATGTTCTTTCTTTTTTTGATAATTTGATTCATCGTTATTCAGTTCTTCATCATTTATGAATATGTCATTTTCATCAAACGTGAAATGATGTCTGGAATTTCCGAGTCTCCGCAGCTGTTCTTTAATATTGCGTAACATTAGGCCCTCATCTTCATAATCAGAAATCTTCCCTTCAGAGTGTTCATCTGTTTTCTGACGTTTAGCATTATGCTTAGATGAAATTGATTCTGGCCTTGCCCTTTTATCACCGCTAGAGCTAGATTGCTTTGATGTAGATGTTTCACTACTTTTAGAATCACTCTTAGAGTTGGCCCTTTTGTTTGTTGTCACTCTAGAAGAGCTAGGTTTGACTGAACCATCATCAGTTTTCGGGTTGCCCTTAGAATTGTCCTTTTCATTTTTATCACAGGACTTAGTCGTGCTTTTATCAGACTGGCTCTGAGAGCTTGCTGTTCCCTTCGAACGTTTGCTCTTAGAAGCAGATTTACCTCTCACAGTGTTGCTCTTAGAGCTGGTGTTACTTTGCTTTGAACCGTTACAATTTTCATCCGTATCACCTCTGATTGTGTTTTATTTGTGTTTGGATTAGCACTTTCAGTTTCAGACTTTTCATCATGATTCACTTCAGTTCTTTGTTGTAATTTAATGTCTGAAGATTCTCCAGCACTCATCTTATTAAAATCCCCAATTATCACTCAATCCTTTACGCAGAATATGTCAAGAAGACTTTATCTAATATTTATAACCAACTATTGTCTTATGCATGTAATTATTTGCTATTTAGACACGTATGTACACTGATTTTCTCAACATGTCACATAAACTTTGAAATCCCACATTGTTGAAATTCAACCGGAAACCCGTAAGTGACGTTCACCGTGATTACCGTATTCTCATGTGTATATCCCGAAAATGTAATTTTCACTGAGTATAATCAGGAAGTACATAAACAAATCCAGGGTCTTACGTTATGAAACCTGTCTGTAATTAGTCAAGTATACATATTTATTAGGACAATATAATTCATTGTTAAGAACAAAATATTTCTTTTGTCTTATTGTTATGAATAATGCGTGAAGAAATGCGTAATCAGCTGCTTGATTGTTCCAATCTGCTAGCGGGAGTCAATATTTATATGCTTTCAGTCACGGTATCAGTATAAGCCAAATCACACTTTGGGTGTTTCGAATAAAATGCGCAAGAATTTTGAATTTTGACTGCGAGGGAAGCGGGTAAAAATGAAAGAAATGATAGAAAATATAGAAGAAATATTGCAAAAACAGCTCATACTCGGAACATAAAAGAAAATGTACACTTGAAACTATTTGTTAAAACTTTTAATAAATTTTTAAAATAGCATATGGGTTGTTTAAAACCCTATTGCTCTTTGGTGCAAGAGAAATGTGACATTTAGACGAATTCTCTCCATCATTTCTTTAATTTTTTACCCGGTTGTTTTTATTCGAAAACGCAGAATTTTTGCGCATTTGTATTAGGAATGCCCAAAGTTTGATTTGGCTTATTGGGAAAACATGAAAGATGTCCGTTTATAGTAGTCCTGTAGTTCTCAATCACCAGCCATCTGGGACTAATATGCCTGAAATTATTGTAATCCAGGGAAGATAAGCCAGTTTAATTGATTTGGAGTAAGATGAGTTATCACAGGAATGAAAGTATTAAAGCTGTCATAAATGTCAAATATACGCTGCTCCATCAAACCAGGAAAGTCCGATGCTCCGCCGCAATCGCAAGTGGACTATTCATTGCCGAATTCAACTTTCCGTTTACCGCAGTCACCATCTTTTTCTTCTTATTATTATATAAGCAGGTAAGAAGGCTGGTATGAAATATTTCGAATGAAAGATTTCATGTATTTTGAAATTTTTATTTGCAGATAACCCTGCGCGAGTTAGCGCTTAAAACAAATAAGAAGGGTGTCTGGCGTTGCAAAGTACGTTTTATCAGTGCTCCCTGTATAAACATTTGGCTGGCACATTGTCTCCTAATCGTGTCCTAATCTGATACACAAGTCACTTCTGCTACCGTATCTGTGTTTTAAACAAACATTTACAAGGCCAGCTCCAGAATGCAGACTGCACAGATGTCACAAGGGACACACATTTTATTCTGTTCCTTGTACAAACATTGAGCATATTATGTACCTCCTTTATTTAACTCGATTTCTTATGTATCGTTGAATTACTTGCAGTTAAGACTGAAACAAATGTTTTTATCCCCCGTGAAGCGGAAAGACAGCTAGTCCGTCCGTCCGTCCGTCTGTCCGCAAAAAGTACTAAGTTTTCTCCGGCCGACTTCTCATAGAAGGGTATGTCATAGGAACCTGGAACCTTGCATGGTGAAAATATATATATTGAAGATATTGAAGTGGCATTATTGTTAAAATCGGCCAAAACTTGACGTCGTGGAAAATTGTCAAAAATGGTGAATTTTTGGCTTTTGAACTTTCACATAGAAGGGATTGTCGTAGGAACCTGAAACCTTGACTTGACCTCATTTTACTTTTACTGCTGCATGGGGAATCCTGCCTTACTGAGGCTGTAGTTTGTTTTAAGTGCCTTGAAATGTTTCAGAAATTTCAATAATTACTGAATATCTTATTTTTGAAATATTTCAAAACTTTTCAAATTTCGTGAAATTTTTATGAATTTCGAAATTTATACCAGCCCTGTAGGTAAGGGTTATAAGCGTTGTTACATGTTTTTGCATGTTGTGAAGCTGTTAAAAAACTTAATAAAACCCATAAATGGTTGACATTGGCCAGTCTACGTCTCCTACCTCGTACAAGTTAGCTCCAAGAAGCGGCTCGCTTCTGAGGCATCGATCACCGCTTGAAAGCCTGGCCATAGAACGGTATACAAGTCTGTTACGGTATACAAGTCTGTTACGGTATACAAGTCTGTAACGGTATACAAGTCTGTAACGGTATACAACTTTGAGGTACATCTGTGGCGATTTTGCACGACATTCAGCTCCCGCAAGTCTTTATTTGCATTTGCTAAAGGCCTTCAAAGTACAAAATAAATGACATACAACTTCTGTTTCACGCTTTCTGTAAAACAAAAGAATACGGAGTCAACCACAGATCTCCCGTGATAATTGACATTTCTTTACACATAGGAGGCATGGTTTATTGGTGAAAAAGTAATCATAATTTTTACAATTAGCCACCAAAAACTTTTGAATTGATATTTCAACAAGCGTGGAATAAATTAGTTAAATATTTTGAGTGTACAAAATAAATTTATACGTAAATCTGCATCTCTCAATTATTCGCGTATATATTTTCAGGGTATCCAGACATTTTGTCGAAAGACAGTTTGTCCTTCGACCAGTTGTAGTGCATTCATGTTACAGATAGCCCTTCCATTTGAATTTTTGGTCACTTTGACCACGTGACATTTAAAGCCCGGAATGTAACAAACATTTGGCAGGTGAGCTAAATTTTTGTGAAATTTAGTGAAGAAATAAAAGAAACGCAGTCCATTAAAATGTGCCTACTTCGCCAAAAGAGTATATTGAGCATGAACTTTCAGTAAATGTTTGAATAGTGGAGAATAGTTTGCAGGACTCGTGCCTCAGAACATATGAAGTTGACCCCTGTTAACGGAACAATGAAAGGCTACGTAGCTTTAACAGAGTTATATACGAAGTAATTTAAGGAAGAACTGACTGGGAGCTTCTTATGAGTACGAGTATGCCTGGACCGAAGTCAGATATTTGAATATGAATTCAATCCAGTCATATATTGCCTCTGTTAGCTGAGTTTCCCAAGACATGTTGTTATCAAAAGAATTAAAACATTACAAAACTTGGACATTGTAACACAGTTTATACTTGTGTGTTTTTTATTGCCTATACATCTGGAATGTACTGTGTTTCGTATTACTAATATTTGATTCAAGCTCTTATATCAAGGCTATCTTAATTCTGACTATTTCTAGGCGTAATTCCCTAAATTCTTTATAATGATATCTCAGTTACGATCTGCCTCCTCGTGTGTTCTTTATAGGAGGTACTTAGCAAACAACGAGTGACAAAAGTTCTCAGTTTCGGCTTTCAAGTACATGTCTACCAAAATGTCCAGGGCATGTTTCCACATCTCCCCTTGAGTGTTCAAAGAAAATGCGCTTTCGGCGTCTTGACTGCAAACGAATCGGGTAAAAAATCAAAGAAGTGATAAAGAAAAGTTAGATAAATGCCAAATTTATTATATCAAAGAACATATTTGTTCAGCCGTACTCATATGCCATTTAAAAGAAAAACGTTTTGACTTTTTGAAGTAGTTTTTAGTTGCTATTACCATCTAGTGGAGGGTCGCATACGCTTATTGCGGGCCCTGAAGTAAAGCATTCCTACAAACGGGGGTTTGATTGTGATGGCTTGCAAATAATTGTGTAGATAAAGGCACTTGAACAGCATGCTGGTGAAGTCTGCAACATTCAGTATCCAAGGTCCAATTGGTGGAAGAAAATTAACAAGTATATGGAAAGAAAACAAATGTATTTGTTGCGAAAAGACTAGTTACTGTATCTAATTGGGAGGAGGTGGAGGAGGGGGGGGGGGGGAATCTTTTAGTGATCAGGTTAAGAAATCGCCAAAACGCTTATGGATCACGGAAACTTAATGCGCTGCTTTTAGTATTACATGGGCTTTTATCGATTGTTATGCCTCTTGGCTTGTGGAGTCACTGCGCAATGTCTTAGCATGATCCATTATTATGCCTATTGGCTTCAGGTACTATTGCTTTAAGATGTTTGTGATCCTTCTCTCAGTACTCAAATTATCTTGGCCAAGTCAAACCACCTGGGAGGGAAGAGGGGGGGGGGGGGGTGGGAGGGTGACGGTTAGCTCAGTTGGTTAGAGCGTTGCTCCCACAATCCCAAGGTCCCATGTTTAAATCCAGCCAGGGTTGGTAAGCAGAGGACTGACCTTCGCTCTGATTGCCTGAGCTAAATCAACTATCACGGAATTTAGAATTATCCCCCATTCAGTCTTTCGGCCATCGCTTTATTTTGGTCAGTCGGTGTAAATTTAAAAAGAACACTGAAATATTTCGAAGCTTCTGGACAAATGTTCAACAAATGAATATCGTCGATAGAAAGTAGCTTATCAGTATACGTAACAACGCACGTGCTTTGCAGTGTATGTATTTCGCAGAGAAAAGGCGTGGTCGATGCTTCTGACTGGTCGCATTTCCTTACCGTCTTATAAATCCTCATCCCGACAATAAATTTTTTCGACTTTTAAATTGAAATTCAAGTTTTTTTTCACTGGAGGCAAAAACAGGTAAATTCTAATCAGCTATAACCTTCCTATTTGTGTTAGTTGATGATTTTACACGACACCGTACGATCAGTGTAAACACCCCACTTGTCCTTATCGTATATGCGATCTTCAGGATAAGTGCTGTTCTCTGGGTGCAGTGGAACTGGTGGTGTGGCACTGTAGTGGATTTAGGGTTTTGGCAACAAAATTATTGATTAATTTCCAAGTTTCACCCTTCAGAACTCGAGTGCCACATATGTGCAGCGCAACGCTTATGTTATTAATTGTAGGATGTTTCCGCGATTTGCTGTCGGGTAAGGCACTCAAACAATGTCTGAAGCTTATCTGAGCGCCATCAGGGAATCGATTGACGTATGTGACCATGACTCCATACGTGACGCCATCGTTGACGTAGTGGATATTTTTCACAAAGCCGGACTGCTGATTTACGCGGTGAGGTGCGGCGCCAGGTGCTGTGTGCGCCTCCTGCTTGATGCCGGATGCGATCCATGTCTCAGGTACTAACATCTCACGTCGCTTGGTGTATGCAACCATGTTTGCGTGGTAATATTTTCCCAAAATGCTGTTCCCACTATCTTTAGTCTCTTGCTGAATATAATAAAACCTCACAGGAACACCCTTTTGTGAATAATTTCTTCGAATTTTGCAAAAGCCAACATTGTAGCGAATTTGGTTTTTTTATTTTGAAATAGTAGATATTTGGGCGGATAATGTTTGTTGGGAGAACACTGTTGGTTGGGAGGACAGTATTGGCTTATAGGACACTGTTGGTTGGGAGGACAGTATTGGCTGAGAGGTCGCTGTTGGTTGGGAGGACAGTATTGGCTGAGAGGACGCTGTTGGTTGGGAGGACAGTATTGGCTGATAGGACACTGTTGGTTTGGAGGACAGTATTGGCTGACAGGAGACTGTTGGTTGGGAGGACAGTATTGGCTGATAGGACACCGTTGGGAGGACAGTATTGGCTGAGAGGACACTGTTGGTTGGGAGGACAGTATTGGCTGAGAGGATGCTGTTGGTTGGGAGGACAGTATTGGCTTATAGGACACTGTTGGTTGGGAGGACAGTATTGGCTGATAGGACACTGTTGGTTGGGAGGACAGCATTGGCTGAGAGGACGCTGTTGGTTGGGAGGGCAGTATCGGCTGATAGGACACTGTTGGTTGGGAGGACAGTATTGGCTGATGGGACACTGTTGGTTGGGAGGACAGCATTGGCTGATAGGACACTGTTGGTTGGGAGGACAGTATTGGCTGATGGGACACTGTTGGTTGGGAGGACAGTATTGGCTGATAGCACACTGTTGGTTGGGAGGACAGTATTGGCTGACAGGAGACTTGGTTACTGGTGTGACAGGTACGAGGGCAGAACGGCGCTGTACTGGGCCGTGGTGGCAGACGACACTGACATCCTGGATCTGCTCCTATCTGACATCGTCTGGATCCTGCAGGCGACAAAACCCGCTTTCCGGCATCGCGGCACTGCCACCGACAACCCGATCACTGATACACGGATACCACCTTCACCCATACCAACTAGTCCCCAGTCGCACCAGAATGGCTGCTTTAGTTTTTGCCGTGTTGGTCAAAAGAGAACGGAGATTCAGAAACAGCTGGCGAAGGTCGAGCGAGCGCTGAACACGGCGCTGTTCGACTCGGCGTCGCACGCGGCGGTGCGCTGTGCTGAGAAGCTGCTGCTGCTGGGCGCCAATGTAAACACGAGCCACTACCACGATGACGAGATCCTGTCCTGGTGTAATCCCCTCATCAGCGCATGCGCCTCGCCCGTCACCAACTCGGCAGCCGTGCAGGGCAAGTCCGTCGTGCAGGTAACTACACAGGCTCTCTCTGCCTCACCCATCATTCTATCTGTGGGGTTCTGCAAAAGACTTAGTCAAATCGTTGTTAGATCTAGTATGAGTGTTCGCTAGATTTTTTCACACCCGACTGTGATCCCCTGGCGATGTGTCACAGTTTGGAGAAATGGCGGAACTTAAGCATTCTCGTAGCTGGGGGGGGGGGGGGGGTGCCAATAAAAATACACAAGTAGAGTTGTTTATAAATTTTAACGCGAAGTGAGACCCCCTGCACCCCCCAACACCACCCTCCACCCGGTACTACAGCGCTTTCCATTTCTCCGACCCCCCTCCCCCCCCCCCCCCCCCCCCCCCTCTTCACTAAAATATATCACAAATGTGTCATAGAAGTTGAATTGATTGTCGTTAGCACACTTTATTCTGTTCCGAAACTGATGAAAACAATTCTGATGCACTCGTCTTGTTGGTGTTATTTAGTTTAGGATATGGCAGCGCTATATGCATAGTGGTTTAAAGTAATAATAATAATAATAATAATAATAATAATAATAATAATAATAATAATAATAATAATAATAATAAAAACTACATGGATGTGATCGTGACGTGTTGTACAGATGGTGGAGCTTTTGGTGCGGTACGGTGCTGACATCAGCCGCCAGAACTGCTACGGGCAGACGGCGCTGCACTGGGCCAGTCGCGCCGGGCTGGTCTCCGTCCTGCCGCTGCTGCTGCGCTGCGGCGCCGACATCGATGCCAGGGACAACATGGGTCAGACGGCGCTGATGGGGGTGTGCGACCGCGGCGGCGGCGGCGGGGGGCGGGGCTGCGTGGAGGCGTGTCGTACGCTCGTCACGTGGGGCGCCGATGTGTCGTGTCGCGGGGAGAAGGACGACTACAGCGCTTTCCATTTTGCCGTGGGCAACAACAACCACGAGCTGGTGAACATGTTTCTCGACGCTGGCGTTTGCCCCACAACTGGATCGCGGTTTAAGCCAATCAGCGACAGTCATTGTGCTTACGTCAGTGTGCGCCATGACGACGCGTCGACATGGCAACAGCTGACGCCGTTGGATATCGCGGTGAATAACAGCCAAATTGATATGGTGAAGTGTCTCCTCAAGGCATATGCAGATATAAACGCACCAAGCCACTACAACCAGACCGTAACTACGGGAGGGGGCTTGATTTACTTGGCAAGTGAATCGGCCGAGATCACTGAGCTCCTAATCAATGCCGGCTTTGATCGCCATAGCTGCTACCAGGTTGCTAAGAACCGCTATTTAAAGGGAAAGATCAAAGAAATTTTGAAGATGGCGAATGTCACGATGCAGCTGAAACACATGTGTCGACTTGTTATTCGGCGGGTGGTCGCCCCAAATTACACCCGTTGCCACGAATTACCGTTGCCAAGGCAACTGCTGTTGTATGTCAACATGGCTGATTTGTTATCTTAAGAACCCAGGCACCAAAGATTCCGGACTTATGGAGAAATACAGCGTGACGAAGCATTGGACTGGTGACGTATGCATGCAGCGCAACATCACTATCTCAGTTCCTATGTGTCAAATCTGATATCAAAACCGTGATCAAAATCCTTGTCCAGATTCTACTATGTTGAGTTTCCAAGTGTCTTTCCCGGTTTAGGTACGAATTGACTGCTATGCGCGTGTGTATTATGTCATGCTCTGTCAACGAGGGTGAATCTCAGCATATAGCTTTTTATATTTGTATCGTTTTAGTTTATAAGACACAGATTTGAAAGTTGTTTACCATATTTTTTTTTTTTTGCAAGATTCGAGCACATATGATTTTAAATCTTCAGAAGAAATGTTGGAAATTTTCTATTTTCCGCTGAACAATCAGGTGGCCGTAGCATAGTCTTGTGTCCCAAGGCTTGGCAAATTATAAATACGAAACTCGCACTACGAAACGACTTATTGGTTTCCTGTAAGAAACACAATTTCTTGCACAGACTACTGCCGTAATTTCCCCTATATCATCCGCGGTTAATTGTACTTATAGAGAATTCTAATGAGGATATACAGCCGTGCAAATTAAACTGTTAAATTTCACTGAAGTATCAAAAGTATAAAATGAATGAATAGAGTATAAATAGATTTTGCACAAGTGTTCGCGCCAAATTCTGAAAGTCTAGACCAAACTGGACGATGTTGTCCCGTAATTGTGTCAGCAGTCCAGAGTTTTTGAAACTGAAGAATGTTTAGCAATAAAAGTTTAGATCTTAATTTTTTATTTCCTAGGTAATGAAGTTTGTGCGTCTTTTGTTTTTTTTTTGTGGACAAATTTCTGTTTACTTTCACACGTGTGTACGCTGGCAAAGGGGACGTTGTAACGTCTAACATTCTATCCGCTTTCTAAAAGTTTCGATGTACAAGTATACCATAACCTATAGACAAACCTTTTTTCGAAGTAAGGTAACAAAATATAAATAAATAAATAAATAAATGTGCGTTGGGAATCGTTCTGTGGACTGGAATATACACCAGAATTCCGGTAATCAAGGCAGTTGATATTCTGAAGACTTCACTGTTGTGAACTGAGTCCAAGGCAGATCATTATTTAATTCATGCACCCCTACGGGACGCTTTCCTTTTTGCAGTTCTGCGGGCAGTTGTCGAGTCAATGAACAATCCGATCGTTTTTGAAGACAGACTGCAGACTGGACAGTCCGTGTGCATACAATTTTTGCCCTGACCCTTGAGAGTGTTGTTGAAGATAAGGAAGCGATTTCTATGGGCCGTGTGGCGGTTACATGTGCTAACTAGCTATCAGTTGTAACTTACTCTTTTTGCTGCGATAAAAATATCAAGATGGGTGTTGCGATAACCTTTTGTTTTGCAAAACACTCCATTTCTGGTTGTTTATGTGATATTATTGTTGATTATAAAATGTACATAAATGCAGTGTTGTTGCTTACTTTTTGTGTTATTTATAACGAAGCAGTACGTATTTATTGAGATTTATGAAACGGCGGTTTTCAAAAGGTCGGGGAAGAGGGTGAGTGGGTGGGGGAGGGAGGGGGGAGGAGGGGGTAGGGGAGCGCATGGTATACGGCTCTGTTTCTGGGATGTTGCGCAAACCTCAAATGGCATTTTTGTTGTAATTTTGTTGGAGTGTCTTGGCTGCGATAGACTCATTGTTGACGTGTTGCATTTCATGTGTCAGGGTTGTCTGACGCTAACTAAAACCTGTGTTGTCGTTTATAACCGTATGGTAGCGCGGGTACACTCGTACGTATGGCGTCAGAACTGTGAAGAGTCGGTGCTGAATAGTTCTGAAATTTCTAAATCAAACCTGTGTTGTCGTTTAGTACCGTATGGCAACACGGCTATATCCGTACGTATGACGTCAAAACTGTGAAGAGTTGATCTGAAATTCCTAAATCAAACCTGTGTTGTCGTTTAGTACCGTATGGCAACACGGGTATATCCGTAAGTATGGGGTCAGAACTGTGAAGAGTCGATGCTGAATAGTTCTGAAATTCCTAAATCTGTCACTAAACAAATGCTGATACAAAAGTGTAAAGATTCTTTCTTAAAACTATTATTTAAAATATAAATAAATCAAGCAAATAAGAACTCACATGTTTTGTACAATTTCTGAAACTAGGCGAAGTTGGTCTGTTCTCGAAAAGACTAAAGTAGATTAAGGGCACTTCAACTTGTTTCTTGTCTCTCAGACTGGTTCCCTCACGCTGGGCGTAACCTTGCAGGAGAAAATCACCATTGCATTACATGTTACCACTCTTGTGTGGATTTTCTTAAGGCGAGTGACCAGTCGCAAGGTGTTTAACACCAGAAAAAAATACTACCCTTTTTTTCTCATCCACCGCCGGGTCAGCAAAATCGCAAATAAACACGAAAAATCGACCGGCCAGGTGTATAAAAATTGAAAAATACAAAAAAAATTAGCACTGAACTACTGAAATAGAGCCCTTCGGAGGAGCAATGCATCTCCAAACTTTTCTTTCTGCCTCCGACACTCGAAGTTTCATAAAGAAACATTTCAAATTCACCTACATTCACTGTTCGAAAGCGTTACACTACCGTATTACGACAAAACGAACTGTTGCCAGGCTAATGGCGGATAAGCTGATAACCTGATCCACAGGTTTCTGACAAATCTAACTGTTACATACTTTTATTCATAAAACTTACTCTTACATAGTGCGTTGACCCATGAATTTTTGTAGGAAATCAAGAGTCGTGACGTGTTGGGCCAATGAACAATATTAACACATGTCTGATAGTGCTTAGTATATCCTCAGATATTCATGCTACTCGACAAAATGTGATTTTACTGAATATCGGCGTCTTTTGAATGCACGTTTTGAAGAATTTTAAAGCACTTGTTAAACTTCGCTTTTCGAACACAGTTTTCGAACATATTCAAATTCAACCAGTGTACAAGAATAAAGCATTATCGTCGGGCTCACACGTCTTATTGAAAGTGATAGTTCATAGCAGGGTTCGCGCTGGGTTCTCAGGAAAGTGAGTCAAAAAGGAAAGTATGACTCAATTGGGTCCAGAAAGACTCGGTGGGTTCCGAAAAAGTGAGTCATTTCGTAAAAAAAAAATGCCCAAAAAGTGGACAAAAACCCCGCCAACGCGAACCCTGGTTCATAGTAAACATTCCGACGTCCATCCGAAGTCGATTTGAGTTTGCGACGTCGAACCGACTAAGTCGCTACATTAAATCTGGTTGTAATTAGCTTGTGATTGCTTGCTACCATAGATCCACTTCTGATCAACGGCATTGGCAGAAAGTCAAATAAATATTGAGCAAACGTTGTTCAGACGCTGCTTTTGGTCGCAACAGAACCGGTATTCGGAATTCCGATGTGCCCGCTGTCCCAAGGTTTCGTTAAAACACAAGTTTATGGAAATTTAAACGGGACTGAAAAAAGCTGTCCGGTGTAGTGAGATGTCCGATGTATCGGGGTTTGTCAGGACTGAGGTTCCACTGTATTTCGGCAAATCGCCATTAATAACCAGGCATTTATGTTCAGGCACTCCTGGCCCCGACCTCCAAAATCTCACGCCATATCAGGTTTTAGGTTTAGAAGAGGCTGGAAAACAGATTTAACGATTTTAATACTTTTTCACAATATCTCTGGTAATTTTGGACGAATTACTGAAAAAGTAAACGCGGATATGGACTGGTGGCCTCTGCTTTTGTCTAGAAATTAAAAGCGCCATTATAACTGGACCGATTTCGCTACCGAATAGAGAAATTTACACTTCGGACCATAAAATTACAAAACTTGAAGACTTGAAAAATAAGAATTACCCATAGGAAACACAGCTTTTGACATGCTATATTTCAAGAAAATTCTAGCGTCAATGTAACGTGGATTTCCGGTACTATGCCGACCCAACAGACCGAAAATTATTAAGTCTTCTTGCAATGTGTTGGTGACTAGTCACGACCATAGATCAACTCCTGATCAACGTCGTTGACACAACATTGACTAAACGTTGGCTAAGCAATGTTTGTTTGGACGTTGATTTTGTTCGCAACCACAACACCACTTTTTCCGACGACTAAGCAAAATCTTTCCTGCAGAATTGGAAAGATGTTGGAAAATCAGCGTTATATAGACGTCAAAATCTCGTCGAATAATCTAAAATTGGCTTTAGCCATGTTTCCACCAATTTTGGCGAATTGACAAAAAAGTAATAGCCCGGTAGACATTTATGTCTCCAATCAAAATTTGGAGACTTTTTTTTTCTAAAACTCCGAAAGGAGAACGATTTGAAGAAAATTGATTTTTAGTCAATATTTCGTTCAGTTTTTTTTTTCAAAAATCATCAAAGAAAGTAATGGCCGGGTAGGTACATATCCTATACCTTTAGTCAAAATCTGAACAAATCTCGACTGAAAGCCTAGGAGAATATTCGTTTTCAAGAAGATTGGTTTTGTGGTATATATTTTCGCCAATCTTTTCGGGAAAAGGTTAAAAAAAGGTAAATCTCTAGACAGGGACGTATAGTCGCTATCCTCAACCAAAATTTTAGAACATTGAGACTCAAACCTAGGAGGATGGGCGGTTTTAAACAGTGAACAGATGCTCAACAAATACACATACTTTTATCGATCGCTCAAGTCCTTTGCTACTTCTGAAAATGGGACTAATAAGATGAAACTAGACTTCACAAATACAAGCGAATGAGCTCAAATACAATTTTATCGTTAACCTCTTTGTTACTAATATATGTGCAAAAACTACTTTTTTGTAATTGCCTAATTAAATTTTGCAAATTGCTGAACCAAGCGCGACATTTTTCCTAGTTTAAAGATTCCTAGAGGTCATGCTTTTGGAAAATAAAGTTAGGAATAGTTGGAGTGAAAGTCGCAAAATGTTGATTTCTTTATCAAAATTTAATAAGAGTGCCTTGCATCGATAGGATAGCTTGAAATCGCAGTACCACAAGTATAACCATATAGATCAATACATTCGCCCATCTTTTCGTGATATAATTCCCACTTGGTATTGAAAATACCAAATGGGGATGGATTGCCTCGAATTCTTCACCTATTTTTTTCCTCCCTTTTTTATTATTTTTTTTCTTCTTCTGCCGAATCGGTTTCCAGACATATCATCCAAGACCGCTGAAGCTAGACCAACCAAATTGTCACATGTATGGAGGGTCATCTGAAGTGGTGCACCTGATAAAAATTTCTGATCTTGATCTTACTGGTCAAATTCATATCGCGAAAAAGGTTAATCGGTGTCCAGACATCTAAAGCAAGACCGTTGAAGCTAGAAAAGCCAACTTGGCACATATATAAAGGACGATGTGATCTGAGGCACCCTTCATGGTCAAGGGCAAATCGCGAAAAACGTTAAGAAAAACAATTATTTATCTCAAAAAGGTAAGAGATAGAGCAATTCTGACCTCATTTTCGACCTCCATCCCCTCTACGACGATACGTAAGGTATAACTTCGGTGTCCTTGACATCCAGGTCACTTTCGAGCCCCAAACCGGAAGTGGACTTTTATCCCGAAAACGGTAAGAGATAGAGCAAATTTGACCCCATTTTCGACCTCCACCCCCTATACGACGATACGTAAGGTATAACTTCCGGTGTCCTTGACCTTCAGATCACTTTCGAGCCCCAAACCGGAAGTTGGCCTTTATCTCGAAAACCGTAGTTATCATTCCAAGTGGGGTCTAATTCTCTGTGCGAATTTCGGTCTCGTGTGAGATTAAATTCCCCCAGATAGCGTCATGCTTTGTTATACACCCAGAATCCATATATATTTCATTGACGGTTTGGCCTTGTCAGCAGTAGCAGGCTACTACTGTGTTTAGCCCAGCCGACTATCATCCCTGGGCTATACTCCTCACTTGTGGGGAATTTGTTGTCCGTTATGTGTATGCAAACATTTTTTCAACATGCTAATTCTCCTACATTTCTGGTCCAATTATTTTGAAATTTGGGAGGAATGTAACCTAGGTAATCCTCCATCCAGATTTTGTTGCCATTTTCCAAAATTACCAAAATTTCAGAAAACACAAAAAAGCTCTTCTCCCTACAAATTCGGTCCAATTGCGTTGAAATTGGACACGAATGTTTCCGCCAAGCTTCTGCATAAGGCTTATAGTTTGTCTGGCGATTTGACCAATATTGGCTATAATATTGGCCAAAAATGGTAAAATTGCAACAAAAACAAACAAACAAAAACATACACACACAGACACACACGCAGTGTGCTCCTTGCTGCACTTTCACCAGTCGCCTGACCACTCGCCGCGATAACTCAGGCGGCGAAGTGCTGGACGAATAAGTTCGTGTTTTCACTTGGAGATTTTCAATCCCGCAGTTTGTTCAACTCGTACGATTCGGTTAAAGTGTTTCCGTATGATTCCTTTGTTTCGCCAACACCTTATCACGTGAACTCCTCTGAGACGGCTGAGCCTCGGACGACCGAATTTGGCACAGACATAATGTTGCATGTCTAGTTGGTCCAGCTCAATTTTTTTAGGAAATTCATTAACATTTTATATGCAAAAATGGGCATTGAAATTTTGCCATTGAATTCCATCATAAGGCAGGCAAATGCTTTAGTGTGGCAGTTAAGGCATATGGTATCATATCAGTGTAGGCATAGTGATCGCCCACCTGTCTACGATGAGAACGAGTTATAGCATATGTGTGCATGCTGACTGCAGCGTTTCAGTTTTCCCCATTTGCTGAAGACTAAAACTAACAAAATCTTAAAGACATATAGACACACATATATTTAGATGTATTGTATTTTTTTATTTTGTTTTTTTTTTTAGTTTGCGCTATTTGATGTAGGGAGATGAAATTTGGTCTACTGATAGAGTACGATGAAATATCATGAAATCTGCTATTTTTTTTTACCTTGACCTTAGAGAACGATTGACCATTATCTCAAAAACGGTTAGAGATAGAGTGATTTTAACTTATTTTCGACCTTTGGGATTATTTATTATAATTTTATCTTAAACAGAGTTTTACATGACAATTTTTGGTTAAAAAGAGACCTATTGTGTTTTTGAACGGAGCATAAACTTCCGGACAGATACGTCATGCGATAGGCCTGTGTCCGGCGGAGGGGGGGGGGGGGGGGGGGGGTTCGTTCATAACTGAACTTAACTTACCAGGCGGTCCGAGTTTGGCTGAAACGAGGTATTTGTAAAAAAACTGGTGCTCCACGTTTAGGGAATGTTGATTTTTAATGTAAAAATGTTGAATGTTGTAAAAAGTCCTGGACCCACCCCCCCAGAATACCGCGAACCCTCGTCGTTGTAAGAACTCATTGTTTTTTGTTATACAAACCATGGCATAAGAAGCAACAAAATTTTATTTTAGGCATACCAAAAACTGTCAGTCAGAAATGAAATACTGAGTAGTTTCTTCGGGAAAGCCGCTACTGAGAGTAGTTACAGTTAAAGTAAGGGTTTAACCTACACTCAGAATAGTGTGTCGTCCATCGGCTTTAATCTCTGTCAAGCGTTGCGTCACGTTGCCTGTTCTAATTCATGTTGTTACAGATAGCCCTAAATTCTAAATCACGTTCTTACATTCGCTTGCAGATTAAACCCCAAGCGTTGTTACACTTAGCCTACAGCTTAAATTGCATGTTGTTACACTTAGTCTGTAGTCTCTAAAGCTTAGGTTGTTACACTTTTCCTACAGTTCAAGCTGCACATATAGTTGTGATACTTGACCTACAGTCTAAATCATATGTTGTTACACTTGGCATACAGCTTATGCACGCGTTGTTACACTTAACAGACAGTCTAAACAACACGTTAGGGATGCTGCAAGCCTCGGCCGTTAATCCAGTCACACGTCAGTATGCGTTATATCTTTCTTGATCAGCTGTCTGCATCATTTTATATGTTACAGCGTCTGTTGCCAAAAGTAAATTTAGCTTTAGCGATGAGATGAGGTTAATGAGTTATTTTCTTAGATTGGATGGGTAAGGTTCCAGGTTAGTTTATGGTCGTAAATTTGTGATATTGCTCAGGCCGTGTAATACAATTGATAATCGTGTCGTATGAATGTATACGAGAACTGACGTCTTGAGTTATTATCGTAAATCATAGAGCAAGGCTCAGGAAGTGTTAAACCTTCTCATGCTCAGATGTTAACATCTCCTGTTTATGTTGTTGTACACTTATGATTGCAATCACTCAGCGTATGGATGATGATAAAGCTGCGTATTAATTGGGATTAGCGGCCGACAAACATATACGCAGATTTCAACAGGTGTTTGGCAAGCCTGACAGTATTTTTTTTTTTTGAGGCACTGCTGTGGTTTTTCTCGTAGATTCGTTTGAGGATAATTTCGCAGCGACTCGGTTATACCATGAACACACTGAGCTGAATGAGTTCAAACGTTAAAATAACACGACATGTAAAATATGGAATATTATTTTGGAGAAAAAGAAGGTAAGTGTCATTCAGGCTTAATAAGCCTACTGCTTGGGAGACTGAACTATCTGGGTCAGTCACGGACTAAATTTGACTTGTCATGTCTTCTGTCCCTATGGCGATATTTAATTCGGCAAAACAAATATCTCCATATGGTTTCCACTGCTACCACCCTATATATTCGTGTTTAGGGAAATTGTTTCGATATGTAATAGTTATTATCGGTATTTATTTATCTAACATGCTTTCCTGTCTGTATGGCCACACGGATCATGTAAAACTCGGTTATGTATCACCTTACTACAATTTTGATGCTGTATTACTCCAGAGTGCCCATAAACAGTTCCCCGCTGAAGACACGACCTCTATACGGGTAAACTCTGGGAGAGGATCCCTGCCCCCCCCCCCCCCCCCCTCTGCCCTGCAAATGGAACTACGTGACAAATAGGAACGCTTATCTGAAGCTCAGTTCTCACCACCTTTCATTATGATGCACCTCACCACTGGAACCACCGTGGAGGACCACTGCCCTGCAAATGGAACTACGTGACAAATAGGACCGCTTATCTGAAGCTCAGTTCTCTCTACCTTTCATTATGATGCACCTCACCACTGCAACCACCCTGGAGGACCACTTAAGTGTAGCCCCTCTGATGGTCCTATTTTCGAGGTTTCACTGTATTCTGATAGCGACATCTAGCTTCTGTCATCTTAATTTTTTCTCGTTTACCAGGTCTTTATGAAATGGAAAAACCACACAACCTGCCTCAGCAACTCAGCATCTTAAGAAAACTCTGGGGTGACGCATGTCGTGTGTTATAATGGCCCTGATATTGAGCAGTATAGGCCAGATTTGAAACCCCTCAATTCGCCATTTTCATTCAGCATTCCGTTTTTTGTTCTTTACATATGAAACGCCTTAGTACTTCGGTTGGGTACAGCCTTGATGGAGCAGTGTCTGGAGTAAATTTGATAAGTTTAATGCAACATTTTTAGCCTCCAAGTTCAGTTACCTCATGTTTTTGCCAGTACCATGGAGGAAGTCGTCCTAGTTTTCCTCTCCTCTACAAAAAATAAATAAATAAATAAAAAAATCATAGAACGTATGGATTTTTGAGTCGCGGATGAAGATCATTCTAACTTTGTTTCATTTTTTGTTGATTTGACGTCACTATTCTCGAAACTTTCGACGCTGATGGTTATTGCTTCTGTTGGAAGAATCTCAGCAGGTAGCGTGAAGTCAGCCGAGGTTTCAAGGACATTTTAGGCGGGAAAAAAATAAACTTGTTTCTCATACCCTGGCCGTTCGCTAGAATCGCAAATAAAAAACGGAACCGGTCTCGTCTAAAACATTTCGGGTGAAAAAAAAAGAAAAAGAAGAAAAGAAATCGATTTACCCGGAATGCAGAAAAAGTAATGAAAATGTCCTTTCGGAGTCTATCATTTTGGTGATGAGCAAGAGATCGACACAATGAAACCCATAAAAGCTACAGAAAACAGTTATAAATCAACTACAATTACGTAAGCTAAGAAACTGTCTCACATGCAGAAGAAATATTTCTGCTCTTTATCTATTATTATTTTAGTAGGAATTGAGACCAAGAAAAAATTTAATCCCAGGCAAGGTAACTTAAATCGCAAATAAAATAGGTCCTTTTTGGTGGTGGTGGTGGTGGTATGGCTTTTCTTCACATAAAAATCTTACTTTCCAATAAATAAATAAATAAAAAACAAAAAAGTTCTTTCTGGCATGACTTTCAGTTACATAAATATCCTACTTCCCAATAAAAAAATAATAATAATTCAGAAATAAGCATACCGTTTAAAAATTCTGAAAATTAGCATATTTCACAGTTACGCTTCTGCTTTATAAAGTCACTAAATCGTTAAGTCTTCTCTTTCCTTGGCGGATCCATCAAGGTAGGACTGCTGGAATGTAACCCCCTAGTCCCTGCCAGCTCCTATCCGAGTGAAAACAGGTTTAGATATTATGCGAAAATAACATATTACGACAAAAATATTTGAGTCACGACCCGGGAACTGAAAACCTCTAATCAAAACTGAACCCGACCACCCCCTACCACACTCAGATACGCAGACACACAAACACCATACACTAATTTTTCAAAAAGGTTTTATTTATATTTTCCCAGATGATTTTCTGAAAACCTATTTCAAAAGTATCCCGTGCTCCCGAAAAGAACATCAGTACATCAGAGTTTCTATTGTAAAACTTTTTACATGTCATTAATAAATATGCAAGTTGCAGTATCACAGTCACTTTCTCCTGTGACCGCCTAGCCATTGTCTCACAACTGTCGTTGGGGAATCCCCAAGAAATCACAGAAGCCAACCATACAATTAACTGACTATTATTAATTAAATAAAGTAAATTAATAAATTTGTCTGGTTTAGCAAAATGAGTCCATCTGAAAATTGTTTACGTGATAACTCTAATCGACTGAATTCGGCTTCAAGCGTAACAGTTAACTGTCCAGTAAACTTTTGTGAATACAGCGGGAGTTAGCTGCACAAGTGAACTGAAAAAGATTTGATCTGCCAACTTCTAGTTAACTTTTTTCTTGAATACGATTTATTAAACTCTGTTAGTTAGGAAAAACAAGTGAATACGGTGGCAGCGGTCGAATTCACGAAAATTAACTTCTGAAGTTAACTGGTTCAGTTCACTCTTCCGAAAATTCTAACAAATTTGACTAGCTAACAGGGTTGGTTAGCTCGTATTCTGGAAACAAGTTAACTACGTAATCATAAGGCAAAATCTCTTAAGGACAAATTTTGCTTGAGGAATTATCCTTAAGACGATCGCCTTCTACGAAGCAAGCGTATAGCTTATGTCATTTTGTTCCCAACTACGTCAACTAACGGAGATATTTTTAACCAGATCATCTTTAGTTGAAAGCATTGTAGGTTAGAGGGTGTTTCTATGGTAAAGTAAAAATAAGTGATGGGCTTAAGGCATAATCTAAAGTCTAAAGTCAATAGAAAAAAAATGATGTTAGATTGAAACACCTTGCCTTCCCTTCTTGTTATTTGTATATTTTTTTATTACGCATACTTATTTTTATATGGAAATCTGAAGCGGAATATTCCATTAATACGGTTCTGTATTACTTTGTTCTTTTTCTTTCAAGGCCAAGAAATGAGGAAAAGTTGCAAATATTACTTCAGAAACAAACCGTCTAATTTATCTTTTAAATCTAATTATCTTTTATAAAGAATAAGAAGCTCAGTTTCTTGCACCAACCCTGAATACAAGTTTTATTTATCATTTTTCTTTTGATATTGTTTCTAAAAATCTTTTCGGACTAAAATATTGCTTTCCTCAGTCATTGTAGGATGTCGCGAGATGTTATGTCGAATAAAGCCCACTACGCATTGAATCTTGAACCGTATTGCATTGGAGGAAAATGTACACTGCTTAACGTCTAATGTCTCTGAACTACTGTGTGCCTTGTTTCTTTTCTTTTTTTCTTTCTTCTTCTTCTTCTTCTTCTTTTTTTTTTTTTTTTTTTTTTTTTTTTTGAGGCCCTGTATTCTTCCAAGGGAGATTATGAACTAGAGAGGTCAGTGCACACAAAATATAAGAGTACAGACTTATATTACTCTTTCAATCGACACCCATTTAGTTTCTTGTTTTCTTTAAACAAAAAAAAAAAAAAAAAAAAAAAAAAAAAAAAAAAACAACAAATGTCTCCCCAACTAAACCCATTAATCCCCAATAGCTATATTCCCTTTTCAGTACTGAAATGGAAGATTCATTTCTGCAAACACGATCATAATTCATTGTCAAAAATTAAAAAAACAAAACAAATAAAACTAGATGGTGGTCACTAAAACAAATTTTACTGTATCTCTTTGTTATCCGAATCTGGAAGGTCGTCACTAAAACGGGTTTTACTGTACGTCCTGTTTTATCTGGGTCTGAAGTAATTTTACTCTACGTTACATTTTTATCCGGGTCTGGAAGTTGGTCAAAGACAGGTAGGTTTTACCGTACGTCTTATCCGAATCTGGAAGGGGTCAAGGCCTCCAGGTTTTACTTTACATCTTTATATCCGAGTCTTGAAGGTGTTCTGGATTTTTTTTTTGCTAATCTTAACCCCATCCCCCATTCTAATATCAGTAAGATTCTAAACGCAACGCCATCCCTTTTACCCAAAGGTACGGTCTGTACCCTATGTGTAGTTATAAAAGTCAATTACAGGCAATGAAATAGCCACAGGTAAAGAAATAGCGAAGCATCGATACTAATGTTGTATGGTTTTCAAGCACTCTAAAGAATGATGAAACACTCGAGAATCTTCTGGAAATCACTGAAATCCCATGCGTAATTACCAGCTATGTTCAGTTAACAAAAGATCCAGCAAAACGGGGAAGACGGGGTGATTTTATGGGGTGGTGGTGGCCTCATATACCTTTTTAAATGTTCTGTGAGAGTTTAATGTTTAACAAAACCGTGAATCTTATCCAAAAAATAACTACTCCAATTTTGAAGTCGATCTGACTGTCCGCGATCGATATTCTTTTTCTTAGCAACAGATACATTTTAAGTATTGACGCCTTTCTTAATTTCACTACACGCATCAAAAGTTGAAAAAGCCACCCGACTGACCCAAGGAATACCTTTTTCAAATTATATGGATTTTCACATGATGACGTTATGTGCCGTTTCGTTCATTGTACTCGCAACAAAATTTGACATAATCTTCTGGAAATAACAAGCAATAGTTCCAGCAAGTTTCAACTGCTTTCGATGTTCAGCGGCTGAAAAATCTTACATACAAGATTTAAACGTAATGACGTCATACGCCTTTCTTAATTTTGCAAAATCCACGACATTTGATCTAGCGACATTTCATCTAGCGACATTTGATCTGGCGACATTTGTTCTACCGGCATTTGATCTAGGGACATTTGATCTAAATCTGCAGGGTACGACAAATGGTCTAGATTTTTGTTTCCTTTTTCCTTTTTTTTATTGGAAGAGAAAAATAAAGCAATGAAATAGTTTTCATCTCCTTACTCACCTTCTCTGCCATATTTTCGCCTTATATACGATCACCAATTGACAATTTACTGCAATTAATAATGGATACTGATAAGTATCATACTGAATAGTTTTTACACTAATCACCACATTTGCCTCTATTTCTTTGCATTATCTCCATGATACAAAAATAATTGCTGATAAACCCTATAACTTTAAAATTCTAATATATACCTTTTCATTGACATGGCATCCTCATCTGGATTAAGTCTGGTACAATAGGTGGAGATTATGTCCAAGTAAAAGCATCTTTGGCATGGTCAGTCAGACTCCAGTTAGACACTCAGTGGCATTGATGGAACTTTAATGCAGCTTTTCTTATGTTGAGTAGAAAATCTTTTGAAGTTACTGACTTTTTATTGAAATCTTGATTATTTTTCATCGTGGTATAGAAGGTGATTAAGAAGATAAGAACCGTTTAATTGCTTTATTTTTATCTTCCGATAAAAACATGAAGAGAACTAGAACCTCACTTCGCTAGCGAAATGTTAAACACTTGACAAAAATTAAAACGAAAAAATACTTCCTTCAATGGGTTATTTCTTGAATAATATATTGCAAACAACACAGCTTGAATATGTCTTATAAGCCGAGTAGTGTTAGGTTTCTGTTGACGTAAGGTTTTATTGACTGATCTAGCATACGCCGTGTTAGCTATTTACGCAGTGAGAGCTCGCACAAAGCTCACTGTGCAACTGTGTGTGATGTGGGTTAAATGCTACGCATTTACTTGCAAAAAATACACTCTTTTCACATGGCGTTTTAACAAAGAAAACGAAATCAAAGACGAAAATAAAAAGTGACATGCACATGTTCATATCAAGCTCTTCATAAGTCCCAAGTTTCATGGTCGTAGGGCCCATAGTGTCAGAGAAGAAGAAGACACAAAAAATCGGAAAAAGTGTCAAGAAGAAAAAAAAGACGAATTTTGCTCGCACAAATTCATATAACTCTTGCAAGCCAAAGGCTTGTCAAGTGTTAATTAGACCAATTGACTTCAGAAGAGCATAGAGAACATGCTGGGTGTTAGCATCTTGATAAAGTAGCCCGGGCATAAAGTGCTTTGAACTCCAACTTCAAAATCTTAAACTCATTGCGTTCTGCTATCCGAAGCCAATGAACTCTTTGCGGTATGGTCACCAATTTTCGGTCAGGTCACCAATCTTTATCAGCACGGAGTAGAAGCCTGTTGTTTGATACCTTTTCATCAATTGTGTATCATCGATCGTACAATAACAGCGACATACTGCGGATGAGTCGACCATGTAGGAAATGCAACCGCTTTAGGGCCGTGGACCAAACCACGATCCCTGATGCACCTAACAGTCCAAGGTAATAGGTTATGAACTTTGAAAACATTATTTTATTTCACGATTTGACAGGAAATTATAAACTATTGCAAGGTTTATACGCAAATATCAAAAGTGTCTAAGAGCTTTATAAGGAAGACATGATCTACCTCATCGAATGCGACAGAGATCCAGTAAACAGAGAAAAACAGAGTTTTAATTGTCTAGATTGAAAAAGATTTCACCAAACATCTTGATAAGTACTGTTTCAGTGCTATGTTTGGGTTTGTAGACTGATTGTAAGGGGTCTTCAACATTGTTTATATATGCGAAAGCATCCGCAGTATTGTCATCTACGCTTTTAGCTCAGTCTACTTTCGTCGTTGGGCTGTTCACATCACTTGTAGGCGATCTATTGTGACGGCGTGTGTATGTAATTAATTTTTCAAAATGCTACACCTCCTACAGTTCTTAATGCCGTTAGGTATTTCTCCACCCTGCTTGTATGTTTTTGGCGATCGAGACAAAATTGACAAAAATATTAGTACAAACGGCCAAATTAAAAAAACTACTCTTTCGGCAAATTCGGTTCAATCCCTTTGAAATTTGACACGCATGTTCCCCTGAAGTTTCTCCATCAGCATACTATCTTATTTGGTCATTTGACCAAAAGTACAGATAATCCTAAAAATTCAGACCGATAATTTGAAATTTAATAAAAATGTTTCCCCAGGAAATCGTATACCACATTTATATTTTGTCAAAATTGGTAGCTTTCTCCTTTTACTTTTGTAATGTCTTCACTTTTACCGCTTGGTACAATGTCCACGGACTTTCTTGGTTTTGTTATGCAAACAGTGTTATCTTGGAAATTGGAAATGATGTCGCTAATTTTTCAGTATTGTCATTGTATGGAAAAAGGTTTATCCGTGGTACGATGCATTATCCTGTTCAAAGAATTAAATAACTCCTTAGATCGGTCTGCTATTGTATCGATGTTTTGACTGGTTTAAGAGCTGAGACTAATTACTCCGGGCGCATTTGTAAGCGCTCTCATTTTCAGATTTATCCTTGCTCCATCGCCTCTTCAGCACCTAATCTTTTCTCTGTGCTGATTGAGTTACCAAAGGTCATATATGGGCGCCCTGACTTTTCTCTCTTCTATTGGGGTCATGCCAATTTAGTATTTTAGAAATAGTGCAGTTGTTGACATCCAGCAAGCTGTCAACTATGCACATTTTTATATTGCCAATGGCCGCGTTCACAGAAGTCAAATGTGCAGTTAATAACCACTGTTAACTGTTCATAAAACGCAAAAACTTGTGAAAGTTAACATTTAAAATTTACTTTTGTGTTAAGATTAATGCTTGTAAAAACTATTCATGTAATTCACCTGATTTCCGTTATGCTTTTTACATTTTACCGCACAGTTAACTTTTGTGATACCAGCGCAGGGGTTTGCAAACAATGCCCCGGGATTAGATTGTGAGGGGTTTACAAAAAAGTAAGGAAGGGGAGTGTTCCGCTAGACCTTCTGTTTCCTCATTCTAAAAAGGGTCAATAGGTTTTGAAACATTTTACTTTTTTTTAATTGCACTTGTTCAAATGTCACAGATTCAGCTTACTCAGTTATACACAATTTAGCCCTCTCGCAAAGTCTTGGCTAATATTGATAACATTTTGACAGTAGAAGAATATCCAAAATGTATTATGAGCTACAAAATCGAAACAAGGGACCACTTTGCTGGGTAATAATATCAGTGATTGTCTTTTTAAAAGCAATGTGTTTATGCTACTTAACGCTCAGCGTAAGAAAATGCTAACTTGTAACACTGAAATTGTTTCAATCGTTTAACTCCTGTAGGCATAGTGCTCTATTTGAAAACGTATATACAGAATACGTAAGAAGGAGGAAAACCGCAGAAGACAGGATGAGAGTGGATCATTTGAAATTTTTTTGAAAACGCATGAAGTTTGCTGTTGGCTGTGGTACGCTGCTGATTCAGGGAGGAGACGGCGAAATATAAAAGGATAGTAACGCTCCAAAACTCATCTGAGCATTGCAAATCTCCAGGCGGCATCTGGGGAGATATTTTGCGTTCACTTTCGAGAAAGGGTCGAAAATCTGAAGGTGCCGAAAATTGGCAGAGATAGTTTATGGCTAGATGTACCCTGGATTTGATTTCCACAATTACCAGAAAGGGAATGGTGCATGAAAAAAGTTAGCAGGTGGTACACGTGTTATGGTGACAAGTATTCCGTCACTAGGCTATTGGTTGGAAATTGACTGCAGTAGCAATATATCAGCAGGTGTCAAATGATATGATGTAAATTTCGCGACCTTGTCAGATTTCAAATTAGTGTGTGGTCCCTGTTTCCCTGTTCCTGTAATTAATGCGTTAGAAGATTTGATGTTTGGGTACTTGTTTTGATCCTGAATGCTACTCCTTGATGCAATCCTTCATCTGAGTTTGTCCTGTGCGCCGATCCGTCGTATGATCGTTGATCTTCCTGGCACAGAAATGATATTTTCATCCTATTTATATGGTGAATGGCATAAATTTCTGTGTACATATTTGAACAAACGATTGACACGGCAGACAAAGTCTGTTGTATGCAATACAGAAACATAGGCAGCTAAAACTCAGCTTTCAGTAGTATGTGATAACGTCATTGGTAGTAAAAATTACAAACTATCTGCTTGCCATCCAGGCTTACAAGATAGATGAGCACGGTTATTGACATCTCATCAGCTGTATGCCTTGCAATAAAGAGGCGGTACCAGCACAGGTAGTGGTGACTCAATGCAACTCCGGAGGTTCTCATCCCGGGCCCCATAACAAAACAGGATCCATCAATCTTTCAAAGGCCAGCGTAGATGGACTGGATATAATTATGACGTAAACACAAGCGGGGAACACAATACTTCTCTGTGTCCAATCACTTGATCCCCTCTTCAATGCCACGACCTCAGCTCAGCAAGTATAACGGCGGTAGATCTATCAGGCAGTCAAAAAAGCCTTTTGGCCACAGGCAAAACTGTTAAGACTTACTCGTTTGTTCACATAGCACTCTTAAGTCAGGTTTGGTGAATGACTCTCTTTAAAAACTTACAATAAACGGCATACGCAATTTAACCTGGCTAACCTTCTTCAATAAATTTTGAAGACTTATTGATTAAAAACTTTCCGTAAACTACTCCATTCCTTGGCACTACTTCTTCAACGGATACAACCCCTCTTTGACACCGCAATACTCTCTGACCAAACCAGGGCGGTGGCTTCTTCTTGTTTGCGTTTAACCTGCATGGCAATCGCATAGTGCTGGGGAGCATTTGCTGTGTGAACAGTCAGAGGTACAACATAGCAAGCATTTCTGACAATCAGAACTCCCATGCAGGGATAAGAAATTGGCAATTGATAGAGTCATTTATTTTGTAGGGAGCTTGCGTCAAGCTTTTAGTGTTGCAGTGTCGAGTTGCGGCCGATTACGTCTAGTCAGTTACACAGGCATTTCCCTGTTATTCCGCCAAAGATAAAACTTGAATAACCTTCATAAATATCTTACCGTTCCGCATTTTAGCGGCACTTTGAGATATCTCTGTTTCGATTCGTGTTTGTCTACTACATATATTTCACTAATTAAGAAAGATTTTCTCAATTTGAAGTGTTGATATGTAAAGGCAATATACCTCTCACAAATAGCAATGTAACACTAAATGCTGTTTTCACGCTGCGGATTGGCTTTGGGTTCTCTTAAATTTTTGTCGACCGCGCTCCAGCAAGCAAAGCTAATGCTGCACAGTTCTTTTCCTGATGTGACATTAAAAACGGCTTAGCTAGCGCTGGTGGGCTTAAGTAGGCCATTGTCATGCCCCGGATTTTCCTAGGATTTGCTTACGCAATGTACAGCAGAACATGGCGTCAATAAGCAAATCCGGTGAGCACCCATAATGAAGTTTTACATAAAATTAACTGAACCATGCAGTATTAGTTAATCTCGAATATGTTCCTTTAATCTTGCGGATCTAACTAGGCGTAGTGAAGTGAATCCTAAGCAAATCCACAGTACGAAAAGAGCAAAAGAAAACTAAGGCGATGTACAATCACAAATACGTTAAAGGAATTTCAGGTCAGGGAGAAAAATACGGCATTGTTTTTCATTCTGTTTTTCTATTTTTTTCTGTTTTCTATTTTTTTATTATAAAACACACTCGACACACTTCCGTCAGCTGCAATCTTTGTTCATCTTTTTGCAAAATGTGGCTAAGTGGTTGGAGATCACCCATTATATGTTGCCAGTTCGTGTCATTCAAGGCATTTATAGGTAAGCGGTGACTGTTCAATGAAGTTGCCGTTAAACACACCCCATTAAACTACGCGCAATGTTATACCCAGATCAAGCTGAATGTTGTATTCAAATCAAGCTAAGCATAATGTAATACTCAGATCAAGCTGAATGTTATCGGTCGACGGGCTTGGTCCAACGGAGAATTTACCGATGGGTAGCCCAACGACCGATCATAACATTTTAATTTTGCAGCCCATCGGTCGATTTTTTTATTTTTCAAATCAGTAATTTTAACAATAAGTTGCTTCTTACTTTGATGTCTTTTAACTTTGTTTTGAACTTCACGATCACAGTCACGATAACGATCACAATGAACTCCGTTGTTGTAATAAGCAAACTTCAGAATCTGATTTATTGTAAATTATGTTCCAAAATTTCAATTGCATTTCGTTCTTCAGGTTCTGATCTATTGCAGTGGGTAAACCTGTCTTCTGTCATGCTATTGACGCTCACTGGAAACTGATGTACTGATCTCACATGGTCAATTGCACTTGAATTATTGCAATTATGAGGCTTTTATCCAAACGCGATCATTAAAAAATATAAATTGTAATTTGAATTGTTCTCCTTCCCTTCGATTAAAGTTTTCTTCTTTTTTTACATAATGTGACGTATTGACTTTGAATTGTTTGCACTAAGGTTGCGATTTTTTATAATTGCAATTTGTATACAGGAATGCTGAGAAAATGTTTTACTAGTTGAATCACAATTCAATTTAGTTCCACCTTTGAACATGGGTACGAATGGCATTTTAAATTGCAATTTAGTATTTGTGGACTTCATTGCAAAGAGGAGTTGACATATGGTGTAGTTTTAGGGGTGTGTTTTTTTTTATTATTATGTACTTTAGTTAGAGTACAGTTTGGTGGTTTGCATTTGAAAGTACTAGATCGGCAGAATGAAATAAATTCCTGTAAAAAGTGTTTCATTAGTTTTTAGATTGAAGCAAACGGAAATAAAATTCAAAAATGTGTTTTATTTTCAAATAAAATGGTAAAGTAAAACAATGAATGATCGACCGATGGGCTAAGCCCATCGGCCAATGGGCCAGCAAAATTGAAATTTCATGATCGGCCTTTGGGCTACTCACCGGCCGATGGGCAGCCCATCGGTAAATTCTCCGTTGGGCTGGATCTACCGATGGGCTGGATCAACCGATGGCCTCTAACATTATAATCAAATAAAGCTAGGCAAGATGGTATTCCCAAATCAAGCTAAGCGCAGTGTTATACTCAAATCAAGCTGAATGTTATGCTCAAATCAAGCTAAACATAATGCTATAATTAAATCAAGCACGATTAAATTAAGCACGATGTTATACTGAGATCAAGCTAAGCGCAAGGTTATACTCAGATCAAGGTAAGCCCAAGGCTATAGTGAATGCAAGATGTTATACTAAAATAAGACTAAGTGCATTTGACGTACATTAACAAATTGCAAACTTTCATGTTTAAGAGGGAAATTGATCTTGCTTGTTCGTGTGAAAAATAGACTCAATTAAACTGTATAAAACTATCTTAAACTACTTTACTGACTAATTTAACATAATCAAAAAAAATAAATAAATAAATAAAAATGACATCCGAAAAACAACGAAAGATAAAACTCTAATGTCCATGCTTTCTCATGCTGTTGTCTCAAATCTGGTAGACAGGCGTGAAATAGTGGTTCAAGTTGGACAAATAAATCAGTGAAGTGGACCTTCACAATTTTCTTAGAGGCTTCAAATTTAGGCAATCCCCCCTTGTAACGTATGCCACTTAAAAGTATCTTTTCCGAAAAGGGAAAAGAGTGCAACTGCCGTTGCGAGAATTTCGCTTTCGAGTGCCTGCCGGAGAGCTTTTAGTGTTTCGATTGCCTGTCGGGTAACTTTCAGTGTTTTGATTGCCTGTCGGAGAGCTTTTAGTGTGGCTTTGATTCAGCGAAAAATTAATGGAGAAAAATAGGCAGAAGGGGTGGGGGTGGGGGGGGGGGGGGTGGGAGAAGGTGAACAGGGGATAGAAAGACAAAAAAGGAAAAATACGGGGGAGCTAGCCTTGGTAGGGGAAGCGGAATAGGGGGCAAGAAATACCAGGTGGGGAAGGGGAGATAGCCTAGTCTATCCCCCCCCGGGGATGTGCAGGGGCAAGATATACTGCTACACTGGCCGGCAATGATTATTTTTATTTTTGAAAACTTCCGTGAGGTGGCATTTGTTTAAATTCGTGTTTCGTCCTCTCTCTAAAATGGTTTAATTGTTTTATAAAACGTTAATATGGCATAATATTTATATTATCGATTCTAAGTTGCTACTTTGAAACGTTTGAAGTGTTTCTTGTATGGAAATGTGAGCGCCGAGGGGCGAGCGCAACAGTTTTATGACAAGTTTTTTTTAGTACTTTACCTGCCTACCAGGTAAGTGTTGTTTTTTTTTCATGAAAATTGTACACACCCGACAGGTTGATCAATTTGTTTGTTTCTTTCTTTTTTTTGCTCGAAATTTTCGACCCAGCCTGGTCACCTCTTTTAAATCCTTTTATATTTCGATTTTAGTGACCATACCGGTGAAAAATGAAGAATGACAAGATTTTTTGCTCGTCTTACTTGGCATCCCATTTTCGATTTTAGTGACCCAGGGGGGGGGGGGGGGGGGGAGAAACGAGACTATTTGTTTGCTAGCCTTATTTGACATCCCTTTTTCTATTTTAATGACCAGGCTGGGGGATGAGAAACGAGATTATTTGTTTGCTAGCCTTATTTGTCAACGACTTTAACAACCGCCATAACGGATGTTAAAAAATACTAAAACGAAACTAACAAACAGAAGAATGCTAATATTACTGATCGATAGACTATCACTAAATTTGGCCATCAAAACAATTGGTTTGCCAGGGCATATTCAGGCTGCAAAAAAGTTTTTCTAACTCGCATTTCCGACAAATGAAATCAGTTTAGTTCTCGGAAGACGGTGCTTTATGTTGTAGCAGTTCTTGGTTAAAATTAAAGAAAGACATTTACCGCTTGTGTTTAAAACGTGGTAGTATCACAGATTTTGGGTTGCCAGGCATTCAGTGGCTTGGCTTAACCAGTTCTCTAACCGTCTCCATAATAATTAGTCCAAAGTACTCAAATAAAGCATTTCTGAGGCAAAAGTATTTATAGAGCTATTTCGCTTATACCTGCTTGGCTCTTAAAACGGAGATGCTTTTTACCAACAAGTTATAAAAATAATTTATGTTGCGATAAATAACTGCATCTTAGATAGCCTATTAACCAGCGCTCATTAAGTTCCCCAAGTAAATATTACAACATCGGACTCACGTCCATTAGAAATCGCGACGTCGTTCAAGAATAATGTTCCCAAAATTTATATCTGCATCAATTCGCGGATGTATTTTTATGTTACGTGAAATGAGGCACAATATATTTGGTTAACTCTGGTAATAAGTTAACCTCTAAACTAATAAATTTCACAGTGTGTGTGACGTGCATTTTGTATTCATTACTCTCCGACGGTAAGCCAATAAAATGGGCGGCGTAATGGATTTAGCTTTGTTTTATGCGGCGCCTATAGCACTCGGTTTTTCGTTCGTTTGCTGTTTTGCTTTCACGTTTAGAAACTGGTAGACGTGTGTTCTGGTTTTAAGCCCACCCATCGCATATGTGATAGACTTCTAGACTTAAGTGGGTAAATTGACGTCATCTCTTCACGTGCGGATCAAGGTTTTGAATGGGGGTTTTAGTGGTTATGAGTGGGGACTACTTTTTCAGACTACTGATTATGTGAGGGTTGGACTACTTTTCGCCCGAGCGTCATTTTAAAAAATAATCCTGGCATAAGGAGATTGGATTGTAAACCAGAACCGCCTCCTGGGATCAATCCATGCCGTTAGCTGGTGCTTTTCGTGGAGGCACGGTCTGTTCCCCCACTGCCCACCGTCTCTCGTAGCCATCCGCGCACCTTGGAGGAAGCCAAAGCAACACATCTGGATTTCGCTTACGCTGTTAATCGTGCAAAGGAGTGTGAGATGCGGATTGCTTTTTTTATACCTCCACAGCATTTTGGTTATATAGATGCACCAAAACAGCATTCAAATTAATGGGCAGTCCTGTAAGGATAAAAGGATAACCAATGTATCCTGGTAGGTTTTTTTTATGTACGAATGGTCCATTTTGTACTGTTTTGTCTACAGTAAAAATTCTTAGGTGTGAGACTTGTCGAAATAATGATAATTAGCGGCGGAAAGCCAGTGCAAAGTGGAAGATTACTCCCACACTTCCCGTATACAGTTTACATGATGTGTGTACATTTGCCTTTCTTATAAAATTTGGTAAAAATATGTTTCCCCTTATTATATTTTTTGCGGTATTTTGTC
Source organism: Protula sp. h YS-2021 (assembly GCA_949752745.1). NCBI lineage: Eukaryota > Metazoa > Annelida > Polychaeta > Sabellida > Serpulidae > Protula > Protula sp. h YS-2021. Next base: position 53,084,597 of record OX457029.1, on the reverse strand, counting down.
AATTGTTGATCATAATTGGTGGTGTCAAGTGCACCATAAATTCTCAATATAAGTAAATGGTTTTAGATGTTTCCAGCAAAATTATGATGTGCATTTAAAAACATTGGCAACAAAATTTACAAGGGAATTATTGTTTGTCGGGGAAGGGTAGAAATATATTTTCCAAGTTATTAACTTTCGACAAGACATTGCAAGCTATTGATCAACTTAATGCCAATGAATTGGAAAGAAAACTAATAAAGTTTTGACGGTTTGCTGACAAGAAATTTATAAATTTCTGACCGATAAAAGAAAAATGTTCTTACGAAGAAACTATTTCTGTAAATTTTGCTTTTCTACATTTGACGATTGCATTTTTCTCTACCAAAATCCCGCGAATAGATATATAAAAGCAAATCTAGTGCTGCTACCGAATTAAGGGGCGATCATAAGGATGCACACCGCCACAGACCTACCTGAGCCATTCGTGCGGACAAACGGACGGACAATAATCTCGTCCAGCAGAAGATAATGGTAATGGCGTCGTTTTGAGGGACCCACCCATCCGTAGCGACGTTCCCCTGTCTACAAAATAATCCTGACCTCAAACCTGTTCTTAAGCTTAACCTTTCAAGGAAAAACTTAACAAAAAAAAAAAAACAAAAAAAGATCGCCGAGCGACCCCCCCCCCCCCCCCAAAACATGGTTTAATTTTGGCAACTTCAAACAATTCTTACTTTTTAAAATTTAATAATGATATCACTTATGTAATTATCGACACAAAGCTTTTCACGCCAAACGTCTATTTAATCCTATCATGAAATGCAGATGAATGTGAAAAGAACATTCAATAAAAAAAAAAAAAACAAAACATAAAACTGACTAACTAAAAACTGCCGAAAAATTGAAACGATGTGTTAAAATCAACGATAGATTTTCCATTTGGTGCAGAAGGAATATGCCTGGTTTATGAAGCCAAGTCTCAAGAGAGAGAGAGAGAGAGAGAGAGAGAGAGAGAGAGAGAGAGAGAGAGAAAGAGAGAGAGAGAGAGAGAGAGAGAGAGAGAGAGAGAGAGAGAGAGAGAGAGAGAGAGAGAGAGAGAGAGAGAGAGAGTTTTGCACATCTAATTTTCACAAAACACATCTAATTGTCACTATGCAGATTGGTTAAATTTTGGTTTTCATGCCACAAGCCGAATCTAAATTTAACATTCGAAGGAAAAATGAAAACTGTATACATTTGGTACTTTTATTTCACAAACTTGAGTGCAAAAGTAGAAAATTGTATTTACATTAAGTCAACATCAACAAAAAGTAATGATATATACATGTACACAAAACAAACGAAAAAACCCCGACATTTTGATTCCTTGTAACTTTTGATTATAAAAAGTTTGTAATTTTCACATGACTCACTCAGCGCGACACGGCTTGTGTCTGTTCTCAAATAGGCAACGAACCTCACAACCCTCGCGCTCTCTCGGTCAAACCTCATAAACCTCGCACCCTCTCGGTCAAACCTCACAACCCTCGCGCTCTCTCGGTCAAACCTCATAAACCTCGCACCCTCTCGGTCAAACCTCACAACCCTCGCGCTCTCCCGCTCAAACCTCACAAACCTCGTCCCTCTCGGTCAAACCTCACAAACCTCGCACCCTCTCGGTCAAACCTCACAAACCTCGCACCCTCTCGGTCAAACCTCACAAACCGCGTGCTCTCCCGGTCAAACCTCACAAACCTCGCCCCTCTAGATCAAACCTGACAAACATCGCGCTCTCTCGGTCAAACCTCATAAGCCTCGTCCCTCTCGGTCAAACCTCACAAACCTCGCGCTCTCCCGGTCAAACCTCACAAACCTCGCCCCTCTCGGTCAAACCTTAGAAACCTCGCGCCCTCTCGGTCAAACCTCACAAACATCGCCCCTCTCGGTCAAACCTCACAAACCTCGTCCCTCTCGGTCAAACCTCACAAACCTCGCGCTCTCCCGGTCAAATCTCACAAACCTCGGCCTTCTCGGTCAAACCTTAGAAACCTCGCGCCCTCTCGGTCAAACCTCACAAACCTCGCCCTTCTCGGTCAAACCTCACAAACCTCGTCCCTCTCGGTCAAACCTCACAAACCTCGCGCTCTCCCGGTCAAACCTCACAAACCTCGACCCTCTCGGTCAAACCTTAGAAACCTCGCGCCCTCTCGGTCAAACATCACAAACCTCGCCCCTCTCGGTCAAACTTCACAAACCTCGTCCCTCTCGGTCAAACCTCACAAACCTCGCGCTCTCCCGGTCAAATCTCACAAACCTCGGCCTTCTCGGTCAAACCTTAGAAACCTCGCGCCCTCTCGTCAAACCTCACAAACCTCGCCCCTCTCGGTCAAACCTCACAAACCTCGTCCCTCTCGGTCAAACAACACAAACCTCGCGCTCTCCCGGTCAAATCTCACAAACCTCGGCCTTCTCGGTCAAACCTTAGAAACCTCGCGCCCTCTCGGTAAAACCTCACAAACCTCGCCCTCTCGGTCAAACCTCACAAACCTCGTGCTCTCCCGGTCAAACCTCACAAACCTCGCCCCTCTCGGTCAAACCTCACAAACCTCGTGCTCTACCGGTCAAACCTCACAAACCTCGCCCCTCTCGGTCAAACCTGACAAACATCGCGCTCTCTCGGTCAAACCTCATAAACCTCGTCCCTCTCGGTCAAACCTCACAAACCTCGCGCTCTCCCGGTCAAACCTCACAAACCTCGCCCCTCTAGGTCAAACCTTAGAAACCTCGCGCCCCTCTGGGTCAAACCTCACAAACTCGCGACCTCTCGGTCAAACCTCACAAACCTCGCCCCTCTCGGTCAAACCTCACAAACCTCGTCCCTCTCGGTCAAACCTCACAAACCTCGCGCTCTCCCGGTCAAATCTCAAACCTCGGCTTCTCGGTCAAACCTTAGAGACCTCGCGCCCTCTCGGTCAAACCTCACAAACCTCGCCCCTCTCGGTCAAAACCTCTCAAACCTCGTCCTCTCGGTCAAACCTCACAAACCTCGCGCTCTCCCGGTCAAATCTCACAAACCTCGGCCTTCTCGGTCAAACCTTCGAAACCTCGCGTCCTCTCGGTCAAACCTCACAAACATCGCCCCTCTCGGTCAAACCTCACAAACCTCGTCCTCTCGGTCAAACCTCACAAACCTCGCGCTCTCCCGGTCAAATCTCACAAACCTCGGCCTTCTCGGTCAAACCTTAGAAACCTCGCGCCCTCTCGGTAAAACCTCACAAACCTCGCCCCTCTCGGTCAAACCTCACGAACCTCGTGCTCTCCCGGTCAAACCTCACAAACCTCGCCCCTCTCGGTCAAACCTGACAAACATCGCGCTCTCTCGGTCAAACCTCATAAACCTCGTCCCTCTCGGTCAAAACTCACAAACCTGGCGCTCTCCCGGTCAAATCTCACAAACCTCGGCCTTCTCGGTCAAACCTTAGAAACCTCGCGCCTCTCGGTCAAACCTCATAAACCTCGCCCCTCTCGGTCAAACCTCACAAACCTCGTCCCTCTCGGTCAAAGCTCACAAACCTCGCACCCTCTCGGTCAAAGCTCACAAACCTCGCACCCTCTCGGTCAAACCTGACAAACGTGACAAACCTCGCGCCCTCCCGGTCAAATCTCACAAACCTCGGCCTTCTCGGTCAAACCTTACAAACCTCGCGCCCTCTCGGTCAAACCTCACAATCCTCGCGCCCTCTCGGTCAAACCTCACGGACCTCGCGCCTTCTCCGACAATCATCACAAACCTCGTGTCTTCTCAGGCAATCCCCAGTAATTCTTTAATCAGATGATTGAGAGCATATAAGTAAATCATAGGCTGAAGCTGTGATTTCCGGGTTGGCAAAATGGCCGCATGGATGTCTCTGCTGTCTTCATTTGCAAATTTTGCTTCGTTTTGTACAACAAAACACCGAAAACAGGACCACCAGTTGATCTGAACTATTGTAGTCCGATTTTTCATTTTTGTCACATTTGTGGGCTTCGTTATAACAGAGAGCACATAGACAGGAACTATTGAAAAGTGGTTCTATATATGAGTTGGTTTCACTTCGGGGGTGGTCGCACCTAGGGATTCCACTGTGTTTTAGAGCATGCTACGGGTAATACCAGGCGTACAGCTGAGACCTAACACGGGACCGATGAACTGTTCTTGCCGAAATAATTGCTATCCTTTACGTCTTAAGCTTACTTTTTGTATGTCTGTCAGCCTTTAACACACCTCATATATGTGTAAATTTTCACTCTTTTTTGTCTCGCATTCGAAGTATCATTTTTCATGATATTTTTAAACCCTTCCCAATTGACACTGAAAGGCCAAGCTTGAAATATAACTGCATGCTATTTTTTGTTCTAAAAAAAGTGTTGGAATTGCTTGAAAGAAAGCACAGAATACCGACCCAGCGCCTCAAACGTGTTAAGTGGCTTTTCATTGATTTCAGAAAGTGATATCAGATTACAGCAAGTCATCACTTATGCCAGATATGTTACTGAATCTTGCTGCATTTTTTGTTTGTTTTGATCATATCGGCATCGCGACTGCATAAGCAGACGACATGGCACGACGAAAGACATAACATTATACCTGTGCGTGGGTGCGGTCAAAGCTATACCGACACTTTTAAGGCGTCCGTAGTAGCGCTGTCACGTTGAGGGACTTCGGCATAAGCGCCCCCTACACCATCCTCAGTCGTCTTTGGACTTTCGCTTTTAGCACAAAGAATGTTCTTTCTTTTTAACACCGCCAATACTGTTATGACGACGGCTAAGAGAAGCACCCCTCCAACAACAGCTCCTATGATTATTGGCAATGCACTGTTGCTGCTGGCACTTTTATTGGAGTTCCGGTCAGGTGTGATGACCGCTCTGCCTAACTGTGGCGTCGTTTCTTCTACGTCACAGTAGTCACCGTGATATCCGTCAAAACAAATGCACGAGAATCCGCCCACTGTATTAGTGCAGTTACCGAAGTTGCAGATATTAGAAGAGGCGTATGCTACGCATTCATCAATGTCTGACGCACAGAGAGGACCCTCATAGCCGGCCACGCAATCACAGCTGAAACTTCCCGCTGTGTTGCGGCACGATCCGTTCACGCACAGTCCTCGCCGTTTGCTCTTCTTCCTGTCTGTCCTGTGTGTGAAGTCAGTGCTCTGTAGACACTCATCGATGTCCTCTCCGCACTGACTTCCGGTGTAGCCCGCCGGGCATGCGCACTCGTAGTCATCGCCTCGGGCTTTGCAGTCACCTGCGCATCACATACCTTTTAAGTGTGAACAGTTTTATCATATGAACAGAAGGAATTAAACCATGTGACTTGTCCATATCTTTGGGTAGCCCCATGGTGATAGTGCTGATGTCAAATTTCGCTACATGAAATCGTTTAACAACAATCCAACTCTCCCTTGTGAAAGAGCATTACTGTAATTTATTGTTGAAATCTGTATTGGTATTCAGAATAAATTTTGAAAAGAGACAAAATGTTTGCATGCATTCATTCCCACTTGCAAACATAGTTTGCTTTGCAAAAAATTCCGGCATTTATTCCTTCCTTTTTTTGTTTTTTTTTTCGTCACGGAGGTTTCCAGAAAGCTCCTCCTACGCTATTTGACGTAGGACGCTCAAATTTGGCACAGAGATAGAGGGTGATGAGATGTCGTGAAATCCGCGAATTTTTTTGACCTTCACCTTCAAGGTCAAGGTCAAATTGAGGTCAAAGTTTTTTACCTCAAAGTGGTTTCCAGAAAACTCCTCCTAGGCTATTTGACGTAGGACGATGAAATTTGGCACAGAGATAGAAGGTGATGAGATGTCGTGAAATTCGCAAAAATTTTTTACCTTGACCTTGAAGATCAAGGTCAAATTGAGGTCAAAATATTTTTTCAAAAACCTATTCCATCACGAAAAATTGCTGGAAATAGCGCTCAAATCCTTGTTTCAACACATGTACAGTGTCAGTAGGCAGTAACATCATGGATGGAATCTCGACATTCAGTGTCAAGGTCAAGGTCATGTGACTTTTGTATACTGAATTCCGTTAGAGAAAAATTGTCCATTTTCTCGAAAACGGTAAGAGATAGAGCGATTTTGAGCTTATTTTCGACCCTTTGGGCCTAAACGACATTACATAAAAGGTACCCCGGTGACCTTGACCTCCTTCGTCATGGTCAAGGTCAAAAGCGGAAGTTGACCATTATCTCGAAAACGGTTAGAGATAGAGCGATTTTGAGCTTATTTTCGACCCTTTGGGCTTAAAAGACGTTTTATAAGAGGTACCCCGGTGACCTTGACCTCCTCCGTCATGGTCAAGGTGAAAAACCGGAAGTTGACCATTATCTCGAAAACGGTTAGAGATAGAGCGATTTTGAGCTCATTTTCGACCCTTTGGGCCTAAGCAACGTTACATAAGAGGTGCCTCGGTGACCTTGACCTTCTGGGTCACGGTCAAGGTCAAAAACCGGAAGTCGACTCTTATCTCGAAAACGGTTAGAGATAGAGCGATTTTAGCTCATTTTCGACCCTTTGGGCCTAAACAACGTTACATAAGAGGTACCTTGGTGACCTTGACCTTCTGGGTCACGGTCAAGGTCAAAAACCGGAATTTGACTATTATCTCTAAAACGGTTACAGATAGAGCGATTTTGAGCTCATTTTTTACCCTTTGGGCCTAAACAACGTTACATAAGAGGTACCTCGGTGAGCTTGACCTCCTCCATCATGTTCAAGGTCAAACATTGTAAGTTGACCAGCATCTCAAAAACGGTTAGAAAACTGAATTTGATTTATTTGTGCCCAAATGAGGTTACATCATATTCACTTCGATGGCCTCGTTCAAGATAATAATCCGGAAGCTGATAATTATGTCGAAACACTGAAAAATGTGTCTTTGACCAAATATGTTGTGTCTGCCCTTGCAAGTGGGTGCTATTTCGCTACGTGTAGCGAAATTCGGTCCAGTTGTTTAGTGTTTCCCCAAATGGTATCTAAAATGTGTGCCCGTAGGACGGTATATTTTATCCTTGTGCCTACATATCAGACAAAAAATGAGACCCATTTTTATCCATTTGAAGTCCGCCACATAGAATAAAAGGCCTGAATTTACCCATTTACCTCAGCACTAGTATACGCAGCCCCCTACTCCCACCCCGCCCCCCCCCACCCTCCTGCTGACGTATTTTATGGATGGTCCCCTAAAATAGCACCGAATCAAGTTTTACCGTACCGCGAGCGCATGGATTAGGCCGGCACGGGTCGTTGCTGGTGGAGTCTGTAGCATTGGCCACCACGCAACGATAGCCACCCATTCTGTCAGACTCGCAGATAGCCTCATCCTCGCACGGGTTATCGGGCTCGCATCCGTCTGTGGTCTCGCATATGAACGACCTGTACTCATCCCGGCTGTTCTTCCATTTCTTGGAAATATGATCTGTTGAGGAAATTCATATCATTTGACAAATTGAACCTTTCACTTTTTTTTTACCACAATCGTCTAAAATCTAATCAGCTGTGCAGCGAATACTGACAATCGCATTTTCGACTTCTTTTTTTTTATCAAACTGATAAACAAGTGCCGCTCTACTATCTGAGATAAATGCATTGTTTCCACGTATATGTTTTTTTTTAAATGAGATTACCAAATTTATCATATGTTGAGTGCACAGTATAGATAAAACATTCAAATAATTGAATTTTTTTATGACATGTTTTATAATTTTATAAATGATTTAAATAACAATTAATTTTGACAAAAGTGTTTTAAATATTTCTATTGGTGTACTTTTTTATTATTTTCTGCTCGTATTAAGAAGCATAATGTATTTATTCATCCAAATGTCTGTCATTGGCAAAGCGATATTATCAGATGTTCAGCAACTGAAATTCATTAGGATACTATTTCTAGTTTGCTTTTTTTTTACCATAAAAGACAGTTCTACATTAATATACATATTTACGTATTTGTTTCGAAAAAAGTTGAATAGAATAGGTGATATCTCTAACGGAATTAAAAGATCGATAAAAATTGTGATATAAGGTTGTGTATTATAAAATATATCATTTCAAAGAGGTGTTTGAAAGAGAATTATGATGTTCACATTAAACTGAAACATTAAAGAAGACAGGTAACTATGGTTTATTTTTAAGTATCTGTTTTTTTTTATTTTGGCTTAAAGGTCGCTCTGAATTAAACAATTCTCCCTTGCAAGTCTAATTTATTATTTAAAAATTCAATTTAAAGAACTGATGCGAATTTTATTGATTTCCACCATGATCAGATATTTATAGTAAACAGCTTTATCTTTTTATTAGCTGTGTTTTTGTGATTCCTTAAAAGAATATTGTTACCACAGAAAACTAACCTAGATATGCGTATGTAAGAGAATGAGCAGTGGAAGGATAGCCCAGCGCCCAATCGAAGTCACTTTCGTCCGCTCTCTCTCCACTTTTCCATTCCCAATTACATTCTCCATAATTGCAAAATCCTTTCAATCCTATCCAATGAGCGCTCATCCCGGATCGGGGATTGTCTGAGGGATTCTTGCGGAACAGGAAATTGTTTTCTCCCTTGCTTGTGATTGTGACAAGGTTAGCTCCGAGTCTCTCACAATGTTGTTGTGCATCGCCCCACTTGAATTGTACTTGTGAGTAAAAATAATGCTGATTGTTCTTGTGGAACCATTGTGCCGACGATCCATCAATTATTATTACCAAAAAGCATGCTACGTATGATGAAAAGTTATCCATAGTTTCTGTCCTCTGTGATTGTCAATTCTGTGTGACATGTGAAAAGGTCAATTTTAAAATTTAAAATGCGCTTTCCACTTCCAAAAAGGACACATGATTATTGTCATTGCTGTAATTTTGTTTATCGAATTCCACAGTGCATGATTGCAGTGTTATTTCCAATTTTCCTGCACATAAATGTTTGCGAGTAAAACGTTTTTATGTTTTTTGTTCCAAACGCCAAAGCCGCGTATGACCTCACTGCATAATTTTCAAACATTCTAGTAGAGCAAAAATAATCTCGTCCAAAATCGTTCCAGAATAATCACGCATGTGGCAAATCTTAACACACCGATTTGTGGCAGAAAAACACACTCCTGTATAAAAATGTACACAAATTCGTCAGTGCAATAAGTGGGAGGATGGCATTTGACATTTGTAAACGGCATTACACAATGAAAAGATTTTGGCCATTCGATACTTCTCAAGTGTCTTCTCGACTTGGGATAAACATTTATACATGCCCTAAAATGCTATTCTTCCAGCTTCACAGAATCTACTTGAATTATTTATTTATTGCGCAAGTTTAGAAGGGTTTATGACACATAAAAATGTGAAGTTCTTTAAGTAGTTTTTCACAGGGAAGACGGTTTGTTTCCATTTGTGTTGATGTAACATTTTATTGCTATTATTACATCTGTGGAATCGAGTATTCACGACAATTCCTGCATTATTTATCTCCAGTTGAGATCAAGACTCAAAATTATTTTATTCAATATCGAAGTTGTTTGCATTTTCAAGGGGGTGTAGATTTATAGAGAAGTGGATGTCGAAAACTGAGTAGCAAGTGCCCTTCTGACGTTCTTCAACCCCATTGGCATGTAATAACACTGTGGTGAGGCCTGACTGAATAACTTCCTAATAAAACATACCTAACATGCAAAAAAAAAAAAAAAAAAAAAAAAAAAAACAAACTAAAAAATGTATAATAAACTTTAAAACTAGGATTTCTATTGCATTTTTGGCTTCGTAGCTAAAACTTCATAATAATTTATCGACAACTTTACTTCCAGGGACACTAATGCTTAGAAGCGTATCAATGACCCACGCATTCAATAATATATAAGTATGGAAACAAGAGCGACCACAGTCCCAGACCATCTGTGCACCCTCAATAGCGACTTTTTAAAAAGCTACATCTGACCTTGCACTGCAGGGGAATGAAGATTGTGGACAAAGTAAATGATCAGATGATGACTTTAACATTGTGACGAATGAGTTGATTCAGGATAAGTGACAAGCAGTTCATTCACAAATCGTAAGCATAATCTAACCCCACCTTAGCGGGACCTCCCAGTTGAGAACACCCTTGCGAATAAGCAAAAACGGTCTTAATCTACAGGTGGTCATAATATCACCGACTGTCATAGGGACTATTAAAACGTGATTTTAATTGAGAACTAGTATAAATTTAGACTTGGTCATGTCGCCATCCTTATTTATATTCTACATGTGTTGTTAAATGTGTGGCTGTAATAGGGCCAATTAACAAACCGTTGCTCATCCCAAATTTGGTATTATTTACATTCGACTTAATCACTTTATGTAAGCAAAGGTATTTACTGATTCCTTAAGCAATGCCTAGTAAGCCTACCGGTAATAGACAAGCGGCGTTGTATAGACGCTAAGCTGACTTCATAGCAAATGATTTAGTTGAGTAGAGGAGTCGCAAATAATAGTAATTCATATTATCCTCGCTTGAGGGTATTTTCGGAAGACCCACCATGGTTTTCATTTCCGATGAGTAATTGCATGATTTTGTGTTTGGTTGCAAACCTTGACGCCTGTGCAGATTTGTCTCCTCAACATCTTCACAATGTCTATGCATCGACCTCTATTAAATGCTGTGGAAAAAACACATTCGACATGCGTTACGATTGGCCGCTACAAAACCCAACGGAATTTAGTCGATCGGCACTGCGATCTGAAATAGACGGTGGTTCGGCATCACAATGCTTGCTGGGTGAATTTCACCAAGTTGTGCTTTGGAATCTTGCAATTGCATGATCCCTCGATTTGTCTTGTCTTGTCTGTGATCTGCCGTTGTCACAAACACACCACCCTGCGACCAGTTGTAAACGGCTGAGCGTATGACCAGATGTACGAATGGACCGATCTCGTAAATAAACCTAAGATATGTAAGATCAATCACAAGACCAGCCACGACCTATCACACGACCAGCAGCGATCGCATGAAATCAGCCACAAGACCAGCCACGACTTATCACACGACCAGCAGCGATCGCATGAAATCAGCCACAAGACCAGCCACGACTTATCACACGACCAGCAGCGATCGTATGAGATCAGCCACAAGACCAGCCACGACGTATCACACGACCAGCAGCGATCGTATGAGATCAGCCACGAGACCAGCCACGACTTATCGCAGCCATGGGTGAGGTCAATCGCAAGAGCCGTCGTGGTAGGCCATGGCTGATGATCCGACTGGCTGCGAGTACCAAAATATGTACTCCTCTCCCACACCAAGGCTGATCTTTGGGAATCACGGCTAGTCGTTCCATTGGTTGTAAGGTCGTAAGACTGAACGCGGAACCAGTAGCGAAACTACACGACTGGTGGCACGATTGATCGCAAGAATGTACGACAAGTCGCACACTAGCCATTGCCCCTAAAACCCGCCATCATACAAGACCGCTCTCGATTGGTCGTGCGACCGTCGTACGACCATTGTATGACCTGTGTTTGACCTCCTGCCATCTTGAATGGCAGCGCCATGCTCGAAGACCTCTCTGTGACTGTCTATGACCGCAACGACACGTCGTGCGATTTTGTCTCCGACTGCCAGCGATTTACACCCGCTATGTGTCGTCCATAGGTCCATAGGACCTATGTGTCGTCCATAGGTCGCAGACTGTGACCGAACCTTTAGACACCGAGCGTTTTGCTTGAAATGACATAAAATATGGACGACCATAGCCGTTTCTACCTTAAACGATGCGAAAGCTTGCTTTTAGGTTCACTGCATATTTGATGCCCCTGCACTCAAATATAATAGCAATAAACTAATGAATCTAATGAAGTAATTCGCGACCTGACGACAAGGTCATGAGGGCATTGATAAGATTTAATTTAAGGTCTACTTCAGAATGCACTTTGAAATTAATTAAATAAAAAATATGTAAAAGTGAAACTTGTGTTTACACAGTGTAATTAGATGAATACCAAGCCGCACGGCGTCAGCAACCTGGCGTGCGCATCACGCACAGGTTACAGTAACCCAGTTTCTACAGTCTTTTTTTTTTGCGTTTTGCCTCTTTAAGCACTTTCAATATAAACTTGTGGCTATGCATTTAGTAAATGGGGAACAAAATCTTAGTGTACCTGTTTACTATGATTATCGAGAAAGAAATGTCGAAAAAGCGAATTGGGGTAGGGGATAGACAGATTTATAGATAGATAGATAGATAGATAGAGTGGTGCAGAAACAGAGAGAGAGAGAGAGAGAGAGAGAGAGAGAGAGAGAGAGAGAGAGAGAGAGAGAGGAGGGAGGAAGAGAGACAGAGAGGGAGAGAGAGATGGAGAGAGTGAGTGAGAGAGGGTTCGACAGAGACACACACACAGAGAGAAAGAGAGAGAGAGAGAGAGAGAGAGAGAGAAAGAGAGAGAGAAAGAGAGAGAGAAAGAGAGAGAGTATATAGAAAGAAAGAGATGGGCAGAGGGAGAGAGAGAAGAGAGAGAGAGAGAGAGAAAGAGAGAGAGAGAGAGAGAGAGAGAGAGAGAGAGAGAAAGAGGCAGACAGACAGACGGGCAGATAAACGCAGAGCGTTGGTAGATAGATAAATAGATAGATAGAGAGATAGATAGAAAGAAAGAAAGAGAGAGAGATAGAGAGAGAGGGAGCGAGAGAGAGAGCGAGAGAGAGAGAGAGAGAGAGAGAGAGAGAGAGAGAGAGAGAGAGAGAGAGAGAGAGAGAGAGAGAGAGAGAGGTGGGAGGGAGAGAGAAAGGGAAACAGAAAGAGATATGGGCTACAGAGAGAGAAAGAGAGAGGTAGGGAATAAAAATTGTGAGAGAGAAGAGAGAGAAAACATAATGGGGCATAGAAATTGGAGAGTACTTTTAGAGTTAATGGGGCGATGTTTGGGGGGTAAAGGGTTGTCACGCGGCCTGGAGGTCTCCTGCTGTAACCCCTTTGAAATCTACATTTTGTGTTTTGGAATGGTTTGTTATTTTAACTGTGGAATGAAATGAAGACTCTGTGTGGGCCAGAGCAGCTGACATTTCATCTAGTGCTCCTCATTTGCCATTTTCATGTTTTTATTATTTTACAGTTATTTTTTCCATAAAATTTCAAGTTAATTCAACTCCTTTTTTGATAATTTTACGCACCTTATAACTAAATATGTTTTTCTTAATTCAAGTTTTTTTAGTTTGTGTTTATTTAAGACTGCACTGACTTTGAAAAAAGGTAATTTGATATCCCGAAGGTGGATTCAAACGAGGATTGTTATAATTAAACATTTTTTGTGGAGATTCTGTACATTATCTATCAATAAGTTTAACTGGCAAGTATTTTCATTATTTAGACCATAACTAAGGCTAAAACCGACAAGTAATTTTTGTCGTCAACCAGTTCCGACAGCTAGATAAGTCGACAGCTGGTTGATTAGTCGACAGCTAGTTGATATCTATTAATTTTGCCATCTCAGGTTCAAATGCCAAACTGTGTTGCAAAATCCTGTCGCGCACTAAAATTGAGACATTTTAGCAGAGAAATTGGCAATGTCAGGAAGAAAAAAAACGTTATTAGAATACATAACTTGTGTTAGATTGCAAAATTTTAAAATTGATAGCAAATTGTTTCTGTAGGTACTATAATTGTCTAAACAGGTTGTGGTTATTATGTTAAAATGTGACTAAACTGTTAGTCGATTGGCAGCTTCTCTAGCTGACTATCAACATCAAGCCGCAACAGTAACATTAAAGCCGCATTCAGATTACCTCGTTCAACCTTCAAAGCAATACATTAACTTTGAAGAGAGAATTTGTTAGTCCTTAGCATTGGCTTGAATTGTCAGTTTTTCGCCTTTTGACAGGACCAAGTTTGAATATAATTCACTTTTGGTGCATTTATTCATAAACGATTTGTCTTTGAAAAGAATTTTTCGATCTAGACGGATTTAGTAGTTATTTATACTGTGTAAACATGGATTCAAACTCAGCGATATTCAATGTAATGCGCATCTCGTCGCTAGATGGCGCAGAGATACCGGCATTTCCCTTTAATTGGCGTTACTAAAAATTCAATTTATGTCATTACTAATTCAATAGCGGTATTAATTGTATTAATAATTGTACTGATAATATCTCTAAGTGGCAAACTGATATCAATAAACTGAAGTATTTAATTTCACACTCTAATTTTATGAGTAAAAGTATTTATAAATATCTTACACAGGTAGAAGCCATTAATATGCATGTCACCGTATCGCGATTCATAGATGAAATTTTCTGGATAACATACTAAAAGAGACAAAGGCCAAGTCGCTTTCATGCGCAAAGCTCGTACACCGCAGCACACGCCAAAAAGCCAAAGCGTTTCGTCACCATCTTTCGACTTCGAAGACGCGGTCGGAAATTTTTGTTTATAGTTGGTGATCCCAATGGCGATGCAGTGACATAGAAAACTATGTCCACTATCCAGTAAACATCCCAAGGTCGATCTAAGGTCGATTTGAGGGTACCAAGTCGATCCGACCAAACCACAACGTTAAGACCAGTTGTGGTTTGGTTGTGTTTGGTTGCGACCACAGATCATCGTTTTATCAACGTCTTTGACGCTGAATAGAAACTAGTTAAACAACGTTGTTTAGACGTCAATTTTGGCCGCAACCAATCTTCTCCGACGTCTGACCAACGTCTTTTGTGCAAATTTTATACGCGTCGGAAAATCTACGTTGGATACACGTCGAAAAATCAATGTTGCATAGACGTCCGACTCAGAACTAAAAAACAGCCTCCTTAATTGTGTTATCACTCACCCGCCAATTTGATTTTCAAGTTCCCAAGTTCGTAGGGAGATGTTACACTCGGTTGTAATATATCTAAAAATAAATTCCAAATTTTTCTGGGGGGGGGGTAAAAAAAACCAAAGTTGCTCAGAGTTGTGTGAAACGTCTAAATATGCAAAAATCACAAATTTTCTTACGGGGGAGCGGGGTCTGACACACTCTGTCCTGGGGGTCTAACCACGATGTCCTTGGGGGGGGGGGGGGGCGGGGCTTCAGTGATGACGTCTTGATGACGTCACGATGATTGACTGGCGTATAACTCTCGTTTCCGTACTACTGAAATCGACTTCATACTGTGCTGTAACGTGACGGAGGTTGACCATATTGTGACTCTCGCTGTCTTGGCAGGGTTTCTAGATAAAAATTTCCCCACGCCTGTACAATGTCGGTAGACAGACGTTGTTTCGACTTCCATTTGCAACCTTTATGCAATGCTGATTAGACGATGGATAAGCGACATCTATCCAACGTTCCAACGCTTACTGGGTAATGGCTTCATTGTCTATAAAAATGCGCTTCTGAAATAAAAAAAAACACTCGTATTTTATGGACATTAGGCGAAGAGAAAACTAACCTTGTGTTTCATCTTCCAGCCTCGTCACTAAAATTATAAATTAAAAAAAAATACCCGGCCTCGTCTAAAATAGTTTCTATTTTCAAATATTGAAAATCTTCAAATATAGCTTTGATCTAATAAAAAAATTAAATAAAATACATGCAAAATTAGATAAAAAACAGCTCTTGATATCAATATATTTTAAAGATATCTTAAATTGGTTTTATAGATCAAAAGCTATATTCTTGATAGCAAAATTGATATATTGATTAGCAACATCTCAATTATGAGCTCGGTAATCTAATTTCTTTTTATTGACACCACGTTGACCTCTGAGGAGATCTATCTGTTATATGTAAACACAGAGCAGATGGATATTTTAAAAAGCATTTCTTCTCTTTTATGAGTACCAGTGTGTCTGCAGAGTAAAAAGGTGTTATACACAACAGATCCCACCGCCGTAGAGGTTGGCTGTTGGACAACAACTGACACCTAGAATGTATTAATATATAATTTCTCCACCATGAGGCTTTTTCCATTTATATTTTTATATCTGCAATTCATTTTTTTATCTCAATTGCAAATTGCTCTGATATCAAGACATCAGAACCTATTTTCTAACATCTAAAGTTTCCGCAGCGAATACCTGTGAATGAAATAATGAATGGTTCCTTCATACAGATTCTTTCTTTTCTTTTTTACAACACATAAATGAAGCGTTATAAGGCTCAGAAATTATATTTACGATTTGTTAAATGTTATTCAAATGCGTTCCTCCCTTGAGATTTTTTGAAGTTTGCAAAATTGACCTTTTGATCTCAACAATTTGAATTTAGTCAAAGGGCGTCGCGATATTGCTCATCTTCTCAATGCTTACAGTGGTGGAGAGAATCACAAGCACTCCTCCTTCCCCATGCACTTCCTAAACCAACTGAAAATTTCCAGATCCAACAGAAAGGTGAAGTCCTGCTATGCCCAAATAAACATATCCGTAATAATTCTGCAGCATTATAATTAAGTTAAATTTTATTTTTGATAATTAAAGCTGCCGATATTTCCTGTGTTTATGACGGGCGTTTTTACAGTGCCGTTCTTCTTCCTGTCCACGCGCTTCAGTGTGGCCGTACTGGCGTTTTTCGGCTTTCTGGCCATGAATGCACAGAGGCTGTCGATGAGTTTGGTGCTGCCCTGCATGCTCAACAATACGATACCTGATGTACCGCCAGCCTACAGCCTGCTAGGTAATGCCAGCTCTCAGGTAGTGCAAGCCCACACGTAATGCAAGCCCACAGCTAATGACAGCTCTTCTGTAATGCAAACCTAAAGGTAATGCCAGCTTTCAGGTAATGCCAGCCCACAGATAATGCCAGTTCTCAGTAATGCAAACCCACAGGCAATGTCAGCAAACAGGTAGTGCCAACCCTCAGGTAATGCCAGTTCACACGTAATGCAAGGCCACAGATAATGCTAGCTCTCCTGTAATGCAAACCCACAGGCAATGCCAGCCCACAGGTGCTGTCAACCGAAAGGTAGTGCCAACCCTCAGGTAATGCCAGTCTGCAGGTAATGCAAGCCTTCAGGTAATGCCAGCCCACAGGTTATGCCAGTCCTCAGATAATGTAAACCCACAGGCAATACCAGCACTCGGGTAATACAAGCCCTTAAGTAATGCCAGCCGTCAGGTAATTCAAGTCCACAGGTAATGCCAGCACTCGGGTAATACGAGCCCTTAAGTAATGCCAGCCGTCAGGTAATGCAAGTCCACAGGTAATGCCAACCCTCGGGTAATGGCAGCTCTCGGGTAATGCAAGCCTTCAGGTAATACCAGCCGTCAGATAATGCCAAATCGCGCCTAGCGCTAGTATAATAGATAATACCAACCGTCAGGTAATGCAAACGCACTGGTTATGTCAGCCCATAAGTAATGTCAGCTAACAAACCTGTGTTTTGCTGAATTCGGTTAACACATGTTTATATCATAGCAAACATATAATGACCACGCCTATATTGTGGGTTAAACCCTGTGGGTAAAATATGAATATCACGTTGTTATGTGCCAGGTAGTCAATAGTGCTTCGAATTCATGACCAACCTTTGGTGGAGAACGACATCCGGTTTGACTGGTAAACAATCGTTTATTTCATTTAGAGAACCACACCACAGCGGCGTACGAGGAGCCCATGGCGCAGAGTGCTCCGTGCGACAGCGGCATGTTACTCGAACTTGACGTCATCAAAACGAAACTCAACTTTGCAGTCTACCAGGAACTAGTAATTATCTTTTTTTACAAAGTGCATGATTATTTTAAAATACTGATTAAAATTATCAATGAAGTGGTATTTTCCTCTGGTGTTGTAAAATTCGCTTAAAAACAACAACAATCACAACAACAACAACAACAACAAAACCTTTCTGTCGATTTGATGCTTGACGTATGTCTGGCAGTCCAGCTGAGCAGCGCGTCTTTGGACGTTGTTTTGATTGTTAGACGTCGGTGTTTTTGTAAAGTATTTAGTTCTCTAGCGAACATAATCTGTATATTCCGAGGAAAAAATTATGATGTACAATAATTTCTTTCAATAATAATCTTTATTCAGGAAGGAGAGCTAGTATGGCCTCTTAAGCGTCAGGAGGTCCTGTTCAGCGTGTTTTATTGGGGATACGTAGTTTCCCTTGTGTTAAACGGCTGGTTGGCGGAGAGATATGGAGGAAAGAAGGTGTTTGGTATCTTTATGTGTGCTCTGTCCGTGTCCAATCTTCTCATACCGTTGGCGACGAAACTGCACTACTTTCTTCTCATATTGCTGCGGTTCACGGCCGGAGTGGGTGCAGTAAGTTGATGGTATTTATATGCAGTTGTAAATGTAGCGAGATCAGCCAACCACGTGTTCCGACAAGTATTTCAAAGCCCTGGAGATATAGGGCGATAAATATCGGTTATTGTGTAATGGCGAACCGAACGAAATATCAGATAATTATGGAATGCCATTTAAACATTTATTAGGGAGTTAGTGATATCAAGAATTAATTTTTGATCTCAAAAATTGATTTTTTGACATCAAGAATTAATTTTTGATCTCATAAAATTTATTTTGTGATGTCAAGAATTAATTATATTTTTGATATCTCTAAATGTATTCTTGAGCTCAAAAAATAATTGATGTTAATAAATATTTAGAAATATCAATAAATATTCATTGATATAAAAAATGATCTCTAAAATTGCTTTTTTAGAGATTAAAAATTCAATTCTTGATAGCAAAAATGAAATATTTGACAGCAAAATCTCAATTTTGAGCTCAATAATTTATTTTCCTTTTATTGATATCAAGAATTTATTTCAGATATCATTATTTCAGAATGAGGCTTTTTAATTTATATTTTGAAATCTCCAAATGCGTTTTTAATCTCAAAAATTAATCTTTGACATCAAAATATCAGACTATTTTTTATATAAAAAAATCAGAAGCACACATCTGTGACTAGTCCTTGTATAAAGAATTTTTATTTTATTTTTTACTGTACAAAAAAGAAGCAATTCTTGAGCTAAAAAATTGTATGGTTATTATTGATGTTAATAATTCAAGTTTTCATCTCCAACATTTAATTGACGATTCGTTAAATTTTATACAAATATGTGTCGACCTTAAGATATTTTAAGCTTTTAAAATTGATTTTTGCCGTCTAAAATTAATTTTTGATGGCAAAATATAAATTAATGAGATCTACAATGATTTATTGATATCTTTAATTATATTTTGATATAAAAATAAGCATTAAATGTTAAAACGGCATTCCATAGAAAATGATCTACCATAAACCAAATAGAAATTTCAATATTAAATTTGACTCAGAACCTTTCCTGCATTTCTGTTTTGATGTGTATTTTTTATTTAAACAATATCAGAAATTAATTATTTACGAGAATTTAAAATATAAATAGTGTGTATTGCGTGTTGTATCTGAGTGTGAGTTGATATAATATTTCGATGCTGATGTTAGAATCATAGCCACAGTGATTGTGGCTTGCACTAGGTTACTGTCACGGTTATGACTTACAACAGGGGGCCTGCCTACCTGCCATGCACGCGCTCTGGGGGAAGTGGGCACCGCCGCTAGAACGGTCCATCCTCGCAGTACTCGCGTTTTCAGGTTTTTTTATGTTCTTTCATGTTATCTGAAAAGCGTAATAATTTAAACGTTTGAAAGTAATTCGAA
This sequence comes from Protula sp. h YS-2021, assembly GCA_949752745.1. NCBI lineage: Eukaryota > Metazoa > Annelida > Polychaeta > Sabellida > Serpulidae > Protula > Protula sp. h YS-2021. The sequence continues at coordinate 53,065,006 of OX457029.1, read as the reverse complement.
TGCGGGTCTCGCGTAATAAGAGTGAGCTTAGATGTCGTTTCTGACCAGGAAAAAAAGGTCATCACTTAGTTCCTGTCTTAATTTGCTTGGAAGTGTAAAAAACGAACTATTTTTTCGTCAAAACGGTGAATCAACTGGCTGCGAGCATTTTTAGATTGCTGCCCATTAAAAAATAGAAGAACATCTTTCTTGCATTAAAATAAGCTTTTGAAAGAAAGTGCGGTATTTTGTACCTTTATTTTAGTAAGTTCTTTTTTCTTGGGTGTCTTGCTTCATTCTGATTTTTCTGTGTTAACTTTTAATGATCATTTCATCACATTTCTCCACAGTAAATTTGCCCCGCTTGTCTAATCAGATAATGTCCGTTATTCATATGCATAAAAATATCTGTGTGTATACATATATTATCATTTATGTATACATAAAAAATAGGGTGAAAAGGAAAGCGCTTCTCGTCAAAAGTAAATTGATGTAGAAGTGGGGTCAGTGTATTGAAGCTTCAATGAATTTATGGGTGTTAGTTAAAATTCTAAAATGGCGAAGATGTGTTGTTCAATAAGTATCATAGTAGCACTGTAACAGGTTGAAACTGGGGCTGTAAAAATCGACAATTAGCAGACAGTGTCAATTATATGCAAACATCCCAGCAAATACAGAGTCTATAAAAAGGCCATATTTTATGAACAGCTTTTAATGCCCTTCACCCACCCCGTTACTCTCCATACGTGATAGTGGTGGTGGTGATGATGGTGGTGATGGTAATGATGATGATGATGATGATGATGATGATGATGATGATGATGGTGGTGGTGGTGGTGGTGGTGGTGGTGATGATGATGATGACGATGATGATGATGATGATGATGATGATGATGATGATGATGATGATGATGATGATGATGATGGTGGTGGTGGTGGGGCTGGTGCTGACATTGGTGATGATGATGATGGTGGTGGTGATGATGATGATGGTGGTGGTGGTGGTGGTTGTGGTGGTGGTGGTAGTGGTGGTGGTGATCATGATGATGATGGTGATGGTGGTGGTGATCATAGCGATGATGATGATGATGACGATGATGATGATGGTGGTGGTAGTGATGATGATGATGGTGGAAGTTGCGGTGATGGTAATAGTTGCGGTGATGGTGGTGATTGCTTGCCGTTCTCCGGTAGGTCTGTTTGCGGGGCGGATTGTAGTAGTTCCACTGGTGAGCGGCTTGTGCCAATACGGATTCCTGGGAGGTTGGCCGTCTGTCTTCTATGTACTAGGTAAGATTCTGATAGCTCTACATGCTCTGCTCATTGCTAGTTTTATAAAAAGAATTAATTGTTTTATTCAAACGTTGATCAGATATCGCAAAACAAATATTACTTCATGAACATTTTATAAATGCCTGCAATAAAAGCAAATCACAAGGAAATAGGAATTTCATTTAGGAACGTTCAGAACAGTTCATTTCCCAGTTTTTTCCTAGACATTACCCGTGCCAGTGTAATGTCAGAGGTACTCGGGCAGGTGTACTGTCAGAGATAATAACTTAAGGGTATTATTTGAGGTGCTGGCGCAGGTGTATTATCTGAGGTACTCATGCAAGTGTACTGACTAAGGTACTCATGCAGGCGTACTGTGTGGATACTCATGCAGGTGTACTGCTTGGGTTACTCATGCAGGTGTACTGTTGGAGGAACTCAAGCAGATATACTGTGTGAGGTACTCACGCAGGGGTGCTGTCGGAGGTACTCACGTAAGTGTATTGTCGTTAGGTACTCAGGCAGAGGTACTGTCGGAGATACTCACGCAGACGTACTCTCGGAGGTACTTACGCAGGTGGAATGTCTGAGGTACTCTCAGGTCTACTGTTGCAGGTGCTTACGGTGTCATCTGGACAGTGTTGTGGATGTTGTCTATGAGCGAATTTCCCAAGCATCACATCCGGCTCAGTAAAAATGAGAAGCGCTATCTACAAGCAACACTGGCGGGAGAAACCATACAAAAACCAAGAACTGTAATTTCTGAACAATAGTTAGACTAAGTGATTAAAAAGTCCGATCAAATAAAGCTAAATGAATGAATCTCATAGGAATCGTATTTTCAGCAATGTGAACAAAGCAAAACGTAATTACACATTGTTATATAACTACACTCTCAACGATTAAATCGATTAACAAAACTGGAGGTGAACTTTGTACGAAAGCTGTCTAATTCTGTGGTGATGTTTTTATGTCTGTTAGGCTTTGCATGTGCCCTTCGTGAGGATGATTACGTCACTACCGTTTATAGCAACACTGGCGTCTCACTTCATGTACGAATGGGTCCTCTATGTTTATGACAAAATCATTCCTGTATATTTCTCTAATGTACTACACATCAGCTATCATGAGGTAAGTCCATAAATCGGCTATCTTCAGTCAAGTTTACACATCAGTTCTTGGAAGATGAATGCACACTTTTAACTTTCACGAGGTAAATCGGAATAGATCCTATGCATCATTTCCATATTTCTTCGATATATTGAATTGTTGTTTGATTTCTAGTAAAAATTCAAGTAAACCTGGCGACGTCTACGCAATGTCTCTTTGTGGTGACGACGTCAACTAGTCGATCAGGCAATTTCCAAGGGTTGTATAGAGTTGCAGTTAGTGGTTTTCTTGTAGCACACAGATGACAACGTCGAATGGACGCCCCTGTTTGTCCGCAACCAAAGCTAAACTTTCACAAACGAATGGCCAACGTATTTTTCGCCGTATTGAGTAGAAATCAGGAATTCGGTGTCTATCCAGTGTTATAGAAAGAAGTTCTTTCGACTTTCATATGCAGGCAAATCCCGACGTTCATCTAACGTCTGGTTGCGACATTTATCTACCAATGCCATGTCTTGAACACAGATACAAATATGATGTATTTTATATGATATGTCAAGGCTTGCTTTGTATGTGTGTTGGTCAAACAGACATGTATTGAATTGTAAAATTGTGATGACCAGCCGGTCAATAAATACAACCTTTAGATAATATAAATTTGTAATGCGGGTTTTACATCCAACGGACATTCCTTTGCAGTGTAATGCTAGAAACTTTAAGGGGTATGTGTATAGCGAATATACTATAACTCCTGACAACAGAGATTTTAGTCAAAGTATATTAAACTTGTTGTTAGTCGCTAATTTGTTTTTTTTTCTCCAAAACGTGCAAGTTGCTGTGTTTTGTAGAATGCGTACTTCGCGCTGATCCCGCCTGTAGGTGCATGGATACTTGTGTTGTTGTCGGGCATGTGGACAGACCAGCTGAGGTCGCGAGGAGTCATGCGCACAGCCGCCGCCAGGAAGATCATGAACACCATCGGTGAGTAGCCCTCCCGTTTTGCTGTATGCGGTGACATCGTTGAACAAACACCACCGGCACAGCGTAAAGTAGCGTCCATGTTGATGTTGTATGGATCGTTGGATGGAGCGTACAAAAGTGTCTTCATAAGAAATTGCTAATTGTATTTTAGCTTGTGTGGGATTTTCATTAGCTAAATCTTCTGCTTACTGCCGTTACATGAGTGCTAATTAGAATTCGGACGATGAGAAACCCATGTACGGTTTTATGAAATCGGAATCTTCAATAGGGATCACTCAAAATGTGTTGTCATATGTAAAGAATCTCTAAAAAATTAGGTAGTTAACGAGATGCTTAGTTTATATACCACGGTGACAGGCACAGTGATTCCGGTGGCAATGCTAGCAGGCCTGAGCTTCCTGACTTGTCGGCAGTGGATTGGCGCTGTGTGTATGCTCACCATAGGCTCATCCTTCAGCGCCTTCCAGTTCTGCGGCTGGTGGCTGAGTCACCTTGACATGGCGCCGCAGTACGCGGGTTTCCTCATGGGTGTCACGGCGAGCGTCGGTAATTTGGCGCGTATCGCGGCACCGCTAGTCTTTCAACAAATCAACACAAAGGTTATACTTCTATGATGGCTTACCTTCCCAGAAGATCTGAAGTAAATCGGAAGGAAAGATCATGTTTTTGCTGCATAAAAGCAAAAAGTCAAGTGATCATTGATATGAACTTTGAACTGAAAACTAGAAGATCCAGTTCCCAAAACTGAGTTGTAGTTAACGTCATAAGATATTTTTAGTTTCAAAGCATCTTTTTTAACTTTCTTTCTTATACATTCAGCCTTTATGCTTTGACAGAGACAGACGTCTTCACATTTGTAAGTTATTGCATCTTTTCCTTCTCCACACACATGCGATCTTTGTGTAGGCGTTAGATATACGTAATATCGAGATAAGGTCGTGGAGGTGTTTTAATGACGTGATTCGTTACAGGGTACGCACGAGCAGTGGCAGACGTTCTTCCTCATCTCGGCGTCACTCATGCTCTGCGCGGCTCTCTTCTACCTCGTCAAGGGCACGGGCCAGATAGAAGAGTGGGCCGAGGTGGATGAGATAGAGAAATTCGCGGAGGACTTCTCCACGGACGACAGCAGCGACGCCAGCCACAGCCATTACACGGCCAGCTCCAGTCACACGAGCAGCGACACCCCTGGCAGCAAGCGCGCCACAGCCGACCACTGCGATGACGTATTTATGACGTCACGCGACTTCAGACAAGCTGGTACTTTGATGAAATACGGAACCCTGCCCCGATCTTTTCGTCCTGACACTAAAAAATACAGCTCTCGGGGTTTTGAAGCAGAACTGGGCCGGAGCCAGAACATTGATAAATACGGATCTCTTCCAAAACACTGGAACGAGTCTTTCTGGCAGATGAGAAAGCACAGCGATTCTGATTCTAGGGGCCACTCATTCCCCCATCATTGCTCTTCGGACAGACGTTTATTAGCTAGTTCTCAATTCTCTATTCCCCCCTTTGGTCCTTCAAAACATGAGGAAAAACTAAAGACAGTAGCTAAAGTCGACCCACAAAAATCAAAATCAATGAGGAGTGGCATTCAACTGGATCCGCCTTCCGGAGACCGACCGAGCAGCTCAAGCCAAGACAGTGCCAAGGCTTCGGCCAAGAGGAAGAAACAGCAGAGTTCTGTTTAAATTATGCAGCCCACTTAATGATCAATATGGCAGATGTACATTTTATTTCAATCATACATCTTCATCCGGTGTTAAAAATTATTTTTAAAATTTTGTTTTGATTTTATTACTACACATGTATTTCACGATTTCACATTTATTACCCGTAAAGGTGCATAAGGAGGAGTTATTTTTCTTCGCATGCCTGTGTGTCTGTCCACCTGAATGTCCTAATCTTCTCTGCCCCTTATCTCTGTAACTATTCATCAAAGATTCTTCGTCTTTGAACGCAATTTTTGGCAGCTCTCGATTTGTACAGGGCTTTTATTATTATAGCTCTGGTAGAAATCTTTGCGTTATAGTTTAGATACCAACTGTAGTTTCCTGCCAGTCTTAACCTATCAATTCGTCTGTTTTTCAGTAACTTATAAGCAGTTTATATTTCTGAATGGATAAGTTCACTGCAGTTACAGTTTTTTTTTCTTTTAGGCTGAAACTTGGAAAACCCTTTATTAGACTTCACGGCCATAATTACTCCAGAATTGGAGAATGGAAACTAGGAGCTGGGAATTGAGGCAGAAATGACGGTATTAGTTGTCACCATCGATCCAATCTAAGTAAACACCTTCACGATGTGTACTTACAATCTAAAAGAAAACGTCAATAGCAGTGGTAATACAAGGTCTTGTCAACTGACGCGCACCTGCCTTTGTGGTGGCGCATTTAATGAAAATGATCGAATCTCAAAAATATAATTTTATTGCTAAATCAGGAGCTCAACGTAGGAGTTCGTTCCCTCTGGTTCTGTCGTTATGACGTCACACTGCTCTCCCACCTGTGACAGCGTGATCTCTTGACGTCAGTGTCAAGTAGCGGGGAGATTACGAGCCTCCTCTACCCGCATTGCTCACAGTTAAATGTAAGTAAATATCCTCCAGTCCCAATTTGTTTTCAAAACAAAACTTTCGACTTCAATGCTGCAGTAATACTAAAAGAATAAAGTAATAATATCGAATAATACCGTGTTGGTAGTCGTCCCAGGGGCCAAACATCCGTGAGAGCAGTAACTGTCCCACTGCTATTCGAGACTGCCCGGCTCAACATCTACGGATCAAAAATCCGTCACAGCAGCGACGCCCCAGGGGCCTAACATCTGTGAGAGCAGGGACGGCCCAGGGGCCTAACATCTGTGAGAGCAGGGACTCCCTTCCCCGCCCCTATCCGGGACCGCCGGGACTCACATCCGTTGGCGCAAGTGCTAAAAAGGTCCGGGATAGCAGTGATTACCTTCCCCACACCTAGCCGAGACCATCAGGACCTACATGCACCGCCCCAATGACCAAATATCCTTGTCAGCAAAGACCCACCCCCCACCCACCCCATCCCCAGATGAGACCACCGGAACTCACATCCGAACCCAAGGACCCAAAATAAGTGCAGCACTGAGGCCCTCCCCCACCCCCATCCACGACCGCAAGGACCAAATAAGCATTAAAGCAGTGACCTCCCCCACTTTCCAAAAACTGCCCACTTAGTAAGCGAGTGAGTGTTTTTCTGTATGTATGGTTACATAAAATATATACAAATTTACTCAGTTCCACAGTTTAAATTGCACGAAATATGAAACTGATTCAATTGTGAAGGTCAGAACATTAAACAACAACAACAAACAATCCAGATGTTGATATCAAGTTTAAACCAAGAAACCCTACTATTTGTTTATTTTAATTTGTTATTTGTACTTATTGCTTTAAAGAGAAAGGGATATATCAAAGGAAACAAAGGCACTTACGTCATATTGTGTATGAGAAAATGGTATATGGTAGAACAACGACTCATATTGACCATTTGTTAGTTCCTCGGGTGCACCACACGAGCGTTCTCTCAAACGATGCCAAATTCATTCTCTTTAATTCTAAACAAGAAGAAAACATTGTGCTTAGAGATCCCTGTTTCACTGAACGATTTCAGCTTTAAAAAATACTATATCAAATGTTCAAAATCATGTCTAAAATTTTGCAAATCCGCAAGTCTTTGTTAGATAGCTCCCCCCCCCCCCCAACAAAAAATAGTAACCTAATAGAATAACAGTGATACCGTTAAAAGCCCAGGAGGGACAGGTTTTTCAAAGTCGAAAAATCTTCCGCTCTGTAGATAAAGTATTACCTAGAAAACATGAGCAGTATATATACAATCTGAAAACAAAAAGACCAATTGGATCAGAATCTAAGCATGCTAAAAATTCAGATAGGAACAGTTTTTGCATTTCGCAAATTTTGGGCAGTTTGCCAAAAAGTTAATATCCTAACAGCGGGTAGTCTAAGAGACATTCACATCAGATTTAAATGTGATCCAACCAAAAACCACTGAGAAGCTAGCATTAAAAATAAACCGCGCAAGTGTGTCAAAAATGTAATTGCGGCGTTGCTGCCTTTTAGTGGAATGTCTGTGTATAATATTAAACAATCTTAGAAAAAGTCAAAGAAAAGTAGCACTTTGAAGGGTTGCCTAACGCATATATATTGCATACATTCATACGTACATACAAACACATTTACGTACATACATTAACTCATTCATGCATACGAACATACATACTTTCATGCATACCAACATACTTACATACATTCATACAAACAGACATATATGCGTACAAAATGACATGTGTACTTACACACATGAACATACATACGTAATTACATCCGTACATACAGACATACATACACACATGCATACATACATACACATACATACATGTATGTATCACACTAAACCAGCCCGATCAGCTACAAATTCATATCCATAAAGCGTGACAAACCATAAAATAATGAAAAAAGAAACACTTTAATCCATGGCAACTTTTGTGTCGAAGTCGCCTTGGTACTGTCCTGCGAGAGAAGGGCCACGTTGGTCCTGCACTCGTCGTCATATGAAGAGTTATTACAGCTTTACAAGTCTCGTGTAGAGCTGGACCAGAAAGACATGCCTCGCGGGATTTTTAAACCAGAAGCGTTTAGAATAATAACAAGCAAGCAACGTATTGCTGGAACAACAGCTTAATTTATCGGTTTAGACTTCCCCCTGCATCACTGACATTAAATATGGGCAAGGACTCTGGATCTTGCCGCAGGACACGTGAAATGTGAATAGCATTATGGATCTTCGCAGCAGTTGCTGGCAGCAGTTGCGGCATAATGTTGACACAGTGTTTTCTGCTCCAGGAAGGCGCAAATCCGCTTCTTTGTGCGCAAGTTCAATAAAGAACAAATATGGTTACCAATATACTGTTGCGACAACTAGAAATCCCACTATTAGTTCATACTTAAGCAGTTTCCAGACACACACTCTGAATCGTAAACGCGTTTCAGTGATGAGTCTCAGTAATATATATATATATATTTATGATTTCAAGCCGTCCTGTGAACACGAAAAAAACACGCAGGTGGGATTTTTATAAATTTCTTGTACCGCCAATGTTTAATTAATATATTTACAATTATTTAACATCAATACAATTACGCAAAATCAGTACAAATATATATATATATATATATATATATATATATATATACCAGGCCTCGTGACATACATCACAGTCCCACAATGCACCACGGTCCACAATACACCACGGTCCCACAATGCACCACGGTCCACAATACACCACGGTCCCACAATGCACCACGGTCCACAATACACCACGGTCCCACAATGCACCACGGTCCACAATACACCACGGTCTCACAATAACAGGGAAAATCTTGATGACTTCCACTTCTGTTCTTCTCAAGATGGCTCATGTTCTTTCAGAAAATCTATCAAGAAAATACTGAGGTCAATTTCTCAAGCTGTTTGGGAAATTTTCATCATAACTTTTAAGACCAAATATTGATCACCAAGAAGCGCAAAATACCAGGGTGCTTTATGACAGATATTTTTTAACCGACCGTTTTCTTTTTTTATGATAGATAACTGTACAATAATTAATATTTTCGTATTAAGGCAACAGTCTAAAACAGACCCGAGAAACTTCGATTTCATAACAACATTTTTCGGCATCAGAAGAAGATCTTTCCAACTTCAATTTGCAACAAACTCTGTGTGAGGTGCTGTCTTCGTGTTTTCCAAACCGTTGTATTATTAGCCGATGTCTGCGAGCAGCCCTGAATGTCTTCCGGGAACCGAAGCTCACATATCAATTGTTACGAATGCAGCTCTGAAATATGTTGAAGGTTTTGTACAAATCAATGAGAAAATGAGGTGAATGAATAAAGAAGCTTCCCTTAGGCAAACTGTTGCTCTGACGGATCCATAGTGTCTCTGGATTTGCACTGTTCTACATATAAATTATTCAAGGTTTGGTTGTCGTCACTTCATTGTCTTCGGAATAAATAATAACCCAGTCTCATCAACTGCCAAACTGTATGTGGTCACATAGAAATAATTGTTGTGATAGAATTTCCAGGATTACATATAATGTGTGTGCATTAAATTACACGATAATATCTGTGATTTTTCATTTGTTTAGCAGCATTTTTCTATTGTACCTGTTGTTATTGGAATTATACTATAAACGAGGTCAGTATCTTTTTTACAAGTCGCTCATGTGAAAGCAGATAGATGGCTGGATAGATAGATAGATAGATAGATAGATAGATAGATAGATAGATAGATAGATAGATAGATAGATAGATAGATAGATAGATAGAGAGATAAACAGAGAGAGAGAGAGAGAGAGTGAGAGAGAGAGAGAGAGGGAGAGAGAGAGAGAGAAAAGGAGAGAGAGAGAGAGAAAGGAGAGTGAGCAAGGAAAGAAAGAAAGAAAGAAAGAAAGGGAGAGACAGAGTGGGATATTTTTCGCAACTTATTATCCATAAAATATTGCTCTAAGGATAACAGAAGAACAACCCCGGACACGAAACGATTAAATATTATGGTCTAAAATATAATTAATTATAAGTTCTAAAAGAAACTGAATTCTGTCCGGGTGTTGCAACCACATTTGGAATTGTAATCCTTTCAGTGCGACATTAAAGGCTACTTTGTCGCACTTGTTCCTGACTCCCCCCCTCCCAAATATATAAAAAAAAGAAGTGACCCGAGTGTACAAAGGTAAGAAGGATGTACCCGGCAGGTAGAACGAGTACTAGAGCGTTGTTTCCAACAGCCAACCTCTACGGTGGTTTGGTCTATTGTAGTTTTACACCTTTTTCTCTGCACACCCACTGGGGATTCCGCGAAAATAGTGCCCATTAAAATGAGCAACTACTTTTTACAATGTCCATCCGCTCTGTGTTTATACATAACAGATGGATCTGATCAGAGGTCAGCTGTTATGTAACATAGAGTACCAAAGAGCAGAAATTTATTTGAAAGTATTACATTCCAGTGTTCGGCGCTCACATGTTAAAACGCTTTCTTATAAACATTTTCTGCAACAACTGAACCATATTTTGCGAAAAGCGAAACAAAATTCTGACCAATGCCGATTAATTGAAATTTCCGAATAAATTTCGGCTCCAGCCCAGTCTAAATTAAAATAAAATAAATAAATAAATACTAAAAATAATTTAAAAACAAAAACAAATAAGAAAAGATTTCCTGTTTGCCGGGTCCATTTTTTGTTGCAAAAATTGGGAAACTTAAAGGGTCACTTTCAGCAAGATGCATATTACAACCACCTCGTAATTGGTTTACTGCAGCGCCCTTATTCAATAGGTCAACGCAAACTCTAAATATTTAAGAGCTTAAAAATTGAGTCTGAAACTTTAGCCTTTGCTCAAACTCAGTTTGGTCACAATCGAGAACCGTTTTGAATTTTTAGAGTTGTAGGATACATAGCAGGCGGTCGAAATCCGGAAGGGGGCGGGGTGAGGGCGGGGATGGGGTCATGGGGCGGGGCCACTTGTACAATCATGCGTGGAGTGAAAATTTCATCAAAAGGGGAGTTGGGAGGATTCCCGTTCAGTACTCCGCGTTTCCAAGAAAAAGAGGTGTTGTTTCTGCACTGCGCCTCCGACAAGTAAGGGCCCGCAAGCTTGCAAGGGGGCGTGTGCACACATTACAATGTAATTATCTTTCTAAATACATAAAACATACGATTGCAATAGCGAGCGCTCGACCTGCGCCAGCACACATTAATATATAATTTGACGAAAATTTGTGCCTTTTTTCCTATTTTGATATTCTGTGTTTAAGGGTTGAAATTTTCTAGGTGTCCGCTTTTGCTAAAAAGACGATATTTTCGTCCGTGATCAGTGTTTACGAGTCGTTTTAAAATATCATGGTAACCAATTTGTACGGAGGGAGGCGGGGGGTTGGGTGTCGGAACGAAAAATATTTGAGGAGAATAACTTTATGGTTTATGAGAATATAAACAGATGTTTAATATAAACAATATTAGATTTCAGGGTTTTAGCACGGGAAGCGATTTGACTTTTTCAACTGGAAAAATGATCACTTACAAAATTTGAAGTTAGTTAAATAAAGTACCTTAAACGGGTTGGTAACAAAACAAAAAGTGCAAAAGCTTGCTCATTTCACTAAACTTAATGTTTCTCTTTACTTAATGATGGCTCAAAGAAAGCCTCAATCTTAAACTCAGTTATTTCTTTTTTTTCTTTTATTTTTTGAATAAATTTTCAGCTTGAGTGTGAGTTTGCGTTTGAGCCACACCAGCATGCTAAATACGAGCTTATGTTAAGATCGTTCTCTCTTTGTCGACAAAGTTAATTGTCTTTCATTTTTTGCCGCTGCATTGTGAGCTGGCTTAAAAAACATGATTCTGACGTCAAGGCATTCAAAACAGGAGTTATTATCTGGCAAGTAATAACCTCCTGTCATTTTTGCTGTGAATTTCATTTGGCCACAAATTATTATTATTAACTACCGTTGAAAGTTTAGCGAGGCAAAACGCGGGGATTTCTACCGCCTGTCATTTTTGCTGTGAATTTCATTTGGCCACAAATTATTATTATTAATTCACCGTTGAAAGTTTAGCGAGGCAAAACGCGGGGATTTCTACCGCCTGTCATTTTTGCTGTAAATTTCATTTGGCCACAAATTATTATTATTAATTCACCGTTGAAAGTTTAGCGAGGCAAATGCGGGGATTTCTAACAGCAAGACACAAGATCATTTAAGCAATTTCAAACCTTATAGTTCTCATCAGGCGATTATACATCACAACTTACACTGCAGCCTTGGAGTCCCACGAAAGACCCATTGAGCATACCAAAATTTCGTCGGAAGCACCATTATCACCATCAAACAGGTGACAGTTGTTACCATCTTCGAATCGTGACGAGGAGCAGGTATCAGAAAGTAACATTAAATTGGGCTGAAATAGGGAAATAGTGGTATCACAACGAAGAAACGTTCTGGAATCCTTCCAAATGCAGATATTTTTCCTAAAATAGACAAGACAGGACGTATCAAATCTACACCCACAGGCAGGAAATTTTCTAGCAAAACAAAACTTATGTTGCCAATCAAATAAACCTAATTTATGCTACCCAGTGCAAAGCGTGCATGAAACAGTATGTTGGACAAGCATGTAGAAGGTTAATGGACAAGTTTCAGGGCCATTTCAATAATATAGAACCGGGAGTGAAAGATAATCTATCTTTTCATTTTAACATGGAGGATCACAATGGTCTTCTGGACACTGAGATCTTAGATTTCATTTACTTAAATCCTAAAAGTGAAAATTCTAAGAATTTAGGAACAAAAATTGAATCAAGTTGGATTCAGAGGCTTAGATCCATATTTATGAAGGGACTGAACAGCCTAGAACAACGTACACACCTGGAAAGAGAGTCGCTGCCATCTTTAGAAAAATTATTTTTGGCAGGTAAACAAACCATTTTTGTCTGCTGAAACAGGGTTGTCTCAAATCACAATTGTGACATGTTTCACGAATTTCCAGACAAATATAAATTTAACGGATTGCAGCAATAGTAATAATAACAAATATTAGAAAATATTCTAGACCACCTAACTTTTTCTTTTATAAAACACAGAATATATCTGAATACGTACGATAAAACGGAGGCGATAACATAAGATTTTAAATTTGGCTTATGAGATTTCTTGTAATTTCCTCAAAATTTAACGCGTTGATTAACACAGTAAACAGAAACTATATCGATTCATTTGAATGTTTTTGTCTTAAAATTTCTTGTATTTTTAAAAGTAGGCGATAGCCTGTTCAGAGACGAAACCACAAGTAAAACTCGAGTTTAAAAATATCGAAAGGAATCGTGAAACCCCAGTTAGAAGTAATGTATTTTAGTTGCCACGGTTAGCAACAACATAAACTTCGATATATTCATTGTGTCAATTACAATGAGCACTGACACAGATTATTAAGCATAGTGAGTTGGGCACAACATTTTCTGACTACTCCTAAACTTCACATTTCGGAGAAATTTCTTAACGCCTCCGTTTTTATCATTTAAAATAAATTGAATAAGAGAATTCTTTAACAGATAAGCTTTTGTAAATGAGCATTAAACTGATAATTCGAGTTTTTGTTGTACATTACGTAAATTTTGGGTGAAAATTGGACGATTGCGCGAAAACTTAAATTAGCCATTTACTAGTATACATGAAATGATATTCAAGAAGTAAAAATATTGTTAAAAATACTAAGAGACAATTTGCTGCATGTTGTCCTCTTTATAATTAATCAATTAAAAAATTTTAAAATCAAAGTAAAGGTATACAAGTAATAAGAATAAATGGGAATTATTTTGATGTTTTGAAATGGTTGGTTCTTTAATTTATAAGGCTTTCAAAATGAGTGGTATTTTTTAGAAAATGCTCCGCAGAAAAGGAGATTCCTTGGGGTGCTATTTTAAGCAGAAATTTGTGAAAAACTTAATTGGCTAATCCCCATTCAAATCGCTTTTGCTTGTTCTTGGGGGCGAATGTGTGAAGACCTATGGTGGTTTTGGCTAACGAGATGTGGGGAATGTGGTATAATGAACCTCAAAAGAGTGCCGAATATTATCCAGTCACAGAGCTGTTTACTTTTGCCTCGCGTCGTTTAGCAAACACATAGCAGAAATCATGGCGTTCTCTTTTACAAAAAGCTTCCTGTATATTCCTCAAAGGTAGCATATGTATAAATTGTAAAAAGAGGGCATTGTGAGGCAATTTACCTTCAATGTATTTTAAAATAGTTTTTATATTACTTTTTGGATGTTATTTATTTTATGCTTATAAATAATCAATTAAAATTTTCCGGCAATTACCCCATTTTCGCTCAAAATCTACAAGATATTCAATAAAGACCTGAAATATTAGTTTAATATGCATTTAACTTTTAAAAGCTTTTAAATTTCATTTTAAAGATTAAAACGCAGAAAGTGATAAATTTATCCGAATTGTGAAGATTTGTACCAGTTAGCAAATGTTGTGCTGCACGCACTTATCAAGAGCTGAAATATGTCATTTTTAAAAATAAAACTTAAAAATATTTCTTCAGCTCTGAAAACAATGAATATACTTTAATTTTGCGTTGTTTTAAACTAAAAGGGTTTCATGATTTCCATTGACAGCTTAGAAGCTCAGTTTCACTTCTATTTCTACACATTTAGTATTAGAGCAGGGTGTCGACACTGTTAAAAATTTACCATAAATGGTACATGAAAATTTTTTCACGAAAAAGCGTTCAAATGAATCAAAGTTGTTTCTTTTTACTGTGATTTGAACCTCTAGGCACAAATAATGACGAAACGCGTCAAATTTGGGATGAAGTACCAAAAACGTATATGCTATCTTTAAAATTTTGTATTATCGACTGGGTTTTATCGAGCATATTTAGATATTTTTGTGTGTCAACTAAAAGTGTATAGTCTATGATGTTTTTCTAGCATTCCTTCGCATTCGTTACAGTTCGGCAGACGAAAACGGCTTTTTTTTCCTGCTAAAAGTGATTTTTCCAAGATGGCAGCGACTCTCTATCGAGGTGTCTTTAATCTTCGTTAAACCTCGCTTCTTTTTCCCATGTTGTAACCCCTTCCCCTACATTGTCTTTTGTCGAATGTATTAATTCACCATTGACATTTTGTATAACTTCCGGTATTCTGACTTCTTCCGTACTTCTCGTTGAGCCAAAGCAACAACTGTTTCACAAATACTGGTCCATCCCATGACTAAAAATAAGGACTAAAATAATAGTTAAATAAATTATTTCATCTATTTATTTATTTTACCACAGCTTCAAAATTAAAGCACCGCTTATGCCAAGCTTCTCCGAACAGTAAAGTTTAAGATTTTTAACCGAATTGAAACTTATATTGAATAAAATGAAACTGAAATCAAAATCTTATCTCTTTTCCAACCTTTTGCACATTTTTCCATTCTATGGGAACTAACCTTCTCAATCACATCCCGATAACCCTCTGTTTTTACAATATTTCGTATTTAAGGTCAACCAGGAACAAACTTAATTGTGGTCCGGTGCAATTGTGGTCCGTTTGTAATATTTATGAGATGCAAAGTACTTTAGACAAACACAAATAAGAATCTTTCGACAGAGTTTATTATTTGGGACTACTGTCTAGTAGCTTCAGAATACAACGGCATTTTGGAAAAAAATCCTTGTCAGTTCAATGAAAAAAATCGTCTGAAAGTATTCTTAATAAAAGACCATTGATGTTTAGCTGATATGTTTAATTATGAAAATGAACTGAAAATTTACCATAAATATCCAACCCTGTTCAGTGACCGCAGGGATCATTTTAGTGGCCACAGAACCATCCTGTTGACAATTAGTCAAGGCAAAAAAATTTAGTGATAAATTCGGAGGTTATCATTAGTTTGACACTTGGTTATTCTGTCAGGTTAAAGGTCAAAAACAGTGTATTCTATTGTCAGAAAATGGCGAGTTGCTCAGCAACGAAGGTTTTCCGAGAACAGAATACATTGTTTTGAATCTTTTAACTGACTAAAAACAGGGTTCTATGGGAAAATTAGAGTGTTTTCTGAGCAAAGAATCCACGATAAATATTTTACGAATCCACACTGAATATAACAATAGACTGTTCATAATTATGCCATGAAACTGACTGGTGTCTCAATATATGTAATAACAAACTGCTCATGTAATGCCATTCAATTCACAAACAATTAATTGGCTTTAGTTCTCTCAAGTAATATTTTTCAGAATGTGTCACTTTCTCAGGAAAAGATTAATGAATATTTGCTGTTTGGCATTTATGTCTAGAAACCAAATACAAATCACAAACGGTCATTTGCAGATCTAGGGCATGGTCTTCAAGGCTGTTCAGGACATTACATTATTTATTGGAAATGTATAGAAAATCCGTCTGGCTACAGTGTATGCGAGCCTACAAATTAATTCTTCACTAACACTTAACGCCAAAGGTCCCCCTACCTTTAAATAAGAAATCATGCAGCTGGGACGACAACATTCAATGCGACACCGTTCTTATACCCGGTGTAGTGTGATGTAAATGGACGTCCATTTTGGTCACACACCTTGCACGATTTGGAAACAGACCCGTGCACTAAATTGACCCTAATCCTTTGTTTGTTTAACCCAAAGATAAATACTGGAGCGTCGAAAGACAAACACGGAGGTTTTAAATGTCTTCTTTATTTACCAAAAACATATTTCCTTCTCCAACAATAATAAGCAACATTTATTGCAATAAAGAAAATCAAGAAAATAAAACACATCCACTATGACTTCTCTTACATATTTCTTTCTCTAACATTAATAACATTAATACTCTAAAAAGAAAGAATAAGTGATTTTTTTATTTGTAAAAAAAACACTATTGCGTAGCAGATATATTTATGGCCAATTACATTGTCCAAATAATCAGCCAATTATACATTTTCAACTTATCTCAACCCCAAATACATATTCGATTTAATTGTCTGTTAAGTCTCTGAGAAAATTATTGCTTTATTTGCATAACAATTTATTTCTAAATAATTCAGCCAATTACAAATTAATAAATTATCTCAACCGCAAATACATGTCTGATTATCTCAAATGCAAATACTGATTTAATTTTAGTCGCTTACTTTATTTGGTGTAATTTATCCATTCCATTTTGTTTTGTATCCGAACGTTTTACTGGTCTACCTGATTTACTACGTTTGGTCACTATCTCGTTTTCTTGATTATTGCATTTGAAAGTTTCAGATAACTACCTACGTTATTCCACTTTTAAGCAAAAAAAAAAAGAAAAAATAGAAAAAAATGGTACAGATCCAAACTTCAGAGGATTTAGTATGATCAATAAGAATAAGAATGTCATCGCCAAGTAGGTGACTGCCAAGGAACCTTCCATCACGCCACTTGTATAAATCTAAAAAATTAATAGCTTGATATTTTATGCCACTTTCACAAGAAAATTAAAAATTGCTGAGAAAAATTGAAATTTTTTAGACTAAGAAAGTAACAGCCTAGATTAGGGACCACAATGAACAACAGTCTATCAGATTCAGAAATGGAAAATCAAAAACTGAATGGGGAGACACACATACATACATACAGGCATACAAACATACATGCATACATGTAGACAAACATACATATATGCATACACACATACATATATACATAAATACAGACATACATGCATCCATACATACAGACATACATACATACATCCATACAGACACACATACATACATACATACATACAGACACACGGGCAGACGTATATACATACATATACGTACACACATACATGCAAACATACATACATACATACATACAACATACATACATACATATATATAGACACACACACATACATACATACATGCATATATACATACATACACATACATACACACATACATGCATACTTACAAACAGACATACATACAGACATACAGATATACATACATACAGACATACAGATATACATACATACATATGTACGACATAAACACATAGAGACATACAGATACACATACATACATACATACATACGATATAGATACCTACTTACATGCAGACATACATATATGCATACAGATATACATACATACATACATAAAGACAGACAGACATACAGACATAGATTTATGCATACAAAGTACATATGTATATATATATATATATATATATATATATATATATATATATATATATATATGTATATATATATATATAGACATACTGACATACATACATCTATAGACACACATGCACACGCACTTACTTACAGATATATATATATATATATATATATATATATATATATATATATATATATATATATATATATATACAGACACACAGACACACATACATACATACATACACATATATACATACACATATACCTACATACAGACATGCATACAGACATATACATACAGACAGACATGCATACATACATATATAGATACATACATGCATATACACATACATACGGGCGCCTGAGACGCCCTTCCTATCACGCTAGATCTGCCCGACATAACCGGCTGTTCCAAGGATATCCAGTTACACAAGTATTGTTGTAGTTCATGTGTGTGTAGTCTTGTCATCTGCTTTACAGCACGCACATCTGTGTAGTGGGCATGGAGCCGTGCGCGAGATACCTCCTGTTCTGCACACAACTGCTGTGGCTGATAGCCAGCATCTACGGTATCCACTTCCGCTTCTCTGATATAAAACTGCAAATTTATTGGTATAAATTAATAAAAAAAAATAACAAAAAATATCAAACTTCTAATTTTATTTCAATATACGCACTTTCAAATTAGACAACCATTTAAAAAACAAACTTTCGGCTTTAAAAAATTTCACGAAGCGGTCGAGCAAATGCCTATCTAGCAGTTAGCAGGAATGCCGTTCCTCAATTGGTTTCAGAGTGCAGAATTTTAATAAAAATTCGAAAATTGTTTTGCAAGGAAAAAATCATTAGTTTGAAGTAACAGTCCAAAAGAGCAAGACTAGCAATTAGAATTGCTAGCTACCATTAATTCCAAATTAGAAATAAAAATCCTTTATATGTAAATGATACTCAACTAATACCATTCCGTTTGTGTGCAGGTGCGTGTGATGTCGAGTGGGAAGAGGCTACGAATGGTCGATGCTACCGCGTGTTGCTAGGCAACAGCCCATACGAGAACGTGCAGCAGGCGAGACAGGACTGCCAGCAGTTAGGCGCCGACATGGCAAGCATCATTGATGCAGCAGTTCAGAGCAGCATCTACTCGTCAGCACAGTCGACGGTAACTCGTGACGTCATTCACAATACAGTAAAACCCCAGAAATAGGACCACCAGAACCAATTCTGGTGGGGCTTTTTCGGTCGCTCGATTTGCAGGGTGGTCGTATCCTGGAGTCTACTGTACATTTGATGGGTGCACATTTTTATAAAGACATTTTTATTAAGCTTATGAAACGGGTCTATACTTTGTTTAAAGTTCTCGTGGTTCTGAGCGTTCAGTGCACAGAAATAATTCTATCTAAGCAACAGACGTCAAGATCATGGACGCAAAACTCTCAGGGACGAGCGGTACCTCCGGGGTGTGATCCGCACTGCATTACAGCGACTACTGCATCATAGTGACTTTTTACAGTTATTCTGTATTGCAGTAACTGCTTCATTACAGTAATTACTGCATTGCAGTGACGTCTTATTACAGTAACCGCTGCCTTATAGTAACCACTGCATTACAGTGACTTTTATATCACAGTCACCGCTGCATTGCAATTTCTGCCGCATTGCAGTAACAGCTTATTACAGTAACCGCTTCATTGCAGTAACTGCTGCGTTATGTTTCTGTTCTGGAACACAAAATTTTATTACTTGTCCTTAGAATGGTTTTTATATTTTTAAACTGATGAAATGTTGCAAAGAGGAGAGGAAAGAAATATTGGGAAGATCACCGTCACCCTTGACAAAATTTTAAGACATTTTCCCTCGTTCTCAGCAAGTAATGAAAAAGTGTGAAAAGTGTGTCATGAATATTTTAATAAGCTATGTCTGTACAATTGACCAAGTACTGACAAATTTTCACCAAATTTACTCTCAACAAATTTATGGAACATTGCCTAAATATGTCAATTACGTATTATTAAAGATTTAGCCGGTAAAGCAAACTTGTCGTTAGTTAAACCGAACGACAAAAGCATTTTGACAAATGGGCGACAAATAAATGTTTTGCATGTAGAATGTAACAAGTTTAACACGTATCTACTTCAGCTAACAGCTCCCCTCTCAGTCTCTCTTCCCCCAATCTCTGATCTCCCTCTCCCACTCTCTTTTCATGTCTCAGATCTCTCTGTCTCTCTCTAGCTCTCTCTCTCTCTAAATCATCTATATCTCTCTTCTCTCCTCTCCCACTTTCTCTGTCTCTGCCCCACTCTGTCTTCCTGTTTCAGACCTTTCTCTCTCTCTCTCTCTCTCTCTCTCTATCTCTCTCTCTCTGTCTCTGTCTCTCTCTGTCTCTCTGTCTCTCTGTCTGTCTGTCTGTCTGTCTGTCTGTCTCTCTCTCTCTCTCTCTCTCTCTCTCTCTCTCTCTCTCTCTCTAAATCCTTTATCTCTCTCTTCTTGTCTCTCCTCTCCGCTCTCACTTTTCCTCTCTAAATTCCCTATCTCTCTCTTCTCTTTTCTTCTCTTCTTCTTCTTCTTCTTCTTCCTTCTTCTTCTTCTTCTTCTTCTTCTTCTCTCTCTCTCTCTCTCTCTCTCTCTCTCTCTCTCTCTCTCTCTCTAATTAGGTTGTAGTTGGAATTCATTACTGTTAGGCGTGCTTATTGTTCTGCATTCTTCCTTATACCACGCACTGATACTTTCAATGGAATGGCGCACAATGTTTTATATAACGTGTTATGCGAGGTTTTATTTATCTGGCAAAAGTATTGATTGATGCTTTTAGCTACCATCCGGAAACACTGCGGCATACATTGGTCTTAGTGACATCCGGGAAGAAGGCAATTTCACGTGGCTCAACGACACACTCGCCATCTTCTCCAACTGGCAAAGTATGATTCATGTTGTTGTTGTTTTTTTTTTTCATCTTTAATAGCATAAAATTATCTAAACACTAACCAAACACACAAACACACACACACTAAGAAGAAAAAGCGACCACGGCGTACAGGTATGGCATGGCAAGCATTTCTTTTTGCTATTTCAGGGACTTGGTTTGGTTGATGTTCCAGAAAATCATTAAAATATTTTCATGCACTAAAAGGAGGATCGGTTTATTTATAAACTTTAATGCTTCATGCACCCCAACCACCTTCGCCACGCGCCCCCCCCCCCCCACGCCTCTACTCGATCAGCCCTCCACAAACGAGGCCTGAACGGCGCCCCATTCTTCAGAATGCAGAGGTTACAGCATCTATAGTTGACATTAATGCACAATATAATTACAGCTCGGGCATGTTTTCGTCACCAGGAACATATCTCGGACATATCTGCGTCTCCAAGATCACATCTCTCCAATGTTTGCGTCACCGGGATCCCATCTCGTACAGGTTTTCGTTACCAGGATCATATTTCACGCATGTTTGGGTCACCAGGATCTTTGTATGTTTGTTTCACAAGGATCATATTAATTTTACTAGTGTCTTTTTCATGCAGCTAGCGCGACTTTGGAGTGGCCGGAGGAGGAGCTGAGAGACTGTGTCGCCTTATACTCATCCGATAGCTCGTGGACGGATCCTAACCCAGTCTGGATGGACGTCCCGTGCTGTTTTAATCCACTCAGCATCAGCGCAGTTGTGTGCGAGAAACGTAAGTCTATGCATCAAGACTAAAGCTAAACCGGCACCGAAATGGTTTGAATATTCAAGTGGAATATCGATGGCCTGTGGTTTAAAAAAAGACTGACCTGTTCATTCAACTTATATGTTACAGGACTGGGGTAAATAATTTAATCTGATTCATCAATTGCCAAGTAAATAATTTTTCAATGTTGACCAGAACGCAAAAATCGATGAGTATCGAGAGTACTTGCAATCACAAGGCCAGTTAACTCACGTATCAATTTATTTAGTGTCACCATGGAGAGATTATTGAACAGATACGAAAATGCTGAGCTAAAGTCAACATTTTCTTACTGGTCAATAATGTTTCATACTGTCTCAAAAAAGTCAATATCTCTTTATTGTTGGGAGAAAATATTGTTTCACCACTTGTTGATTTTCGTGGTGTTTTACTTTATTTTCAGCACAAGATCAAAATGCAACAATTTACGACTTGGATCTTTACAACGATTACTGCCAAGGAGGTTTGCCATTCTTATGTGTTAACTGCATCAGCTAGCATCACATTTATTTTAAAGAATATAGTTGTGTAGCTAGCTTTATTTCCGATGTAGATAAATTATTCTTTGTTTGAATATCATACTTAATAACAAGAACATGAAACTAGCAATCTCTAACAACTTAGCGTATCTGTCATATCTTGACAGCACACGGAATTCGAGGTTCCTCACACCGTGCTTCGTACCTAATTAGGTATAGTTCTGGACGGTTCTATAAACAGTGGTTTACTAATTGCCGAGCGTTGTTGTCCAACAGCCAGCCTCTACGCCGGTTCGGTCTGTTGTGAATTATAGCACCTCTTTACTCCCGCAGACCCACTGGGGATTCCACGATATTACTACTCATAAAAGAGAGATTAGTTTAAAATATAGTCAGCCCTGTGTTAAAACATAACAGATAGATCTCATCAGAGATCAATTGTTTTATATACAACGAATTGTCGAGGTTATTGCCATTTATGAATTGCTTAAAACTACTGTTACGATACCAGTATTCATCAATGCAGTATACATTCTAAAAATTACGGCTCGGTTTGCATTTGGATTTTGATTAGTCCCCTGTGAACACGGCGTCGCATAGACTGACACATCGAGATGTGGTTGCATATGACAGTCGAAACAACGCCAGCTGCAATATTTATAGAAAAGCTGGAAATTGCTCGATAGATGTCGCCACCTCGTATAACAGGAGAGACTCCGCAATCTTTATTCGTTGTTATCTAGACATTAGGATAACAGACATTATAGCTGACGCCAAAAACCTGTCTATTTTGAAGGCTGTCCGAGCGGCTGGTTCAAGTGGAACACGACGTGTTACAAGTTCCTCAACAGCAGCTCCCTGTCTATGACGTACGATGCCAGACAGCTCTGCTTGTCGGCAGGCGCGGACATAGGTGAGGGCAACTCATGTCATTGAGCGTATAATGCTTGATTGATTATGCAAACGAAAAAAAAACATTAGGCTCAGCTCTCTACCCGCTTCTTTTGGAGAAGCCAGTATAAACTTCAGGTTCTTGTTTGCACGTTTACGCTGCAAGTCAATATGACTTTTTAGCATTTAAATCAGAAACTTACACCTGACAGAATATACTGCGGATTTTAATATGTGATGGGTAACAGCGAATTTTCGAAAAGGACAGTAAATCTAGCAACAACCACATAATAATAATAATAATAATAATAATAATAATAATAATAATAATAATAATAATAATAATAATAATAATAATAATAATAATAATAATAATAATAATAGCCACAATAACAACAGCAACAATAATAAAGAAGATATTGTTGCTGTTGATGATGGTGATGACGATGATTATGATGATGATGATTTTGATGATGATGATAAGAATGATGATAATGATAATAATAATAATAATAATAATAATAATAATAATAATAATAATAATAATAATAATAATAATGTTGATGTGATGATGATGATGATGATGGTTATAATTATGATTGTGATGATGATTATGATGATGATGATGATGATGATGATGATGATTGTGGTGATGATGATGATGATGATGATGATGATGATGATGATGATGATGATGATGAGATTGTAATGATGATAATGATGATGATGATAAAGGAGGTATCACGGATGAAGAAGTCTCCCAACACATTGCAATGATGGCGAACAATACTCAGGATGGACCCGGCGAATTTTACGTTTCACTGAATGATCAGTCAAATGAGGGCACATTCGTCCACATCAATGAAACGATGCCTGCGATATTCTCGCCTAGCTGGACTACAGGTAAGGCCAACTGCCGCTCAGCTACGGCCACGTGCAGTGTGGGGTGCCAGTATTAGATCTGTAAAGTGTTGCTTCATCGAAGGATTACGCAAATTGAAGCAAGAAATGGAACGATTTCATGCAAATACGAAAAGATTGCTGACCTAAAGTTATAATGTAACTGAGTAGATAGGTAGTTTAAAAAAATACAAAGTTTTAGCTAAACTGAAATGATTACGTACCGGTTGTTAAAAAGAGGGCCTCTTTCCCGCACAGCACAACTAAGACAAAGCAGTGCCCCCCTCCCCTCCCGGAGGCAAAGCACCAGTGGCGTACAGCACTTTTATTTAAAAGCGTTTAAGACAAAGTAAGCAGGCAAACTTTCAAATTTCACAACTGTTGAACAATTTAAAAAAAGAATATGAGTGATGCAATTCAGTATATTACCCGAGACATTTCATCAAGCCATAAACGAGTCTTCCACTTAAAGGAACTATTTTTACTTGATAGATCCTGCGACGGATGAAAATCTGAATTGTGTGAAAGTGTCATCGGCTGGCGGGAACTGGCAGAATGACACCACCTGGACTAACATAGATTGCTGCACGGACCAGAGCGTCAGCTGGGCCTTGTGTCAACGACGTACGCATTAAACACGCACCTGCTTTCTTCAATGTTTTTAATAATTGGCACTCGTCTAACTATGCGTCTTAATTGCTTGAAATGAAAGATGACTATTCTGAAATCCTGCCGTTAACATAGGCACACATGGAGAGCTTTTCGAGATATTAAAAACACAGGTACATTAATTCAAGTCATCACTACAGCAACCTGCTTTGGTATGTGCATCTGTCTCCAGCCTGTTTGTTCTTCTGTTTGTGCCGTAGCCGAGACGAACCCCGCCACACCGGTAGATATAGAGGAGGACATCTTCGCACTCGCCTGTGATACGTCCGCCTGTCTGTCCGACCCGTGTGTCAACGGCACATGTAACGAGCGCGTTCTCAGCTATGACTGTACATGTAGCTCGGGTTTCACAGGCACCAACTGCGAAACCGGTAATATGACATCAACAAATCTTTGCGTGTGGACCCTTGTATGAGGGTCTTGTGTGCGTCGTTTTTGGTTGTTTCTTTAAGACAGGTTCAGGTGTTGTGAGCTTAAAGGGGGATGGGGGGGGGGGGGGTAGGGAGAGTTTGGTATTTTTTAGATATATCTGAAATTTGATTCACAAAAACATGTACAGTTTCCAACCTAGCTCACAAGCATATGCCATTAAAAACTAGCATTAGCAACGGGCATTTTAAGACTGTGACTCTTTCGGCATCACCCCCGTAAAATGAATGACCTTCGCATGACCTTTGTGTTCGTCTCGACCTCTAGGGCAGTAGGTCTTGACTGGATTGCTGGAGAGTGCATGACCCCTAGATCTACCCAACCAAGACAAGTCATCAACAAAAACTTTCTTCAGTAAATGAAAGCACAGTAGCTATTATTAGATGTTAATCAAACTAATTGCAAATATGCAGCTTATGTACAAATTGTATATATTTAACCAGATATCGATGACTGTGTCAATGACCCGTGCAGTGGACACGGCGTGTGTACAGACATGGTGGCAAACTTCACGTGCGCTTGCGACGACGGGTACGGGGGCTACCAGTGTGACGTCAGTAAGTAACACAGAGACGGGTGCGGGGGCTACCAGTGTGACGTCAGTAAGTAACACACAGAGACGGATACGGGGGTTATCAGTGTGACGTCAGTAAGTAACACAGAGACGGGTATGGGGGCTACCAGTGTGATTTCAGTAAGTAACGCACAGAGACGGGTACAGCGCTACCTGTGTGACGTCAATAAGTAACACAGACGGGTACGGGGGCCACCAGTATGACGTCAATAAATAACAGAGACGGGTACGGTTGCTACCAGTGTGACATCGGTAACACAGCGACGGGTACTGGAGCCGCCAGTACTGTGTCTTCAGTAAGAAACACAGAGTGGTTATCATTACCTGGGGCGAGGATGAGTCGCAAGGTAATCTTTTATGGCTTCGTTCTCAACTCTGATTTAAAATAATTGACGGCTATAGCGTAACTAGGGTTTAACCAACCCAGTTACCACTCAGATATTTGTTACAATGCTTGCCTATCACTTTTTAAAATGACTCTAAATGCAGCTGCTAAATTTCAAACACACACACACACATACTTTTATCCAAACGCGGACATCCCATTTCTCGCTGACTGCCATATCAAAAATAAAAACACCCCATTATGTATTCTTCAGTGCAGGCGAGGACAGCATGCACTCCTGACTGCAACTGCCGAACAAAAACTGAATATAAATCAACGCCTGAAAAGAGACTTGCTTCTAGGGGTGTCTTATTCATGGGATTCTTTATAATGGGAGTGATTCGGAATAGAATTGAGAGAAATTGTTCTCATTTCTCGGCAGGTCTTGTGTCGTGATTTCGTTGTAATACAGAAGCAGAAGTTTTACGTTAACGAGGGTGGTGCGGTTTTCGTGTTGTAGTTGACGACTACTGCCTTGCCTGCGATCCTTGTATGAATGAAGCGAGCTGTGACCACGTGGACGGCTCGCCGCCCGTCAGCGAATGCTCCTCCCCCGCCTCTTTTGAGTGCACCTGCCTTGCTGGCTACACCGGAAGTACCTGCGAAACAGGTCAGTCTTGGATTTGCATCTAAGTTGTTATCGTCTCTTAGATTAAGTCTTTAAAGTGTAGCTGTTCTCATGTTTGGTAAAAACTTTCAAATAAAAGATAAAACTTTCTGCGAACCGATATGGTAAACACTACAAATCTAAAAAAGCAGTATGCATGTGTAGCAGTGTGGAGGGATGAGCGTTAACATTCGCCATGACGAAACATGTTGAGTCAGGCTCGAGCAGCGAAATACTGTATTATTAATATATTAGTAAAACGTTAGGAGCGGTTCGAGACCTTACAATTACTGTGAATCAAACCGAATAGTTGCTTGGCAAGTTGTGGACTGTAAAAAATATAAACAGTAGCAAGGCTGATGCGTCTACACACTGATACAAATGCGTGAAACATTCCTCTGTTAACTGGTGCATATGTTTGTGTTACATAACGCGTAAAGTTATCAAAGCTAGGATGTGATTGATCGATTCCCAAGTCAATAATTTTTAAATGCGGATCAAAATGCAAACATCATAAGGTATTACAGTTATTTGAAATCAGGTCAAGCTAAGTCATGTAACAGAGCATATATAGACTTATTAAAAGTCAACATAAAGACGTTATTGACCAGCTACGAAAACGCTAACTAAACGTCAACATTTTCTCACTGGTCAATGTGGACTCAAGTAAGTTAATATCTGCTGGTGTTATTGCAGACATCAATGAGTGCGACAATGTGACGTGTCAGAATAACGGAACATGTCAGGATCTTGTCAATGATTTCCTGTGTAATTGTCCAGACAATTTTCACGGAGATTTCTGCGAAACTGGTGAGTTATGCATTACGTCACAGACCTTCATATTTACTTTTCATCAAGCTCGTTGGAAACGTTTTGCTATAAAGAAAAAGAACTTCCTTCATGCAGAACGCTTCTCATTGTTTTTTTTTTCTTCTTAATTTAAAAAAAAGAAGAAACATGAAACAGAAAGAAAAGAATCATTTTATAGTACATACCATCAAAGTTTAATTTATATTTTCAAGCAGTAAAATTTGTTTGTTTGTCTTTGTTAGTCTGTCAGGTAAAATGGATTGAATGATGGTCGCAGGACGGAGTTATAGTAAAAGAAACATTATTTTTATTATCAGAGGTGGTGTGCCAAGTAGGCGTAACCGTGGGCAATGCGACCATTGAGGAAGAGAGTGATCCGGATTCCCCCTCCCTCAATAGCTTCGTTCGGTATCGTTGTCTCCATGGATACAAATTCCCGGATATGGACGTGTCGAAAACCATCGTTTGTACCGAAACTGGATGGAACGATACACTGGACAATTGTGAAAGTCAGTATATAGTATTCAGTATATAGTATTCAGTACATAGTATTCAGTACATGGTATTCAGTATATAGTATTCAGTATATAGTATTCAGTATATAGTATTCAGTACATAGTATTCAGTATATAGTATTCAGAATATAGTTTTCAGTACACAGTATTCAGTATATAGTATTCAGTATATAGTATTCAGTACATAGTATTCAGTATATAGTATTCAGTATATAGTATTCAGTACACAGTATTCAGTATAGAGTATTCAGTATATAGTATTCAGCACATAGTATTCAGTATATAGTATTCAGTACATAGTATTCAGTATATATTATTCATTATATAGTATTCAGTACACAGTATTCAGTATATAGTATTTGCCCTGTTACACGTTAAACGTTTTCGCCACGATGACGATTTTGTCTTAGTACCCATTTGTGAGCATCAAAGCCTGCTTAGGGGTAGCACCACACTTGGTTTTAGGCCAAAAAATGTTTTAATTTTTAGAAATAGCATTAAGTTCTTGTAAAATCATGTTGCTTTACCCTGTTAAGTAAGATAAATGTTATCTCTACAACTGCCCTGTTTTGCAGTGTGTTAGGGGACATTTTGTCATATGTCAAGGCACACTATTCATTCAGGGCATTATGACGTCATGCCGGTGGTGGCAGAGAGTAGCCACCTGCCCTGTTTTGCAGTGTATTATGGCACATTTTGGCATGTCATGGTACACTATGTATTCAGGACATTGTGACGTCATACCGGTGGTGGCACACAGTAGCCACCCGGCTGATGCGAGCACTGTGGTGGGCTACACGCTGAACTACACGTGTGACCATGGTTACCGCTTTCCCGACAACTCCACCACCCTTAACACCACCTGCCAAGCAAACGGCAATTGGACAGAAGAGAATATATCCGATTGCGAAGGTATGGGGAACTTTAACACTTTTGAAAAGTAAGACGATGGGTTAGGGTAGTTCGTAACAACATAGAACGTTGTACGGTAAATAATGTCTTCGCCATATCAATAAGCAAGTAAAAAACACCAAAGGCATGATCAAAATTACGAAGTAAAGTTAGTCTGCTAGCTGATGATATAATCCTGCTAGTTAATGACACACTTTCTCTCCAAACTGCAGTACTCCCCAAGTAAGAGTACCGAATGCTATTATACTGTACTATAAAGATGGTAATCTGTTCAAAGCCGATCTAAATGAGAAGTCTGAGGTTTACGATCAATGCTTTTGGTATATTAAAACAATAAAAACATGGTGAAATACTTTACATTCAGGAACTATGGGGCTTAGTAACTAAAAAGCAAATCATATTTAACATGTTTTAAATGAAGGGTATAAAATAATGAAGTCGCTTGAAAAATTTGGATTGCAGCTGAAAAACACCGTGGAAATAATGTTGTCGTTGTCTTTTAAAATAGTACTTTATTTGAACTCAGAAAATACGGTTGACACTTGTGATAAATACTTTTTTCTGGCTTGAATCTGAAGAAATTCAGTAATAAATAAGAATTGCTTTGGAACATCATCATTTTAAAACCCCAGTAATATTATTCTTGCATTTATAATTAGCCCATTTATCTGTTTCCAATACTAAATTACTTATCCAATTTTGATAAAATTTAACTTTTGTCTAAATTTTAAAAAACAGTAACACCCTGACGATAGAAAACTCTAAAATGACTAATCTGGAATTAAAATAGGTGGTACTATTCCAGGAGCTTCGGTGTAGAACCCTACACAACACTTCACAGCACTACACAACACTACACAACGCTACACAACACTACACAACACTACACATCACTACACATCACTACACAACACTACACATCACTACACAACACTACACAACACTACACAAAACTACACAACACTACACAACATTATACAACACTATACAACACTCCACACCTACACAACACAACACAACTACACAACACTACACAACATTATACAACACTATACAACACTCCACACCTAGACAACACTACACAACACTACACAACACTGCACAAAACTACACAACACTACACAACATTATACAACACTATACAACACTCCACACCTACACAACACTACACAACACTGCACATCACTACACATCACTACACAACACTACACATCACTACACAACACTACACAACACTACACAACACTACACATCACTACACATCACTACACAACACTACACATCACTACACAACACTCCACACCTACACAACACTACACAACACTGCACATCACTACACATCACTACACAACACTACACAACTACACAACACTACACATCACTACACATCACTACACAACACTACACAACTACACAACACTACACAACACTACACAACACTACACGACATTAAACAACACTACACAACACTATACAACACTACCCAACACTATACGACACTATACAACACTACACAACACTATGCAACACTACACAACTACACAACTACACAACACTACACAACACTACGCAACACTATACAACACTGCACAACACTATGCAACTCTACACAACATTATGCAACACTATGCAACACTACACAACACTACACGACCTTACACAACACTATACACTATACAACACTAAACAACATTACACAACTACACAACACTACACATCATTACAAGACAATACTCAACACTATGCAACATTACAAGACAATACGCAACACTATGCAACACTACACAACACTACACAACACTACACAACTACACAAAGCTACACAAAACTACACGACACTACACAACACTACAAACACTGTACAACACTCTACACTATACATGTAACACAGAAAAGCGTGTTTATTCAAACAGTGGTCACGTGCCCCGAGCTGCCCGTGTATCCACACCAGAGTCTCAACCACCGCAACAACACGTTTAATATTACCGTTATCTTCTGGTGCGATGTTGGCTATGAAATCTACGATGGCACGACTGCTAGGTCCATTAAGTGTCGTGCTGACGGCGAATGGTCAGCCGAACTGCCCACCTGTGACCGTAAGTCACCCTCTTTTGCTCTTACATAACTTTATCTATGTTGTTCCTTTGCTTTGATATATATATATATATATATATATATATATATATATATATATATATATATATATATATATATATATATATATATATATATATATATATATATATATATATATGAAGGGTTCGATGAGTTACAGTGAGCCCCTCAAAAAGATCTTGTTGAGGAAACGAAACGAACATGGACGAAGAATCGTCAGTAGCATAATAAGCTATGGTAAGCTTACAACGAGTTAGTCAGATGTACTTTCTTTGGCTGTCTTTATTCAGCGATCCGGTGCCCGGTCATTGACCTCCCAGAAAGCAGTACCCGGAATACATCTGACAACACCTACAACACCTACACGAGGTACTGGTGTGATTCAGGCAAGCGCATGCTAGACGGCGCCACCTACCGAGTCATCAAATGCGACGCGACCGGCAACTGGAGTGATGACGTCACTGCCTGCACGAGTGCGTTTAATTTTCACACTCTTTTCCCTCATCTTTTCTTTCCAAAATGACTAGTCAGTTAACATGAGTTGATTAACTCATATCATGAACAAAGCTGGCAAGTTTCAAGTGCACGCAAGTTTTTTTTCCTCACCTACTTTTGGAAAAGAATAATGGAAATCAGCGAAATCCTGCGTGATCGGTTGACCCAAAGGTCAGGGTACTGTGACCGGAGAGTGACCACACCATAATTGTCGATGTCTTGATAGCGATTCTAGATTAATATGTTCCCGTTTTCTATGCAACAAATTCGACTTCAATTTGCAACCATTACGCAACGTTGATTAGACATCGAATAATCGACGTCTGTTGATGTTTCCACTTCCATAAACAACTGAAACCTGACGTTGATCCAACGTCGGGTGCGACGTCTATCCAACCTTGCGTCAACGTTACAATGTTTACTCGGGTGGAACGCACGGGGAAGATAATAGAAAAAATATCCCACGCTATGCATAGGAACCTGGAAAGGGGCGAGATGAAACCGTTTTCCACCAGAGCAATTAATTCGATCGTGCGGTTTTTCTATTTATACCGTGATTGGACTTCTGACCAATGCACTCACGCCGAGTGTACAGTCAGTGCTTACCGTTGTTGTTTAATTTAGATTAAATTATTTTTTACTTTCTTGAAAACCCAGCCCTCCATTTTTTTAAAACTTTTGAACGGTTGCATCTCTCTTGTTACTGTGACGCATGATCTAACCGAGTAGAACGTCACTGCTTGTGTTACAGATGAGAGATGCTTTCCATTGCCTTATGTTGCTAACGCGACTCCTGACGCTACGGATGCCAATCACGGCGATCAAAGGACGCTCACCTGCATTCAGGGGCATAGATTTCCAACTAATGAAAGGTCCCGTCAAATGAGATGCATGACAAACAACCGGTGGGATCCTTTGCTTGCGGCTTGCGAGCGTAAGTAACAAACCAACATGTGATGTTGTGTTTTTGTTAATAACCTAACATTGCAATGTTTTCTGCGAATGCATGAGAGAACGTCCATGGACAGAGCGACTGTAGGCGGTCAGAGATGAAGTGTGAGGTGAGAGGAAATGCATTGTATTCGATTCAAGCACAGACATCAGCACTCTGAACGAACCGCACAGTTGTGAGTGTTTTGGTCTCCCACAAGAATATGATCCGTTATTGTTATAAAAAATGGCACAAAATCATATCTAGCATCATTAAATAACGCCTTGATGAAAGAATATAGGTACCTATTTAAATGCTTATCTGTGCGAAATGCTAGAGTGCCTGTGTGAAATGCTTAGGTACCTGTGTGAAATGCTTAGGTGCCTGTGTGAAATGCTTAGGTACCTGTGTGAAATGCTAGAGTGCCTGTGTGAAATGCTAGAGTGCCTGTGTGAAATGCTAGAGTGACTGTGTGAAATACTTAGGTACCTGTGTAAAATGCTAGAGTGCCTGTGTGAAATGCTTAGGTACCTGTGTGAAATGCTTAGGTACCTGTGCGAAATGCTTAGGTACCTGTGTGAAATGCTAGAGTGCCTGTGTGAAATGCTAGAGTGCCTGTGTGAAATGCTAGAGTGACTGTGTGAAATACTTAGGTACCTGTGTAAAATGCTAGAGTGCCTGTGTGAAATGCTTAGGTACCTGTGTGAAATGCTTAGGTACCTGTGCGAAATGCTTAGGTACCTGTGTGAAATGCTAGAGTGCCTGTGTGAAATGCTAGAGTGCCTTGTGAAATGCTAGAGTGACTGTGTGAAATACTTAGGTACCTGTGTAAAATGCTAGAGTGCCTGTGTGAAATGCTTAGGTACCTGTGTGAAATGCTTAGGTACCTGTGCGAAATGCTTAGGTACCTGTGTGAAATGCTAGAGTGCCTGTGTGAAATGCTAGAGTGCCTGTGTGAAATGCTAGAGTGACTGTGTGAAATACTTAGGTACCTGTGTAAAATGCTAGAGTGCCTGTGTGAAATGCTTAGGTACCTGTGCGAAATGCTTAGGTACCTGTGTGAAATGCTAGAGTGCCTGTGTGAAATGCTTAGGTACCTGTGTGAAATCCTTAGGTACCTGTGTAATGCCCTTATTGAAACCCTCTCAAGACATTTTCCATACATTGGATAAATTCGAATATTTATTTCTTTTATACAGACGGAAGTGGAGTTTCTATTCAAACATGAAATAAATTTTGGTTTTTATGAGCTGGGCCTCGTTGTTGGAGAAAAGTTATCCTATTCTAGAATGTCAAATAATTGTTGTGCATATTAAATATAATTAACAATAAACAATGTGTGTGTTCCATACACGTAGTTACTAAAATTATAGAGACAGGCCATGGGGCTATATCTCAGTGGATTTATTTACTCGGTTTGTCATAACACGGCTTATAGTGAAATATAATTTTTGTAGCCTTGTATTGTGACGAACTGAGCGCAGTCAACTCACTTACAAACTGCGAGTTAGACACACAGGAAAGGCTATTTGGAACTGTTGTTACGGCTTCGTGCGTGGCGGGTCATTACTTCGTAGACACTACGATCAACACTGTCGTTAGAGAATGTATCGAGGGTGCCAGTGATAATGCCGTGTGGGATTATAACATTGCAGACTGTGAAGGTAAGTTTTCTTCCTTTGTTTAATAAGCACAAATACCATATAGAAACCAAAAGGGAGAACCGATTCTTCTTTTGTGTTCACTCTCCCATCTTTTTTATTGTTTCCGCAGGCTTAAGTTAAAAAAAAAACAAACTTCCGTTTGTGTAGCATTAAAAGACAGCGAGCATGTAACGTATCATCGAGTTGATTAGACGAAACAAACTCTATTTCAACCCTTTTCTTAAAATAAATTCCATGTAGCTATGTTGCATAGACGTCGCTAGAGCAACTTGATTTAAATGTTGAAATAGTGACATTGCATAAAAAACGATATTGCTTACAATGGAAAATAGTTTTGACAGGTCATGGCAGCCCTTCTGCAATAGAATAATTAAACAATCCCCCTGCATGAGTTCCACCTCTATCTGTAATCAAAATTACGTTTTCAACCTTTGTTGTAGCTTATGTATGGAAGGGAACAACCATAGAGTTGCAGCCCTTCCTTTTCCTGTCGGCTACAGTTACAACTGACATTTTTATTTTCATGGGTATTCAGTTTTAGAAGTTCCATGACGTAGTAGTAAAATTATTTTCTAAATTATTAATTATGTGTGACAGCACAACCCTCAGCCGGAGACGGCGATGAATAGATTTAAAAATAAATTGCTACAGTACAAAGAGACGGACTGACAGACGGACAGAACCCAATCCATGAGCCCCATAAAACCCCGGTCGGAGGCCAATGTTTTTCACAAAAACGGATATGCCCCCCCCCCCCCTGCCACAATCAGTCACCTCGAACAGACCCAGTACTTCAGTGACCGTCTACACTATAAGGTCTTTCTTCCTGCAAGGTATGGTAAAGAGCTCATGAGCTGTTTCCGAGATATCGCATAAAGAAAGTCTAAAAACAGCATTGAAAGCACCAAAATTATAATAAAGAAAATCCAATTTTTATCGGACCGCCAAAAACTTTGGCACGCATCAAGCTACGGTCATGTCAGTAAGTTTTACAAAATATCAGATCAAACGGCTTATCCATCTAAGAAGAATGACTGGTAATGGACGGACGGACAGACAGACAGACGGGCAGACGGACGGACAGACAGACGGACAGAGCCCAGTCCGTAAGCCCCTGCGGGGCATAAAGCCGCGATTGGGGGCTAATTAAAACGGATGTCTGTCCGTGTTACAGCCGTGACGTGCGTCAGTCCACCTGACATCCAAAACGGTGTCATCGATGTTTCGGGGCCAGATTACAGCTACGGCGACACGGCCCACTACACCTGCGACGAAAACTTCAAATTTATTGACGGGCATAGAGAGAGAACCCTGGTGTGCTCAGATGCCGGAAATGCTACTGGCACTTGGAATCTCAATGGTGACGTCACTTGCCGAGGCAAGTTGTCGATTTATTTCTCTTCAGTTTCACTTGAATAGATTGCTTGGTAAGTGTGTTGTAATGAAAATTAACGTACAGCAAAAATGACATGGGACTTAACGAAGAAAAAAATATGAAAAAAACTGAAAAAAGAAAAAAATGCTACTTTTGTTGCGCGCGATCGTGTATCAGTTTTCGTTCATCCGGAATTCTGTTAACATACGGACTGCGCATTGCAGAAAAACAACGCACTTTACCAGTTTTTTTTTTCTTCATTCGTTTCATGCCATTATTTCGTGCTCCATTTGTCAGGTTCCATTATTTCAATGTGTCATGTGTATTTATTTAAGCACAATTGGTCTTTTCCGGTATCATTGCAATGTCGAAACTACGGGGTCTTCTATCGTAAACAAACCATTGATTATTTCTATCCTTAACAAACAATTGTCCCTTTCTGTTGTAAACAAACGATTGATCCC
The DNA here is from genome assembly GCA_949752745.1 of Protula sp. h YS-2021. Classification (NCBI taxonomy): domain Eukaryota; kingdom Metazoa; phylum Annelida; class Polychaeta; order Sabellida; family Serpulidae; genus Protula; species Protula sp. h YS-2021. The sequence goes on along the minus strand of OX457029.1, from coordinate 53,029,001 downwards.
TTCTGTCGTAAACAAACCATTGATTCCTTGTAAACAAACATTTGATCCCTTTTGGTGTAAACAAACCATTGGGCTGATGGTATAAATTACCAGCCAGGTTGATTCGGCATACCGTTGCGCATGGAGCGGATAGGGCATAACGCGATTTCTCACCGGAAAGTCCTCAATTCAGTTTTTGCGAATTCCAGGTTGACTTCAAACTGACCTTGATTTCATTTCCAGTAGTAGGGAAATGAGAGTTCTGAGCCAGGAAGTGACGTCATAATGACTTCATAGGCGGCGTAACCATGGTGATAAGGACCTCCCCCTAAGCGGCAGATGGGCTAAGCCTAGGACATACTATGTACCGACCCCCCTCGTCCTCCTAGGCAGCAGACAGCACAGACCCCATGGTGAAAAAGTGAGGACCTCCCCCCCCCCAGGACATAAAACGTACCGACTCCCCCCCTAGGCGGCAGACAGGATAGACCCCATGGTGAAAAAGTGAGGACCTCCCAACCCCCCAGGATCGTGATATGGCTAATTTCAAGAGTGTATAACTTTAAAACTACTTGGTCGATTTGCATGAAAATTTCACTGTTTGATTCAGTTTTATGTAAAGTTTTGTTACAAAGTGTGACAAGCTATTTGCACATGTGGCTGTATGCATATTTGTAACATGCCGCCATTTTAACTTTGTAAAAAGTGAAAAAGGGAGATAACTTTCGTTAGACTTGGTCGATTTGCATGAAAATTTCACTGTTTGATTTAGTTTTATGTAAAGTTTTGCTATAAAGTGGTCACAGGCTATTTGCGCATGTGGCTATATGCATATTTGTAACATGCCGCCATTTTAACTTTGTAAAAAGTGAAAAAGTGATATAACTTTATCTAAGCACTATAGTTGACCGATTTGTATGAAAATTTCACTGTTTGATTCAGTTTTATATCTAGTTTTAACATTAAGTGATCAGAGGCTATTGGTACCGGTGGCTGTGTGCATCATGGATTCAATTTAAAATTTTAACTTAAAGATGAGATAACTTCCGTCATGGTTAACCGATTTGAATGAAAATTTCACCGTTTCCTTCAGTTTGATGTCTAGTTTACAGTGATTATAGACTATTTGCATAGGTGGCTGTAAGCACTTTGGTTGGAGCACACCCCCATTCAAAGATATGTTCGAATGGCAAGTCCATTCAAACATGTGTTCGAATTTTTTTGGGGAAAAAAACATATTACGTCATAGTATTGTTCAACAAGTTTTTTTCAACAAGTTGCTTAACAATTGTGCAACAAGTTGTTGCACAACAATTGTTCAACAAGCTGTTGTTCAACATGTTCAACATGTTGTTGAACAAATTGAACATGTTCAACATGTTCAACATGTTGTTGACTAAGTTGAAAATGTTCAACATGTTGTTTAACATGTTGTTTAACATTTTTTTCAACATGTTGTTCAACAAGTTGTTGTTCAACATGTTGTAGTTCAAGCAATTGATGCAACAATAGCAGCCAGTTCAGAAAAAAACAAGACATATGTTGAATAGTTTTATTAATACACTTAAATACACACAGCTTAAATCTATAACAATATTACAACATTTGTTGATTTACAAAGTCTTTATTATAAAGTTTAGTCAAATAAGTATATTTTTCTTCATCTGCTGCACTCTTTTCCATCTCACTGTCCTCATCCATATCACTTTCTTCGTCGCTGCTTTCAGCTTCGTCCTCCTCATCTAGTAGCTCTTCAAAGAAGGCATCGTTTCTTCTTATAGCCGCCTTTAGTGCCTTTGAATACTCGTAATGTTTTTCATCAACAAAGTAATTAAAGTCTTCTAAAATGGTTTGATAATGTTAGTTTTGTTCATTTTCATTCAAATCGGTTAACAATGACGGAAGTTATGTCACTTTTAAATTAAAATTTTAAAGCGAATCCATGATGCACACAGCGGCACCGGTACAAATAGCCTCTGATCACTTAATGTTAAAACTAGATATAAAACTGAATCAAACAGTGAAATTTTTATACAAATCGGTCAACTATGACGAAAATTATCTCACTTTTTCACTTTTTGCAAAATTTTAATGGCGGCATGTTACAGATATGCATACAGCCGCATGCGCAAATAGCCCGTGACCACTTTATAGCAATACTTTATATAAAACTGAATCAAACAGTGAAATTTTCATGCAAATCGACCAAGCAGTTATAAAGTTATGCACTCTTGAAGTTAGCCATATCACGATCCTGGGGGGGGGGGGGGTTCCTCACTTTTTCACGATGGGGCCTGCATACAGCCGCATGCGCAAATAGCCTGTGACCACTTTATAGCAATACTTTACATAAAACTGAATCAAACAGTGAAATTTTCATGCAAATCGACCAAGCAGCTTTAAAGTTATGCACTCTTGAAGTTAGCCATATCACGATCCTAGGGGGGGGGGGGGGGGTCGGTACATAGTATGTTCTGGGGGGGGGGGGTCCTCACTTTTTCACCATGAGGTCTGTCCTGTCTGCCGCCTAGGGGGGGGGGGGTGGGGGTCGGTACATAGTATCCTAGGCTTAGCCCATCTGCCACCTAGGAGGTCCTTATCACCATGGTTACGCCGCCTATGACGTCATTATGACGTCACTTCCTGGCTCAGAACTCTCATTTCCCTACTACTAAGGCCGCAAATATTTTTCACGGCCACTTTCTACCAAAGAACTTTGAATTGTTAGTACTTCAATTTATGCGACACTCAAACATTTTATTTTTTTGTTTGTCTATTAAGGTGGACTTTTTTCATCGAAGTGAAGCAGGTCAATTGCCTGGTATTGAACACCAATGAACATTGTACTGAAGCCGCTATATGGTAGCAAAACAGAAGGTGTGAAGCTTGCGAACCCCCCCCCCCCCCTCTACCTTACGAATTTGACCGTAATGTGCCATCCCTATATTTTTTGTTCTCTGTGTTTTACAGTTGACAGATGTGTTCCTGTCCCCGAACCGGCAAACGCAGTCCCGAACACAACGGATACTGACTGGTACACAAACGTTGAGTACACCTGCGAACAGGGCTATGAGTGGCCCAACAACCGGTCAACCTACCACATCACATGCCCTGCAACCGGAAATGGACAATGGGACTTTTCCGATATTCCGGGCTGCGATAGTAAGTCTTGTAAAGCCCGCACCCCTCATGAGAATACGAAATGATTCATGCCGTGTCAGTGACGGCAATTCGCTGACAGAACGTTTTTATTGCAGAGTGCTGCCTCTGTTTGAGATGCTCGGGAATGCATCCCTTGGTCTTCACTGTGACAAATGAATCGTTTTTGAGAAATTACCCTTGATCAGTTGTTCAGTTCTGAGGGAGGATATTCAACCTCCTTCTCTCTCTCTCTCTCTCTCTCTCTCTCTCTCTCTCTCTCTCTCTCTCTCTCTCTCTCTCTCTCTCTCTCTATCGCTCTCTATCTCTCCCTCTTTCTTTTTTGCTCTCTTTATTTTTTCCGAGCTCATTCCTCGTCCTTTCAGAATGCTGCTACTCTCAGATTTGCATTCGGATCGTTTTATTATCAAATAAGATTATTTCTTGCAAGTTCTCACTGGGGTACTCAACTACTCTCCAGACGGTTACCTTTCCTTGTGATCCATAAAAAGACAGCGGATCTTCAAATATTTTCAGACCTCGGTTTTGAACGGTCTGTACACCTTAATCATTAAAGTGCTTTCGGCTATCAGAGCTTCAAGGGTCACAGCTCTTTCAAATGTGATAACTATGCTTATCAAATGGTCCTACATTAGGCTATGGTGGCCCACAAAAATTGTATCATGCGGGGGAAGGGGGGGAGGGGGTGGCATTTGGAATCATATGTGTTACCATGTGTGTCGAAAAAAATCCTAGAAGCGGGGGGGGGGTATATTTTGAGGCCAGCTGCGGTCCGCGCGGGTTCCTAATATTGTTAACAAAAAGGCATTTCTCACAAGGGGGTGGGCGGGAGGGAGGGGGGGGGGGGTTCTTTTAGAGTTGCACTTCACGTTTGGTTAAAAAAGGAGGTATTTCTACACATTAGCACATCTTGTTAAGAGGTCGTTTAAAAAAATATGGACACACGTGGTAAGCAGTTGGTACGTGAGTACCCCCTCCCCTACCCGGCCCCGGATCACGCTTAGAATTAAACATAATTTCAGCTGCTGTTTACTCTTTTTCATTTTTAAAAATAAGATAATCTATTTAAATGCGAGCAAATGATTCTTTTCTGATTGAACTGCCTATATTTTATGTCGAAAATAAAAATGTATAATTGGCAGCTATAAAGACGTTTATTATGTCATGCAAAATTGCCATACATTTTGTAGGCAAGAAAATATCAGATGACAAGATCTCAATCAGATAAAACTATTCAAAGAAATTTGTCTATAATATAGTTTCCTCATAAATTTCCTTCGCCTCGGAAATGTGGTTTTGTTTCTTCCCTTTTTAAGTCAAGTACTGTCCTGAGGTGCCAACCATGCCAAATGCTGTAGCCAATGACACGGCGACGAACTATTACGATGCTCACGTGACCTACACATGCCTTGAAGGCTATAAATACTTCGGCGATGAAGAGGACGAGAGCGATGACACATTTGTGAAGACAATGCGATGCTCGCACACTCAGATGTGGGAACCTGTGGAGGAGCCAGAGGAGCCCATGCCCGAGTGTCAAAGTAATTATCCCAGTTTTCTTCCTGAGGTGATGGTTCTAACTCGGTAGTGCTTTTTTTTCTTTTTTTTTTTTTTTGCTTTTTTTTGTTTATTTTTCGTTTGTTTGTTTTTTTTTTTTTGCAACATTACAACAAGTGAGATCGGAATGATATAGGAAGACATATCCGACGGACGAAATGTGACTGGAGAAAAACACGTGTGAATAAAAACGTTTAAAACCGGTTAAAGTGTCATTGCCATGATCGTTTATCTAACAACGATTATAGCACTTTGGCAATTGTCAGAAACTATTAGTTGAACACACGCGAGGCAATAATTTTTAAAAATATATTATGTATCCTTTCCCAGCACAGAGCGGCAAAAAATTCGCATTTTACTAATGACATTAAAAACCACGTTCATAAAAAACGCGAATTGTTGTACAGCACTTTTCCGTCCATTTACTTTATTGGGTATTACTATACGGCATGGCACTAGTACAGCAGTTCAAGCGATGGGTAGCTCCTTACAGCAACTTTTACGGGTGTATTAATTTTCTGTTGAAGGAGTTTTCCTAGAAATTCTTGATCGCAGATTAACACAATTTTTCAAATGGCCAGGCATGGACACTCTGAAATGGTTATAGTGGCACAAAATGTTATTGCTTTCAGTCATTCATTGTCCGGAACTGCCCGAAGTTGAGAATGCGACACGGGACTCCAATGACACCTTCTACAACGTGAATGTGACCTACATCTGTCTGGATGGCTACCAGTTCCAGGACAGCACGCCTCAAAGGAAAATCTTTGAAAAGGATGTGAGATGCCAGGCCAACGAAACATGGACGACCATCCCAGGCCCATGTGAAGGTATGTCACCAAGTTTTAGGTAATTTAGCTTTTAGAATGTTTTCTGTCTTAAGAAAACCGAATACTGACTGGTTCTTTCCACAGCGAAAGCTTAAATCAAGAGACACGTTCATGGCAGAAAGTCTTCAGGTATAAACCTATATGAACGTTGGTCACCTTTGTAAATAAAACAGAACCGTTGATTTATAAGATGAAAGGCCCATGGCTGATTTGAAAAGAAAAGCTGTATGGGATATGGTTGTTATAAATGTACATGCTATTTGATTCTTGCAGTGGTGTTTTGCCCTCCTGTACCAACGTGGAACGATGGCGCTCAATTCAATTCGACTGAGAACGAGTTCGAGTCGGTGATAGAGTACTGGTGCACCAACGGTTATGCATTCGAGGACAGCAATCGTGATGAGTCGATTCATAAGACGAGTCTGTGCGCGCAGAGCAAGCGCTGGCGCCCGTCCATCAAAGACTGCGTCCGTGAGTGCGCCCCCTCACTGTCCACCCCCTCCCCCTCCTGTACTGCCGTGCTCAGACACGCACCCCCGCCCCCCCCCCCCCCCGCCCGGCCTGTGGAGTGCAGCCGCGTACAAATTTGCTACCATGCTTGTCCATGTATTTCTAAAACAATCCTCATACGTATAGTGATTGAAAAAAATACCCTTTTAATCAAACACGAATACCGCTGTTTATGTCATCACCAAACAAGAAGTGTTAAAATTAAAACTTTATGCAGTTTTTGAGCCGCCTTTTTTATGTTGAACACGAAGTGTAGTTTATAGAGCACTGAAGATTAACATGCCCTTTTGTACTGAATTTTACCCCCTTCTGGTCACAAAATTATACCTCTTTCTCCGCGATTTTTTTTTACTAAGTGCATCCTCTCCACCCCCCCCCCCCCCTCCCGTCTGGGGCATACATCCTCATTGTCCTTGATGTAAAAACGTTATATGACGCTGTATTCTTGTGGCACTACCTTTCTGTACCTTCAAAACAATTGTACACTTTCAGGGTGTCTGGTTATGAAACTAAATCTGGTTACTTAAATAATCGTACACTAACAATGTGTATCCTGTTGAATATTTATCACCAATTCACCATTCTCAACGACTGGTTAGTCGTAAGATTGGCGATGTCCAAAAATAGCGAACTTTTATCGTCAGAAATTGACATTCGTCAAAGAACTTCATTAGGAATTCAAAATATTACCGTAAATTTTATCGAATTTCTTGTTTTTTATATGCATGATAATATATAATATTATAATAATATAAAAATATGATATGAAAAAATTAGCAACAAATGAAATGAATGAAAGGACAGAGACGTTAAATCTGTGTAAAGTTTTATTGATGTCGTTTGATATCGCCACAATATTCATCTTGCTGTCTGATAAATTGTTGAATTAAAAAATAAGGAATTTTCAATGTGAGCCGGGGTTTTTTTTCAGATCTTGAATATTGCCAAAGTGGCGAAATTTAGATAAATGAAATATTATCGCTGCAACCCAAAGAGCATAATTGAAAGATCACGCCTTTACAACTTTCGCTTGATTAATAAATGTATTTGTTTGACATCTAGCATTGGAGAGCATAGCGGCGTCGCTGCAGGGGAAGACGTACGAGTCTGAGGAGGCGGTGTCTATCGGCATGGTCGCCATCACACTCGTCACCATTCTCGTCGTCTCCATCATTCTCCTCGATCTCAACAAGCTCTACTCCGATATCAAGATCATGAAGGTTGGCTGTTTGCGCGCTAGGGGTGATGGGAACAGACTGTGTGTGTCATGGACTGCGTGTGTGTGTGGAGGGGGGAGGGGGTAGGCTCTTTGTGTGTTAGGGACTGTGTGTGTGTGGGGGGGGGGGGGGGGGGGTTGCAGGCTTTCTGTGTGTTGGGGGCGGTGGGGATAGGCTTCTTGCGTGCTAACGTTGGTAAGCGTATATAGGTTGTTTCCGTGTTATCCTAGCGGTAAGCGTAGGCTCTTTATCGGGGAGTGAGAGTAGGTTGCTTGTGAGTTAGAGGGTCAAGGTAGGCCTTTTGTGTGTGTTTGGTCAAGGTATGCCGATAGCGTGTTAGGGGTAGTTGAGCCATGTCCATTGCGTTTCAGGGGTGGGCAGGGTGTGCCAAATGCGTGTCAGGGTCGTCAAGATACATCACTGCTTATTAGGAATGACCAGGGTGACTGTGCGATATTTAGGCCAGCGCCATTTAGAAAATGACGTGTGAAACCATTAGGCCACGTTTATGGAAAAGAAATCAAATTCTAAACATGATTTTCTTTTTATTGGCGAGTGGCTTGCGGGAGCAGGCATGTATTTTATGCATACCTCGATTATGCGATTGGAACGATAGCTCGCTCGATCAATAACGGGGGTAGTTTTTTTTACGATTTTTTTTAACGTTTTTACGTTTATTCAACGCTGCACCAAAGACGTTCCTTAGGCGTATGAGAAGGTGAGGTTTTGGTTGCGACCAAATCCAAACCTTTAAACAACGTCAGTTGTCCAAAGTCTATTCAACGTTGTATCAAGCACGTTGATTGGACGTTTATATTTTGTCGCGAAGAATGACATCCAACTCACTACCAGATTTAATGTTGCTATTTAATTTATCCCCATGAATTCTCTGAAGCACAGCACAGGGCAAATTCTGGCAGTAAAGCACCTCTCAGCTATAATGCTTTACTTTTCAATTGCATATAAATATCAATTTGAGATTTCACAGAATTTCACAGAAGGTTACTTTCTAAAAAGCACACAGAAGAAACGTTTGAACAATTTATTTCAAACAGAGCAACATTGAAAGCATGATTGAATACCGCCGGAGCAAGAACAAGGTAACCGACAGCAACCCGAGTCTGAAGAGTTCTGCCGATCTGCAGGCCTAAATGTCCACCCAGAATGCTGGAAGCAATTGTGATAACAAAACCACCGAGAGTAGAGGAATGTTGAGTTTTATGAAGCTGTTAATAAAACCACAAGCTGAAGCCAGAAATAAACTTCTTCGGCAGATTATTTCGTATTTTTTGTCATTTTTTTCGCGCCAGTTGAGACTTGCGCGGGGGTAAAAAGAATACAATAGTCATATCCCGGGTGGCGGGGGGGGGGGCACTTCGTATCATAAGTGTCACCATTCGCGCCTGAAAAAATGATGCGGAGAAAATAGGGTAATTTTGAGGCATGACGCGGTCCGCACCATTTCGTGCTAATCTCTTTTAAAAAAGGGGTGGGGGATAATTTTCATTCAGCATTTTTATGCATATCATTGATATGCATGGTAATAAATTGAGACGTTCGTGCCCCCCCCCCCCCGCCCACCCAGGGATATGGCTTACTTTGAAGTACGTTCACTGCATTTGTATATATTACATATTGGCCTACGCTTTTATATTCCCGTTCTACCTTCCGCTAAAAGTTTTGCTTTTACAAATGTTATAGCTGCTCAGATACCTCAATTTAAACAAACAGTCGAAAAATTTGTACAAACAAAGAACCGATTTAAAAGAGGGCCGTTGTTTGCATTTTGTTACTACAAATGACGTACAGTTGCCGCTGGATCGAGTAATGGATAGAAAATAAAGCGGAGTGCACTTCCTGGAGCCACACCCTGCGGACAACGTCCACAGCAGATATTATGTTCCTGAAATGGAAATGTTACCTCCCAAATTGTTTGTCGGGGTTGTTTATATATTGTATTATAGATAGATTCTAAGTCTTATATTCTCGGCATATTATCATGTATTGGCGTGAGGTCACAAAGTGACCGGGTATCAGCAACATTATAATATGTCGAAAATCTGAGACGAATGGCCTATCTGATTTAAAGTGCACGTGTTTGTTTGTAGCCACTTTATTCGTGACAATGGCTTACTTCGTAGATCATTAGTTTAAGAGTGACCGCCGTCAACTGGCACACACGACCATTGTTTTTAACAATAACCACAGAGCTGAGAGCAGAGCAAAGGTTTTTCTTGACTAACTTACTCCTCACTATAAATTTCAGTAAATGCAAGGCTTTGTTTTCTATTACATCACGTATTATATAAAATAATTAAAAACAACTCATTTCGAGAAAGTGTACATTAAATTCGAGAATCACCTTGGAGCTGTGTTTCTGCTCCAGGAAGGGGGGCGGGGGGCACCTGGTATCGCATGCGTTACCACGCGTGTCCAAAAAAAAACAAAAAAAACACACACACACAGAAAAAAGGAGAAATTTTAAAATCAGGTGCGGCCCGCGCGTAATGCCAATTTCGTTAAAAAAGGGGGATTGTAATTTTCACTCAGTACTCCACGTAACCCACAAAAAGGGGGGGGGTCTTGTGGAACTTCACTCCGCGTCTGAGTAAAAATGGAGCTATTATTTCAAAATCATTACTCCGCGTTTAGGGGTACTTTGAAAAAGTCATAAACACAAATGGTAACTTATTGCGCAGAAGCACAGTTTCGACACCATCATCTATAATTTAAATTTCATGTCACATTCAGTAAAAATAAATGTATGAAAAATAATGCACAGTACTTCATTGTGGTGTGCTCATTATTGTGGTTGATTCTAGCACCAACACGCATTTTTGACATGTGGTGTAAAATTATTGGTCAAGAACAAGCATTTTTAGACCTCGACTCAAGGTATCCCCAATTTTCTTTTTCATAAAAAACATTAAATAAATGTATTCGTTATATACGTACGTTCCCCTTTACATATTTGTTTTATTTTTGTATTATTGTACTGCAATGAATAAACCTGGAGAAAATTAAAATTTTGCGACACTGGGGTCAGTAATTTTCATGATTAAATTATGAGTCGGTTGGAAAATAAATATAAAACACGTGTTTGCATAGTCATTTGAGGGCGTAGTTCAATCCATATGGTTATTTTTTTTTTTTTTTTTGCAAAACAAAAGAGCTATCGATATGTCCAAATTCATTTAGAATTCTGTAGAAACCATGATCGAGGTGTTGGCTCGGGCATCTAAGGTAGCAATTGCCATTATGTTGTGGTCAAACATTTTTTATTCATCCTCGAATATGCGTTTGTGGAAGTGGAGATATACTCCCTGGTGCATAGTAGGGAAATCGGCGAGTACAGTTAATACATGCCTCCTGACAAAAACCCCTATAAATTCTACGTGGCCAGTGAAAAGTGTGAAAAAAACACAAAAGTCCTGAAAAATATCGCGATACAATTAGTCTAATGGTGTTTAAAAGTAACAAAACCACAATAAAACTGGAAAAAAATGAAATAAAAAGTGTTGTGCCAGAAACACAAGAGCAGTGTGTCCGTTTATCCCAGGGGTTGAATGAAATGCAACCCAATGGTGAACCAGACCATTATACCACAAATCTGAAAGTAAACCCTGAAAGATTCCGACTGCAATCTACACAATTCTCAGTAAACGTAAATAGCAAATTTACTCACACAGTGTTAAAAGAAAATCTTCCACAACACGTCACAGACTTACTACAGAGTTACCAAGGTCAATACCATATAACAAGCACCTGTATACTTTAAAATATATAACTTTAAATACGAGATAGGAGTCAGTAAGGTTCTTTGCACTTCTCACGAATGCAAAAGTCATGTTTGGTACCTTAACTCCTGTACATTTATTGTAGTTGGTATGAAGAATGAAATTCTATACAGCACAGCTTGAATACGTCTTATAAGCCGAGTAGTATTTAGTTTCTGTTGACTTAAGGTTTTATTGACTGATCTAGCATACACAGTGACAGCTCGCACAAAGCTCACTGAGCAACTGTGTGTGATGTGGCTTAAATGCTACGCATTAACTTGCAAAAAATACACTCTTTTCACATGGCGTTTTAACAAAGAAAACGAAATCAAAGACGAAAATAAAAAGTGACATGCACATGTTCAGATCAAGCTCTTCATAAGTCCCAAGTTTCATGGTCGTAGGGCCCATAGTGTCAGAGAAGAAGAAGACACAAAAAATCGGAAAAAGTGTCAAGAAGAAAAAAAAAACGAATTTTGCTCGCACAAATTCATATAACTCTTGCAAGCCAAAGGCTTGTCAAGTGTTAACTAGAACCTCACTTCGCTAGCGAAATGTTAAACACTTGACAAAAATTAAAACGCAAAAATACTTCCTTCAATGGGTTATTTCTTGAATAATATATTGCAAACAACACAGCTTGAATACGTCTTATAAGCCGAGCAGTGTTTGGTTTCTGTTGACTTAAGGTTTTATTGACTGATCTAGCATACGCCGTGTTAGCTATTTACGCAGTGAGAGCTCGCACAAAGCTCACTGTGCAACTGTGTGTGATGTGGGTTAAATGCTACGCATTTACTTGCAAAAAATACACTCTTTTTACATGGCGTTTTAACAAAGAAAACGAAATCAAAGACGAAAATAAAAAGTGACATGCACATGTTCAGATCAAGCTCTTCATAAGTCCCAAGTTTCATGGTCGTAGGGCCCATAGTGTCAGAGGAGAAGAAGACACAAAAAATCGGAAAAAGTGTCAAGAAGAGAAAAAAAAAGGACGAATTTTGCTCGCACAAATTCATATAACTCTTGCAAGCCAAAGGCTTGTCAAGTGTTAAATAGAAACCTAACCAGTTGTTAACAAATTGATGCCTCAATTTAGTTGAACATAAACACCTAGAGGAGTTAATGGAAAAATAAACCCCCTGTATCGCATAGAGAACGCCCTTGTATATTCATGTGTACGTTACTTAAAGTAAATAAATATAAATAAATAATTAAACTCTATTTTATTTGGCAACAGTACCGGTAAAATGTTGAAATACATTACAAATATGTGGTAGATGTTGATGTCTAAAATGGAAATAACAAAGCAGTGTCAAGTAATACAATGTTTGACTAGAAATTACATATCACTCTTGGAAGTTACTGAGCATATATGGAATGCATGAGTTCTTATATCTGTTAGTTCGAGCTTTCGGAATTCTATATTTTACACCATTTCTGAGATCGCACTTTGACTTTTCTTTTAAATTCAAGCAGGTGATTTATCTTATCTTTTGGATCTTGAATCTTTTTTTGTAAATATGCTTTAGAGATATCGGTTCTATGTTCATGCAAAGTTTTCATATTAAGAATCTCCAGCGATTTAGTGTATTCATTGCTCGGGAAAATTATTTTCATAGCTCTTTTCTGAATATTTTCGAGTCTTTTGTTGTCTTCAAACACGTAGATTAAATAGGCGCCGCATATTCACAAACTGGTATAGTAACATTGATATAAGACTGTTTCAATAACCCTAAATAATATTGATATCAGACTCTCGCCATGGTTAACTACAGGTGGGGCATCTGAAAATTGCATTTTAGAGAGCTATAAATTGGTTCTAGCTTGGTTAGAATATTTTTCTACAAAAAGCGGGTCCAAAATGCGGGTACTTGCCATGGCAGTTTGGAGTTAAATATTGGTTTTCTTTATTGTTTTTTTTTCTAAAGCAGTTGCATAATAACAGGTCCATGTTTACCATATCTGTGTTTGCGTTTTCTATTATGCCGTATGCCTATTAAACACTTGACTAGCCTTTGGCTTGCAAGAATTATATGAATTTGTGCGAGCAAAATTCCTCCTTGTTTTTTCTTCTTGACACTTTTTCGGATTTTTTGTGTCTTCTTCTTCTCTGACACTATAGGCCCTACGACCATGAAACTTGGGACTTATGAAGAGCTTGATCTGAACATGTGCATGTCACTTTTTATTTTCGTCTTTGATTTCGGTTTCTTTGTTTAAACGCCATGTGAAAAGAGGGTATTTTTTGCAAGTAAATGCTTAGCATTTAAGCCACATCACACACAGTTGCTCAGTGAGCTTTGTGCGAGCCCTCACTGCGTAAATAGATAACACGGCGTATGCTAGATCAGTCAATAAAACCTTCAGTCAACAGAAACCAAACACTGCTCGGCTTAGAAGACGTATTCAAGCTGTGTTGTTTGCAATATATTATTCAAGAAATAACCCATTGAAGGATGTATTTGTGCGTTTTAATTTTTGTCAAGTGTTTAACATTTCGCTAGCCAAGTGAGGTTCTAGTTTTAAAACGGAAAGAAAAGTTAATGGCCCTCTGACAAAAACATTTCAAGTAGAATCGCAATTATTGATATTAGAACAGAATAGTTTATTACCACATATTCGTGTATCATGTTATGCAACAGCACCAAAACCGTTTTATTCTTGCGAATCATGTATTGTTTTGGGTTATGATTTCAGTTATTTTAAGTATACTTGAACCGTTTACCAGCAGATATTCGTTTCAATCAGCAACACATGTGTAAGTTTGTAGAATTTGTTGTTCAGGGAATGGCCAGTGGATATCTGGTTCAGTTTACTGGTACCCGTTCAAGCGGCGATTAATATGTAATGGTTCCATACTTTAATGGTTCACTTAAACGCTTTGCAAAACCTCTCTATATGTCTTGGATGTTTTTTTCTTCGTGAAGTGCAAGATTAGTTATTTACTCTCCGGGATATTTAACGACCATATTGCAGCGGCTAGACAATGTGTACTGTGTATACAGAAAAAAGGAGCGTTATGGTACAACTTAGTTCTTTTTTGGACGTTTTCATACAGAGAAGCCTGAATACTGGTACAGTACCGTCCTGAAAAAAAAACAAAAAAACAGCAATAAATGGCAGAGCACACATACATTAAAATGTAAAAATTACATGATTATAAAAAAACAATAAATTAACTTAGTCTAAATATATAAATTACAGTGCGTTGTAAAATCAAATATTCGCATCAGAATTCTTGACACTAATACCTTTGGACCCTTTTAACACCAATACAGAAAAATGAAAACGCAGGACACACAGATGTAGTGATTATACTTTACAACGTTATCAAAAGCAGGTTACATATTAATCACTAATGATATTCTGAAGTCAGTGCAATAATGTACTTGGTAATACACTTAAGCAAAGTATCGATGTCACGTGCAATAAAAAGACAAATTTCTATTTTAGCCATTCTGCATTGCTTAGGTTGAATTATGTAAGATTTCAACATGCAACTGAAGCTCTCTATTTCAAATACCTGTTGTGTTCAAACGCTTGCCTTGAAAGGTTCATAACGCAGCGGTATGTATCCTTAATGTGGAATCAGTAAAGGCTTGACACGCAGTGTGTGTAAATGAAGGCATAGTTTTACACCACAAACACAAGCAAAATAGAAACCGAGAAGTTTTATATCCCTGGTTTGTGCTTGTTTGTACTTTGTAAAATACAAGATATGCGATCTAAATATATGATAATGGTTTCCATTTAATGCTGGAATAACATATTTTCAATTCATAGGATATTTGTAACAGTGTAAGTGTTTCGCAAGCTCATGAGAGGGTTATGTGTATAGAATTTCAATACGTTCAGAGTCCTTTTTCAAAATTTATGCTAATTAAAATGTTCAGTCTCCCATTCCCTAAATATACTGACCATATACTACATACTATATGTCGTTTTGAAAAGGCATATCCCATTCAGCCAAAAATTATACGCAAAGTGAAAAATGTACCAGATAGCTAGATAGATAGGTTATCTATGTCTGTATTGATGTAATATATTATATTCTAAGATTTCATTATTAACCGAGCCGACTTTGTCGGACTGGGCTAGTCGTATCACTATAGGGGGCTTGAATGTATGTGCGTATGTTAAACTTTTTCTTTAAAATGCTACTCCTCCTACAGTTTTGCTCCAATCGTTTTGATATTACACAGAATGTTCCCTGGGGTGTCTCCACCTGGCTATTACTTTTTATGACGATTGACGAAAAACTGACAAAATGGCGGCACTTTTTTTGCCCATTTTGACCCATTTTTAAAATGCTACTCCTCCTACAGTTTTACTCCAATTCTTTAGATGTTACGCAGGGATGTTCCCCAGGGGTTTGCTTACCAGGCTATTATTTTTTTGTGGTTCACCAAAAACTGCTGAAATGGCGGAACTTTGAACTTTGGCAAAAAACTGGAAAAATGGTAGTAAATAACTGAATGGTCAAACCATTCATTTCTCTCAGTCTTTTTCAAATAGTTAAAATTTTAATCGAAATTTCTTAGGTACTTCTCCACGTCGACTTTGCTTTTCTCGCAAATCACAAAAAATGCCGAAATGGTAGAATTTTAAAATTTTTGTAAAATTGTGTAAATGTTGGTAAATACGTGAATCGTCAAAACACAACCTCTGGAACATCCGTTTTCGGGTAGCTACCATCCGAGAAAATTCGTTTTGTATATTAAAATTATGAAAAAGTTACGTTCAGAAACAAAGCTCTCAATTTTTTGGCCTAACAGTTTTTGTTTCAGAGTTTTTCTCTCTTTCCTTGTTTGGTAACTTGGCTGGGTCATGTCCTTGGACATGCTTGTTATTGTTATTATCATTTATTATTATTATTATTATTATTATTATTATATTCAATGAAATAATAATAATAATAATAATCTTTGAAGGATATGTTGAGAAATTGTGTGGTATCGAGATCCTCACCCTTACTGTTTGTATAGCTGTTATCTGCCCAGCCTTCATTACTTTTAAATGTGGAGTCCTTAGGTGTTTTATGGGATGCGAATACTGAAACGGAAATAAAGTTTTTTTTATGTTTTTTCACAGAGAATCTAATGAACTTTCAATTCCAAAAAGTTGACCTGGGCGTAATTTCTAGATATCAGGATATTTCTCTGTTTTTAATTCAAGTTGAATAGTTTCATTCACTGCAGTTGATCGCTCCGTTCAATTACGTTTAACACATTCTGTGATGAGATTTAATGATGACCTCATAACATGCTGGGAAGCTGAGAAGTCAGGAGTCTTTTCCATTTTTGTAAAACTTTTGAACAAAAAACCGAAAAGAAAGGGGCAAATTGCACGCACTACCTACAATAATTTATTTAGCAAATAAGTTAAGCCCTCATTGCATTAAATTCTGTGTTGGGATTCAACCATAACCTCATAGAATACTGGGCAACTGAAGAGTCGGGGCTCTTAACCACCTGTAATTGGTTACAGTACGAAAGATGATTTACACAGCAAACAAACCGAACCATTATTGCATCGACTGAGTAATTCGGACGCTTGCTAATTTTACAAGTCCCATTGAATGCGTAATTATCTATAACAATATAAAGGAATGATAGTCGATTGTCATAATTGTCATTTTGTGTCTCACTTCAATCATCATTTTTATGACAAATAGAAAATTACCTGCTGAATATAACCGCTGTTTAACCATAATCTGCCAAAGAAGTTACTTAAAACAAAATGTAAAGAAATAGTCTCGCATATCAAACAGCAACCATATATTAAATGTCATTTTAATAGAAATTAAGTTGCACACGCATTCTGTGCTATGCAGGTTTGAAACACTTTAATTAGAATTTAATAGCTCATTATTAATTGCATTTATTTGCTACAAATCTATTTTGACGTGCTTTAACCTATTATCATAGTAATATTTCATCTTTAAAAATTACACAACGGCAGGATATATCCACATTTTAAAATCACTAGCTAGAAATCATGGTATTTCTACCTCTCGGTGGAAAGTATCTAGTTGATCTCAGGGCTCATAGGACAATTTCAATGCAGTTGCAAAGAGCTAGGTAAAACTGAAGATGCACCTCTGTATTAAATTCCGATAATAATAGTAAAGAAATAGTTTATTACAGTGATAGTAATAAACCGTTTCATTCAAACTGGATTTTTTAAAATTGGCGGTGCCTTAGATTTAAGCAAAATTCACAAATGTATTCACAGTATGCACCCGACGTCTTCATTTCCTAGATATGGAAATGAGCCATTCGGTTCACGGTGGATGTAAACTTATGAAGCCAGCACCTTGCTCTGTTAGCAAAGATTCTCATGTAATTCTATTTTTGTGGTCATAGATCAAATTGTAAAAATTAAAATTGACACCAAATAGGTCTTTTTTACTGGACTAAAGGAATCAGTTAAAAAGAGTAACAAAGTTAAAAATTATTTAATAAAAAACAAATTATAAATCTTAAATAGACCGAAACAAGGACAAAACATGAGAATTTCAGGAGCGTGCAAGTTGTTTCGAACATACTTTTGAAAAATCCTGCGGCACCGGATGAGCCGAGGGTAGGTACCCTGATGGAGGATGGCACAGCAATTGGGGGTGACGGTTCGCTCAGTTGGTTAGAGTGTTGGTCTGGTATTCCCAAGGTCCCGAGTTCGATCGAGCTCGTGGTGGCAGGCAGGGGATTGACGTTTGCTCCAATTGTCTTAGCTGAGCGAATGCAGTGGGTTAGATCACCTATCACGGAATTCAAAATTAACACCCACTGAAGCTTTCGACCATCCCTTCGAAAAACGATTTTGATTTCAGTTTCCCTTAATATCTAATTTTTTACGTCAAAATAATAAGTCGACACAAAATGTGTCGAATCACTGAATAACATTGTAAAAAGCGGCAATATGTCACCAAAATGTTGCTATATTGATGCCTGCATATATATCTTTTATTTAGGCATTATCGAGACCGAATGTCCTTTAAAATAGGCATTATCGGGACCGCGAAATTATCGGGACCAAAAGCCAATCTCGATAATTTTTACTTCGGTGCTATATGTAATACATTTGTTGAAAACATAGAATTTTACTGTTGTTGTACAGAATTAATATCCGAAGATCATTTCCATTCCAATATTTTGCGAGCGTTTTGTTATTTTGATAGATTTTTAGTTTTATTATTTTTCTCTTGTATATATTATATATTGTATAAAATAGGCACTATCGAGACCGCCTTAAAATTTCGACTTTACAACTAATATTATATATCTAAATATATTTGTTTTTAAATTTATGCGTTATTTTCTTTCAATCAAAACTGTCCAAAAATTCAAATATATTCGCAAGAAAATTTAAAAAATATGCAAATATATGTGGTCCCGCTAATGCCATATATATAATATATATATATATGCTTGGCCCCGATAATGCCTAAAATATCCTTATATGTATACCTGGTCCCGATAATGCCTAAAGTAGCCTTATAGATATATATATATATATATATATATATATATATATATATATATATATATATATATATATATATATATATATATATATATATATATATATAATTGAATGAAAAAATGCCTTAAACAGACATCGGAGTAAAGGGGAAAAGTAACAAGCTTGCTGTTACTGTATCGGAGTAATTCAATCGAGGTGACATTTGCCAGACGAAAGAGAACTTATCGCCGTGAATCGAGCTGGAATTTATTACACAAATAACCAAAAATTAAATCCTACAGTTCAACTAGAAAAATGTTTATAAAACTTATTAAATAAAACTATATTTTAAGATGTGTTATGTCCAAATATATGTTTTTAATTTGTTGCATTTTGGAGACGTAATATTGGTCACCATTTTCGATAAAGGCCTTCGAATTTAGTGAAATGTCACACATTGTCTAAATGTACCACGGTTAAATTTGCCAACTTCCAATGCCACAGGTTACTTTATAAGCATAACATTATCATCAGAACCAATGTTTGCTTTCATGTCGTGACACGTTCAGAAATAGGTTTTCAAGATTTTTCAGATATAGTTTTCAAGATTATCTTGCCCAACGGGAGAAAATTTAAAAGGATGACATTGCATTATGGGACTAATCTTGTCTTCAATCATGTAAAGTCAAAGTATCTTCGTTATTTCTTCATGAATTTTAATTCATTTCTTAATGGGGAAAAGCATAATTTTTACTAATTTTACTAATTTTGCACAAAATCTGGCGGTCGTTTTGGCAAAGTAATGACTAATATAACTTTTTGACAAAGGCTTTGCATTTTTTCTCGATTTAAATTGAAATTAAGTACATGAGAAATATAGTATTTTCATACATTTTGATAGATTAGCAAAGACTGTGTTTGATTTCACTGAAAGCATGCATTAATTACTTTCTTGGCCTTTAAAGTATGTCCTGATGTTAAAAACAATGAAGTTATTTCCTTTGACAAATTGACGACTTTCCATTGAATGGTGGCAACGATTGTTATTCGATGTTACGTGAGCAACATATGGATAGACCATTAAATGCCGAATCTGATATTTGTAGATTTACCTGTACTTTGCAAAATAAAAATGAGTAAGGAGTGACTTGAATATATATTTGTATCCAGGAATTTGGTTCATCGCATCCTTTATACTCATAAACATGTTGCAGGTTGCTATGGAAGACAAGGGCGTGCAATGCAGTATACAGCCAACAGTTGATGAACAGTGGTTGAACAAAGCAAACGATTTTAATAGATGGCGTCAACGATCAGATAGGGATCATTCTGTTTTGAAGCGGGCGATAAGTATGCCTAACTTGATTAATATCGATGAAATCAAGTCGCAAAATATAACAGAAATTAAAGCACAGTGTTTAGCTAGTAACTTATCACAGCTATCATCAAAATCTGATAATTGCGTCAATAGAAGAATTATAAATGGAAAGAGCTCAGATACAGTTGAGAGTGAATTAAGAAACGTTCCACCGGTTAACACAAACAATGAGCCAACTGAAATCAAGATATCAACAACTCAAAATACAGACAGAGAGAAATATATATCTGAAATTGAGTCACAACTTGTGGCATTAAAAGCTCAACTAAGCCAATTACTTGAGGATCAGAATAAAAAATGCAGTAACCTGCAGTTTGTAGAACTGAAGTTAAATCAAGCAAGAACAGTTTTAAAGCAAGAAATAGTTGCGGAAAAAAGACGGATGGGTAGGATGGGAAATGGAGCTTGCAATACAGACTCTTTGAGCAGTGATTCAAATGTTTACTCACCATACATATCATCAGGTTCTAAAAAACCATTAGATTCAAAATCAACTTGGACAATGCCAGATAATGTAAGTCTATCAACTGCCGGATTATCATTTGAAACACCTAAAACAACTGCTGCCTATCGTTTTAGCTTTGGAAACACCATACCATCTAGCAAGACCAATCTGGATAATTTTACCTCTGATACAACAATTGTAACAGGTCCTCCCGCTTTTGCCAGTTTTACAGCCGGTACGAAGTCTCGTCGTTCTGGGTTCGGCCGCTATGGAACAAATACTGCGTTCTGTTCAGATGGAAATGGGGTCACCGTATCATCCGGATCGCTCAGTGCTGTTGGATTTGGAAGGAGTCAAACATCTGTTGCACCCGTTTTCGGTTTTAGTATCCCGAAATCATCTGCATCGGTTAGTTCGGGGGAAAACAGAGCACAAACTACTCTCAGTTCCTTTCGGTTTGGACCAATTACATCAGCAGATGTGTCTGAGTCTGATATTTGTGGAACTAGCACACAACCCTCTGTGTTCGGGTTCTCTAATTTTGGAACTAGCACAACATCTACTTATGGTCTTTTTGGATCTAGCACAACATCCACATTGCCTGAGTGTGGCTCTTTTGGAACTGGCACAAAATTCACTATTCCTGAGTCTGGCCAACGTGGAGCTAGTACACCATCCAATATGCCTTGGTCTAGTCTGTTTGGAACAAGCACAGCATCCCATGTGTCTTGTGCTGGTTTGTTTGGAGTGAACACAAAATCCACTATGTCTGGATTTGATCTTTTTAAAACGAGTCCATCTACTGTGTCTGGTATTTTTGGAAGTGACACAGCTACCACTCTCTCTGGGCCTGGTAATTTCTTTTTTAACACACCATTCACTACATCTGGAACTGGTCATTTTAGTAATAGAACAGCATCCACTGTTTCTAGTTGTGGTGCTTTCGGCAGCAGTGCATTTGGTTTTCAGACCAGTGCAATGTCTAACGCATTCGGTTCTGGTTGTTTTGGAACCAACAAATCAAATGCATTCGGTTTTGGTGGAGTCGAAACAACACCCAATACAATTACAAGCAGCGTGGCATTATCTTTTACTGGTACGAAGCCTTTTGCATTTGGGACCATAGTGAAGTTTCTGCCTCCCACTGGGACAGATACTATGCTCAGAGGAGGACAGAGTACAAATATCAAAACCAAACACCAGTGCATCGGTGCAATGAAAGAGTATGAAAACAGAAGTTTAGAGGTAAATGGTTTAAGCTTTTATGATCGTGTGTTTTATTTATATCTGTGATGTTTCCTTACTTCTTCAATCAATCCAAATGAGCAAAACTACCAACAGAGATATGCAGTGGCAAATTTCTAAACATTACAATGTCCACGCATTTTTCATCTAAATTCAGTGAAGGAAATGAATTATTATACTTTGTTGAGTAGGATAATTCAATGAAAACGAAAACAGCTGATACATATATTTTCACTCAATTAAGGTGTGATGTGTTTGTTTATGAGTAGGAGTTGCGATATGAAGATTACGTTTGTGGTCGCAAAGCTAAGAAAGGTAAGATAAACAGCGAATATGGAGGAATGGTAAAAAGGTAATAACTAAGTCGAGTTGTATATCTCATTAACTAATGCTTAAAGTAAACTTGCAATGAGCATAATTACGAATGGAGTCGTTAGTTACGACTGAAGCAGCTGTAGTTTATATCGGTAATTGTCACATCTAGGGTTAAACATGTCCTTGGTAAATAGCATCGATTGTGTTTACTGGTCAATGGACCTTGCATGTTGACAGCATATCTCTTTTGAATTATTCAACATTAGCTAAAATTATCTGATTATATATTAACATTAGTCTCGTGAATATGAAAAGCTGATATCTTAAAGGGTTTATCTGTTTCAGCAGAAGTGCAAGAAGTACCATATCAGGTAGAAATATGTAGTCTTTCTGAATTATGAAAGGTGAACGGGAAAGTATTCCTGTGGTATGAAAAGGATTGTTAAAGATTTAAAAAAATTAAACTTTGAAAAATGTATTCATCTTAATGTGTTTGCTTGAAATTTCTACTCAATGATTAAAATTCATGTTTAAAACTTTCGTTCAAGAAATTTGCGCTCATATCTTAATAGATTTGAACCAACCTAAGAAATGCTCGCAATGTTAACACCTTGTCGTATCTTCTCAGGCCACAACGTCAAGGAATCCCACCTTTGGAGCAAATACAAGTTGGACCAACAATGTGTTTGGCGGAAATGCTGTCCGAACTCAATATTATGTACGTACCGTAGTTTTCATTTCATCTGTTTCCTTTCGTTCGAAACTTTTGTGCTGATATCTTAATAAATCTTAATAAACAACCAGAGAAATACTGTCAATGTTAACACTTTGTCGTATCTTTCAGACCACAACGTCAAGGAATCCCACCTTTGGAGCAACTATAAGTCAGACCAACAATGCATTTGGCGGAAATGCTTTCGGAGCTCAGTATTTTGTACGTACCGTTATTTTCAATTCATTTGTTTCTTTTCGTTCAAGACCCTTGTGCTGATATCTTAATAAATTTGAAGCAACCCGAGAAGTACTGTCAAAGTTTTAACTTTTTGTCGTATCTTTCAGACCACAGAGTCAAAGAATCCCACCTTTGGAGCAAATACAAATCAGAATAACAATGAGTTTGGCGGAAACGCTTTCGGAACTCGCTATTTTGTACGTACCATAGTTTTAATCCATGTGGTTCCCATTGGAATCAAATATCTTTTGTCTCACTGAACAATTATCAAAATACTTTGATTTTGTTCAATCAAAGTTTGTAGTGAGTAGAAGATTTATATGTTTAAAAACAATGCTGTTACATATTTTCATTTAGGTTTATGCTATTTGCACAATCAAATGTCCCTTAGCACATATTGCTATAAAGACTGATTCTTAAAAAGTCTTGAGTCACAACATATATACATATATAATATATGCATGCTTCTTACTTTTTAAAGAGAGAAAATATAAAAGTAATCAAGATTATTTTGTGTTTTTAGGACTCACAGAACTGGACTAGTGTGAATTCAAGCGGGCCCAGTAGCAATGCTGCATGCAGTATATTTAGGTATCTATAAACATATATATGTGCTTAGGATAATTTGAACGCATGATAATTTGTAAAGGATGACAAATATCCTTTATAAATAATGCTTAAAAATAAATTTATCATTCATTAGACAAGCTAATTTGAACTGTGTAATTTGTTCATTTTTAAAAAAAAAACTTTATTTAAAAAAGTACTAGAAGAACCGTTCAAGATCAATATGCAAAGCAAATTTTGCTACAAGTCTTATGTTGTTGACATAACTGTCAGTATTGTTTCTAGGGACCTAAAGGGCATTTATTTAACATTGTTAACCAAATAACAAAAGAATGTGTGAATGTTTAAGGAGGTGCCAGCATGACTCGACATGATGTACAAAAATTAATGCCTAGTCTTAATCGATATTCAGACTTAAATGAAATATGCCACTTTTTTTTACTAAGTCACATAGTTCTCTGTCTATCCATAAATTGAGCACCTATTGAGAAACACTGCAATAAATGCGCAATTCCATGCATTGTATATTTTATTATGAACAAACTCTTAGGACAGAATACAGATTATCTGAAGACGGATAAATTAAACCGTAGCTATTCCATTTGAAACGGTAAACAATGACTTTTTTTATTCTTTTGTTACGTCCGTAGCTATAATTTCTGGATGACCTCACATGTAGATTTTTAATGAACTACGTGATGAAATTCATTAGATCTCTGTTTCCAAAGCATTTTCACTCTTCAAAGCCATACATTTAGTAGAAATGCCCAATCGATTTTCCTTGCATATGTTAATTTCGCATCTTTTAGCTTTTAAACGTTTCTAAATATACACAGTAAGCTTTACATGTCAATATAGTTTTTCCAGGATCGTGATTTTGTAGGACTTTGAAACCCCCACCCTCAAGTATAACTCTTTATATGCCGATAAAGTCATATTCCTCGTAGTCTTACTGGTAGTCACGTCCAGATAACTCAATTTCCGGAACATATGATTACGAATATCTGGGTGAGAGGTTCAATTCAAACCACTCTGACACGGATATCGGGATTACATCAATCGCGCTTTGGCTTCTACTTTGGTCCAGTTGGATGACAATTTCATTTTCTACAGAGTCAAATGCTCTCTGCTTTCAGTACTTGAAGAAGCACATGAAACCCCCACGAATTGTACTTGTTATATTTCAGAAATTCAAATATGATAAATATAAAGCAAAGAAAAATGGCCATTGCATCTATAATTGTGTATTTGCACAGCAAAGAAAAAGAAAGTAACCTAATAAAATTCAACCAAGATAAGACCTCACTTACGTTACTATCATTTACAGTTCAAGGTCGGAATCGCCCGGCATTATAGGAAGGAACACTGGTACAAAACCTGTTAAAAAAGCTGTCAGGGGAATAGGAAAATGCAGAAAGTGAATGAAGAATCCAAAACCGTGCAGGAGTTGATGAATTGTAAATACTTAAAGGAAAC
The DNA here is from genome assembly GCA_949752745.1 of Protula sp. h YS-2021. NCBI lineage: Eukaryota > Metazoa > Annelida > Polychaeta > Sabellida > Serpulidae > Protula > Protula sp. h YS-2021. Next base: position 53,004,128 of record OX457029.1, on the reverse strand, counting down.
AGGATCTTATCGTCGAACATCCTGATTTGATAGTGACATATGGTTTTATGGGCTTAAAAGCTTGCACTTATTGTTGTGTATGGACCGCTGTGTTCTATATAAACATCCTTGGATGTGAAAGAATGATTATTTCTTTGTATATGCATTATGCATGCAAATGAGTGTTTTGCTTCATATTGGAGGTAAAGCTCTAGGCGCAACAATCTGCTGGTGTTCGTTAGTGAATTGTTAAACGAATGAGAGCGAGGGTGCATGTGTGAAATCGGATGGCCTAAAGGATAAAATTTTTCAGTTCTACTGGGCAACAAAGCTTTATTAACAAGACTTGTACTAAATTTGGCATTCAATGAAAGTAAGCAATGAATTCTTGTGCATATCGCCACATTCTTAAATAAGTCATATTCATTACATTTTTCACTGTTGTTTTAATATGAAGCAGCTTAGCATGTTCTAAAATCAAAATCTTGCTATGGTGGTGAGTATCCTTGATAAATTGCACGAAACTAAAATAAACTGCAAGTAAATGTTCACAATTTATATGTGCTAATTTGTGATTTGTCTAATATGTGCAAATCTAACAATTATTTTAATATGTATGCTTATGGTTGGATAAAATGCCTGAGTGTGTTAGTCATTTTAATTTTGTGTTTATTGCAACTTGTAAGGTGCGCTCTCGATATTATGTTATGCTGTGAACTCCATCAGAAAGTATAAGCAAATTTAGTGTGCCTATTGACCCTATTGTTATGTGAAAGTGTGCTTTGGTTGATGAAAATGCAGCTCAAAAGAAACAAATAACTATGTTGTCATGTCAAAGTGCCAAAGCCATTCTGGTTGTCGTTATTATGGTTATTATGTCCTCAATGTGAAGATGCACTTTCCAGTCAATATTGCTTTAGTTCTAACACATTAAGCTAACGGGGGATTCAAGCTGGACGGACTAGATGCGGTTTGGAATAAGTTTAAATCGCATGCTAAAATTTCAACAACGGAATCACAGAGGGAAAGCCATAAGCTGCATCCAGTGTGGTGATTGTTTTTATGCGGCACTAATGATATAAACTGCATTTTATGGTGGCCTGTGTGGAGTTGCATTATCGATACCACAAACTGTTTGAGTATATGCGCTTTTTTTTGGCAACCAATTTAAAATGGTGGAACCACCACAGGCTTAAGGAATAAAATTAGTATTAGTATATTTAGCAGCTTATGATTGTTACACTTGACTACAAAGCTTTTCGTTGGACATCCTCCTTTCGCTTTTTCTCGGATGAGCCCTACTTTTTTCTGAGATATTCAAAAATATCAGTACTATTCGAATATGTGGTATCTTTTGCGTACCATTCGATTCCAAGTTTGGGATGTAAATTAAAATTAAAAAAAAAGAAGAAAACTCATTTGTTATGAAAACCATATGACGTGGATTTTTTTTTCAATATCCCCGAGTAATACCTTTGAAGCAAAATGGCTACTCGACTACATGCTTATTTCAATACTTGGTAATATTTTCCTACTTTGAATTAATCAGTCACGCTGGTTAAAAACTTCTCAGTACCTTTGGTGTTGAATTATCTTGTACACACATGAATCAAAATTTGAATCTTGAGATAATCTGAGATAATCTGCAAACTGAAGAAATGAATGAATTTAAAATCTTCGGAACGATTAAGATTTACGGTTATAATCCAGAAATGAATATCGCACCGGAGAACATGATTTCATGGGGTGGGGGCGGGGGGGGGGGGGGGTTGCCCAGGTTGCAGTTGGGGAATTTATACTAGATTAGTTGAGCCCGGCGAAGGTTTAGACTAGTCTATCCTTCCCGCTAGAGGGCGTTGTACGGGATGAACTGTTACATGGACAGAGTTCATAGAAGGGCCCCATGTGCTTGCAAACGAAATACGGGCGAATACGCTAGAACTAAGAATAAGAATACAGTAGAACCGGTATTTATCAATCACAAAAAAGCATATTTTGCCCGCTGTGACAGAAATCTTCGTTTTGCTGAAGTCAGAAAAACATGAAGCTTGTAAGTGTATCAATATGCCACAAAGTTCAATCAACATTACTGATATTTTCCAATTTTCTTCCAAATATCGATTTGTTCAAAGCGGTTATTTATTTTACGGCCTAGTTTATTAGTCATTGGCAGGAATCTTTGCCCTTTAGATGTATATCTTGGCCATTTATGAACAATGTTCTGACGCATTGTTTAATACTATCACATACGGCATACCTTAATGCCAGAAATGGAAGATCTGACAGCTGAGAAGTAAAAGGCATTTGTTATTTCGAAACCTGTTTATTTTTGCGACATGTATAACTGAGAATGTTACAATCATCTCGCCCGCTCTATAGTTCACAATACTGTCAAGCAACCGTTTGCTACAATTGAATGTCCGCTCATTGACCATACCCCCCACCCATGTACCATATCCCCGTCCAGTTACCCTTATCCCCGTTCATTTGCCATGTCTCTTGCTCGTTCCACAATTCATTTCAAAACTCACACCTGTCTGAAATAAAGATAATCTCAGGTCGGAGATTTTTTTGGCTTGAAAGTATTGTGAAAATCGATCATGCCGCATTTTTGTTTTATCTACTGTACAAAAGAAACAATATCACAGAGGAAGAATCAACAGTCGTTATTTTTATTTTGGACGCATAATCCCAGCAGCAGAATGAACCAATCAGTGTAGATAAAAAAGCCTCGTAAAAAACATATAACTAAAATGAGCCCAGAGTGTAATCAGCAGGATTCATGCCTGTACCATTTAAACTGTTAAAACTTTAATTTCCTTAATGTGAAGCTTTATGGGGCTGAATTCCCAACCACACCTCGCAGTAATAAACTACACAAACAATACAGAAAAATATTCAAGTACTGTTTTATCTACATATGCATATTTTGCACAGTTAAAAATTACAAGGCAGAATAGCACAAATTTCAGTACCTGCAAATAAAAGAACGATGTGAAGTTTCACCAGTACCTTTTTGCGGATAACCCATTCTTCAGTATCCGGAATCGTTCCGGGTACTGGGCTGGCAAACAGGTATTCAAGTACATTACTGCATCAAAGTAAAAGTTCCATGTAACAAAAAATAGTTATCACGTCGAAGAATACTGATGGTAAGGTACATAAGCCGAGTAGCCGAGTACGCGATCGCCGCGCGTCGTCCTATACCGCTCCAGTTTGTCGCACAACTATGCAGTTTGTTTGTTTTGCCTTTTTTTTGACATTTGATCTTTTGAACTTAAAATCCAATCTCCCGCCCAATCCCAAGCGAATACATTCATGTTGTCGTTAAAACAATATTTATATCAGGTTTTAACTTGAGACTTCTAATGGGTTGTACAATTTTCCCTTTTTGTATTATCCAACCAAGGTGTGTATAAATCAAACATAAGACTAAACTATTCCTTTTTTTAAATAAAATGTCCTGGGCGTTAGACGGCAAGTCCAGTCGGTTGGTTGATTTTTCTTTCTATCTGCGCCAAATATCTGTCGTGAATGCCAGCAGCCCTGTAAGAACAACACAAACCCATCATATAACCAGCTGCAATAACAACACACACCCATCATATAAGCAGCATGCTCGCGCTTTCCTGTCTTCCTTCCTTTCTTTCTCTATTTTTTCTTTCCTTTATTAATTTCTTTGCTTCCCACTCTCTGTTTCTCTCATATCTCACTCTCTCTTCATCTTTTCTCTCTCAGTTATTATCCCCCGCCGCCCTAGCCGGGGGCGGGGGATATAGAAACGCCTCGTGTCCTTCCGTCTGTCCGTCCGTCCGCAGTCCTCTTTGTCCAGGCTGTATCTTTGCTACTATTCCTCAAAGATTAATAAAACCCCACAGCAAGAAAGTATATAACATGTAGTTGTGCAACGTCAGGTTATTTTTCGATTTTTTTTTTCAAAACATGTAATTTTGGCGATTTTTTTAAAATTTGGACTCGTTTTTCAGAACAAGTTTGTCCAGGCTGTATCTTTTTTGGTATTCATCGTAGACAAATAAAACCATACAGGTAGAAAGTATATAACGTGTAGTTGCGCAACGCCATGTTATTTTTCGATTTCTTCAAAAAATGTAACTTTGGCGATTTTTCACAATTTGGACTTTGTTGTTTTTCAGACAAATTTGTCCAGGCTGTATCTTTGTAAGCATGCAAACGAAGAAAATACTTGTTGCAACTGTCTTTATCCAGGCCATATATCTTTGGAACTATTCATCGTTTACTTTAACTTAAGGGAAGAAAATATATATAGTGTAGATGAGCGCGGCGGAGGATGTGCAATCTACGATTGTCTTGTTTACTTTTTGTTTTACTAAGTGTATTTTTGCTCTGTCGAGCACTGAGTAGTTAATGAATATGCAAACAGGAATGAAGCACGCGTGCAGTGTTCCAACTAAAGGGCACACATCCGTCACCAGTCCACCCCTGCTTTGGGAAATTTTGCACAGGTGAGGTGTAAAGTACTAGCCTGATAAATCTTCAACCATGGAGAGAAATTTTATTCAAATCTACTCAAAGTGCTGCTGGATTTGCCCTTTTCGACTAGTCACAGGCAGACAATTTAAAAAAAAAAATAAACATTTAAATCAACCGATGTTTCTTTTTAATTCTACTGCGATCCCACTCACTATCCCACAATTTACGTGCATAGCAACCAGTGAATTAACAGCACATAAATACGCATGCATAGCAACCAGTGAATCAATAGCATACAAGTACATGTGCATAGCAACCAGTGAATTAATAGCACACAAGCACACATGCATAGCAACCAGTGAATTGATAGCACACAAGTACACGTGCATAGCAACCAGTGAATTAACAGCACATAAGCACACGTGCATAGCAACCAGTGAATTAACAGCACACAAGCATACGTGCATAGCAACCAGTGAATTAACAGCACACGAGCACACACTTGCGTGGCAATGAGTGACTCAACTACAAAAGAAGTAATAAACCAGTTCTGTGTTCAGCAAATTTAGCTTTCAAACGAACCACCGTATCATTTTTGTTAGTCTACGAAGCGCAAAACCTAGCAGGCAAGCAAAAAGTGGTAATGCCTTAGAATGCAGTGTAAAAATCAAAATGTTTAGAAATATTTAGTGTTCCAAAAACCGCCCCTTGTTGACCACCTCTTCGATGCGGTAATGCTGCAGTGGGTGAGAAAGGATAATTCGTGCTGAAAGTAATATTGTAAACAGAACAGACAGTGCCCTTGACCTTCAATGAGCGTGTGAAAAAGTGCACAAGTCCCTGAACCAGATTAGCTGAACAAATATCAAAGGGTGATAAAAAATCAACGCATGCAGCTATCTCTGGGAATAACTTGCTAATCAAGTGTGCGCAATGCGGTGGAGTGCGGGAAAAGGAAGATGTCGATCATCCTGTGTGCACCTGTCAGAAGTCTCCAGGACCGGCGGGATCTTAGCTAACTTTCTGCGCCGGTATGGCTACCTTCCGTGCTACCTGCGTGACGTAACGCTCCGGCAGACCGGCTTTCCTGTACAGTGGCATGGGTGCAACTAACGTTAGTAACATATATACGGTTTTTGTTTGATATCACTTGGCAGTTTGTGAATACGCCAATATCACGCAAGCATTGAAGGGATATGTGAACCAATCAACCAACAGATCACAGCCTTCCAGAGCACGACACTGGTACCCGGTTTCATTGGGCTAACCATTAACTTCCGTACTCAACTCGATGGTTCCGCCAATGGCGAAAATGTATTTGATTATTTTGCGTATTAATATGAACAGCAAGGCACAAACATAGCTCTGCAAATAAATTCTAGTTATTGCGGTCTCTATATGTGATTAGACACGTACTAATCTATCACTGCATCGTACAAATGCGCGAGTGTTTTTAGTCTTGGGTACATGTCGTCCCACACACGTACACTACAGGCTTCTCACTTTGGCGACAATGACCGCTCTATTTAAACATCCGCAGTTTACTTTTCAGTAGTATGTATATTTCCTTTGCAAAAACATGCCACTAATGCGCGATATATTATTATCTCTGTAAACCACAAATGAGTCATGGTTTATAACCAGAAATGCTATTTGCTTCTAAAACATAGGGCATACGAACATGGTTAATTCAAAGCATCGTCGAAGACGTCAAAAAAATAAATAAAATAAAAAATAGGAGAAAAATACCAACTTAAGCAACAAGAGAGCTCACCTCAATGCTTCGAGCTTCTTCCTCTTGACCTCGTCGAGTTTGGCGCGCCTCTGCCGCGCCTCCTCGTCTAGCTTGATGCCCTCCTCAAAGAAGGCGTTGCGCTCGGCCACCCTCAGCTGCTCCTTCTCGCGGATCTGGGAGCGCACGTCCTGCGCGTACAGCTTGCTGGCGTCCTTGCGTGTCGCCTCCTCCTGTGCGTCGCGGAGCACCAGCTCCTGCTGCGCGCGCAACACCTGCCACACCAAGACCGCACAAGTCAACAACCCTCTCCCTATGCAAACTCGTTATGCACCACTTTCTACATATAAAATCGTAAATAACCCTCTCTCAAGGTGATGTCGCCTTCAACAATCCCCCCCCCCCCCCGAACCAACGACCCTCTCCCAGTCAACAACGTCAACAGCCATGAACAACGTAAATCTCCCAACGTGGGCATTTACTGGCAGACCCTTTTGCAACGTTTATACTTTGTGAGGAAATGATAAAAGAACACTGGATGTCATCATGACTAGAGGGAGCTTGAAGCATTGATATATATATATTTTTAACATCTTACTCTTCGAGTGTGTTTGGAGTGTATATTGGAGTCGGAAGTCATATAAAAGCAGCTCTACAAAGCAATGAAAGCAAGCTTGCGGCTGTACCTTTTCAAACTCTGCTCTCTCGCGCTGGGCCTCAACTGCCAGAAAGTGTTCCTTCTGCTGCATCTGTTGAGTGCGCGCCGCCTTAAGCATAGCCTCCGTCTCGGCCTTCTGGCGTGCCTCTAGCGCCTCCTTCTTGCGCCACTCGCGCTCGGCCTGCTCGCCGGCGCGCTTGGCCCGCGTCGCGTCGCGCTCGGCTTGCTCGTCCCGCGCCCGCTCCTGCAGGGCGCGCAGGCGGGCCACCTCCTTCTCCTTCTCGATGCGGATGCGCTCCTGCTCGCGCTCAAACGCTTGTTCACGCTCCTGCATAACAACAACAAATAGCTAGCTGCCATTCTGCGCATAACAATTCCATGAGCTTTCATAATAACACGTGTCCCTAGCAAAAAAAATAGTTTCAATCATAACACCTTAGAAACAAGGCCAATTTTCAACTTTCGCAATATTCAAATCATGTTCACATGCCATTCAAATTCATAAAAATCAAAATGCGTCAGTGTTAAGCGACACACAGTCATGAGTTTTTACTGACCGCCTTGGCTCGCTGGTACTCGAGCACCTTCTGCTCAATCATCTTCTCCTGCTCCTTGCTCAGTTCCTTGCGCCGGATGATGTCGGCGTTGCACTGATTGAGGTCCTCGCGCAGCATATTCTGCTCCTCGCGCTTCTTCTCCAGCTTGTCGGCGTCTTCTTCGAACAGCTTCTCCAGGTACTTCTGCATCGTGCGGTTCTCTTGGTCTTTGCGCTCCAGTTCGAGCAGCCGCTCCTGTAGCCCACAGTAGCCACCCATCAGATAACCACGCCAAAACCGCCATACGGCACATAACCACACCAAACATCCATGCGATACATAACCACACTAAAACATACATACCGATACGTCACGTAACTACACCAGAGAAGAAATCTTAATCTGCACATTATGGAAGCCTAACATACAGTAATTTATCGCAGCACACATTTTTAACTCCAGCACGGAGATGACATCAAACCTGTTCGTTCTCCTGAATCTGCTCCATGATTTTCATCGCACCAATGAGTCTCTCTGTCTTGCGTTTCTTCTCAATCTCCTCGTCAACCTGTGCAAGTAATGCGCTGACTTCACCTTTTTGTTAATAGTTATTGCATGACTACAGATTTTCTGAACTCCATTATATAAAATTTAATCATTTCAGTCTACGAGAATATGAGCGCGGAGTGTCGTTATAAAATTGGCCACGGACGAACAAAATGCGGAATGACGATCCAGAATTTAAAATCAGTAATGCGAACTAATAAGAAGACTTCTGCAAGTGTAAGCACAAAACCACAAGCGTTCCCAAAGCTGATCTCTACAAGTTACCTTGATGGCATTGACTCGATCCAGCTCCATCATCTGATCCAGGCGCTGTTCTTCCGTCTGCATCTCGTTGGCGATGTGCGATTTCTCCAGGATCTGTGCGTCCCGGATAGCATGACACTTGGCGTTCAGGATCAGCTGAAACAAGAGCGGCGCTGGACACTTTAATAACATGGAAGTAAATAAAATTAGTACAGTCATTAGCAGCAACTCCCCCAACCCTCTGAGATTAAACAGACAATTAACAGACACCGTAAATCCTTCTCAAGGAATGCATCAACTCCGCAATATTCCACGTAACAGATGGAGGGAAAGATCCATATATTATCCTTGGTGCCGCACATCGAAGTTGCGATTGGACTTGATTGAACAACACAGTAAATGACGAAGGGAGGCACCCACCTCATTCAAGTGCTTGATTTCATCTTCTTGTTCCTGTAACTGTTCGTTTGCCTTCTCCCGCAAATGTTCGCCCTTGACCCGCTCCTCTTCTTCTAAATCGTTTAATTTTTCGTTCTTTTTCCTCTGAATGTCTTTCATTTTCATGTACTCTTTACGCTCATGCACTCCGTTCTGTTTGAAAAGAGAAAAAAGGCAGAGTATCTAGAATTCACTGTTATTACAATTCTGCATGTGATTAAGTTATTTACATTACGGCAACAACTGAGCGCAGCAATTGCGCTAAACGGAAAACTTTCAATGCCACTGTAGACATCGGCAACTATTTTATGTTGTTGACAAAATAAATAAAAAACACCCCCACTAAAAATCAACTCACAATGGCTTCTTCCTTGGCCAGCTTTATGGCCTCCAGTTGTCTGTTCCTCTCTTCTTCCGTTAGAACACGTGCGGCGGAGCGGATACGCTCAAAGTCTGATCGCGGTAAGATCAGTGACTGGCCGGAGGGATCTTCCATGGGCACTCTGCAACGCACAAGACATTGCACGACATCTCTTCATTAATATTTCTGATGTCATACATCAAAGAACAGTAAAGTAAGAATCATATATAAAATAAATAAGCTTCAACGCTGTAAGGAGAAACGGGGATGGAAAAGTCACAATAAAAAATTACCAAAAGTTACTGCTAAAATTTTCCCAGTCTAGATATTGGTGATGATTACCATTTCACCATACACATCTTTGCAAAGCAATTAAAATATTTTTTGGCTGCTATAAAACTCACATCAAGTTCCTGATGAGATCCTTTGTAATGACTTGTACTGTTTCTCGTTTTTCTTTTTTTCCATTTTTGCCACTCCTATGATTACTCCTGTGTGCTGCTTGTACCTGAACCAAATAGAGGAACATTTAAGTCGGCGTTGCGTCAATTACCTTATCTTCCGGGATTGTGCCAAGAGTTATTTAATCTTCACGACAAAAATGTGAATATTTTTCGTAATTTCCTATCCATAAGCAATATCTTTACCACAATTTTCCAAAAAAGTTCCAATTTACATACGAATAATAAACACCGTTTTATTTAAAATAAGATTTCTGAAGCAAATAAGAAACCAGATATCTTCTGGTAGGCTATTCCGGAACAGATTATCGATAAATCGAATGTCACACAAATCGAAATTTTTCATTATTTCATTATTGTATGTTACAAACTATATAAACAACTTATTTTCTTGCCTTATAAGTAGAAAAATATGAAAAAAAAAATGAAAATACAAATAAAGTTTTCAAAATTGTAGATTTCAATAGGTGTTTCAATACTGAACTACCAACCTTTTAATAAACAGCCAAAAGTAAATTCTATCTTTCCATTTTTTTTATTTCCTTTGTTCAACTTATTTTCACCCTTTAGCATAAGCAACTGACATCTGAATTATCGGTAGTCTATTCTGGAATTGCCTACATAAAATATCTGGTTTCTAATTTGCTTCAGAATTTTTATTTTAAATAATACAGTGTTGATAAATTGCTTCTTACTGCAATTGGATTTTCTTCAGCAGCTTTTTCTTCCTGTCGGCGTTGAATATCCTTTTCTCGATTTGGTTGGCCGAAAAGTGATTCGTCTACTTGTGAGGTGGGCGCCACAGTGTAATACTGGCGTGACTTGGCTTGTCTCGCACGAGAACTGCTGCTCGACAAATGGCTGCCGCTAGAGTGTGCGCTTATAGCACTGCCTGGCTAGAAATCAAGAAAAAAAAACGAGAAAAAAAAATTAAATTCGAATCTGCAATCAGTGGATTAAAAAATGTTAAAGTTTATTCACATTCTGTTCAAGCCCACATTTTAATAAAACAATAGTCTCAACCCCTTCCCTTACGGATTAATAAAGATTTACAGACGATACGAAGAGTTTTAAAAGACAATCAGATCCACCCAATGTATGCTTATATCCCAGTTTTGAAGATTCTTTTTACCAGAAAGTAGATCTCTGCTATAGGTTAAGTATTCAAACAATATAACAATTCGAAAATCTAGACTTCACGAGTATCTTCCTGTTCTGATAAAAACAAATAACCATTTATACGCCGCAGTTTCTTGTGCGATTTGTGGAAACTGCGCGCGACTGCACAGTATTTCGTAAAAACCGAGTTGCAGCAATAGGAAATGTTCTAATTTTAAGGGAAGTTGCATCTGCTAATGAACTAAATCAAAGAGATGCAATGCGTAATTTCGACCCAGGCTAGGCCTCTCACGTCGTGGATAAATATTGAATCATTTTAGAGCATATTCAAGGATAGGTCTTGGATCACTTTTAAGCATTTCTTTCTTTTTTTTTTTTTTTTTTTTTTTTTTTTTTTACTTTGTTTCTAACGTCCAGTTTGGCACATATAAAAGAGAATTTTCTTCAATAAATGCGAATGTCACTAAAGACAAACCAAACGAAAGAGATCACAGATATGGATCCGTTTCTGTAGGCGAGGAATTTTTTTATCCACATAATAAAATGTCGATGGTATGACTGTATGTCGGAAACCAGTATTGCAGCCCACCTCCCAAATCCTCTCCTTTCTCCCACTGCAGAAAGCGCCACAAAAGCATGCATCTTTTCGAAATCAAGTGCGATGCAGCAAATTAATTTAGATGCGTTGTTTACAATGGGTCATAATTCTATATTCAGAGGGCGGGACTTTTGCCTCACTTTTGCAAATTTCTTCGTGTCAGTATACAAATTCCTATCATAATTTCAAAGAATAAAGCTAGCTTTTTCAAATGCTTAATTTGCACCTGAAACCTTTTTCTAAAGATGATTTTTTTACAGTTACGTCTAATAGACATTTATATTTTAATTAAGGCTGTTTAGAAATATTTTACGTTTTGTAAAGTTATAAAGGTTGAGACTGGTTCCATTTCCATATCTCCCCCTCGTACATCGATTTCAAGTTTGCGAAGTAAAATCTGAAGGGTTCTTAGAGTAGCTTTATCCAGTACACAGCTTACTTAAAGGTACACAAGATGTTAAAAGCATTCGTAAACCATTGGTGTGTTCAGCTTAATGTTTATAATTTTCAATAGCTTAAGTAACAGGAGTACGAGTCTACCAGAAGGTAAATCTCCGGCCATATTTTCAACCTTTTCTCCGTGTTTTAACCTGCTGTTAATATTTATGTAGGGTACATTATTAGTCAGTGACCAGTGCTTTAATTTAACATACCATGATTGAATGTGTTGATTAATTAAATCCCTAAAAAGTTCCGAAATGGTGCTTCTCTCTGCTTGAATTTAACACTTTTTTTTTACTTTTTGCTCATTATTGTTATTTACATCGTGTTGTCATGACCACTGCGCATGACGGAAGAGAATCAGAGCTCTAAGCCGATTGGTTAGAAATGTAGGTTATCTGCAAAATGTTAACACCACTGTTCACCACTGTTCAATTCGCTGGTGATCCACGCCCAAGGTATTGAATCCGCAATGGGTCTACAGAATAAAATGATGTTATACGCAACAGACCGAACTGCAGCAGAAGTTAGCTGTTGTACAAAAACATTTTCAAGGGGATAGTTAATTGTTCCCTACCCACAACCACTCTGAATAAGTTTTATTCTAAGCTTACCAATCTGAGTAGGAATAAAATGTCAGACAGCAGCGAATATTTTTCTATAACCAGGCTTTGATACTGCAACCATTACCAATTGTGCTGATTAAAGTTTTAAAATATAAAAAAGAAGAATGTTACCCACGATCTATCCTTTGGAATATATTTTCTTTGCTCAAATCAGGCTAGCTGGCATAAGAAACAGTTACTGGGGAATAGACCAAGAAAAGACCAAGCATAAACCTCTATATACAAAATTAGAGGAATAGATAATAAAAAAAGCAAAACAAAGAAAAAATAGCATACAAGGTGAGAGCCACCTGGTATATTTCTAGTAAGTTTAGCCATTTGTAATACATGAAACAGTTACGTGGGAAAAGGAATAGATATATTCAGTACGAGCAGTTCACATTCCGAACTCCCAAGCAAAAATGAGATAATTTCTATTTTTTTGAAGTAGTGCGCAACAATGGAAATATTTTAAATTAATGCCAAGCTAAAAGAAGATAAACATGATAGATTTGAAGCGTTACAATGTTTATTTTATACGATTTTTATACAGAAAAACCCCCGAAATTTTAATAGTTGGGTGCTCTTTATAAAAAAAGATTTAATTAATTCCAAATTTAAAAAATTGCTGCTTCTTCTTGGGCGAAATTAAAAGATAAGTATAAGAATCAACAAAGCTAATGTCAGAAAAGACAACATAATATAATTCATCAAAAGCTCATGTACCGGAGGCTTGCAATTTATATAAACACATTATAGGTAAAAAGCATTCAGTTAAAGCTCATTAATAGAGATCTCTGTATATGTTGATGAAGTTTGTGATTTGAAGGAGAACAAAACGTTCATAAAATGATGAAAAACTCAGTATGTTTTCTGGTACCGCCAGTAAAGACAAACAGTTTGCAGTATATGTGTATAATCAATTAGTTGCACTCATCAAATATAAATAATTTTAAATTAATTTAATATTTTTAGCTAATACGTCTTTGCAAACGATCATAATAAAATAAAAATAGTTATATTGGTGTAATAATGTTTTGTTGTGGTTTAAATTTGGAAGTTAAGGAAAAAAAAAACATGTGATAATTGTTAACAACAATATAATCCAATAAAAATATGATAAAAATGCTTTGACTTGGTATATAAGGGTACTTTTCATTGGTCATTAGTTCATAATTTCTTTTATCGTTTCGAATTTTCGCATTTTCACCATTAATCCATTAAGATCGAGATTAATGTTTCTTATTGACAGCCCTTTCGGCATCAGGAGTTATGCATTTTTCTCTAATTTCTCGACAAGCATTTACACAATATGAATAACTGGAGTTGGTGGGGTGCAGCTAAACTTCTAAACTTGTTTCTAAATAGATAATGTCATAATGGGATCATCGTCTGTTCGGGTAAAAAGTAACAAATTGTACAGGAGTGCAATTCGCTTATCAATTTGAACATGAGTTAACACGTGACAATTTGCCAAAAACGGTCATCTCCATTGAAGTATACAAATCGTACTGTTTGAATTTTCATGTTGACTCGTTATGCCTACACGAGGACGGAAATCCAGCAAATTAACGTGCAGGTTTTTTGGCTATTCACGTATTTTCATGTACATTTAAGTCAATCCGCAATGATTTTGTACTGCATACACATCACCATACGCAACCTTTCAGTATAAAAATTTCCATCTGGCGTCGTAGAAATAAACGTTGCCCCCCCCCCCCGCCATTTTTTTTTGTGAGCAAAACCATTTTCCGACATTCTTGGAGTTACGTTTTTCGCTGCAAAGAACAATAACGTGCTGTTTTCACGCACACCGCGGCGCTGCGATAGAAAAGCATTTTTTCACCAAAAGAAGCACTGCCACATATTCTAAAAGTATTGATGTAAACGAATTATTAATATGGTACAATTCGTTGTGATTGGAGGAGGCATAACTGGTCTCTCATCTGCATTCTACTTGTCGAAAGCTGTCACGCCGTCCGTTGGAAAAGTGACCACTTGTTTTGTAGAACCTTATATTATCACCCATTATATAAGAAGGCAATTCGCACTTTCGGGTCTTTCCGGTGGAGGTGTTGCTTCGACTGCAAAATTTTTTGGGATAAATTATAACGAATTAGTAGGAGAAAACATCAAAATTCTTATTTTCTTTCAACATGCACATTTTCAAATTTATAAAGCCATCATATGATCTTTTAAAAACTATTTTACATGTTATTCAGTCCCTTTAATAACCAACATGTGAATATGTTTCTGGCAAAATAGAATTTTATTGATTTTTGCCGTTTTTTCAATCATTTCTTTATATCCTTATCTCAAATGAATTCAGCCGAAACAAAGATCGACTTTGGTCGAAAAGTTTTTGGCTTATTCGCATTTTGACTTGTGCCGAAAAGTTTTCGCATTTCGGCTGATTTCAGTTGGGATGAGGATATGAAGAAATGATAAGAAAACGGCAAAAATCAACAAAATTCCATTTTGCCAGAAACATATTCACATGTTGGTTATTAAGGGGACTGAATAATATGTAAAATAGTTTTTAAAAGATCATATGATGGCTTTATAAATTTGAAAGTGTGGATGCTGAAAGAAAATTAGAATTTTGATGTTTTTCCCTCGTCATTTGTTTATAATTTATCAAAAAAAATTTGCAGTCGAAACAACACCTCCACCGGAAAGACTAGTCCTAGATGACTCTTGCGGTCTTCCTATGACAGCAAGAGTGATAGTTCCTATAATAGGAAATGGCATTGATGTCAATTTTCAAATCCCGGCGAACGACTGGGGCCAACGGCTTTATTTTAGAAAGGGTGCATCACATAAATGGCCCAATTATAAATTATGGCGCACAAGTTTTATGGTCAGATAACAATTTTTTACTGAGAAAAATATGTGTTTTCTTGACATCAGGATATCGAATCCCCCATTATCACCCACAGCAACAGTGAATCCACAGTTGCAAAACCACGCTTTACTCTAGTTTGGGAGTTTCGTTGCAGTCGAAAATAATGCGCCAGGGTACTTCTCAGTGTCCTTTTAAAGGAAAAGCCTTCCAGTTCGAGCCTCGGTGTCCTTGAACGTGCGCCGAGAGATCCAGAGCCTCGAAAATTGAGATCAATGGCCATTTCTATTGCAGGAACTGTGACCCTTTCTGCCCTAGGAAGATAGAAAGGGTCCACTGGGACTACGGAAAGACCCGAAAGTGCGAATTGGCTTATAAGTCGACGAAAACCAAAATAAGCAAAATTTTATTTTGCAGCATGTGGTGCGATCAGCTGTGACGCACAACGGAATACATGCTCTTTGGTGCAGGAGAAATTTGACATTTAGGCGAAATCTCTCTATCATTTCTTTCATTTTTTACACGGTCATTTTTATTCGAAACGCAGAATTTTTACGCATTTTTATTGGGAACGCCCAAAGTGTGATTTGGCTTATGAATGAAACCATGCGTAAACCTAGTGACACCCCCACAGTGATTTTCGGCCATACGTCAAATAACACTTTCGGCGTTCCGAATAAAATGCGCAAAAAATCTGCGTTCTTGAGCGCAAATTCACTATGTAATAAATGAAAGACGGCAGAGGAATTTCGCCTAAATGTCAAATTTCTTTACATCAAAGAGCAATCGTGTGTTTTATAACCCATACGCGTTTTTAATTTTTCAAGTTAAAAAGAGGTTTAGGCTGTAATTATTCATATGTTCTGAATATGAAGTACTTTTGGGATATTTTTTATATTACGTCTTTCTTTTTTACCTGGGTGGTTTGCAGTCGAAACGCAAAATTTTTCCGCATTTTATTCGGAGCACTCGAAGTGTATTTAAACATATTTCTTCGGTTTCAAGCAATCAAAGCACAAATTGAAGTCGGTCAGGTCAAGAATTTTCCAGGTGATTTAGGTGAACTGGGTGATTTTGTATACTTGGAAATGATACCGACATATAAACAATACCAACATACAATTTGCGGATAGTTGTCGAGATATTGCCAAATGTAAATGCACTTAGAAATGTCTTAAAGCGAGCGTTTTGACGTCCACAATAAATTGTTAAAAGCGTCACTGCGTGGTATTTTTTTCTTTTTTTCTGCTTTCATTTCTCGAGTTTTATTTAAATTAAAAAATCCGATCTAAGTAAAAAGAAATAAAAAAACCACGATTAACAGAAATCGGATTTTTTTCCAGTCCCGGTTAGAGCGCGGTGGTCCCACAATGTCCCAAGAATGCTTCCAATGTAATAGTTGTGAGAATGTCTCGGCAAACTCAGTAAAGTGCGCGAAAAGCAACATTCAGTGCAGTTTTACATCATTTTTCTAGTATGTCTGGAGACGTTCTCGACACATTTTGGACTATTCCGTATTGACCTCTCTAATCGTCTCGAAGCAGCCAATATTCGGCAGTCTACGTTACGATAAATATAAAGTCGAGGTTAGCCAGGAAATAAGATTTTGAAGAATATATTCGCGAACAACACAATTTAATGTATGAAAAATTTATGTAGGTTGTGATCTGGAATTTGAATTCGCCCGATTGACACAGTGTAGACTCCATGGCTACGCTGTTCAGACCGCTAAAATTTGGACGACTTACCCCTCCACTGTGCCGTGTGTATCCAAAAATTTTAACCCACCGATTTATCTAATGAAATTCGACTCACTTTACTCACTTTAACCCCTGATCAAACTCTAGCAGCCAATAACTAAACAATATACGTTTTCCGCTCTAAAATTTTTATTCGACCGAATCGAAACTGTTATTTGCCACAAAGGTAGACAGCGTAGACAAAGGTTACAGTTCCAACGACGTTATGAACTTTTAAATAACAGAATGCCTTACGTGGTAGGGTTTTTCGTTCGAGTATTAAGTAAACATCTCCTGTTGATGTTCTAACGTGTTTATGTGGTGCAAGTAGTAGGAAGATCTTTGTATAGTAGGATCATGTTTGTTTTATTGTTTGGTACATGTAGATAATCTTGCTAGAGGGCTCGCACAGACTGGGAGGCTGGTTGCATTCTACCGAGTTTCCAGATGGTACAGTGTTTGACCACGGCCCACGTAGCATCCGCAGCGCTGGGGTGACGGGCGCCAATACACTCAAACTGGTATGAATGACTTTGTCAAAATCAAACTGCGATCTCCTTAGCTGTTATGTATAAGAAGTTATTACGCTAGACAGTGAAACAATATCTTAGATAGCCACCACCAAATGGGATTATGCAGGTCATTGTGTGTGGTCACTGTGTATGGTCACTCTGTGTGGTCACTGTTTGGTTGCGTCATTTGGAGTGATTTCGTGGCCGCCATTTGTGACTGAAGGCTTCATGATGGAACTGTTTCCCATTGAAAGACATCGATGTGTTGAAAAAAATGCTTTAAAAATGGATACCATTTGCCGGCAAAATATCGCTTATGCATGTGGATGAATGTTGAACATGCAGGTGGAGGAAGTGGGATTGAAGGATGACGTACTTCCGGTGGCCAGAAACCACCCGGCAGCAATCAACAGATACCTTTATGCTCAGGGGAAGCTCTGCACCTTGCCAAATAGTAAGATAATTGTATCGAGAGTGACTCTTTACAGTAAGACAGGTTATAAACCAAACATGTAGAATCCAAGTCCGATCATAGGCAAATTAGGCCGTTTCCAAATCGTTTCGTGAACAAGGATTCGCTTTATTGGGGAGATTCGCTAAATTTTGAGGTAGAAGAGAGCGCTCACGGCTGTTCATGACTGGCGAGAATCTGAGTATTTCAAAGAGTGCTTGAGGTGTGTGAATAGCGAAAAAGCATGTTGCAGAGTGGGTAGAGGGGAAGAAGTACATTTTGATAGGGGATAGGAGGAGAAGTATGTTTAAGAATACAGGTGAGTGGAGTGGCATATCTCAGAGTGTGGTTACTAGGGAGAAGCATGCTGGAACCCTTATCGGTGTGTGCAGGTCGTCAACTGTTAAGGTTGCAGCATTATATGCAGCTGAGCTTATTTCAGGACGAAGCGAGCATAAAGAGATATGACACACTGCCGTGTGTAGTGTCACGCGCGGCCACGTGCATGGTAGTGACGTCAGTGATGACGTTTGCAGGCTTGCTATCGCTGTGCAGGAGACGGGCGCCATTCAGCAGCTCGTTTCTGAGCCAGGTATGGAGGGAACCTTTCAAGTCGCCGCAGATTCTCGAAGACGACAGCATCTATAACTTCGCGTCAAGACGTCTCAGCGAGGAGGTGCGTCATTTTATCTACACGCCGATTAAATTGAGTAGTTTCAGTTACAGATGTTACTGACATAATGAAAGATCACGAGGGGGTGCTTTCCCCGGGGCGCCCCCCCCCCCCCCAACTCTTCAGAAATTGCAGAAAAAAAGTCGAACAGTCCGTTAGTTCATGACGTAACATTGGACGAGCCGTGTAAAATTTTATAAAATCGCACTAAAATATGATGTGTAATCCGTTGGTCAAGTGCAGAATCTATTGTGATCTAACGTTTTAGAAATGCCTTTATTGAACAACGAATAAAAAAAAATAAAGGTGCGAAACATCAAAACATTGTGTCCTTTTTATTGAACAAAAAGATGTTTGTTGTGATTTTATAACTAATTATATGAATATTAAAGAAATCGAAATTGGGACTTAACTTTTCTTTCGTTTGGGGAGAGTGAAGGGGAAGGTCAAAGGTCATGCAGCAGGTATACAGCAGGGTCATGCATATGCAATTTTAAATAAACTGGGACAGGACTAGTAGCAGCTGCTAATAAATGTTTGCACGTTCCCGCCAATGATCCCATGAGTCGGTGTGTATTTGCACCGTGACGCGGTGTATGTTGACGCCTGTTACTTAACTTGTAGATCACTGAGTACGTTGTTGACCCCATGAGTCGATGTGTATTTGCGCCGTGACGCGGTGTATGTTGACGCCTGTTACTTAACTTGTAGATCACCGAGTACGTTGTTGACCCCATGAATCGGTGTGTATTTGCGCCGTGACGCGGTGTATGTTGACGCCTATTACTTACCTTGTAGATCACCGAGTACGTTGTTGACCCCATGAGTCGGTGTGTATTTGCGCCGTGACGCGGTGTATGTTGACGCCTATTACTTACCTTGTAGATCACCGAGTACGTTGTTGACCCCATGAGTCGCTGTGTATTTGCGCCGTGACGCGGTGTATGTTGACGCCTGTTACTTACCTTGTAGATCATCGAGTACGTTGTTGACCCCATGAATCGCTGTGTATTTGCGCCGTGACGCGGTGTATGTTGACTTGTAGATAGCCAAGTACGTCTTTGACCCAATGCTTCGCGGTATATTTGCGGGCGATGCACGCAAACTGAGCGTCAAGTCCTGCTTTGGACGTTTATTTGAGCTGGAACAGAAGTATGGCTCTGTGGTGAAGGGGCTGCTAAAGCAAGAGAGGGGTATTTGTGTTTTTATGTTTATTTATTTTCATTCTGTTTTGCTCAAGTAAACAAATGTAAACAAAAAAAAAAAGTTCTGATCGGAAGAAAGTTTCGAAGTGATATTACTGTCATATTTTGGCATCGCTGTAAGAAAATGGAATACAAAATTTTACTTGAAAGTGAAAAAAAAAACAATAGAAAAACCGATGTCAGGCGTTGTATGTGTTCTACACGAGACAAGGCTGTTTGAATTGTAGCTGCAGTTCTCGAGCTTCTAGTTTATTTCAAGAATAACACCAATGTGGATCTGGTATTTAGTTCTTCGCTTGACATCTCCATGTATGTGATTGTGTTTAGTTAAAAAGAAAAAACACGAGGGTGAGTTGATGGAACGCGCGTGGAGAGAACGTTGGGCCATGTGGTCGCTTAGCAAAGGATTGAACCAGCTGGTAGACACCCTGGCGGAGCGACTCCGACAGTGCGATAACGTGGAGATACGCACAAATACGCGCTGCGAGCGACTGCAGTTCCAGGGCAATCAAGCCACGGTTATACTTATTCTCTTGTGTTTTTTATGACCCCTTTCAAACTCCTCACCCGTTGCGATTCTGTAACATCGGTATTTACACGTGCAGTTAGCGACTATACAGAATTGTTGAAGCGTTGGGCAGTGTCCGTTTTCTTATTTCCAAGGAAATCGGTAAAAAAGTCTTCGTCCGTCAGAATTGGTTATATTCAACAAAAGATTTATTTTAATCGCATTTTTTGGAGTACAGTTGTAAATTCAACCAGTGTGGAACGCAGTCAAACATTCATTGGTTTAATCGTTGGTTTAATCGTTAATTTTGTTCAATAGGTGATATGTGCAGGTGACGTCATTAGCTGTGATCACGTGTTTGCCACGTGCCTTTCTTCAGGTATGTTAGCTGTTTGATCATAAGAACGCAGATCGGATAGAAGCACATTATGTAAGGTGACGAGGGCCTCGATATAAGGAACGCCTCCTGAACCAAAGAAAAATGTTTTTTATATCTCGGTGTTCGTGTTTGTATTTTTACAAGCAAAGAATAAAAAAAAAAAGAAACAGTTAAAAAGCTATTCCAAGTGACAATTGATTCTGCAAGTAACATAGTGACTCGCATAGTAAATATCTCTAACTGTATCCGGTCATGTGGGTGGGGTATTGGAGGGGGGTTAATATCTCCAACAGCTAATGAAAAGTCTGTACAAAAGGTGATAGAGGAAGGCATCTGATGTGTGGTTTTTGTTCAGTGGTGTCTCCGATGGTGGAGGAGGAACATCCGGTGCTGGCTGACCGCCTCGGCGCTGTGCCGTCTGCTCACGTCGCTGTCGTCAACCTCGAATACCCCGGGCACGTCTTGCCCGTCCTGGTGAGGTGCTTCATGGGAAGTGGGAGGGGTGGAGGGGGTGGGGGGGCAGGGTTGGTTGGTGAGATGGGGTAACAGTCACCATTTTCAGCCTCGAGAACCCCGAACACGTCTTACACAGGGTTCGCTCTCGGTTCTCAGGAAAGTGAGTCAAAAAAGGAAAGTGTGACTCAGTTGGGTCCAGAAAGACTCGGTGTGGTTCCGAAAAGTGAGTCATTTCATAAAAAAATGCCCAAAAAGTGGACAAAACCCGGCCACACATCCAGATACGTGCTTCCTGTAAAGGAGGGGGAGGGGGGGTGGGGGCGCAGGGTTTGTTGGTGAGAAGAGGTAACAGGCAACGTTGTCAGCCTCGAGTACTCCGGCCAGGTCCTGCCCATCCTGGTACGCGTTTGCCGCAAAGGGGGGGGGGGATAATTGGTGAGAAGGGATGATAGTGGGTGTGTCACCGGTTAAGGCACAGTAAAAACCTGAATTAGGAGCGATTCAAAGATAAATTCATGGTCAGAGGTTGCTACCGAGTGGGCGGTGGTCCGTAGCCATGGTTACACATTACTGATTGTCATTTCAAGCAAAAAGTGGTTTTGTTCCAGTGACTCTCACGTTGCTTAAGCAGCGTAAACAAGGTAGTTTTACACCAGCATACGTGTGACATAAGGACAGCTTCTTGTGCGTCCTACCTGCGAGCATATTTAATGTTCAACACTGTATTATTTAAAACACGAATATAGCAAGCAATAAGGAATTCACATATGTTTTGTTACTGGCGAACTAGGCACTATATAGTCAAAGTTATTCAATCCTGGAATAAAGTAACGTAGAGGGAGAAAATTGCAACTGTGTCTTCCCATATATTTTCAATTAAACTGAGTCTCGTGAGTCCATTGTGGGAATAGATTCACTTTGTAGACGGGGTCTTACTTATGTTTATATTGACATGGCGGAGTGCTGTTCATACAGCAAGCAATGTGCGTGGTGTGTTTGGCAGGGCTTCGGCCACCTGGTTCCGTCCTGCGAGAAGAGCGATGTGTTGGGAGCCGTGTACGAGTCGTGCGTCTTCCCGCAGCACAACCAGAAGGGCGAGGAGACCACCAGGCTCACGGTAACGGCCGCCAGTGCTAGATATAGCAAGTGACGTCATGACACTTGGTCGTGCAATCACCCCCCTCCCAAAAAAAAAAAAAAAAAATAGAAAAAAAAACAAAGATATAAACAAAGAAAAGGGTTCCATTTTGGCTGGAAAATTGTGATAGTTGATTGTTGCGATGTGGCTAAATTTTTGTGAAAATCGTTGCTATTTGAACAATTTCGACTTAGACATCCAATTTGCAGTGCCGTGTGGGTTGATAACATTTGGAATTTTTTGCGAAACTGTTCTCAAGGCGATAAAATATCCAGTAAAGTATTCCTGAAGCAAATGTATGTGTTTTTATTCTTTATGCAGTGTAATACCAAAGATAAGTATCTAAATAACCCAGGCAGACTTTTCTAATTTTGTAGCCGCTGCACTGAAAGTCCTGTCCCGTTATCCACAAAATACCGCCACTCAACCAGCAGACAAATCGCCACCCCCCCCCCCCCCCCCAAGTCTCTTATTTTGTATTTGTTTAATACAAAATGTACAGATAATGCCCATAAAGTTCCGTTAGTGTACTGAAGTCGCAGCAGTAAATCATGACGTGAGCATATATTTACAGGCTTATATGGTGTAGGTGTATGGCTATACGGTTAGCATGTTCTACCACCTGTTTCAAACTGTCGGTTATAACGCCATGCCGTGTGTAACGACACTGCATTTTAAGGTGTTCCGTAGATAGCCAAGGGTTTGAAGAAATATCCGATGTTTTACACTTTACAGTGCATGATGGGTGGTGCTTGGTTTGAAGAGTTGTTTGGGGACCCGGATACTTGCCCGACGTCACGCCTTGAGGAGGCGGCTATACGCTCCATGGCTGAACAGTTAAATATGAAGTCAGATCCGAGTAAAGTGGTCACTCACTTGAATAAGGTATAGTGCATGGATGTGTAGAATTCGCCCATACCCGCTTGGTGACAAGTTGTGAGCTGGGTGACTTCTGAATCTGTTAAATAATACGGACGTATTGCATGGGATTTATCATTGGTCGGGTGTGAAATAAATATAGAAATAAAGAAGAGGCCCGGATGGATGTTGTGGTGTGTAGTTTGTGGCAGTTACGGCTAGAGACAAGATGTTTAAGTACAGTGTAATAATAATCTTAGATACTTTGAAATAACACTTGAAAGTGCAAATGAACTTGACATGTAGTTTTTTCCGGCTCATTTGCATATAACCAAATATCTTGAGTGATTTCTGTGGTGCGAATAGAATCGTCCATAACATTTATTAAGAAATAATACTGCCTAAAAGTTTGTTATGTGCTGTTTGTAGAACTGCTTGCCACAGTATTTGGTTGGCCACGATAGGGTGGTGAACGACATTGAGGATTATATCCGGGATAACAAGCTGCCAATCAGCGCGTTAGGCTCCTCCTACCGCGGCCCGAGCGTCAATGACTGTATCTATAATGCGAAGCTAGCAGTGGAGAGGGTCGTTCAAGTGTAGACGTGTAATTTTTAGCCCAGTTTCCGTTTTAAAGCGACAAGTAGGGCATTGGTGCACCTACTAATTGATGATCTGCATTATTTTGCCGCTCTCGCACTTTGTGCGTGATACGTCACAACCAAGATAAAAAACAGATCAAGTGTAAAAAGGCGTTAATTCGACTCTAAACTCAAAAGCAAGGGTTGGGTATTTGATTAAAATTTGATTAAAACCAGGGACTTAATGTCAAAATCTTGAAATCTGGAGTGTGGTGGAACAATATGACTATACCGGACCCTACCGGAAGACGGGCTTACGGGATTTTCCTCCGGGGTCTTTATATGTTAAAGGCAAACTGTATAATCATGCGGTTTAAGAAGTGCCTGAAAATTACAGACAGTTTATAAACTACCTGATTTAGTGGGCCACTTTGCCTTAAATTTTAAGCCACTTTCTGAAGGTCCTGGCTCTAATTCTTAAAAAATTGATAGTTTGCGTGGGGTGGTATTTCCTTTGGTACGTTAACAAAGGGCGGGGTTTGGGATATGATGCGAGTTTGTGAGCGTGAGCTGGGAAGTGCTTGTGTTTGTAGGCAGGGGATTGGGTATGACTGCGTGTGTTTTTGGGCGGGGTCTGGGAAATGATTCTCTGTGTTTGTGGGCGGGGTCTGGGAAATGATACTGGGTGTTTGTGGGCGGGATCTGGGAAATGATGTTTTGTGTTCGTGGGCGGGGTCTGGGAAATGATACTGTGTGTTTGTGGGCGGGGTCTGGGAAATGATGCTGTGTGTTTGTGGGCGGGGTCTGGGAAATGATACTGTGTGTTTGTGGGCGGAATCTGGGAAATGATACTCTGTTTGTGAGAGGGGTCTGGGAAATGATTCTGTGTGTTTGTGGGCGGAATCTGGGAAATGATGTTGTGTGTTTGTGGGCGGGGTCTGGGATAGATCCTGTGTGTTTGTGGGCGGGGTCTGGGAAATGATGCTGTGTGTTTGTAGGCGGGATCTGGGAAATGATACTGTGTGTTTGTGGGCGTGGTCTTGGAAATCATGTTGTGTGTTTGTGGGCGGGGTCTGGGAAATGATGCTGTGTGTTTGTGGGCGGGGTCTGGGAAATGATGCTGTGTGTTTGTGGGCGGGGTCTGGGAAATGATACTGTGTTTGTGTGGGGTGTGGGAAATGATACTGTGTTTTTGTGGGCGCGGTCTGGGAAATGATCCTGTGTGTTTGTGGGCGGGGTCTGGGAAATGATGCTGTGTGTTTGTGGGCGGGATCTGGGAAATGATACTGTGTGTTTGTGGGCTGGGTCTTGGATAGATCCTGTGTGTTTGTGGGCGGGGTCTAGGAAATGATGTTGTGTGTTTGTGGGCGGGGTCTAGGAAATGATGTTGTGTGTTTGTGGGCGGGGTCTGGGAAATGATGCTGTGTGTTTGTGGGCGGGGTCTGGGAAATGATGTTGTGTGTTTGTGGGCGTAGTCTGGGAAATGATGCTGTGTGTTTTGAGGGCGGGGTCTGGGAAATGATGCTGTGTGTTTTGAGGGCGGGGTCTGGGAAATGATGTGTGTTTTTGGGCCGGAGCTGGGGGATGATACTGTGTTTGTTAGAGGGGTCTGGGGGATAATACTGTGTGTTTGTGGGCGGGGTATCACTGTGGGGGCCTGGACTTGGGAATGTTATGTCACAATGTGGTGGAGGGGTCTGGAGCCAGGCATGTATTACGTCATCGTATCGCTGTGGGCCAGGGCTGTGTGGTGACTGTATTTATGGGCGAGGGTTTGACGACATTGTGCAGTAACCTAGTATTATGCGAATGATTGATCAGCCAAGTAAAAATCCTGCTGATCTTTTCCGTTGAATAGACTGGCCAAAAAGGTCTTTTAAATTGAGCTTTTTGTATAGCTAAAGTTTCAGATAGTAAGTTATGTGCCTTATGCGTACTGCAAGTCAAAGAAAACTTCAGGGTATATTTTAAAGGACTTTTTGAAGGGTAATTATAGCGTGGGAAATGCCTTCAGTGATCTTTGTTGAATCTATTGGTAACAAAACAGGCTTTTCGCAATGCGAACGTACAACATTGATTTCCGTAGAACGCGCCACAAATTCAGTTTTCCAGGCGTTATACGCGATGCATCGTGTTCATGCGCTTATCGTAGCGTCTTCACGAATGACAGTCAGTTGCTCTTCACTGTTTTGCGAAAGAATTATGTGTGCTGCATCTTTGGTAAATCTGATCCCGAGGGTTTCTGAATCTGACTCAATGAAAAAACATGGGCTACGACAGAACACTCACACCTTCAGCATGGGAATACTGGACCGTTACACAGCCTCGCGAACGTTGCCGTGGTGACACACGGTCCGAGCCACATGCTCAGCAAATCATGTAGCGATATTCGGCTCCAGTACCTCCCTTAATGTAGTGACCATTGGTCAGATTGACTTCAATCGGCGTCGATGTACGGCTGAGGTCGCGCTTGCGTAAAGGCCATGATCGGTTGCAGCAGTCTTGTTCAGTTGTGTGATCACTCATTTTTGTGCCTTGGAGCTGATTGCCGTAACTGGAACCAGGCTCGTAATTATATGTAAGAATTCGTATGGTTTTTTTTCTACTGCAGCAAAAAAAAAAAAAAAAAACAAACAAACAGACAAACAAAACCAAAAACAAACAAAACAAAACAAAAAACAAAGCGAGAGCGCTCTGTGAGTCGGTGTCGCAGCAAAATAATGTAACGGATCTCTTTTGTAGTTAGAATCTCGTTATTACTGAAAAAAACTTGAGCCTGAACTGTTCGTTCGTATATACCACCATAGAAGCGTACACGTACGCACACGTGCGAACACGTGCGTACACGTGCGTACCAGACAAAACAGAAGCTCGCATAGAAACACCGGATCCATTGTCACATACAGGCATTGGCATGAACCGATGCTGGCACGTTACAAAATATTCTTAGACCTTTAACACTGATTTCCATTGTAGTTGTTAGTGAAATGTATATTTAAAAAGTGTTTAAAAATACCTTTGTGGCGAAATTTTCAAATGGTAACATTTTATAAATTGGCATGAAATCTGTCCGCAGTGCCAAAGGGGTGAGATCTTTATAGTCCAGTCAACGGCGACATTTGCTGGGTCGAAAAAAAAAATTGTGGCCATATCTTTAGTATCATTTAGTCCAAGGGTGAGGTTTACTGAGTTATATTGCTGTTGTAGGTTTGGGGATCCATTGTGTACTGTTTGTGTACGAACGTTTAACAGGTTGCGGTATTGTTTGTGATATTTTATGTTTTATGTAACTGGTTATGAAATCAGAGAAAATCAGCAACAAAAAAATAGATCAATAAAAAATAAAATTGAAAACGTTTTTCCTTTAATTGCTTGAGAAGTCTTCATATAAGATTGTGTGCGTTGAATGGGCAGCTCCCAGAATTAAAACACGGTTGCTGATTTTCCCATGGTTTTTTGCGTGTTTTCTCAGTTCCGAATCTGCGCTAATTTTTAGTCTGGTGTAAGAACGGTATCTCGTTGAATTTCGTCGCCCCGGCCGCATGTTTTCTTATTCATGGGCTCGTATAAAATCGTCTTGACCACCACACAACGGAGGTGAGCTGACAGAATGAATAATTTTACACATCAATGATCAATAAATGTGTCTTGCTCTTGATCAGCAATTGACTGTGACTTGTATTTGGTTTCAAGACAGAACTACCAAACGGCAAATCTTCATTAATCTTTTCCTGAGAAAGTGACACATTCTGAGAAGATAACTGAGGAGATTACTAAAGCCCAGTACAGTAAAACCTCTGTTTAGTGAACACTTTTGGGACTGGGAAAAATGTTCATTAAACAGAGATTTTGTTTTTAAGATGGGACTTTCGCGGAAATTTTTCAAAACAAAGGTTAAAAACACAATTGATGACTAGTTTACCGTTTAATTCACAATTTCAATCAGCTGCTTATTGAATCCAAGTAATTTTTGTCCTTAAAATGAAGAGCTCCCTATAGTCTTCACAATTTTTTTTTAGATAGTCCAACTTCAAATTTTTCAGCAAAAGTCCAAGATTTTTCGTTTTTTGGAAGTCATTTCGTCCAACTCATTAAATTTCTGACAGTAAACAATGAACGTGTTTTAATTGTTTACTACTTTTAAGAGAAACATTTATAGGAATTTGGGTATTTATAGGAATTTGACCAGACCTTCTCACAAAACACAGTCCATTGTTAGTGCGTTTGACCACCCTATCTCAGGGGCCGGCATGTGTGGTTGCATCATGTACACGGAGACATGCTTATCTTTGCATATGGCTTAAACACCCTATTATTTAGGGGCGCATCACACAAAGAACCCTGGCTAAGCATCAGCAATTAATCCTCTGGGTGACTTAAGCAATGCAATTAACCCGATTGGTAAACATGCCTGCTCGTGTTCAGTTATCAGGGGTGCTTAGAAATAGAGAAACCTGGCGTCGGGACCGGAGGAAGTGTTCATTACTCACAATATCGGGCCCCGGGGTGTTCAGTCATTAGAATAGGGCTAAATTTTCTAATAGTTAGGCCAATGGGGAAATTTGGGACCGAGAAATAATGTTCATTATCAGGGGATTAATTAAATAGGGGTGTTCACGTGAAGAGGTTTTTACTGTACTTGTTTGCGAATGCATTGCGTTACATGAGCAGTTTGTTGTGACACATAATGAGAAGCCTGTCATTTTAATGGCATAATTATGAGCAGTCTACTGTTATGTTTAGTGTGGATTTGTAAAATGTTTAGCGTGGATTCTTTGCTAAGGAAACACGCTGATTTTCCCATAGAACCCTGTTTTTTAAGTCAGTTAAAAAATTCAAAGCAGTGAATTCTCTTGTCAGAAAAGCCACGCTGCTGCGCAACTCGGGATTTTCTGACAACAGAATACACTGTTTTTCATCTTTTAACATGTACTTTTTAAAACCTTTGTTAAGAGCCAATTCTCGTTTTATCTGATCTCGGTCACATGACTCATAATGAGTCCATTGTATGGCTGATTTAAACATTAAGGACATTCATTTAAAAGTTGGAAAGGATCAAACACCGCTGTAAAAAGTCGATCGAAGCATCGAGTGTGATTCCGTGCGGTTACCAATTATTACGCGAGCTCAAGCTTTAAAAGAGAAAAAGTGATAAAAGAGGAGACGTCTTGTGTTTATTGAGCTCAGAACGTCTGCAATCCTTCGCAACATCAAATACCGTCTTTGGTTGAAATGCAGTTTCATTTCTGTGGCGCACTCCTGCGTTATGCTGATAGCCACTTCGGGTCGTAAACCAAGGGAAAGAACTGCCCTTCCATTTTCTGTCCCTGTAATTCAGTCATTATTTTAAATGTTGTTTACTGACTGCCTGGCACAATAATTACTTTAGAGAACAAAACTGTTTCTATGTGTTTACATACGTGTGTATGTATGTGTGCTTGCATGTGTGTGTCTATATGTGCCTATGTAACAACTCAGTAAATGTTTCACAGCGCTTTGACAAGAATCTTTTAACAATGGTGTGAGTGTTACTTGCGTACGCCCCGAACGGTCAATCGTTTCACCTGGTGAATCGCTGAAGGGGGTGGGTATCAGAGTAACGCAACGTTTGATTTCTCAATAAGTATCATGGGTATCCGGACATAACGGCGACGGCCAAAACGGCGACGACCATAACGGAGAAGACCAAAACGGCGACGACCAAAACGGCGACAGCCAAAACGGTGACAAGTGCAACCCCGGACAAAACGGCGACGGATTTTTTTTAAGTTAATGCTTTAAAACGCTTATTAAAACGAAAGAAAAAGTGACAACGTTGCCAACACAGTTTATTTTCTCGGGTAAAACTGAAAATTATTTTCTCAGGTAAAATAAAATTTACTCTTACCTTTCATTGGTGTGGATTCGTATTTAATAACAGCATTTCACATAACCGATACAGACAAGGATTAGCTCATTACGGCGATTAAAACAACGGTCTTGCATTGCTGATAATCCGAAGTCCTATTATAGGCATTTTTATTTTGCTTTTTATTGATGTGGATTCACGTGCAATAACGGATTAGTGAGCACAGTCGCTAAATACAATTGTCTTTCAAAATGTACTTTTTACCCCCTCCCTCCCCCCACGATGGATTATCGCACAATTGCAATTAGAAATATATAAGAAAATAAATGTTAAATTATCCATTTTAGTTTGCCCTTAAAATTTAAATATTGATTCAAATTATACTTATCTTCAAGTAGAAATGAATTGATTTATCTGGCAACACTATTCTTTGTATTTTGATTTTAACATTAAATTCTTAATCTTTGTCGCCGTTTTGTCCGGAGTTGCACTTGTCGTCGTTTTGGCCGTCGCCGTTTTGGTCTTCTCCGTTTTGGCCGTCGCCGTTTTGGCCGTCGCCGTTTTGTCCGGGATTCAGTATCATGAAATATAACACAGTGAAGGCCATTATTGATTAAATCCTGATCGGTCGAAAAAGAAACGCTTTTGGCCGAGAACATCTTTGTCTAACAACTGAGCAGCAAGAAATACCTTCTTGATGTAGGAGTCTGCAAACAGCACCGGGTCTTGACCGCCACCTTCTTGTGGCTTGACCAGCATGTAGCCGTCAGAATCCGAGTACACGCCGTCTGCGAAGTAGTTGAGCACGGCGGCGCGCCGGGGCTGTGCCGACCTGAAGCACGTGAGAGGGGGAGAGGCGGGAGTGGGGGGGGGGGGGGGGGAGTGATGACACATGGAGGTACACTCACAGATACACGGACTGTGCCCGTCTGATGGGTGTTGGGAGATCCACGTTGACTAGATGCTAAGAGAGAGTGACTTTTTCAGACGTCAGGGAAGTGATTTTCCTTTTCGAAATCCCATGACCACCTTTCAATCTAAGTCCCCCCCCCCCCCCCCCGCCCTTACGTCTCATAATTGCACCCTTGAAGTTTTGCAGCAAAGGTTCGACTTCGCATTGAAATATTGAAAAAAATCTGCGGACTTTACTCGCATTTCTTGCAAAGCTTAATAAAATGCCCAGTACATAAAATATCAAAGACGGAAATGCCCTGTATACCGCTGTTGTCTAACAGCCAACCTCTACGGCGGATCAGTCTTTTATGTATAACACCCTTTCACTGCACAGAGCCAATGAGGACACCGCGAAAACAGTACTCACAAAAGAGGAACTACTTCTTACAATATCCAACTGTTCGGTGTTTATGCCTAACGGAATGATACCAGAGGTCAGCTTTTTTATAACAACGCCTTGGCCATGCTGTTCTGTGGTGGTTGGTGAAAAAGTTCAAGGAAGCAGTGTCTTATTGCTTCCTCGGGTTAAAACCAGTGTTTTGACGTACTCAGGTTAAAATCAGTGTTTTGACATAACTGTTAATACCATTTTAGCTTCTTACGAGCATGGGTACTTTGATTGAGTTTGAGTACTAAGGATCGCACACTGAGTACCTGTTAGCGTAGGAGCCGTGTACGGTAAGGGAGCAGTGCAAACTTGCCTCTCCTTTTTTTAACAGCGCTGGGACGGGCTTGAACGCTTCCCTCTCGTCGTCCGTTAGAATAGTCTGTTTCCAACAACCAAGCATACAAAAATATTTTCAAAGTAAAAGCACACAACCAGTGTAAATATATGGCAGACAAGACAGCAGTATTTTAAATTTCTTTTACGTTCATGCTACTGAGGGTTAACTCCAGACCAGAACTTTCACGAAAGCGAATATTCATGAGTACCTTTTTAGCTATCTCCTGTGGGCTCTATCTATAACTTGTGGGGTATCCGTCGTCCGTTATGTGTGTTTGTAAACCGAGAAGGTCAAGGTCACCGAGGTATCGCTTATGTAACGTTGTTTAGGCCCATAGGGTCAAAAATGAGCTCAAAATCGCTCTATACCTAACGGTTTTCGAGGTAATAGTAAACTTCCAGTTTTTTACTTTGACCTGACCGAGTAGCTCAAGGTCACCGAAGTATCTCTCAGGTAACGTTGCGTAGGCACAAAGGCTCGAAAATGAGCTCAAAATCGCTTTAGCTCTAACCGTTTTCGAGATAAGTCGAACTATCGTTAACGGCACATGAGTTCACGTGACCTTTGACCTTGACCTTCAAAGGCAAGATTCAGGATGAAAGATTACCCGCTACTGAGTATGTTTTATTTGTTCAAACTGGAATTTGAGCACTTGTTATGGCCACTTTTCAGGATTAATAGGCCTTTTGAGAAATATTTTGACATCACTTTGACCTTAACCTGTGCGTACTGTTGCATAATATTGCAGACAAGGAAGTTTTCTTTTATATGGTTTACTTCGCTTTTATACGCTTTTGTACGTGTTTGTCTGCCCAGACTTACGACGTCGAAAGCAAACTTAAAATGTAGAAATATACAACAACATACTAAAAAGTCACCACGCCTTCCATGATTTCAAATATGCACGACTGTATACGGGTAGTAGTTGAGAAACGGATTTTCTACGCCACTTGATGACGTCATACTGTCTGGACCGGAAGTGACGTCATAGCGTCTGGACCGGAAGTGCTGTCTGGACCGGAAGTGCTGTCTGGACCGGAAGTGAGGTGATAGGCGTAGTCATGGCAACGTGTTGTTGTGATGGCAATGAAGCATGGTAACGTGATGTGATAGGCGAAGCCATAGGCGTAGCCATAACCCTGATACCAAAGTGAGGACCCCCCCCTAGGACATACTGTGTACCGACCCCCCCCCCCCCAGGACATACTGTGTACCGACCCCCCCTAGCACATACTGTGTACCGACCCCCCCCCCCCCCTAGCACATACTGTGTACCGACCCCCCCTAGCACATACTGTGTACCGACCCCCCCCCCCCCCAGGAGAGCAAAAATTGTGCTGAATCAGCATGATGAAATCGACGATTCAGCATGATAAAATAGTATATAAGTGTAGTGACTCGAGGCTCAGACATCGTCAGACACATCATGGACAACACATCAGCTACTAAGAAAGTGACCATACAATGCTACAAGTGCTGCGTGAGGTTGGAATATGAAGGACAGTCACACAACTGCCCGGTGCACCACAACGCACCGCAGCGCTTTTGCTGTAAAACCTGCGGTGGTCTGCTCTGGTACAAGTTTGCGACGACGCTACCTGGGCCAGGACCAATATGTAATGACTGCTGGTGGTGTGGTATGACTCTGAAGCTGAAGAGCTATTGCGACAGCCATCCGTTCAAGTGCGCGGGAAGACCATTTACGATGCAGGAGTACTACAAGTACAAATGCCGCTGCAGGAATCCAACTTGCTGATATACTAAAATATTTCGGGCCCTTTTAAGGGCCATCCTATATTATGAAATGAAGCAAAACATGTGTGTGTGTGTGTGTGTGTGTGTGTGTGTGTGTGTGTGTGTGTGTGTGTGTGTGTGTGTGTGTGTGTGTGTGTGAGAGAGAATACATTTTATCACATTTCAGGTCTAGTTGGCGGATGAATACCATTTGGCAGACCATTTAACTTCACCGCTAGATGTCTCTGCTGTGTAGCAGTGCAGCTGTACAACTTCACAACTGTAAGTGAGACATTCATATACACAAGTAAAATTCTGCTGAGTCAGCAATTTTAACATTTTTTGAGCAAGTTTGAAAAGTTACACACCATATTTTGATTACATGGAAGTAGCATAAAAGCATGAGTGAAACATGTCAACTAGTCAACTAGTGATACATTCTGCTGAGTCAACAATTTTGAACGAGTATTGAATAAGTTTTAACAAGTTACACACCATATACCATCAAAGTTTTATAAAAGGAAGAGTGACGAGAAAACTTCACAATGTCAACATTACTTCTTCACAGATGTGTAGAGACCATGGATGACGTCTTCAAAGTGAATTATGCTTACTATGTGTTTTCAAAGCTTCCTGCTTTTGAATCGGATTGGATGCTGCAAGTGAAGAACTTACATCAGCATTGGGAAGCTGTTGGAAAGACCATTCCAAGAGATCGTTTCATCCGCTCGTTTCTACGTGAATGTGAAGATCTACATTTACCGTTAACTTATGACATTGATTCAGCATTTATCAACGCGAATACAATTTGGGCAGTTGAGCTCATGTTAGCTGTAGCTGCAAGAATCATTTTACATTATGATGATGATGTTCCATTGAAGACGAATGTATCAGAGCTTGTTCGATTCAACCATGGACGAGTTGAAGTGAACTCAAAACTTTGCAAGGGAGCTGACTCAGCAAACAGTTGGGTATAAAAGGGAGTGGACTCAGCAGAGTGAAGTCATTTCTCAGAAGACAGTTGGAGGGAGTGGATCATCAGTACATTGTGGCAGTCATGGAGAACAAGACAAGCAGCTTTAAAATTAGTGCTAACTTAACCATTACTGTGGAGCATGGAGAATATGGACCATTTCTACGCATCACACGTGGAGAGCGATGGTGTGCTTATTCACCATCTTTGTGGAAGATTGTGTGCCAGAGCTTGAAAAATTTACGCGACATTGGCTTCAAACTATACTTAACGCAAACGAAGTGGCTTGAAGTCATTTCATACTTGGATATGCGCTATGTGAGTTTTGTGCGCACGTCACGGTTTGAAGGGAAAGAATACACACATCACATCAACATGAATGATGGTGAATGGGAGACACTGCTTCAGGAGATGGACAACATCAACTCAGCCCTATCGCCATGTGAGGAATGTCATGTCATAACTCCTATCAAGTTGCAAAAGGATGGTCGGATGAAGGTGTCAAAGCTATCCAAGAAAAGGCTGGCTGAAGTTCAGTTGGAGAACATGAACGTACAAAATCAACTTGGACTTACCTGCGACTATTGTGGTGCTTGTGGATATATGGAGGATTATCATTGCCACTGTCACAAGTATAATTGCAAGCTGTGTGAACCAAACAACTTCTGCGGCAAGTGTGGAGTACTTAAAGTCTGTGAAGCAAAGTAAAAGTGACATTGAAACAAGATGGACGCATGTTTTAAAAAAGCTTATGTTGACTTGATGATTGCTAAACTTGCTTGCTGTGGCACTCCAGACTATCAACTTTATCATTTAGACGCTTTTTGGGATATTGTACATCACAGTCTTGATATGATTGAACTACATTCAAGATTTCTTGGAGAATGTCATAAAACTGGAATAGAAGATTCTGACTTTGACTTTGATTCTGCACTTTATTCTGCTCGCACTGATGTTGAAGTATATTTCACCGTGGTTGACTATTTGAGAGATTGTTGTAAAGAAGAAGAGGAAACCGAGCAGCTTTATCAGGTAAGAGAACCTTTTTAATCATCTTTGTAACAACATAGTGAATTGATAACCATGTTTTTCTTACTAGCAAATTTAGTTTTATGTGAGTGGTTTCAACGTAAACAAAGAAAGAACATGATAGAAGAGGCAGCAAATATATTAAAAGATATTTTATTACAGGAAGAAACCGACATGTCAGAATAAAACAGCAGAAGCAAAGTCAACATGGAGAATCTTGTACTATTCAGCGGTCATAAGGACGTTCTTTCAAACATGTTTCCAACACGACTTGAAAAGTATGGACATGTGTTCAACTCAAGTGAAGCTTTGTATCAATATGAGAAAGCAGTGTTTCATCACCGTCAAGATATTGCTTCAGCCATTGTGTCATCCAGAAATGGATATGAAGCAAAACGTATTGCTAAAGTGATAAAGCCATGTCCTTTATGGCATACAGTGAAGAGAAGTAAATTGCAAGATGTTTTACAAGTCAAACTGGATCAGTGTGTATTGTTTCGCAACAAGTTAAAAGAATGTAAAGATAAAACTTTAGTTGAAGCAACGTATGATCATTGGTGGGGAGCTGGTGTGAAACATGTGTCATCTGAATATCCTGGTCAGAATATTACGGGAAAGTTGTTAGAAATGTTGTGTGAGGGTTAGAGACTTTTTCATTTGCTTGCCAACCGTCATGGTGTGCAGACGTGTGGACATGTAAAAGATGGATGTAAAAACATGTTTCAAGAACAAGTTTGTGGACTATATGATAAGTGAACTAGCACGTTTTTGAACTGTTGAACAACAACTGGAACATATCAACATCTATTGGGAACTTGCTCATTCCATGCTGAACTTATCAAACTTGCGTAAGGATTTCATCAAAGAGTCTGGAGCTGAGGAGTTTGATGTGGAAGCAGCATATCACTTTGCTCTATTTGATCCAAAACTGTTTGATGAAGTGAGAGAGTGGTTAATCTATGCTGCACTATAATGGCTGACATGACACTGAGACAATATATTGTGCAAAAAGCTTATTGTGAAGAAATGTTATCAGCTGTAAAAAAGTTTGCATATTTAGTCTGTCCTGCTTGTCAACATGAAGAGTGTTCAGAACATACTTGTCATTTTGCATCTGTTTATACATATTGGAATGAAGCTAAATATTACATGCATTTAGATAAAGTGTTAGAGAATGCAAATCAACGTTGTGAGAAATATGGTGTAGATGCTATTACATTGGATGAACTCAGTCATTGGTTAGTGTTCATTGAAGACCAATGGTCTCCAGTTATTCATACCATTGTATCTATACTTGATTTGTAAAAACTTGTTAGTTAAATGCATGTTAGTTAAGTGATGTTGGTTGAGTTATAAAATAAAAGCTGTTCTGTTCAGACGTGTTTTTTCATTCATCATGTCGACGTGGAAAGACTACTTGACTGATATTTACTTCAAACCTGGACAGCCTGGAGCATTTGCTGGTCCTTACAAACTGTATCACATCTTAAGAAAACATGATCAACCAGTCACACAGTCACAAGTGAAGAAATGGCTGCAGGATCAAGATGCTTTCAGTTTACTACAACCTGTCAAATACAGGTTCAAAAGACAACGTGTGATTACACGTGGTATTGATGACATGTGGGATATTGATTTGGCTGATATGGGAAACATAGCTCCCTATAATGATGACATACGCTTTTTACTCATTGTCATTAATGTGTTTTCCAAATATGTCTGGGTACAGCCAATACCTAATAAATCACATACCAGCGTCATACAAGCTTTCCAAAAGATTTTTCATGACACACGACGAAGACCGCGAACTCTAAGGTCTGATAAAGGAACAGAATTTAAAAACAGATGGGTTAAAGCATTTTTGAAGAAAGAAGGAATTCATGCTTATACCACAAAGAATGAAACCAAAGCCAACTTTGCTGAGAGAGTCATTCGTACTCTAAAGGGAATGATGTATCGGTATTTTCTACATAATCAAACTTACCGTTACTTAGACATTCTTCCAGACTTGGTGTACAATTACAACCATAGACCTCATGGTTCTCTTCCTAATAAATATGCTCCAGCCGAGATTCGTAAAGACAACGAATCGAAAGTGTGGAAGTATATGTATGTCGACAAACTGAAATTGAAACCGAAGAAGAAGAAGTACAAATTTAACATTGGCGATCATGTTCGCATTTCCCACATTAAATACGTGTTTCAACGCGATTATCACATCAAATGGACGCAAGAAGTCTTCATTGTCACACATCGTTGTAAGAAGCAAGGAATACATTTATATCGTGTGAAAGACTTTTTAGACAAAGATATTGATGGCCATTTCTATGAAAAAGAACTGCAGAAAGTGACCAAAGATATTGAATCTATTTATAGATTGAAAAAGTCTTGAAAACACGTAAAAGACGAGGAGGTGTGAAAGAATTATTTGTCAAGTGGTTAGGTTGGCCAAACAAGTTTAACAGTTGGGTGAAAGAAACAGACATTCAACAATGAAGCATCCATTTACATGTTTAGTCTCTGGACCTACAGGCAGTGGCAAAACGTCTCTGGTGAAGGAAATTCTAGAACAAAAGTTGATTCAACCCTCTCCAAAAAGCATTTTATGGCTTTATGCAGCAGATCAGCCTTTGTACAAGGGAATGAAAGGCGTGGAATTTTACCAAGGCATTCCAGATGACATTGAAGAGCGTTTTAACCCGAAGAAACCAAACTTACTTATCATTGATGACTTAATGACGAAATGTCATAGTGATGAGCGTATGACACGTCTCTTTAGTGTTGGCAGCAGTCATCAAAATCTAAGCATTATCTTTATTGTGCATAATTTATTCCATCATGGGAAAGAGATGCGAAATATTAGTTTGAATACACATTATATCATTCTGTTTAAAAATCCTAGAGACAGTCAGCAAATTAGTACATTGGCGCGGCAAATGTATCCTAGAAGATCTCAATTTCTCATAGAAGCCTATCAAGATGCTACCAGCAAACCTCATGGTTATTTATTCATTGATTTAAAACCAAAGACAAATGATCAACTACGTATTCGTACAGGCATTTTACCAAAAGATACACATTATGTATATATTGATAAAGCAGTGTATGAACAAGAACCAACTCATTTGACCATTCGCAGTCAAGATGTCTAAACGTATTCGAGCGAACCAGCCGTTTCTTCATTTGCTTGCACGCAGTGGGCCTAAACGACGTAAATCCTTGCTACAGCAAGCTACAAAGGAGGAATTAACAAGCTTGTTTGAAATTTGTTTGAATATATTGCAAGGACATTTACCCTTAAGCTCAAAACGGTTTAAGGAATTTAAACGTGAACGTCATACGCTTCGTACTCTAGCAGATAAGAAGATATCCCTTCGACGAAAAAAGAAGTTGATTAATCAGAAAGGAGGATTCATTGGAGCTATTGCTAGATTGGCATTACCTTTGTTAGCCAAACTGCTGCTAAAATGAAACATACGATGAAAATGGTCCTCATTCCTGAATATGAATATAAAATGTTGCTAGAAAAGAAGGGAAAAGATGGTGAAATCAAAACGAAAGTGAATACACTTTTACGTGGGAAACGAACACGTCAAAAGGCTATAGAAATATCTCAACTTCTTGGTCGTCATTTACGAACAAGTCAGTCTAGGGAGCAAAAGCCCTCATCATCATCATCATCATCACCTGAAAAGCCAGAAAAGTTATTTTCAACCTATCTATCATGGAAAAGTAACAAAACTTTTAGCAGAACTGAAGAAACATGGTACGACATGGACAGATAAGAATGAACTTGTGTTGAAAACGGGCGATATTATAGCAAATTCCAACATGGTTGATTTGATGAAAGAAGCATTGGTGGCGACAAGAAGAAAAGAACGAGCCATACCACCATATGGCTGGCATCCATTTATCCAGGAAATTGTTGATGCTAATATTCCAAAAACAATGTTTAGTAAAAAGACCACTCGTGACGACATTACAACAGAAATGAAACAACGTCAACAAAGACAGTTTCCTGAAGGATGGGAAAATTTTTAACATGGTTGAAAGAGCTATGTTGTTGTTGTGAGGAAGATAAACCAACTATTCCTGTAAAAATAAGATGCACAAGTGCTTGTTGTGAAGGAGAAGTCATAGATCATCATGATGTGAAAGACCATTTGCATACGTGGTTGAATGGCGCGCGCTATCGTGAAGTATATAGGCAACGTCAACGCACCTATACCATTTAGTTCCCATCATGGAGTCGAATAGTTTTTACATTACTTTGCCTAGCAATGCTAGTATGAACTATTCTCCCAACAACAAGGCTTCGAATTACCAAATTCGTATGCCTCGAACCATCTATCTGAACGGAAAATATGAAGTGGCTTTAGCTGAAATTCAATATCCACATACATGGACAACGATGAGACATGGCATGGACTATTCTATTCAGTATCGACAACAACCACTGACAGAGACACTTGAGACTATTAATATTCCTTATGGCTACTATAGATCCATACAAGAAATATGTCAGGCAGTGAATGAAGAAGCAACTAATTCTATGAAAGATGACCTTAAAGAAGCTATTCGGATAAAGTATGATAAACTTAGACGACGTGTTTTTCTATTTCTAAATTATGGTTTTGAAGTGTCCTTTTCCGCTGGATTGGCTGAGATTTTAGGATTTATCCCAGATCAATGGTATACTGAAACATGTACAGCTGAACATAAAGCGGATGTGAAACAGGGATTTTATACACTTTATGTGTATTGTAGCATTTGTGAACCACAAGTTGTTGGTGATTATTATGTTCCCTTACTGCGTTCTGTTGGCATACAAGGCCATGATGGCGACATTATCATGAAAACGTACGGCGAACCACATTATGTTCCTGTAAACACATCCAAATTTGACATGATAGAAATGAATATTAAGGACGACACAGGTTATAATGTTCCATTTCAAACTGGAAAGGTGATCTGTAAACTCCATTTTCGACCAAAAGCAATATGAAAGCTTATACACACGATCCGTCTGCATATCGCAACCATTTTCTTCGTCAAGTGGGCGGGGAATTACCAGGATTCAAAGGAGCGCGAATCCAATATGGCGATGGTATTGGTTCAATACTGGGATCTTTGGCTCGCAAAGCTATTCCACTACTTAAGGCTGGGGCTAAGATCGTTGCGCCACATCTTAAGAAGGCTGCAAAGAATGTCGCGAAAGATGTGACGGGCCGAGTAGCAGAACGTGTGTTTGGTGAACAAAAGCGCGTGCAACCGACGAAACGTGCCAGAAGACGAAAAACAGCCAGACGGATAACATCAAAATATCGCAAAGATATCTTTTGAAATCATGTCTCTCATTCATAATCATTCGTGTGAATGTAGTCTTTCTCCATTGGAATGGTTTCACGTACCACCGACGCAAACTGCTGTAGAGAAAAGTTATAATGTTGACTATCAACCACTTACAAGTATTAGAGAAGGCGCTCCAATAGAATTCTACATTCCTGCGAGTACAGAAGAATATCTGGATTTAAAGAACAGCAAACTTCATATTGTATGTCGCATTCTAAAGGCCGATGGAACAGCTTGTGGCGCAGATGATAATGTCTCTTGCATCAATGATGTGTTTAATGGGTTATGGTCTAATATTGAATTGTTTCTGAATGATCGTTTGGTTTCGCATAGCAACAATGCTCATGGTTATACCAGCATTATCTCTCATCTCATCCATGATTCGGAAGAAAGTCTACATTCTGAGCGCTCTATGCGTCTCATGTACAAGGATACTGCTGGGTCAATGAATAGTCATGAGGTGAAAAGACCTAATCATGAACGATATGTATCCGGGTTTCATGTCAATGCTGACGGCGGTGACTTGGGTGAGCAAGGCAATAATGGCCTACAGCATCGTTATTTGTATACACGTCTTAGCCGTGATGTTATGCTTACTGGTGGTTTAAGGATAGATTTGTTTGAGCAGGATCGTTATCTTCCGAATGGCATCAGTTTGAAATTGCGTTTCCATAGACAAAAAGATGACTATGTATTGATGGCTGCAGATAATACCTATAAGGTAGAAGTGAAAGAGGCATTTTTAACCATTCGCAAAGTGAGGGTGAGTCCAGGTATTCAGTTAGGACATACAGATGCATTGATGAAAAGTCCTGCCGAGATCATCATCACTAGAAAAGAATGTAAAGTCTTAGCTATTCCAGCAGGATTTCAGTCTTTTGTGAAAGATAACATCTTTTTGGGTCAATTACCAAATCGTATTGTCATTGGTCTGGTTCATAATGAAGCTTTTGGTGGATCAGTATTGAGGAATCCATATGATTTCAAACATTTTGATCTGGACTATATGCAACTGTACACGGATGGTGAACCAGTTCTATCCAAACCTCTCAAGCTTGACATTACACAGAGCAAATACCTGGACGCTTTTGAAACGCTTTACAAATCGTTTGATCGATTGAATGGTGAGAAAAGTTCCATTATAAAACGGGAAGATTGGCCTAGAGGTTATGCTTTATTTTCGTTTGACTTAACACCGGATTATGATGGCGATGATCATTTTCCCCTGATCAAGCATGGGAATTTGCGGCTAGAAATGAACTTTGCTACGGATTTGCAACATACCATCAATGTCATTGTCTATGCTGAATTTGACAACATTATTGAAATAAGTGCAAATCGCATCCAATTCGACTACCAGTCATGAACACGAAGCAGATTGATGCCATATTGAGTCATGATGTCATGACTAA
Organism: Protula sp. h YS-2021; assembly: GCA_949752745.1. Lineage (NCBI taxonomy): Eukaryota > Metazoa > Annelida > Polychaeta > Sabellida > Serpulidae > Protula > Protula sp. h YS-2021. The sequence continues at coordinate 52,962,569 of OX457029.1, read as the reverse complement.
AGACTTGTTTCAAGGCGTGTTTGCCATGGACCAGTTACCATCTTTACAACGCGGCGCCTATGTGATCAACACAGATGATCAAGATGAACCAGGAGAACATTGGGTGGCAGTGTATTATGATAAAGACCCTGCAGAATATTTTGACTCTTATGGACTGTTACCTCTCGATGATCGTTTAGACATATTTTTAAGAAATGACTATATGTATAATTCTATATCATTGCAAACGCCAATATCATCGTCATGGGGTTTTTATTGTGTATATTATATATTACATAGAGCTCGAGGTCAGAGTATGTTTGATATTGTGAATATATTAAAAAGAAAGGATGGTGATTTTATTGTAAAGGATTTTGTATATAGACATTATAAACCATTGTTTTATTAATGTTGTTGTTGTTATATTAGTTAAGTTGTAGTTCAGTTGTTGTTGTTATATTAGTTAAGTTGTTGTTGTTGTTAAATAAAACAAACCAAGTTTCAAACAGTCTTGTTTATTGTGTTGTACGTTGTACGTTTATTTACAAATTCTTAACTACAAACACTATTTACAAATTCTTAACTACAAACACTATTTACAAATTCTTAACTACAAATTCTATTTACACTATTTACAAACTTTTATTTACACTATTTACAAACTTTTATTTACAAATTCTATTTACAAAGTTTACAAAGTCTATTTACAAACTCTTAACTACAAAGTCTATTTACACTATTTACAAACTTTTTATTTACAAACACATTCATTTTTCAATACATTCATGAATGCATGCCATTCATCAGAATCTAAATTGATATAGGTATCATAGACATTACATCCGTGTTTGTAAATGCTATGAAAGCTCACATAACGCACATCACCAAACTTTATCACTTTCACAGTAACATGTTCAGACAGTTTCAGTTCATATCCTTCTTCATTTATGTCAATGTCCATCACAGGCATATGTTGTGTCAACTCAATGGATTTGGTGCCCCGCATAAGCCATATTTCTGTTTCTTTGAATTCAAGCGTCAGGTTCTTTCCAATCCAATGCTTGCAACAGCGCGTTCCATTCCACTGTGCTGAAGGTGATGTAGTCATAGTTTTCTGTAAGCTCGTCATATTGGCGAAATTGTACAAACACGTCTAGACCGTTCTCAGTCACACGCACTTCTAATTCATTTGAGACTGCTAGGAGAAAGCCGGGTATTCTCAGCTTGTCTAGGTGATCCTTCAACACGGATTGGTCATCAAGTGATAGGACGAGATACTGTCCAAAATGTCTTAGCACAATGTCATCATATTCGTTTCTCAGATATGAGAATCCATGCGTAATTGGTTTATATTCCGATAAAAAGTCTTCCATCTCGTTCAACAGTCAGATGAACTATGAGCTGTCTCCTTGTCTGCAAAGACGTTTTTATGCTCGCAAGATGGTGAAGAGTGGATGTTGTATCGCTTCTAGGAATCGTAAGACTGCGCGCCAGTTCTTGATATCAAAGAGGATCAAATCTGTATATGGTGTATCTGGCACAATTCCCTTATAATCCTTTGGATAATCCTGTAAAAGATTTTTACAGATTTCTACACGTATGTTAGAATCATATTCAGCTACCGTCACTTCCACTTTATTTTCAAGTCTACGTTTAAACCCAGGTTCAAGTGGTATGAGGTGTCTTTCCACACTTCAGGTTTAAACCGATGATAACTTGTCTTAGAATCTAGTATCACTTCATTCCTCTCATTTACAGTAAGGTAAACACCACCGTTCAGCATGAGTGCATTCATGTTTTTACCTTGTTATGAGCCACCTTCTTGTCTACGAAGCCTTTTATCCACTTCTTTCACCTGCTTCTTCATCATTTTCCATTCAGGTATTGTCAGCAAGTTACCCTTTTTCGTTGGACGGTTTTTTCCAGTCCCCTCATCTCTGAGGTATTTGCGAATGTTTACCACACCTTCATTACTTTGTTTCATAATCTTGATATACTTTCCATTGCCTAGAGAATGCATTCCATCCCACGACTGTGGTGTTGGTACCGTCGTCTCCACTTTTAATTTCTTAATGGTATTGTCAGAATGTTTCACATTCATGTCTTTGACTGTATCAGCAAGAGTATCCATATCCGTTGTTGCAGATCTTTTCCGATTCATGTTGACGCTTCAGTGTTCACACCTCAACTAACTCTAAAGTTGAAGTGTCTCCCCCTTATATACTGTAATGCCCATGCGCCAAAGTGGAATAGCCATCACTCATCACATATCGCTTGTCATCAAAGGGAGAGAGAGCCACTTTCCTCAACTTCTCCGAGAAAATCTGGTGGTCATGACTTCGAATGATGTGCCCTGTGGTTATCATTTGCGTTTGGTTGAACAAACTGTCTCTATACTGCTGATGTTTCATACGTCTTTGACACGCGCGAGTGATGCCTTTGGCCGTACGTTTTTCTTTCCCACCATACATCATACTATACATTTTCGGTCGAAGTCCAACAAACTCTTCTATGGGAATACCCGCCGTCTCATCTTTCATTTTCCCAAGCACTTTCTTGTTCACGTTGGAATGCAGGAAATGATCTGGGGGATAGTCACTTGTGTCGAACAAGTCGGCATCTTCCTGCATGTCTTTGTAGATATCTTCCGTTTCTATGTCATAACACAGACTGTCGGTGTCGCTGAACAAGAGTTTGGCGTCGGGATACTTGGCCATGATGTAGTTGTAATGAAAGTGGAACATGAGCACCTTGCTGAGGTCGAGAATGGTGAAACCAACTTGAATGGGTTTATCCAGAAGCAGATCCACTTTGCGCAAATGTACCGCGGTCAAATCTTCGTTGAAAATTCTAAATTTGTGGAAGGAAGGTTTGGCCACAAGTTTCTTGAACCGCTTTTCCTGGTGAACCAGTTCCACATTCATGCGTTTTCTTACATTTTCCATGGTTTTGCCAAACACAGAGTTGTTCATCAATTTGAAAAAGTCTTTCTCAAACGGGTTCTTGGCCAACTTTCTCTTTTCCGTGTTCAAGGAGATGTATTTTGCCAACCATTTGCTCTGTGCAAACATGATGGCACGATGCACCTTCATGACTTTCAATCCCAGTGAGACATATTGCTGTAAATTTCTATAATGAAGTACATATTTCTTCTTGTCGCATAAGTTGGGAATGAGCTTTTCACTAGGTTTGCCTTTCATGTTTAGATCTTTCCGTAGCTTCTGACTATGTTTTGACAATTCTCCCACTTTCACACATTTCCGTTCTGGAGCCACTGGATAGTGATTATGATGATCATGGATTGAATATGGGTATTCCAAATCCACTTCTAAAATGTATCCAATCTCATCATCTACATCCACATCCATAAAGTCAATGGATTCTGGCTCGCTCACCCACATAAATCCACTTTCCGGCATGCTTTGCGACATGGCCCAGCCATACAAGTTGTTTGCATCCAGGTACGTCAAGTAGTTGGTCGGTTTCGTGGGATCGTAATCTGCTACGTAGGGGTTATTTGCTTTCGCATACTTGTGTGTGATGACAGATATTCCTCCACGTAGACCTTGTTCAACCATTTGGTACATGTCAATGTCGTTGATCAATTCCAATTTCACCTTTGTCGCTTTCAACATGGCATCCCACGACAGTCCTGGCGCTGTATAGTAGTGAGCAGGATCCAATTCATACGTGTTGAGACATACGTGACGAAAGTTTTCAAACACGTCAGCCAGCAGCAACACATCTGATTTCAGGTACAAGTCATGGTATTCACCAAATGTAGTACAGTGGAATGTCTCCCACACCTTCTGCGCATGCGTATAATCCTCATCGCTAATGTCTTCTTCACTGAGCAGACTGTAAAACTTGTCCTTGGACGGCAGTTGTGTTTCAGCAAACTTGGATGGCTCATCCACGTAATCATAAGGGTACACTCCCTTTCTCAACAGTAACTCTTGTTGGTCGCTATCGTGAATGTGTGACGTCATGTTATAAAAGTTGTCTTTCCCTTCTGCCGCCAGGTTGGATACCAACTTCTGTAGAGAAGTACTCATGAACTGATAACTGTCCGTAAATTTCAGATTGCTCATGGTGAATGCAATATATTTCTCAACAGTGTTGGGAATGACTGTAATTGTCTCATTTTTTAACTTTCCAATTTCTTCCATGATCAAATGGCTGTCATAGCCTCGTAAATTGTGGAAAAACACAGGAATGATGAAAGAATCTTCAACATCCTGCTTATCCTTTCGAAGTCGAAATTGTAAATTGCATTCACGATGTGCAGCTCCACGGTATTTGCCATTGATATGGTCATGATCTCTCACATGATCTGCTCCTAGAGGCTCATGACAAATGTAACAATCTGTGGCGTTCTTATAATGCTCTTCATCTTCATGAGTCATCACCATTTTCTTTTTCTGTTGTAAACCATGCACAATACGATCACGCTCATTCACCATATGGTCTAAAAAGACTTTCACAGCATTATCTCCTCGATATACGACTGGAGCACGTGTATCATACTGGCTGACAACCACATAGGCGAAGCTGTTTGGACGATGATGTTGATACTTGTCTCCTTCATGCTTTTTCGTGAAACATTCAAAGTCTGCATAAATGACAAACGGCGCTCGCTGTTGTTTGGCTACATTCTTGAACTTGATGAAAGGTTTCTTGGGGAATGATAAACGTTGTGCTCCATGCTTGCCACACACTTCACGATGCTTGTCTAACAGATCTTGCCGCATAAACCCGTGAAGACAGTTGAAACAATAAAAAGCTGCAGCCTTATGCTTTGATCGATAAGCCATCAGTCTGCTGAAATTCTTGATGAGGCAGTAATGTCTTGTCTTGTCATTGCTAATCAAAAGTAAGTTGATTTCTCTGGCGCTGGTGTTTCGACTTAGTTGTATGGGAACAACTACATCATGTTCATATCCAAACACGTTAATGGACACATCATTCTCCTTTTCACACTTTGGAATGTCTGTAATCGGTGTTGGAAATGTCATGCCTTCTACCTTCAATTCGTTCTCAAATGGTGTGTAATGACTCACACGATATGGGTGTTGATGATAATGGTGAGGGTGAAGGTGAGCCAGTACAGACCATAAGAAGCACTTGTTGTCTTTATTCTGAATGTTTAGCACCGCCTTTGTAGTCTTTACTTTCTTCGGTAGTGGGATAAAACTGCTTGCTTCCAGTGGCGCTGACGTAGCTGTATGTACTTCAATGAATATTATGTTATCCAACACCCAGCCAGAACCTTGTCGCTCATGTTCATCAAACATGGTAAATAATTCTTTATAGGCTTCTGGCAAGTCCTTCTCAATATCTGTTGGATTGTATGCTGCATATGTTGGACTACTGATGAAGGCATTATCCACCTGTTCTACCATCACGCCTTCAACATTTGGTGTCATTTTCTTGAAGCGTGCATGTACCACAATGTACCATTTCATGCCATGGTTTAACGTTTCTAACAAATGTCTCTTGATTCTATTCTCTTGTTGTCGCATTTCAAGTAGCAAATCTGATCCATCCTCAGGCTCAAACCGTCTTTCCTGCGCGTTTTCACCAAGACTCACTCTTCTGCCTCTGCCTACTTGTCCTGTCTCTTTCTTTCTTTGTTCTTCATGAGACACATTTTCCATCTCAGCACATGCATGTGTCTCAAATGCATCCAAAGATGAAAATATCTTGGCGCATTTACAGCAGAGGACTGGATCAGGTCTTTCAACACCATCTTGTACGGTCTTTCGTCTCTTGGCTTCAATCTGCTCAACAAGCTCTTCATGAGCACGTTTCATCCTAGCTGGTTTGCATGTATGTGTCACGAACACTTCCAGAGATGGAAATGTCACATCACAATCACGACAGTAGACTGGTGCCATCGTTGTTGTTTCTTCAACTGCTAGAACTGAAATGAAGTAAAATACATGTTTCACTCTTCCTTTTATACCACTTTAATGGTGTGTTAACTCAGCAGAATGTATCACTAGTTGACTAGTTGACATGTTTCACTCATGCTTTTATGCTACTTCCATGTAATCAAAATATGGTGTGTAACTTTTCAAACTTGCTCAAAAATGTTAAAATTGCTGACTCAGCAGAATTTTACTTGTGTATATGAATGTCTCACTTACAGTTGTGAAGTTGTACAGCTGCACTGCTACACAGCAGAGACATCTAGCGGTGAAGTTAAATGGTCTGCCAAATGGTATTCATCCGCCAACTAGACCTGAAATGTGATAAAATGTATTCTCTCTCACACACACACACACACAGACAGACATGTTTTGCTTCATTTCATAACATAGGTTGGCCCTTAAAAGGGCCCGAAATATTTTAGTATATCAGCAAGTTGGATTCCTGCAGCGGCATTTGTACTTGTAGTACTCCTGCATCGTAAATGGTCTTCCCGCGCACTTGAACGGATGGCTGTCGCAATAGCTCTTCAGCTTCAGAGTCATACCACACCACCAGCAGTCATTACATATTGGTCCTGGCCCAGGTAGCGTCGTCGCAAACTTGTACCAGAGCAGACCACCGCAGGTTTTACAGCAAAAGCGCTGCGGTGCGTTGTGGTGCACCGGGCAGTTGTGTGACTGTCCTTCATATTCCAACCTCACGCAGCACTTGTAGCATTGTATGGTCACTTTCTTAGTAGCTGATGTGTTGTCCATGATGTGTCTGACGATGTCTGAGCCTCGAGTCACTACACTTATATACTATTTTATCATGCTGAATCGTCGATTTCATCATGCTGATTCAGCACAATTTTTGCTCTCTTGGGGAGGGGGGGGGGGGGTCGATACACAGTATGTGCTAGGGGGGTCGGTACACAGTATGTGCTAGGGGGGGTCGGTACACAGTATGTCCTAGGGGGGGTCGGTACACAGTATGTGCTAGGGGGGGGTCGGTACACAGTATGTCCTAGGGGGGGGGGGTCCTCACTTTGGTATCAGGGTTATGGCTACGCCTATGGCTTCGCCTATCACATCACGTTACCATGCTTCGTTGCTTCACAACAACACGTTGCCATGACTACGCCTATCACCTCACTTCCGGTCCAGACAGTATGACGTCATCAAGTGGCGTAGAAACCCCGTTTCTCAACTACTACAGGTGAATTTCAGATCTCACTTTCGTATTATTTTTGGTACTGTTGCCGTCTAAATTGCTATGGTAACTGCAGACTTGCACTTAGTTCGTTGTTATAAAGCAGCTGACCTCTAATGAGATCTATGTGTTATGTATAAACACACAGCGGTTGGATATTTTAAAAATTAGTTCCGCTCTTTTATGAGTAATGTTTTCGCGGAATCCCCAGGGGGTCTGCGGAGTGAAAAGTATTATACACAACAGTCCGAATTCCCGTAGAGGTTGGTTTGCTGAACATATTTTAAAAAGTAGTTCCTCTCTTTTATGAGTACTTTTTTGGCAGAATCCCCAGTGGGTCTGCAGAGTGAAAAGCTGTAATACACAACAGACCTAACCGACGAAAAGGCTGGCTGTTGAACAACAACGGCACATGGTTCGGTGAGACAAAAACCATACTTATTCGTACAAGGGCAGATAAAAGCATACTAAAACATATAAAACCATGTTTTAGAAAAGCCGCAAAAGCTACGACAGTCACCAATCGTACAAATGTAAAGAAAAGCAAACAAAAGCATGCTAATGCACACCAAAGCCTACTCATTCCGACATTTGCAAACTAAGATAGTATAACATTTAGTATGCTTTAGTTTGCTTTTATACGGATGTTTCGTGCGGGTGCAGGGTGAGCTCTACAGAGCTTGTATTTGTTTTTGAAGATATGGCCAAATTGGCCAAGAAAAATGTTATTATCCCCCGTCTAACGGAGGGATATAGTTTTCAGCTTGTCTGTCCGTCCGTCAGTCTGCTCTAGTATACTATCTTTTGTCCAGGTTGTTACTCGAAAACATTTATGCTAATGCTTTTTCGTTTTACATGCGGTTAATACGTATGGTGGTGTGCAACGTCGTAGTTTTGTTCAATTTGAAAAAAAAATACTTGTCAAAATTACAGCATTTTGAAAATCGATAAAAATTTAGTTGGAATGTGCATAGATGTCACATGTTGTCCAGGCCGTAACTCCAAAACTATTCATGCTAATGCTTTTTTTTGCATGCGCTCAACACCCACACCGGAGGTGTGCGACGTCGTAGTTTTAGTTCCTTTTGATGAAAAATTGTCAAAATGACAGTGTTTTGAAAAAAGGTAAAAATTTTGTTGGAATGTACAAATATGTGACATTTTGTACAGGCCGTAACTCCAAAACTATTCTTGCTAATACTTTTCGTCGTCTCATTTTTTAAATCGACCAACAATTGTTAGGCAAGTGTAGGCTTTTCAATTTCAATGAATTTACTAACATCCAATGACATTATGTGTCACACGGGGGATCTTGGATCACTGAAGCTAAAGTTTTCCCCACACATCCGGTTCGATTACGTGAAAATTTTACAGGAATGTTGCCCTCAAGTTCCTGCATCAAGTATTTCATTTTATTTGGTGATTTGATCAAAATAAGCCGAAATATTGGCAAAAAACCTCAAATTGCACAAAAAATCACAGTGTGCTCCTACTTCATGCGTCTTTGCCGATCGCAATGTGTCGAGGCCAGATTGGTGGGTAGTGCATTAGATTAACGTGCCACAGGTCGTGTGTTCAAGGCCTACTCAAGGGGCATTTTTTCATTGTCTTCCTTTATTGGTTTAGAAGGCTATATTTATAGTTCTGCAGAAGCATATAAAAGCCTATACTATGTTAATTTCTTTTTTTCTTTTATTTCTTATTTCTTTCCTTCCTTTGGATTTACGGGGCCACTTCCGTGTGTTATGCCGTAATTGCAGTGAACGGCAGGCTTACTGATCCACCGTAGTACTTGAGCGAATTTCCGTTGTGTCGTAAGTGCACTTGACCGCCGCCCTAACTTGACCATAGGCCTATTTGGTAACGGGGTAGTTATCGCAGCAGATTATAACAAAAACAGTTTTCAGTTATCAGCGAATGTTTAAAAAGCGCACTTGTCCTTTCCAATACCAAATAGACTTACTTTAATTCCTTCCATATCTTTAAAATTGAAGTCTAGAATTGGAAGTGGGTTTCCGTCACGCAACCACCTGTAACAGGTTTGTCCAAAATATAAATTGGCTGAATATTTGGAATGTGATTCTACATATAAATAATAAAAGAAATGTTTCAAAAACATTTATTTACTAAATTTCTTGCTTAAAACAGAACGCGCCTCGCTTGCCATATACACTAGGGCCCTTTTGTCGCAGATGGTTGGATCTAGGTGGAGTGTAACTCTATCCAGAAAGCTGGGTCATGGAAACTTGGTCCGAGCCAGTTTACCCACGGTTAAATCACCCCTTTCCAAAACATATTATAGATATTGCCTGCTGAAATCTGGATTTTTTGGTCTCTGGTCGCCGAAACATGTTGACACGGATTGTCCCTGACAGCCTATTATATCAGGAAGCAATTTTCTATCTGTGAATGAGGAGCAAACGGAAGGGGTACCTGTGAGAGCCTGGAATGTATTGTAGCGTCCCGTTTTCCAAAGTCTGATCATCCAGGGCGATGTGACACTGAAATGAAAGCAAATGTATTTATTTCAGTGCTTAAAATGAGAAAAAAATTCATGTTTTTCAAAAAAACTGTCCAAGAAGAACAAAGCTTATGTTTTAACGAAAATGAATCAAATAGAACAGCGAGGATTAATAGAAAGACCGAAAGACTGCTCACCGTAAAATGCATACATGGTTTAGTTCTCGTCCAGTATGAATAGTCCTGATGCCTGAAATGTATATAAAATAAAGGATTTTTTAAATGCAGACTGATGTAAACTTGACCCGACTCACAAAATATAACCGTACAGGGATATAGAACATTTAATCGACACATATTCAGGTTCTGCACTTTGTAAACTATGTATATATTTCTCTTATCAAAGTCAAAGTCCTGCCGTTCCTGTTTTCAATTTTTCTTAATTCTGAAATAAGAAAATGATTTTGTCTTTCTGTAAAAAGAACCATAATTTGTCACCAAAAGTTCGAAGAAAGCGCACAGTTATTGCAGGAAAATGACTGAGAATATTCAAAAAGTTGCAACATAGAGATATATTACATTTTTAAACTAGAACCTCATTGCGCTTGTGAAATGTTAAACACTTGACAAAAATTAAAACGCAAAAATACTTCCTTCAATGGGTTATTTCTTGAATAATATATTGCAAACAACACCGCTTGAATACGTCTTATAAGTCGAGTAGTGTCTGTTTTTTGTTGACTTAAGGTTTTATTGACTGATCAGGCATACGCCGTGTTATCTATTTATGCAGTGAGAGCTCACACAAAGCTGAGCAACTGTGTGTTCTGTGTTGTGCGTGAAATGCCCGCATTTACTTGCAAAAATACACTCTTTGCGCATGGTGTTTTAGACAAGAAAACGAAATCGAAGGCGAAAATAAAAAATGTCATGCACACGTTCATATCAACTTCTACCTAAGTTCCAAGTTTCGTGGCCTTAGGGCCCGTAGTGCCAGTGAAGGAGATGACAAAAAAAAATCGGATCACTTTCAAGAAAAAAAAAGATACCAACGGCTGCTCGCACAAATTCAAAAACCCCTTGCAAGCCAAAGGCTTGTCAAGTGTTAATCATAGCACAACGCCGGCACTACAACTGTCGCCACTCCCGCCCAAAAACATACATGTGGCCCTAACCCATCTCCCCAGCACAGGCTCAGAAACTCATTTGACCTGGTATACTACAAAGCAGTTAAAAGAACATAAAATGCAATACTACTACAACGATTTTACAAAGAAACCTAACACGCTATCCAACTGATAACATAGCTCAGATGAAGAAATACATTCACTGCAATTTTATGACAATGTCAAGAATGTTATTCTTTTTAACGTTTCCTTAAATACCTCGCTGAATCCATTTCATGCATAGACTTGAAAATACTCAGGCATTTAGGATACCAGTATTACAGCCAGTTACAGCAGTTAAAAACTTAATAATGCAGCCCAACTAACAATGATCCATTACTGAAGGGCCCATTACGTAACAGGTGCGAGTGAGTAATGCATCAAAAGGCCGATGAAAAACACTAAGAATGGAGGCGGGGAGCTTAAATTCAAAAGGTCAATATTTTAGTAATATTTTTAGGTAATGGCATCATTTTGCACACCAAGTCACAGTTTAAAGATCAATTTTCTATTTCGAGATATCTTGCACACAGCATTTTGTTCACAACAAACAGACAAATACAGACATACACAGGCAGAACGCATAAAAGTGTTACAAACACTGAAGTCATTCTACAACATGTTTAGTCTGTTCGTCCAGTTTTTCGAAACAGATCCAGTCTTTCAAGTTGAGATCTTTCATCGAAACGTACTGTATGCACAGTTCCTTTTTTATGTCGCTACCTCTGATGAGGCCCGTGATTTGTCTATTGCGAATATTTATTCAAAAAATTCCCAAAAACACAAGTCTTCATTATCTACATTGCCTCAAAGTTTGCTAAAAAATTTTCTCTGCATAGTTTTCCATCTGAAAGTTACTTCTGGGTGGTATGTAAAACATTTGTATGTATTTAAAATTAATTGTGGTAAGCTGCTTGTACACCAAACAAATGGCTAGAAATTGAAGGGTCGTAGAAAAGAAGAGCACAGGCCACAAGGCTTTGATTTTGAGCTTGAGCAGTTGAAGTCTCAAAAAGAAAAGAAAAAAGCAGAACAATAGTTATAACGGGCTCATTCATTACACCGCAAAAACCTTTGCATTGGAAATGTGAGAAGAGACCCTCATCGATTCATTACTGGGCTCAGCTCAAAATTTTCAGAAATGTTGCTTGCGCACTACGACCCTTCAATTGTCATCTCAAACGATCTACCAAAATGATATAATTGGGCTGACTTCAGATTAAGCAGCTAGCGGCAGCGGATAAGCTGAATACAAAGGGTTGTTTATCAGCTTCATGGGCTCACAAAGATCAAACGCACAACTGGTATCATGACGTGACTGCATGTTTAAAACTTTTGTTGTTATGAAATAGCTAACCTCAGGATATAGATAAACACAGTGTGGATTGACTTAAAGCTTACCCTTTTTTTGATTGTCGCTTACTTTGCAAAATCCCTAGTTGGTCTAGGGAACAAATAGGTGTAATATACAACAGTTTGAGTCGCCGTAGAGATTGGCTGTTGGACAGCAATGAGCACTTGGGATTAAATAAATCACTTTGTATTAAGAACCACTTTGGAAACCGTTTCAGTTTTTTTGTTTGAAGTGACTCTCCTGGGTGTTAAATGGGTAGAGTATCGCCATCGGTTAAGTGAACGTTTAAAAAATAAAATGTATTTTTGATCAGGCACACTTTAAATATTTAATAATAATTGGGATTAAATAATGGACGAAATGCTCAACAGCGAGCATTAGCAATCACTTGTAGAAAACAGCATGTTACTTGTGCATCAGAAGTTTTTCAACAAGTACAAAATTTATATCTTAGCTTTAGCAAAGTCTTGGTGAAAAACATTAATCGTTTGATTTTAGACTATGTCATTCTTTTTAAGATCGCTGCATTTTTTATTTATTCCCTGTGTACTATATGAGATGTTTTTCAGTTATCGTAGCGAAGTTATTGTATTGGCAGTAGAAGAATATTAACCCGCGTTTACCTCACCCTGCAGTACATTGTGAAAAACGTGTTGTGTTTAATGTGGGATGTGTTTAATCTGAAAGGGTTGCTTTCTCAATGTTAGAAGGAACAGGCGAACTTACCAGGCGACTACTCCCCCATGATGAGCAGGTTTGATGAACAGCTGATCGTGCCAGAACCTCACCGCTTTCTCAGTGGAATCAGTTGTATGTGAACTGTTCTTTGATGAACCACTAGCCGGGTTTTCTAATAAAACTTGTGAGCATGGCACCTTTAATGTGTAAAAATGTTTATTTCCATTGATTTCCATTGATAACATAGCAATAAAAATTCAGAAAATCCCGAAAAGTTTAGGCTATTACATACTAGACTGGAAGACCGGACATTATCCTACGGTATAGTACCCGACATTGGACATCATCCTAAGGCACAATACCTGACATTTTAAATGAATTATGCCGTACAGATTGAGACAAACAATACAGGTACACTTGGCAAATGTTACAGATAAGCAAATAACCAGAAAATGTTCACACCAAAGGTATCCAAGGGATCATCGCGTAAACTCTAGTTTTTACAGTATCATGTTACACGCGCATGTTGTGTGGATTGCAATTTGATATAAGCACAGATTAACTTACCCGAGTTCAGATTAGAACTGAATAAAAAACAGAACTTTCATTCATGCATCACAAAAATCCAACGAACTCTGATTAAAATACTTCAGTAGTCTCTGTGTGCCGGTAAATAAAGAAGCTCAATAGTAAGTCTTTTCCCGTTAATTACAAGTCCAAGTTTAAAAAAAAAATAACCAGACACCAAATTTCTTTAGCAAAAGTTCAAACGATCAACAGTATAAAAATAAAATTGCTCGAGCAGTTATAAACTTGTGAGATTATAATTCTTGAACTTTTTTGAGGGTGTGAGGAATTACATGTGAGCTCTCAGTTACATTCGAACTGCCTTTATCCTCAAAAATATATCTAAAATTTAAAAAGGAACCAGGACGCAATTTATTAATGAAATGTAGACTTATATGCAAAGCTGTATAGCAAATGAAATACATTGAAATCTGAAACTGAAATACGCTGCATGTAAACAACATCACCGAAAAGCCTGCTTTTGGTGTGATGTAACAGGTATTCCACTATCTCCGGAATGCTTTACTCTGATTGCTAAAATATTTTCAATCGATGAAACATATTCTAAAATTTCTACAAATTGTTATGCCTCACATATTTCGCCGCTGCGTCGTCCATTATTATATTTTGCTTTGCTGTTCGAGTTCATTTATTTTTTTTACATTGTTCAATATGATTCGTTCATTAATCTAATTCTACGGTTGAGGTCTGATATTCTCTGTTTTTAAGCTGTTTTGTTAGTTATATCCATATATATTCATTACATATATTTCCTGTTTTAGTTCGACTATAAAAACCTTATTCTATTATTATTTGCAATCTCTCTCTCTCTCTCTCTCTCTCTCTCTCTCTCTCTCTCTCTCTCTCTCTCTCTCTCTCTCTCTCTCTCTCTCTCTCTGTAGTGTATCTGTATGTTTTGTTAGTTTGTTTCTTCTGAAGTCTAAGTTACATACCACCGGACAATGATAAGAGATTTGTGATTTGAAACACTATATACATAAGCATTTTGAATGGTTTGGAAACCGTATCTAGGGTCTTACTGATATAATGGGGGACAAAAGAAAGTAACCCAACTGAAAATCAGGTTTTTGTTTCAACTATATAGATTTTTTTAGTCAACATTTTGACCACAGCACAAAATCTACCCTGATTTTACACAGTGTTGCTTTGTTTGTGTTCTGTAACATGCTTTTCGAGATATCTGTTAGGGTTTAACCATGTGGCATATTAATCTATCTGAGTTGTTTTCCTTTCATTTAACCGCTTGATAATCCCACACGTATGATCGTAGCTTAGTTGCACCTGTGTACGTAGCGTTTGCTTTAAAAAAAAGTGGGTATTAAGATGCCTCGGCTCGCTCAAAATTTTCGGGACCACACGATCTGCATTTTAGCTTCTAGGATTTCGATGCGTGACGTTGCCAGACGTTTGAGGTGTTGCATAAGCACCGTGCAAAAACTACAAATGCGGTATCTGGATACAGGGAGCACCATGAATAGACCCAAAAGCGGTCACACGCGGCAAAATCAAACCCGGTTGCGACAGGCGTTAATCGACGAATGGCACAGATATCCTCAATATCGCATCAATATCACATCAACTGCTAGTTAACGTTGATGCATGGTCGGTTTCAAGCACTACACCAAGCTAACGGCTAACATGCCCACTACTGAGTAAGTGTACGTTGCATTGCAATTTCATGAGCAGCCAAAATGTTGGTTCCAAATTGAGCAAAGGTTCATCTATGAAAAAAATGCAAAGTTTCGGTATCAGTGGTTATTTCTTTTGAAGAATCTGATGTAACGTTTCCTTGTTTTATTTTTTGAAAAAAAGAGAAAATCTCGGTGACCCCGAACTACACAATTTTTGCAAGCATTTACTTTCTTTTGCCCTTCAGTGTATGCTATGTGATGATTTACATAGTCAGGATTTACAAGTGATTTTTTCCTCTTCCGAGATAGGATATAATGGAACAATATGGTATAGTGGTTTTCTTTCACTAGTTTTGAAACTATCAAAAACTGTGGCGTGCTTCTAGTTTCCCTATACACTGTTTGTGTTCTGTGCTCATGTTCTATCGATAGCATATGCATTTCGATACATAATAACATTACTAATATTAAAACTAAGATTTAAGGGTTTCTAAGATGGAGGTTATGAGATGTAAGATTTTCATTCTTTTCGAAAGTTTTCAGTCTCTGTTGTTTCATTTAAAATGGTATCTGTATGGTTATGCAGAATAGGGACATGTTTAACATGCTTGTTTCAAAAAACCACTGCCAGTACGACCACTGTTTCAAATAATTTGATGACCTTACAGTCTCATTTGCATTAAACATTAATAATTTATTAGTATAATATTAGTTATTAGCACTGTTTTATGGCTCGAAAAACGTTATTAATATTCACAGAGTGATTTCCAAAAAAAATATTTTCACAAAAGCTTTCCTACGCGAAGGTAAGGTTTGGAACATGTAGCTATTTCCTACTTGTCTATTTTTTTCTTTACTTTATCGCTTCACTTTGGTATGAAGTGTTCAATGTACAATTTATTTATTATTATAAACATGCCGTTTACGATCACAAGATGCGGTAATTTATTTTTTGCTATTCTGATTGTTCAGCAACTTTTCAGTTGTAAAACTACTTAATCTGTGGTGCCGACAACCTCAACTAGATATTTTGAAATATTTTAAGGGATTTCAAAGGACTAATATCCAATAAATGCATAGTATATGTAACATTTGTATGGTCGAAAAGGACTAACATCCGATAAATTCATTGTATATGTAACATTTGTAGTAGGCCTCAATAGCTGTGATATGCGCGGTTTGCTGGAAACAGAGGAAATGTACATGAATTGCTTTATAATGTGATTTGTTTTATGTGTTCTTTAATATGTTTATTTTAATTTTGGCTCTGCGAAATTTGATTCATCGTTTTGCACTTACGCCGTTAAGCTGTGGGTGTTCTTAGATGAAAACAATATGTTTATTCCAATATATGCAGATGTAATATAAATTTTTCCTAGGACAATGACTTTTTTCAGTTTCATGAAGAGCTGACCACGGGAGCGAGTATTTATCTTAATTTCAATGTGCGTGAAATTTTAGTTCATGATTATTTCAGACCTTTCTGTCGTAGCGATTTGCTCACGATTTCACAGCACCTTCTCTTGGTTCCTTCCGTATATCACACTCCCATAGCTTTATTATTACATTTGTATCATTTATACCGTTTAATCATGGTTGAGAGAAAAGACATCATTTATACCAGTTAACCATGGTTGAGAGAAAAGTCATTGTTGGGCAAGAAATGAAATAAGAGCTTCGCCCAATTGAATTCAAAGTTTTGAGAATGAATTAAAAAATCCACTAGCTTTGAGATTTTTTTGCAAATTTACGTACCTTTTGTACGCTTTGAGACGCGAAAGCAAAAACTTACAACAACTTTAGGGTGAAATATGAGATCGTGAAACAACTGTGTCATTCTCCAGTGTCCAAGTGAATGGCATAGTACGTTGCTGGGATCTCCACTCTGGTTGCTATGGTACTCGTAAATAAGTCCATGCCCTGAATGCTTTTCCTTTTCACCCTGAAAAAGCATTTGTATGGATAACAGATAATGAAATTGAAAATGAAATCTGTATTATTCATAGTGACTAATTTCCATGTAAATATTTCAATGCTACTTTTAAAAGAAAACACGGAGCAAAACTATCTTTGAGCAAGTACCGTTAAGTGTTTGATATCTTCTATTACTAGGTCGCATTGCTCTGGAGTAAGAACAGGTATGTGCAGCAAAAATCCATCACGCCAAAACTGCCCAACTTGCTCTTCGGTCAACCTATACTTGCTCCACTGCGTTTTACTCTGAAATTCGAGATTTATGTCTAATGCCTACTTAACTTTTAAGCAATTAATTTTATGACATTTAATTATTCGTTTTATTTTTAATTAAAATTCCAGTGGAAGATAATCAAAGTGCCAAAGTGGGATTACTGACTATGGCGACACAAACCTTATTGCTATTTTTAAAGAAATCTATGAAATGCGTGCTGATCAAACAGTGAAATTAGTGTCTCCATTGATACTTGTTCAATACATAAATGAAAATAATTCTGTGAAGCCAATCAGGTTTGAAAAATTATTTTGGTGTTTAAATTTAGACATAATTTTATTGTTTTAGTTTCAACATCTACTCAACAAAATATGCATCAGTTAGCCATAGCACGTGATGCTAAATCATAATTGAGATAGCTTGTCGGTGGACCCTGGCAAATTCCAGTATATTCGATTATTGCAATAAATAAGGACCCAGCATGTAGATATCAGCACATGAAAATGATATCTAGTAGCTTTAAGAAGCCAAATGATCTTTGCAAATCTATTAATTACATACCATTTGCAAAAAACTTGAGTGCTTTCATGTAAGTATTGTAATACCAGAAAAACACCTGCAAAGCCTATCAAAAGCCAAATAGCAAACTCTGTGATACGTCGTTGCACCGATTATAAGTCGACAAACAGACGTTCAAGAAACCTGAATATACGCTACATAGACATCGGGGCTGACAAAATGTTGTGATGTGGTTGAGATGATAACGTCTTCTTTTAGGGACGCCCTGTCAGTGATATCAAGCTCTCGGAAAAAAACTTAAGTGAAGGTTAAAAATTGAATATTTAGCAGCATGCATACAAAATGTTTTGAGGTGTGTGGGCAGGGATACTGCATTATATTACGCATGTGGTTAATTATTCAGGAATAACATGTTGAAGGGAGATTGTCAAGGTAGGTGTTACCTCGTCAATACTGAACAGCTGCGATCCATGTGGTTCATGCAGCGTGCTCCAGTCCAGTACTCCAGGTTTCACTTCTCTTGGTTCTGCTGGCATATCTATCAGTTATCTTTGCTTAAAATTTTTCTTTCCACACTTTTGTTGGATCAGTTACAAACTATACTGAAAGCACAAAATAAGGCTGGTTTGGTATCCATAACTGAATGCTGCTTTTACCAAAATTTACTAAAATATTTTAGATTAACCAGAACTGTTTTAATATTATAACACTTCCATATTTAAAAGTAAACTAATGAAAAGTTTATTCAAAATTTGTGAAATAAGAATTTAAAATAACAGTCTCTGTATGAAAACCTACTGTGAAAGTTTGAAAATCTGTTCTGAAAAGACCGTGTTGTGTATTCTATAATGCTTGAAAACGGTTTAACCAATTTAACTTAAAGTCAACCCTTTGGTGATTGAAGACACTTGTTATTTCTCTACATGTGTCTGTTGTCGTTTTTTAAAGCTGTCAAAGCTGACGGAACAAGAGAACTGCGTTTTCATTAATACATACCTGAAGTCAATAAATAAATTGTTTATGATTTCTGATCACCAGTTATTGATCAGCAGACACCCCCGTTTGCCACATTTATTGAATTATGATAAGACAATATGCAAAACCGGGGGGTCAAGTTTTCTACTATCTCAACATGTCCTCATGTTAACTTTAAATAAGTCTCTATTTGTACTTTTTTACGTCAGCGACATTCGACTCTATATATTATGTAAAAAATATCCTGTCTATTTTTTTTCAAAGTCTGTAAATCACCGGTTTTCCTTATTGAGTGCATATCGTTAGGTGATATTGCTTCTAAATTTTCCACTTGCTAGTAGTTTTTCAAGAAAAAGAAAAATCAAAGAAGTAATTGGAAAAAGTAGTCTTCATAAAATAAAGATTAATCGCAGCTGGTTCTTATTCCCAAATAGTATCCACGACCACAGATTAATCTCATGATATGTGTTTGTAGTTTTTGTACATGGTTTGGAGTGAAGCGTGTATGACATTGATTTCCTGTCATGAAGGTACAGCAGTCCCCTAACACAGTCTGTAAATGTTAACTGAGGTCCGCTTGTCATCAACTGATGTCTTGTATTTTTTTTTGGGGGGGGGGGGGGGCTGTATTGTCGCTATTTCACATGCAAAATAGAATCTTTTAAGTTTTGCAATATCACCAATGTGTGAGGTAATTTCTGACACAAAAATTAAGAGCTTTGGACTGTAAGTGAGAAATCAATCTGAAACAAAGTTTTAAGGAAGGATTTTTATCTTTTACAATTTGAAATCCTTGGAGAATGATCAACTTGTCTTTTAAATGTGTGAAGTAAAGTTGTTTCACTTCAGCAGACCCAGTAAACGTTTTCATACATTCTCTAACTATTTGTAAATGATGCAAAACAAATCCAGGTGCAAAATCACTCAGCAATTTCAAAATGTTGATCAAGCAAAGCCATGTTAGTTAAGAGGGATCTTACTTGTCGCTGCTTATAAAAATTCTTTCAACATTCATCCATGACCCTTAGCAAATAACGGTGAAGTCACCAAATGACTATCACGTTAACGTGAGTACATTTGAAGAACCCCACTCTCCTCCAGTGCGTATGTACCTTATTGCTGATATCTTACGCATAGTGCAAGTTATCTAATTCAAGTCTGACCCATCGCAGCCTAGAAGAGACTTCACCGACTGCGTATTGGTTCTGTTTATGCTCATATCTAGGCGCAGAAAATTGATGGGGGCACATCACGAACAGTTTTGTTGAATTTGGAGTATTTTGAGGCAGCGCTAATTAAAAAATAACAAAGTTTATGTGAATAGAGATTTCAGTTTTGTTTACATTTGTATATTAAACAATTTCATCCAAACATATCTGAGTTTCATAACATTCTTTGCCTTGTGTTGAAGTCCGAACATTCATCAACATTTTATGCATATATTAACGTTTACAGTTTTCTCGTCCACCACTGGTCTCGGTAGATCACATCATTAACACTCGACAAGCCTTTGGCTTGCAAGATGTTTTTGAATTTGTGTGAGCAGCCGTTGGTATCTTTATTTCTTGACATTGATATGATTTTTTGTGTCATCTCCTCCACTGGCACTAAGGGCCCTAGGGCCACGAAACTTGGGACTCAGGTAGAACTTGATATGAACGTGTGCATGGCACTTTTTATTTTGGCCTTCGATTTAATTTTCTTGTTTAAAACGCCATGCGAAATGCAGGCATTCCACGCAGAACACAGAACACACAGTTGCTCAGCTTTGTGTGAGCTCTCACTGTGTAAATAGATAACACGGCGTATGTCAGACTTTTGCGGTTTAATTTTTGTCAAGTGTTTAGCAATTCGCTAGCGAAATGAGGTCAGTAGGGTGTAAATAAGAGTTCTACCGCACTTTTGCGGTAGAACTCTTAGAGTTCTGCCGCACATGACTCTTAGAGTTCTGCCGCACATGATGTATTTGTATGTGAAGAGTTGTGCGGCACTGGGCGCGGCGGACTGGGCGCACAGGATGGAGGATAGAGTGTGACGAAAGAAAACGTCATATGATGCAAGGATTGCGATTGCGAGCGAAAAGTGTGTTTCCGGTGAAACGTCTCGAGTGAAAGAGTGTGTGTGCGGAGACGGACGGGGTGTGGAGAGAGGGAGAGACAGAGAGAGACAGAGAGAGAAAAGAAGGCGTGAGTGTCTCGAGTGAAGGAGGGTGTGTGTGCCGAGACGGGGTGGAGTTTTTTTTTTTAAAGCATTTCCAATTCTCATACATACACCAAACACGGTTTGTTTGCTTATTTGTTAATAGTTGGCGGCCGCGAGCGAGGCTCCTCGCGGCCAGGAGACAAGCTCCTCACTGAGGTTTATTAGGTTTATTTTAGTTTTTGTAGGTGATGATGTCCCTCGCCTGCCTGCCACACTGGGACATTTGCTGGGAATTGAACAGGAAGCAGTTGCTCTTGTTGTTGCAAGTTAAGCATCTGAAGGTGAAGTTGTCTTTCAATGCCTCAACAAATGCCGCTGTAACTGAGCAATGGAGGCAGGCTTGGTGTCCGCAGGGTGCGCAGATGGTCTTTTCACATAAAATGCTATAGTTGCAACCCGGACAAACGGCGTGATCAGCTCGGGTGTAGTACTCAAACCATTCTGGGTATTCTTGATCTTCAATGATGTTTGGTAGATCTTCTCCTAGGATGTTACTTCTTAAGTAAGCTTTTCTGAACTCTCCATGGGCAACGTTTGCAATTCCTTTCCCTGTTGTTATGATCCTATTAAAGGTGACTGGCACGCAGACGGCGTCAACGTTTTTTGGATCTGGAAAAAGTTCCACAAAATACTTTCTGTATGGTTCTTCGCGAAGCTGTGTTGGTTGAAAAAAGTGTGTATAAACGGTGTCGATAGTTAATAGATCTTCGACATGAATTGTAAATTCCATTGTTGCATCCATTGCAAAGGCTTGCAAAGGCTTGCAAAGGCTTGAATATATACTCTGCAGCTGATCAGACCACCCGCCACCCTCCTTGTCAATACACAGAGTACAGAGTATTGACGACCACCCCCCCCCCACCCCTCCCCCCCAAGAATCTGTGTTGTCGACCACCCCCCCACCCCTCCTCTAGAGTTCTTGACGAAATGGATGGCAGTGTAAACGTCATTTTGTGCAGTTGCGTGATTACGAGATTGGGAAATAACAGCTTCCGCTGTAGCGTTGATGAAGCGCTGTACCACCCCACCCACCCCTCCCCTCCCTCCCCCAGAACTCATATATAAGTGAGGCTGTTGTCAGTGTAGCTACCAGAGGTACACACACAAAGAGGTACACAAGATGAACTCGCCAGCTATTGCCATAGATGACCTGAGCCGTTTCGAAGCCAATGAGGTAGTTAGGATTGTGATGCCGTTGACGGATAAGAAGGCAAAGGCTGAGATGAACTATGCTTTGGAGGAAACTTTACAGTTTCCATCGGCAGTGGCTCCGGTGGAGGAAACGAAGATAGTGCGGAGCAAGGACGGTCGGATGCTAACAACGGAGTGTTACAAGTGCTGGGTGTGGTTGGAGTATGAGGGGCAGCCGCACAATTGCCCGGTGAAGCACAATGCCCCGCGACGTTACTGTTGTAAGACATGTGGTGGATTGCTGCCATACAACTGCACAGCGACATTGCCAGGACCATTGCTTACAGATTGCTGGTGGTGTGGAGCGATGCTGAAGAACTTTGGTTATTATAACTTTCACCCATTCAGATGCTCGAGGAGGCCGTTTACAATGAATGAATTCTACCGCTACCAGTGTGACTGCGGAGAGCCAACGTGTTGGTGAACATCATGGACGGGGGAGGGGGGGTACATCAGCGCTGTGTATAGTGGGGGTTTTTGGTGAACTTTAGACATTGCGGTTTGTGAATGACATTTGCATTTTAACGTTAAATTGTTTAATATATTTTATCACAGACTCTATGTGTTTATAGTGTTGCGAGTTCATCTTGTGTACCTCTTATGTTTAACGTTTTTGGTTATCTTTTAGCATTTGCATTTAACGTTAAATTGTTTAATTTTTACATTTAACGCTAACTTGTTATATTTTATCTGCATGAAATTGTGGTTTATAGTTAAGTGGAAAAAGTATTGATGTGAGAAGCAACAATAAAAATTGTTTTTACTTTCAAACAGCCTCTTTGTGTGTGCGTGTATATAAAAGGGGGAGGGGAGGGGAGGGGAAACATCAGTCTTTAGTAGTTGACGGCGGCGGCAGCAGCAAGCAACAGCGCAGCGCAGCGCAGCAAGCAAGGATGGCTATGAATTCAGACACATCAGTGTTTTGTCATGAGTGCAAACGGACATTTCCATTTCTGGACTTGTATGTGGCACATACATGTAAACCAGCAAGGTTGAAACGTGCTATTGAAGAGCTTGTTCAGCAGATAGAAGTGAAGAGACAAAATACGATGCAAGATAGCATTATCAGACCTGATCCGTTCCTCTGCGGTGAATGTGTAAAGATATTTGCATCTATGGAAGCGTTTGACACACATGTATGCAGGATGCTTCCAAAGACAGTACAAGTAGGGAGAGGGAGAAGAGTGAGTCTTGGTGAAAATGCACAGGAAAGACGGTTTGAGCCTGAAGATGGATCGGATTTATTACTTGAAATGCGGCAACAAGAGAATCGGATTAAGAGACATTTGTTGGAGACCTTAAATCATGGCATGAAATGGTACATTGTCGTGCATGCATGCTTCAAGAAACTGACGGCGAATGCTGAAGGTGTGATGGTAGAACAAGTGGATAATGCTTTTATCAGCAGTCGAACACATATAGCCTACAATCCAGAGGATATTGAACAGGACTTGCCAGAAGCCTATAAAGAATTGTTTATCAAGTTTGATGAACATGAGCGACAAGGGTCTGGCTGGGTGTTGGATAACATCTTGTATATTGAAGTGCATACAGCTACATCAGCACCTCTGGAAGCAAGCAGTTATATCAAACTGCCGAAGAGAGTGAAGGATACAAAGGGTGTGTTAAACATTCAGAATAAAGACAACAAGTGTTTCTTATGGTCAGTATTGGCTCACCTTTACCCTTCAACAAGCAATGACCCACAGCGTGTACATCAATACAAGGTATTTGAGAATGAATTGAAGGTGGAAGGCATGACATTTCCGACACCGACGAAGGACATTCCAAAGTTTGAAAAGGAGAATGATGTGTCCATCAACGTGTTTGGATATGAACAGGATGTCGTTGTTCCGATACAACTGAGTCGAAACGCCAGCAGCGCCAGCAGCGCCAACAGCGCGAGAGAAATCAACTTACTTTTGATTAGCAATGACAAGACAAGGCATTATTGTCTCATCAAGAATTTCAGCAGACTGATGGCTTATCGTACCAAGTATAATGGAGTAATGTTTTATTGTTTCAACTGCCTTCACGGGTTTAAGCGACAAGATCTGTTAGACAAGCATCGCGAAGTGTGTGGCAAGCATGGAGCGCAACGTTTATCATTTCCCAAGGAACCCTTCATCAAGTTCACGAATGTAGCCAAACAACAGCGAGTCCCTTTTGTGATTTATGCCGACTTTGAATGTTTCACGAAAAAGCATGAAGAAGTGAGGTACCAGCATCATCGTCCAAACAGCTTTGCCTATGTGGTTGTGAGCCAGTATGAGACACGCGCCCCAGTCCTGTATCGAGGAGACAATGCTGTGAAAGTCTTTTTAGACCATATGGTGACTGAGCGTGATCGTATTGTGCACGGTTTACAACAGCCAAAGGAGATGGTGATGACTCGCGCAGACAAAGAGGATTTCAGGACTGCGGTCGACTGCTACATTTGTCATGAGCCTCTAGGAGCAGATCGTGTGAGAGATCATGATCATATCAATGGCAAATACCGTGGAGCTGCACATAGTGAATGCAATTTACAATTTCGATTTCGAAAGGATCAGCAGGGGGATAAAGATTCGTTTATCATCCCTGTCTTTTTCCACAATTTGCGAGGCTATGACAGTCATTTGATCATGGAGGAAATTGGAAAGTTCAAAAATGAAACGCTTACGGTCATTCCCAACACCGTTGAGAAATATATTGCATTCACCATGAGCAATCTGAAATTTACGGACAGCTTTCAGTTCATGAGTACGTCTCTACAGAAGTTGGTCTCCAACCTGGCGGCAGAAGGGAAAGAGAACTTTTATCACATGACCTCTCACATTCACGATAGCGACCAGCAAGAGTTACTGTTGAGAAAGGGAGTGTACCCCTACGATTACGTGGATGAGCCATCCAAGTTTGCTGAAACACAACTGCCGTCCAAGGACAAGTTTTACAGTCAGCTTAGTGAAGAAGGCATTAGTGATGAGGATTATGCACATGCACAGAAGGTGTGGGAGACATTCAACTGTACTACATTTGGCGACTACCATGACTTGTACCTGAAATCGGATGTGTTACTGCTGGCTGACGTGTTTGAAAACTTTCGTCACGTATGTCTCAACACCTATGAATTGGATCCTGCCCACTACTATACAGCGCCAGGCTTGTCGTGGGATGCGATGTTAAAAGCGACAAAGGTGAAGTTGGAATTGATCAATGACATTGACATGTACCAAATGGTTGAACAAGGCTTACGTGGAGGAATATCTGTCATCACACACAAGTATGCGAAAGCAAATAACCCCTACGTAGCAGAGTATGATCCCACGAAACCGACCCATTACCTGATGTACCTGGATGCGAACAACCTGTACGGCTGGGCCATGTCACAAAGCATGCCGGAAAGTGGATTCATGTGGGTGAACGAGCCAGAATCCATTGACTTCATGGAAGTGGATGAAGATGACGAGATTGGCTACATTTTAGAAGTGGATTTGGAATACCCACAGACCATTCATGATCGTCATAATCACTACCCAGTGGCTCCAGAACGGAAATGTGTGAAGGTGGGAGAATTGTCAGAACATAGTGAGAAGCTACGGAAAGATCTCAACATGAAAGGCAAACTTAGTGAAAAGCTTATTCCCAACTTGTGTGGCAAGAAGAAATATGTACTTCATTATAGAAATTTACAGCAATATGTGTCACTGGGATTGGAAGTCACGAAGGTGCATCGTGCCATCATGTTTGCACAGAGCAAATGGTTAGCGAAATACATCTCGTTGAACACGGAAAAGAGAAAGTTGGCCAAGAACCCGTTTGAGAAAGATTTTTTCAAATTGATGAACAACTCTGTGTTTGGCAAAACCATGGAAAATGTGAGAAAACGCATCCATGTGGAACTCGTTCACCAGGAAAAGCGGTTCAAGAAAGTTGTAGCCAAACCGTCATTCCACCAATTTAGAATTTTCAACGAAGATTTGACCGCGGTACATTTACACAAAGTGGATTTGCTTCTGGATAAGCCCATTCAAGTCGGCTTCACCATTCTCGACCTCAGCAAAGTGCTCATGTTTGACTTTCATTACAACTACATCATGACCAAGTATCCCGACGCCAAGTGATTGTTCAGCGACACCGACAGTCTATGTTACGACATAGAAACGGATGATATCTACAAGGATATGCAGGAAGATGCCGACTTGTTCGACACAAGTGACTATCCCCCCAATCATTTCCTGCATTCCAACGTGAACAAGAAAGTGCTTGGGAAAATGAAAGATGAGACGGCGGGCATTCCCATTGAAGAGTTTGTTGGACTTCGGCCGAAAATGTACAGCATGATGTATGGTGGGAAAGAAAAACATACGGCTAAAGGTATCACTTACGCGTGTCAAAGACGGATGAAACATGAGCAGTATAAAGACAGTTTGTTCAACCAAACGCAGATGATGGTGACAGGACACACCATTCGAAGCTATGACCACCAGATTTTCTCGGAGAAGTTGAGGAAAGTAGCTCTCTCCCCCTTTGATGATAAGCGATACGTGTTGAATGATGGCTATTCCACTTTAGCGCATGGGCATTACAAGGCAGCCAGGGCGGCAGCCAGGGCGGTGGCAGCGGCAGCAGCAGTATAAAAGGGGGGGAGGGACTCTCACCACAACTTCAGAGTGAGTTGAGAGTGAGTTGAGGGTGAACATGAAGAAATCTGCAACAACAACGGATATGGATACTCTAGCAGATACGGTGAAAGACTTGAACGTGAACAATCCCGCCACCACCACCACCACCACCACTATCAAGAAATTAAAAGTGGAGACGGCACCGACACCACAGTCGTGGGATGGAATGCTTTCTCTAGGCAATGGAAAGTATATCAAGATTATGAAACAAAGCGATGAAGGTGTGGTGAACATTCGCGAGTACCTCAGAGATGAGGGGACTGGAAGGAACCGTCCTACGAAAAAGGGTATCTTGCTGACCATACCTGAATGGAAAATGTTGAAGAAGCAGGTGAAAGAAGTGGATAAAAGGCTTCGCAGACAAGACGACAACGCATAACCAGGTAACCCCCATCATGAATGCACTCATGTTAAACGATGGTGTTTACCTTAAAGTCAATGAGAGGAATGAAGTGATGATGGGTTCTCGGAGATGTTCTGCTTATCAGTTTAAACCTGAAGTGTGGAAAGACTTTAAAAACATACCGCTTGAAGCTGGGTTTAAACGCAGACTTGAAAATAAACTGGAAGTGACGGTGGCTGAATATGATTCGAACATACGTGTGACATTCTGTAGAAATCTTTTACAGGATTATCCAAAGGATTATAAGGGAGTTGTGCCAGACACACCCTATGCACAGTTGATCTTCTTTGATATCAAGAACTGGCGCGCAATCTTACGATTCCTAGAAGCTATACAGCATCCACTGTTCGACATCCTCCGAGTATAAAATACACACAGACGAGATGGAAGACGACTATTTTATGGATTATGAACCCATGACATATGGGTTCTCCTATCTGAGAAACTTATGTGATGACATTGTGCTACGGCATTTTGGACAGTATCTCGTCCTATCGCTTGATGACCAATCCGTGTTGAAGGATCACCTAGACAAGTTGAGAATACCCGGCTTTCTCCTAGCAGTCTCGGATGAATTAGAAGTGCGTGTGACTGAGAACGGTCTAGACGTGTTTGCTACAATTTCGCCAATATGACGAGCTTACAGAAGGCTGCGACATCATCACCCTCAGCACCGTGGAATGGAACGCGCTGTTACACGCATTGGATTGGGAAGAATCTTCTGCTTGAATTCAAAGAGGATGGAATACAACTCAAGCGGGGTACCAAATCCATTGAGGTGACACAGCCTATGCGGCTGATGCGGCTGATGCCGCTGATGGACATGGAAGAAGGATATGAACTGAAACTGTCTGAACATGAAACTGTTAAAGTGATAAAGTTTGGTGATGTGCGTTATGTGAGCTTTCATAGCATTTACAAACGTGGATGTAATGTCTATGATACCTATATTAATTTAAATTCTAATGAATGGCATGCATTGATCCATGTATTGAAAGAAGAAACTTGTAAATAAAACACAATAAAAACAAGATCAGTTTGAAACTTGAGTCTTTTTATTTTCTTCAACAACTTAACTACAGCTTAACTACACCCCCCATTAATAAAACAATGGTTTATAATGTCTATAGACAAAATCCTTTACAATAAAATCCCCATCCTTTCTTTTTAATATATTCACAATGTCAAGCATACTCTGGCCTCGAGCTCTATGCCATATATAATAGACACAATAAAAACCACACGCCGATGATATCGGCGTTTGTAATGAGATGGAATTATACATATAGTCCTTTCTTAAAAACGTTTCTAAACGCTCATCGAGAGGGAACAGTCCATAAGAGTCAAAGTATTCCACAGGGTCTTTGTCATAATACACTGCCACCCAATGCTCTCCTGGTTCATCATGATCGTCGGTGTTGATGACATAGGCACCGCGTTGTAAAGACGGTGGTAACTGGTCCATGGCAAACACACCTTGAAACAAGTCTTTGGTCGCGGCATCATGGCTCAGGATAGCTTCGATCTGCTTCGTGTTCATGACTGGTAGTCGAATTGGATGCTACGATTGGCACTGATCTCAATAATGTTGTCAAATTCAGCATAGACGATGACATTGATGGTAGGTTGCAAAGCCCTAGCAAAGTTCATTTCTAGCCGCAAATTCCCATGCTTGATCAGGGGAAAATGATCAGCTCCATCATAATCCGGTGTTAAGTTGAACGAAAATAAAGAATACCCTCTAGGCCAATCTTCCCTTTTTATAATGGAGCTTTTCTCACCATTCAATCGGTCAAACGATTTGTAAAGCGTTTCAAAAGCGTCTAGGTACTTGTCCTGTGGAATGTCAAGCTTGAGCGTTTTGGACAGGACTGGTTCACCATCCGTGTACAGTTGCATATAGTTCAGATCAAAATGTTTGAAATCATATGGATTCCTCGCGACTGACCCACCAAAGGCTTCGTTATGAACCAGACCAATGACAATGCGATGTGGCAATTGACCCAAAAAGATGTTGTCTTTCACAAAAGACCGAAACCCTGCCGGAATGGCCAAGACTTTACATTCTTTTCTAGTGATGATGATCTTGGCAGGACTTTTCAGCAATGCGTCTGTATGCCCTAACTGAATGCCTGGACTCACCCTCACTTTGCGAATGGTTAAAAATGCCTCTTTCACTTCTACCTTATAGGTATTATCTGCAGCCATCAATACATAATCATCTTTCTGTCTATGGAAACGCAACTTCAAACTGATGCCATTCGGAAGATAGCGATCCTGCTCAAACAAATCTATCCTTAAGCCACCTGCCAGCATAAACTCACGGCTGAGACGTGTATGCAAATAACGATGGTGTAAGCCATTGTTTCCTTGCTCAGCTAGATCACTACCGTCGGCATTGACATGAAACCCGGATACATAGCGTTCATGATTAGGCCTTTTCACCTCATGACTATTCATCGACCCAGCAGTATCCTTGTACATGAGCCGCAGAGAGCGCTCGGAATGGAGACTTTCTTCCGAATCATGGATGAGATGCGAGATCATGCTGGTATACCCATGGGTGTTGTTACTATGAGATACCAACCGATCATTCAGAAACAATTCAATATTAGACCATAGCCCGTTAAACACATCATTGATGCAGGAGACCTGATCCTCTGGGCCACACGCTGTTCCATCGGCCTTTACAATGCGGCATACAATATGAAGTTTGCTGTTCTTTAAATCCAGATATTCTTCTGTACTCGCAGGAATGTAGAATTCTATGGGAGCACCCTCTCTAATGGTCGTCAGTGGTTGATAGTCGACATTATAACTTTTCTCTACAGCCGTTTGCGTTGGCGGTACGTGAAACCATTCCAATGGTGAAAGACTGCATTCGCACGAATGATTGTGAATGAGAGACATGATTTCAAAAGATATCTCTTTTATGCTTTTTTGATGTTATCCGTCTAGCTGTTTTTCGTCTTCTAGCACGTTTCATCGGTTGCACTCTCTTTTTATGTACATCACCACCACCAAACACACGCTGTGCTACTCGGCCCGTCACATCTTTCGCAACATTCTTTGCAGCCTTCTTAAGATGTGGCGCAACGATCTTAGCCCCAGCCTTAAGTAGTGGAATAGCTCTACGAGCCAATGATCCCAGTATTGAACCAATACCATCCCCATATTGAATTCGCGCTCCTTTGAATCCTGGTAATTCCCCGCCCACTTGTCGAAGAAAATGGTTGCGATATGCAGACGGATCGTGTGTGTAGGCTTTCATAGTGCTTTTGGTCGAAAATGGAGTTTACAAATCACCTTTCCAGTTTGAAATGGAACAGTATGGCCTGTGTCGTCCTTTATAATCATCTCTATCATGTCAAATTTGGATGTGTTTACAGGAACATAGTGCGGTTCGTTGTACGTTTTCATAACAATCTCACCATCATGGCCTTGTATCCCAACAGAACGTAGCAAAGGCACATAATAATCCCCAACCACTTGTGGTTCACAAATACTACAATACACATACAGTGTATAAAACCCCTGTTTCACATCGGCTTTATGGTCAGCTCTACATGTTTCAGTATACCAGTGATCTGGGATAAATCCTAAAATCTCAGCCAATCCAGTGGAAAAGGACACTTCATAGCCATAATCGAGAAATAGAAACACGCGTCGTCTAATTCTATCATACTTTAGCCGAATAATAGCTTCTTCTCCTCCTCCTGTAAGGTCCTCGGAGTTAGCCACTCCTTCATTCACTGCCTGACATAGTTCTTGTATGGTTCTGTAGTACCCATGAGGAATATCGATAGTGCCCAATGTATCTATGCGTCGATACTGAATAGAATAGTCCATTCTATGTCTCATGGTTGACCATGTATGTGGATATTGAATTTCAGCTAGAGCCACTTCATATCGTCCATTCAGATAGATGGTTCGAGGCATACGAATTTGATAATTCGAAGCCTTGTTGTTGGGATAATAATTCATACTCGCATTGCTAGGCAAAGTAATGTAAAAGCTTGTCGACTCCATGGTGGGACCTCAAATGGTATGGGTGCGTCGTCGTCGTTGCCTATATACCTCATCAGGTACCTCAGGACAGCGCGCGCCATTCGACCAAGTATGCCAAGTCTCATCCTCATTCACATGGTCTTTTATTTCTCCTTCACAACACGCACTTGTACATCGGATCTTCACGGGAATAGTCACGGGAATAGTCTCTTCCTGGCCACCACCACCACCACAACACCATAGCTCTTTTGTTAAAAATTTTCCCATCCTTTAGGAAACTGTCTTTGCTGACGCTGGTTCATTTCTGTGGCAATGTCTTCACGAGTGGTCTTTTTACTAAACGTCGTTTTTGGAATATTCGCATCGACAATTTCCTGGATAAACGGATGCCAGCCATGGGGTGGGGGTCTTCGGTCTTTTCTTCTTGTCGCCACCAATGCTTCTTTCATCAAATCAACCATGTTAGAATTTGTAATGATCTCTCCCGTTTTCAACACAAGTTCATTCTTCTCTGTCCATGTCGTACCATGTTTCTTCAGTTCTGCTAAAAGTTGTATCACTTTTCCATGATAGATAGGTTGAAAATGACTTAACACTCGCTTTTCTAGTGGTGGTGGTGGTGGTGCTGGTGCTGATGAGCGCCGCTGTTGTTGTTGGGACTGACTTGTTCGTAGATGACGGCCAAGAAGTTGAGACATTTCCATAGCCTTTTCACGTGTTCGTTTCCCACGTAAAAGTGTCTTGACTTTTCTTTTGATGGCACCCCCCTTCTTTTCTAATAACAGATTGTATTCCTGTTCAGGAATGAGAACCATTTTCATAGCATGCTTCATTTTAACAGCAGCTTGGCTAACAAGGGCAATGCAAATCTAGCAATCACTCCAATGAATCCTCCTTTCTGATTCACCAACTTCTTTTTTCGTCGAAGGGATATCTTCTTGTCTGCCAGAGTACGTAGGGTATGACGCTCACGCTGGAATACCTTATACCGTTTTGCGCTTAAGGGTAAATGTCCTCGCAATATATTCAAACAAATTTCAAACAAGCTCGTTAATTCCTCCTTCGTAGCTTGCTTTAGCAAGGATTTGCGCCGTCTAGACCCACTGCGTGCAAGCAAATGAAGAAAAGGCTGGTTCGCTCGAATACGTTTAGACATCTTGACTGTGAATGGTTAAATGGGTTGGTTCTTGGTCATACACTGCTTTATCAATATATATATAATGTGTATCTTTTGGTAAAATGCCTGTACGAATACGCAGTTGATCATTCGTCTTCGGCTTCAAGTCAATGAACAAATAACCATGGGGTTTGCTGGTAGCATCTTGATAGGCTTCTATGAGAAATTGTGATCTTTTGCCAGGATACATTTGCCACGCCAATGTACTGACTTGCTGACTGTCTCTCGGATTTTTAAACAAAATGATATAATGGGTATTCAAACTAATAGTGCGCATCTCTTTCCCATGATGGAACAAATTATGCACAATAAAGATGATACTTAGATTTTGATGACTGCTACCCACACTAAAGAGACGTGGCATACGTTCATCGCTATGGCATTTGGTCATTAAGTCATCAAGGATGAGTACGTTTGGTTTTTTCGGGTTAAAACGCTCTTCAATGTCATCTGGAATGCCTTGGTAAAATGTCACACCTTTCATTCCCTTGTACAAGGGCTGATCGGCTGCATAGAGCCATAAAATGTTTTTCGGAGAGGGGTGAATCAACTTTTGTTCTAGAATTTCCCTGACCAGAGACGTCTTGCCACTGCCTGTAGGTCCAGAGACCAAGCATGTAAAGGGATGCTTCATCTGTGAATGTCTGTTTCTTTCACCCAACTGTTAAACTTGTTTGGCCAACCTAACCACTTGACAAATAATTCTTTCACACCTCCTCCTCCTCGCCTTTTACGTGTTTTCAAGACTTTTTCAATTCTGTACACAGATTCAATATCATTGGTCACTTTCTGCAGTTCTTCCTCATAGAAATGCCCATCAATATCTTCGTCTAAAAAGTCTTTCACACGATACAAATGTATTCCCTGCTTCTTACAACGATGTGTGACTATGAAGACTTCTTGCGTCCATTTAACGTGATAATCCCGTTGAAACACATATTTAACGTGGGAAATGCGCACATGATCGCCAATGTTGAACTTGTACTTCTTCTTCTTCTTCGGTTTCAATTTTAGTTTGTCGACATACATATACTTCCACACTTTCGATTCGTTGTCTTTACGAATCTCGGCTGGAGCATATTTATTCGGGAGGGAGCCATGAGGTCTATGGTTGTAGTTGTACACCAAGTCTGGAAGGATGTCAAAGTAACGGTAAGTTTGATTATGTAGAAAATACCGATACATCATCCCCTTTAGAGTACGAATGACTCTCTCAGAAAAGTTGGCTTTGGTTTCATTCTTTGTGGTATAGGCATGAATACCCTCTTTCTTCAAAAATGCTTTGACCCATCTGTTTTTAAATTCCGTGCCTTTATCGGACCTTAGAGTGCGTGGCCTTCGGGGTGTGTCATGAAAATTTTTTTGAAAGGCTTGTATGACGCTGGTATGTGATTTATTAGGGATTGGCTGTACCCACACATATTTGGAAAACACATCAATGACAATGAGTAAAAAGCGTGTGCCATCATTATAGGGAGCTATGTTTCCCATATCAGCCAAATCCACATCCCACATGTCATCAATGCCTCGTGTAATCACACGTTGTCTTTTGAACCTGTATTTGACAGGTTGGAATAAACTGAATGTATCTTGGTCCTGTAGCCATTTCTTCACTTGCGACTGTGTCACGGGTTGATCATGTTTTCTTAAGATGTGATACAGTTTGTAAGGACCAGCAAATGCCCCGGGCTGTCCAGGTTTGAAGTACATATTGGTCAAGTAGTCTTTCCACGTCGTCGTCGACATGGTCACGCCTCTACTAGAGCAGCAGCAGAGTAGCAGAGTAGCAGAGTAGCAGAGTAGCACTTGCTTTAGCACTTGCTTGACGTCTCGAGTGAAAGAGGGCCTGCTTACGGGACACACTGGACACGGTCTATTGGCCACTGGAAGAGTAGCCACTTGCTTGACCCGTCTCGTTGACCGTCTCGTTGGCGTCTCGAGTGAAAGAGGGGCTGCTTACGGGACACACTGGACACGGTCTATTGGCCACTGGAAAGGGGGGGGGGCATGTGAAGTTTTTTTTTTTACGAGACCGTTCACACCGAATGAAAACCACCTTCTCAACAGAACAGCTTTATTATTTAACTCAACCAAACTTAACTCCACAAGTTTTTTACAAATCAAGTATAGATACAATGGTGTGAATCACTGGAGACCATTGGTCTTCAATGAATACTAGCCAATGACTGAGTTCATCAAGTGTTATCGTATCTACACCATATTTCTCACAACGCTGATTTGCATTCTCTAACACTTTATCTAAATGAATATAATATTTAGCTTCATTCCAATAAGTATAGACACATGCAAAATGACAAGTATGTTCTGAACACTCTTCAAGTTGGCAAGCAGGACATACTAAACAGGCAAACTTTTTTACAGCTAATAACATTTCTTCACAATAAGCTTTTTGCACAATATATTGTCTCAGTGTCATGTCCGCCATGATACAGCGCTCTCTAGCGCGCTCTCTAGCGCGCTCTCTAGCGCGCTCTCAGTCTTTAGAGAGCACTACCTTCCCCACACTCTTCACAAGTTTGTCAAGTTCAGTCTGGGGTTCTCCACGTCGCCACACCCGGACTGGTGAGCGGCTGAGTGAGCGTTCTCCACGTCTCCACACCCGTGAGCGGACTGGTGAGCGGACTGGTGAGCGGCTAGGCGGCGACGGCGGCGGCGACGGCGGCGGCGGCGGCGGCGACGGCTGAGTGAGCGGCGATGGTGGAGGCACAGTCTCTTTTATACCCCGGTCACACAACAGTTCCACAAGATTCTCCATGTTGACTTTGGTTTACTCTAACATGTCTTCCTCCTGCAATAAAATATGTTTTAATATATCTGCTACTTCTTCTATCATCTTCTTTCTTTGTTCACGTTGAAACCACTCACATAAAATTAAATTTGCTAGCAAGAAAAACATTGTTAGCTGCGCTGCTGCTGCGCTGCTGCTGCGCTGCTGCTGCGCTGCTGCTGCGCTGCTGCTGCTGCGCTGAGTTAGAATTGTTAGTGTTAAAAGGGGGGGGGGTTTGGCTTACCTGACAAGGCTGACAAAGCTGCTCGGTTTCTTCCTCCTCCTCCTCCTCCTCAAATCCACAGCAATCTCTCAAATAATCCACCACGGTGTAATATGCTTCTACATCATTGCGGGCAGAATAGAGTGCAGAATCAAAATCAAAGTCAGGATCTTCTTCGAGTCCAATTGTGGCACATTCTCCAAGAAATCGTGAATAGAGTTCAATCACATCAAGACTGTGATGTACAACATCCCAGTAAGCGTCCAAGTGATAAAGCTGATAGTCTGGAGTGCCGCAGCAAGCAAGTTTAGCAATCATCAAGTCAATATAAGCTTTTCTAAAACATGCGTCCATCTTTGCAGTGTGTGTGGGGCTTCTACTGTGCTTCACAGACCTTAAGTACTCCACACTTGCCGCAGAAGTTGTTTGGTTCACACATCATGCAATTGTACTTGTGGCAGTGGCAGTCATAATCCTCCATATATCCGCAAGCACCGCAATAGTCGCACGTAAGTCCAAGTTGATTTTGTACATCCATATTCTCCAACTGAATTTCAGCCTGTCTTTTCTTGGATAACTTTGACACCTTCATCCGATCATACTTTTGCAGCTTGATGATCGTTTTCTCACCATGGCATTCCGTACACGGCGGTTCAACTAAGGCTGAGTCGATGTGAGCCATCTCCTGAAGCAGTGTCTCCCATTCACCATCATTCATGTTGATGTAATGTGTGTATTCTTTCCCTTCAAACCGTGATGTACGCACGAAGCTCACATAGCGCATGCCTTGATATGAAATGACTTCAAGCCACTTTGTTTCCGTTAAGTATAGTTTGAAGCCAATGTCACGGCATTTTTTCACGTTCTGACACACAATCTTCCACAAAGATGGTGAATAAGCGCACCATCTCTCTCCACGTTTGATGCGTAGAAATAAGCCATATTGTCCAGACTCCACAGTAATGGTTAAGTTTGCACTAATTTTAAAACTGCTGCCGCCGCCGCTGCGCTGCGCTGCTGCGTTGCTTGCTGCGTTGCTTGTCTTGTTCTCCATGACTGCTACACTGTATACACTGTACTGATGAGGTCCACACACACCCCCTCTTTTATACCCAACCATCCGCCGCTGAGTCAAGCTTTTCAAACTTCTTGCAAAGCTTTGAATTCACTTCCACTCGTCCATGGTTGAATCGAACAAGGTCTGATACATTCGTCGTCAATGGCACATCATCATCAAAATGTAAAATGATCCTTGCAGCTACAACTAACATGAGCTCCACTGCCCAAATTGTATTCGCGTGGATAAATGCTGAATCAATGTCGTAATAGGATAGTATATGTAGATCTTCGCATTCACGTAGAAACGAGTGGATGAAACAATCACTTGGAATGGTCTTTCCAACAGCTTCCCAATGCTGATGCAAATTCTGCACGTGCCACATCCATTCCGATTCAAAAGCAGGAAGCTTTGAAAACATCCAGTCAGCATAGTTTACTTTGAACACATCATCCATAGTCTCTGCACATCTGTAAAATGTGGAAGACATTGCGAGGTTAATGACTTCGCCGCCGAGCCGCCGCCGCCACCGCCGCCCCTTTTATACCAGGTGGGAAGTTTTTACATGTAAGTTTTCATGAGATGCTTGTAAAATCGTGGAGTCATCTCATTGAAACCATCCAGAAAGGCTGTTGGTAAACCACCTGTTAAAGATTGTCTCATGACAATCACTAGAAAGTCGCCTGGTTTCCGATGCCCTAGTATCCATTGAAACAGCATTGACATGGTGAAATGTCCTTTTTCATAGAGGTAGGCCATCATATCATACACCTTAATGCGTTCTTCAAGGTATTTGAAACCATGTAGCATCATCTTTGCACATTTGGAATCGCGACCCTCATTCACTTGCTTCGGCTCTGGCAGACACAACGCCTTAAACTGTTCCTCATGAAGGAGTTTAAACAGTTGAACAAAACGCCGGGTCATGGCTTCGGTGAACTTTGGCTGTGACACCGGAACATCCTCTACGCTTCCTTCTAGCATGAACATGAGCATAATGACAGTATTCACTTCTTCCATTAGGTACATGTACGTGTGCTTGTCGAAAAAGCCTTCTTCACATAAACACCATAAAATATTACAATCAATCAGAGGAAGCACGGCTTGAAAGTTTCTTTTCAACAGCGTTACATCGTCCTCAGTCACAGGGATGGTCTTACTCGATTCAAATTTCAATTTCAAATGCTTGTCTTCTTCATCATCGCTTAACATGTCCACTTCTGAATCCTCAGACTCATCGGACTCGTCCCCGGACTCGTCCCCGTCCCCGCTGCCGGGGGGAGGCTCGCTGCCGGGGGGAGGCTCGGCGGCAGCCAGGGCGGCAGCCAGGGTGGTACTCATTTCTTCGTTCAGTTGCTTCAATTGAGCTTTTAACTTTGCGCTGAGTTGTGTGTTTCTCCCATTGACAAGTGCATTTGCAACCCAGAACGGGTAGTCGGGGCCCTCAGGATCTGGCATTCCTTCCTCTATTCCTACTAGCTGTATATCTGACGGGGCAGCAGCGGCAGCAACGTCTAGCGCAGCAACGTCTAACCCTACCAGTTCGTTCTCCAAGTCTTTTTCAGCCTCTGCCATGTTAGCCAGGAATGCATCAATCTCTTCCACTGGTAATACTGGTAATACACTATCAAAAGGTAACGGTTCCAACCCAAACAAGTCATCCATATCCATGTCCGTGTTGATAGATAGAGGAGGTGTATTCAGCAACGTCGCTTCCATGATCTAGCCCACCACACCTCGACAATAGGGGGGGCTCTCCCTTATATGTGAGCTTTTTTTTCAATTTGGGGAGGGAGGGAGGGGGTGGGTGGGTGGTAATACACTTCATCAACGCTACAGCGCGCTTCAGCACGCTTCAGCGGAAGCTGTTATTTCCCAATCTCGTAATCACGCAACTGCACAAAATGACGTTTCGTTTATACTGCCATCCATTTCGTCAAGAAAAATGTGGAAACCTAACATAAGTTTCAAAAAAATGATCTTTTAACTCTTCTTTGGTTGTAGGGGAGGGAGGTGGTCGACGGGGATTCTTGGGGAGGGGTGGGGGGGGGTGGTCGTCAATACTCTGTACTCTGTGTATTGACAAGGAGGGTGGGGGGGTGGTCATTAACATAAAATTCTCGGGTACACTCCCCTTTTATATGAACCAGCTAGGGGAGCGAAAGTTTACCAATAGAAATGCTCCTTTAACGCAGCACTCTCATTGGCAAACTTTCGCTCCCCTCTCCACACTATATAAGCTGCAGCTCAGCCCATGCCTCTCCACCTGTTTCACCAAAATGCAGTACAAAAAAGAATTCTTTACCGAGGAACGCCTGGTGGCTTATCATTTTTCCAACAAGGACGCTGACCTGTGGGAGGAAATATATGTCGACTACCAGGCGTTCCTCTATGAAACATGGAGGGATTTTCAGTCTCAGCACCAAGAAGAGTTCCATCGCTTTGGCAAGGCGGCTGAAAAAAGTCATCGGCGGCTGAAGAAAAGAAGAAAAGAAAACAAACATCACACGTCCTCGTCGCTGCCGCCGCCGCTGCCGCCGCCGCTGCCGCCTTGCCAAGAAGAAGAGGATCCTCCTCCCACCCAAGTGACTTCGCTGCCGCTGCCGCCGCCGCCGCCGCCACCATCTCATCCGCAGCAAGTAGTTGATGTCCAGAGCGTGCCGGTGGCACCTCCTACACAGGCTCAAGAATGTAATATCAATGTAACATCAACTGCTGCTGAAGATGAGATAGTGGCCGCTGTTGCTAGCATCTCCGACGATGCGCCGCCCGTGCAGACAACAACTTCCACAATCGACTGCACTTTCAGCCTTAGTGATGATTCAAAACTGGAGGAACAAATAGAGAACAACACAGACCTCCAGTGTCTTATGCGTATGGTAGACGATTTACAAGGCATTGTATTTTGTGACTTCTGTCACCATCCTGTTCCTGGGGGCATGACCATACGCCAACATGAACAGAAATGTGCAGAAGCTATGAAATACGCACATCACTATTGCAGTCTACTGCGTAAAGACATTCATTCGACTAAGGCTGGAATTGCAGCACACAAAAGGAAGTGTGCCTGCACACAGACTAGCAACAACGAAGCCAGCATACTGCCTGCACCAGTGGTAGTGACTTCAGCGGCACGAACAAACTGAAAGTGGGAGGAGGAGAAGGAGGGAGATCAACGACGACGACACTGAAA
Organism: Protula sp. h YS-2021; assembly: GCA_949752745.1. Classification (NCBI taxonomy): domain Eukaryota; kingdom Metazoa; phylum Annelida; class Polychaeta; order Sabellida; family Serpulidae; genus Protula; species Protula sp. h YS-2021. The sequence goes on along the minus strand of OX457029.1, from coordinate 52,923,000 downwards.
ATCCCTCCACGGCTGCCACCGGCAGCCACCCACTCTTACGAAATAAGCAAACAAAAAACCGTGTTTGGTGTGTATGCATGAGAATGTGTGTGGGAAATGCTTAAAAAAAAAATCTCTCTGTCTCTCCACACCCTCGTTCACTCGAGACACTCACACCTTCTTTTAAAACTCTGTCTCTCTCTCTCCACACACACCCCCCCCCCACACCCCCCACCCCGTCTCGGCATGGCACACTTTCACTCGAGACACTCACGCCTTCTTTCAAAAAAAAAAAACTCTGTCTCTCTCTCTCCACACACCCCCCCCCTACCCCGTCTCGGCGCACGGCACACTTTCACTCGAGACGCCACACCTTTAAAAAAAAACTCTCTGTCTCTCTCTCTCCACACACATACCCCGTCTCGGCGCACGGCGCACGGCACACACCCTTTCACTCGAGACGCCACACCTTTTTTTTTCCCCAAACTCCATCTACCATCCACATACCATCCCCATACCATCCCCCATACATACACACAACGTTTCACCGGTAGAACCGGAAACAAACTTTCTTTCACTCGCAATCATTGCAACTGCATCAAATGACGTTTCGACGTTTCGTTTATACTGCCATCCATTTCGTCAAGAAAAAATGTGTGTGGAACCTAACATAAGTTTCAAAAAATGATCTTTTAACTCTTCTTTGGTTGTAGGGGGAGGGGTGGGGGGGTGGTTGTCAATACTCTGTACTCTGTGTATTGACAAGGAGGGGGGGGTGGTCATTAACATAAAATTCTCGGGTACACTCCCATTTTATATGAACCAGCTAGGGGAGCGAAAGTTTACCAATAGAAATCCTCCTTTAACCACACTTTCGTCCAAGCATTTCGCACTTTCTCTCGCCAATAGAAACGCTCCTTTAACGCAGCACTCTCATTGGCAAACTTTCGCTCCCCTCTCCACACTATATAAGCTGCAGCTCAACCATGCCTCTCCAGCTTTTCACCATGGAACTTACATTCCATCTGGATGAGGAAACGCCGATCGCTTCGATCAACCGCACTCAATATGTACCACAAAGAATTCGTGAAACGCCATATAGAAAATTTTTCTTGCAGGTTCTGCCTGATCCCAAGAACGTAGAAGTAGTCGCCATACCAGTGACAGTCAACAGACTTCTTATGTCAGGCAAAAGAATTGAAAATATTGAGCTAGGCCAGCACATCTCTGCGTTCCTCCGGACATACATGCTTGGGGAAGAACTGCCAAGCACCTTAGAAGAAAGAGAATATCGCGATTGGGCTGAGGATTTCCTAGATATGGATACGGCGCCCTGCCCAAAGTGTGATGTGATCATGCTATACGATAAAGCTATCTTCAAAGATTGTGGGCATACAGCATGCCTCCACTGCACACTAATCGCCGCCTTTTGGGAAGCAGCTATCAACACCAATTATACCATGAGCTGTCTTCGATGCAACATCAACACCGATTGTTACGCCTTCAACTCACAGCAGATGAGCCAGTGTGGCCGCCAAGACTATGACATTGTCACTTTCAAATAAACCTTCAGTGAGGAGCTTGTCTCCTGGCCGCGAGGAGCCTCGCTCGCGGCCGCCAACTATTAACAAATAAGCAAACAAACCGTGTTTGGTGTATGTATGAGAATGGGAAATGCTTTAAAAAAAAACTCCACCCCGTCTCGGCACACACACCCTCCTTCACTCGAGACACTCACGCCTTCTTTTCTCTCTCTGTCTCTCTCTGTCTCTCCCTCTCTCCACACCCCGTCCGTCTCCGCACACACACCCTTTCACTCGAGACGTTTCACCGGAAACACACTTTTCGCTCGCAATCGCAATCCTTGCATCATATGACGTTTTCTTTCGTCACACTCTATCCTCCATCCTGTGCGCCCAGTCCGCCGCGCCCAGTGCCGCACAACTCTTCACCTACAAATACATCATGTGCGGCAGAACTCTAAGAGTCATGTGCGGCAGAACTCTAAGAGTTCTACCGCAAAAGTGCGGTAGAACTCTTATTTACACCCTACTGAGGTCTTGTTTTATCAGCTCACGTAGTCATCTATATGAACTGTCTCGTTATTAATTTTTATTTCTGGAGAACAAATAATATAATAGAACTTTTGTTACATCCTTTATTGTAAGATATCCCTCGTGTTTCTATCAACTCTGTCACTGGACATTGCACTCCCGTGGAGTCTTCGTTATTTAGAGATTTCATTGTGCCTGACCTACCCACGGTTGGTAATAAAATAGCATCAACAACCGTCCTATAGCACCGATTTTCTAATAAGTTGAATAGTTACGCAAAAATTACCTTTGGTACCTGAGATAAAAGGCCACAGATATTATTATCCAGTAATTCTTAAAAGCAAGCGAAGATTCTCTACATGTTAAGAGGAACACTATATGCGCATATGTCACGCAGCGATTGGACACGTTTATCAATTTGTGTTGGCAAGTGCAAGTTTGTGTTATCTTACCAAAGACTGGGATGTGATCTTCAAGATAATTTATTGACAAAGAAAACAGCTGAACTGTATTGAATGTCATTTTCTTATTCATTGGACAATTATTAGTATCAAGAATTATTTGCTTATCTCAAAAATTAATTTTTGATATCAAGAATTAATTTTTGCTACCTACAATCATATATTTGACATCTCTAAACAAAAAATATTTATTGATATCAAAAGTTATTTAAAGATATCTAAAACTGAGTAAGGAGTTAAAATCGGGTTTAATTGTAGGATCGTGTTAACCACGGCGACAACAACATTTGTCCATGTTAATCGGCTCAAGGAGGACATGTCCATTGTTGAATATAGAATTTGTCTTTTTTTCAGACTGACTATTGTGACTAACCTTTACTAAATTTTTTCGAACTTCAAATGTTTATCTCGCTGAGCAAAGATTAGTTTTGAAGCAGAACGGCGATTTTTTCCACCGATATGGGGGTCTTTTTCTGTCAGCTTCATTGGGACTCTGAATGTTGGTTTGACCCCCCCCCCCCCCAGACATCCTCTGTTCCAAATCCCGCTATATAAACATAAGGACGTTTTTGTTTGGTTGTGAAAAGGTTATAAAGTTTTCATAACCAAAAACTAACCTTTTTCGATTGCAAAAATCGTTATATTCAACAACCAAATAAAAACGTTTTTTTTAAAACTAAAAACAAACCTATTTTGGTTTTAAAAACGTTATATTCACCAACCAAATTAAAAACTTTTTTTTTTCAAACAAAAAACAAACGTTTTTGCATCAGAACGTTATTAAAATCGATGTTTAAATAACATAAACAAACCAAAAACAAACCAAATTCAAACGTATTCTGTTAGAACGTTATTGATACCAATTTTTAAAACAGGCATATAGTGGAACGTCATGGAAATTTAAAAGGTATTTTAATACTATTTTAAAGTAATTTTAGATATCAATAATTTATTCGCAATAATAAAGAAATTCAATGTCATATATTGGAACGTCAAGGAATTTTATAGGTATTTTAATACTTTTGCAAAGTTATTTTAGATATCCATAATTTATT